>CM064861.1:34880065-35480065 GCA_032719365.1 Prinsepia uniflora | reverse complement strand
CTCTTCGGTTCAAATTTCCAAAACCTCCCCAGAGGTCTCTCAACGTTCAACCTCTCTCAAAACCTTCATATTTACCTCCTAAAAACCTATTTAACACAAAACAATCACCCAAAGAGGCCCATAATGATCAAAACTGAAAGTAGGGAAAAAAATGGTTAAAACCGATACCTGGGTTCGATTTCCTCCTCCGCCGTCTACGGCGGCGCTGTCCTTGGCCGGCCACCAAGTCCAGCATCCTGAATTCATCCTCTGTCCTCTCACAAATGGTTATAGGTTGGAGGGTTTGGATTCGGGTTAAAATGGTGATCGGGTTTTTTGGGTTAGGAAGAAAGGATCGATGAAAAAGGGGGGTGGGTGTATGAATCGGAAGGATTGGCCAGTGGATGGGTGACACTTGTCACTCATCCATTGGTCCATTGACAATTTCCTGGGCCCCACTTAGGACAAAACTCACGCCGTCTCGAAAAATGTGCAATAGTACTTACGTACTTCCGTGAACCGTAACTTTTCCGTTGAACGTCCGAATTCGATGTGCCACCTGTCTACGGATTCGTATCGTCCCGATCTACGTAACGGTCTTCGGCCCTCGGCCATCGGATCTCCCCGGTCAAAAGTCAACTTTTGGCCTAAATTACCAAAATGACCTTGAACTTCCGAACGTCATAACATTTTCCTCGGACGTCGGAATCAAGCGTGTCACCGGTCTATGAACTCGTGACGTCACGAACTACGTCACAGTCATTGGCTAAAGTCCATTTGATCTCCTGAACGAAAAGTTAACGATTCGTCCATTCTAGGGGCAAAATCGTCATTTCACCCGAACGTCCGCTAATCCTCGTCTAATCTCCGATTAGCCTTGCTAATCCGTCATTAACTCTTAATTAATCCTGCTAATTCGAGACGGGTCGACACAGAGGCCCTGTGTTTGTATCTACGGGCTAACACCCGAAGGTTAAGAAAAGGAAAATGATTTTGATTTTCATACAAGGTTTTCTCATGTCGGAAATGAAATGGATTGCGAAATGATTTTCGAATGCATGCATTGGTTTTACGTGGAGGGTAGAAATGTATTTCTATAACCTATTTTATAAACTGATTCATTTTCGTCCACTCACACATTATGTGTTTTTATTGACCCTCCAGGTCGTGGCTCGTTAATCGAGGCTGATCGAGAGGCAGAGGCATGAGTGGGTACGTGTGTGGCTATCCCTGGTTTGGCAAGTACTGAGAGTAAATTGGGAACTTCAGTTGACTTGCCAGACGGGGGCAGGATCGGGCATGGTTATCAATGTCCCTTCGGGGGCAGTCCTGTCAACTTGGTATCAGACCACTAAGTTGCTGATTCTATTGCCACATCATGCCTCTGAAACATAAGCCTCGCCCGCAACCTGGTAGTGAGACAAGTAGACGAGGGTGTATGAGACCTCGTGATAGATCTCGGATGAGATTGACCCTAGATTGAGGGTTAGATGTCATGTAGAATACACTGTGAACTACTGTTTGTTAAACGTAGGATTGTGTGGGTCGCAGAGACGAATGAGCCTAGTGGCTAGAAGGGTTGCATAATCGAGCAAGTTGCACTCGTGATGGGATTATTCACAATGGATTCCTTAAGTGGAATGTGTGTTTAAAGAGTCTAAAATGTGATGGGATACTTCTTAGGCCTTATCGGTCATATAAGATATGGTTGAGCATTAGTATTTGCTCGGCGACTGGGTATGTTAGTGATGACATGATTGATTGGTAAGAGACTAGACTCGAGAGGAGTCGAGATGTGGATGTGGGACTCAAAATGAGTCCGGATATGGGTTAGAAACGTGATATGAGCCATGGTAAGGTATCAAGGTTTGAGAGGAGACAAAAAGGCTGATTGAGGAACGTTTGGCACTTAGGATGCCAAGGACTGGTATGTGGTCAGGTAATGAGGAGTTAGGAAATTATGGCTTGGTTTTGTTTTGGACTTGTGGGACGTGTCAGTGTCCTTAGTGACTGAGGTTCGGGCGAGGACCCGAAGTATACAAGGATTTGGACTTAGGAGATAGTCCAGTTCAGTGGGAGGCAAGTCCGGTCCACTGGGAGGTAAAGTAACAAGCGTAATTATATAGTAATAGTTATGATTGTGAGTCGTCTTGTCACATCATAAAGAAATGGTTTCATAGATTGATGGATATAAGTGAGATGGCACTGTTGGGGGTGTGTTAGAGTAAGGATTGGCTCTTGTATTAACTGTTGATATGACAGGCAAGGGAAGAGTTAGTGGGGCCCGTGATGGACCATAGGGGCATGGTCAGTTGGGGCCACATGCCCGGGGATTTGCAATTCCTTCGTAGGAAGCCTGAGTAACCCTGGAGTGATGACCTGGATACCTATTACTTATGGTCATGATGTAAGTTTAACCCGGACGTATGTATTGGGTAGGTCCCGGGCTATCCACTCTTCCATGGCTTGAGATTGGCTATTGGTCGGGTATGGTGTTATTTGTGATTGGTTATGGTATGGAAGTTATTGAACCGACTCGAGTTACCGATGTGGTACTTTGATAATAGTTATGTGGTAACCTTGGGAATTGTATATGGAAAAACTGGCGAGATATAAGGGGGGTAGACCTATCGATGTGAGGTTACCGAGGAGGACCGGTGTTAGTCGCCTAGTGACGGACTTAGATTTGGATGATTTGGATATCATCATTGGAATGGAATGGTTGATGACCCATGAGATCCCTATCGAGTATGTTGATTAGAGAGTGATATGTGGAATCTAGGATTCCAGAGGTTATGTTTCAGGGAGACTCGAGGGTGTTACCCTTTAGGATGATTTTGATCCTCACAACCAATAGATGGTTGGTATGGGGTATTCAAGTTTACTGGTCACATGTGTGGTGTATGTGCTTCATGTATGAGATGCCTAGTGAGGGCGAAGGATACCTAGATTTCTCAACATATTCCTGAGATTTTGCTAGGATGAGAAATTGAGTTTACGATGATTTGAGTTTATACGTTGATTATGGGTGACTTAATAAGGTAACGGTATGGAATAAGGATTCCGTATCACGAGTTAAGGAATTGTGGTTTGGTGGGAAGGTTGTGAATAGTGACCTTAATAAGAGAGCCCAACGTGGTGGTGATTGTCGATTTTGAGTAAAAGAGAGAAAAGAATAATATTCGGTTTTGCTATGGCTAAGGTTAGTGGATGGTGATACCCTTGGATAGCCAAATGGACTAGATATAGTTGGGAGATGAGGAGTCGGGTAGTCTGACCACATTTAGATGAGGTATGGTACCTTGAGTGATGATTGGTTGGTGTCCTCTTGTACCGATGGGCGTGTAATATATTGAACAGATGTATTGAATGCCCTCAGAGAGAGATAGTTGAATAAGTGTTAGGTCTGATAGACCAAAGTAGGTTTGGGGGACATGAGTTGTCCTGAGATTTGTTGGAGACCACAAAGGATTGTAGGGATTTCTCTACCATGTTTCCAGTTATGGTGAATGACCCGGAAGGAGGTCAGAGTTAGTGGAAATGAAAACTGAGGTAGGATGATTACAAGTGGAGAAACAGTGACTTATGTTGATCACTCACTATGAGATTTAGGACTCGGTGAGTCGTGTGTTGATGCTAGTTAAACCCTCAGAAGTTAACCTTCCTTGTATGAGTTGAGATCAACCCACGGGGTTGAGTATGTAGAGGTCATATACCTTTGGGAAGGAATGTACGAGTACTGTATCGACCATCAGGATTAGTAATAATGGATAAAAAGAAAGGCTTAATGTGTGAAGAGGTGATGGTCGGAGTATATTGAGATGACGGCCACATTGTCGGATCAGGTATTACTTGGGGAGAGGATTGTCATGTTTGATAACCTAAGGTTAGGTGAAATCCTGTTGGTTATGGAACTCCATAGGATTGGAGTAGTACATGATTCTGATAACTTGGACGGTTGACGTCCAACTACAGGACCATACTTGGTGTATGGTGGAGTCGAAGTTAAGTGAGGGATGTGATTTGCGATATAGTATGAATGGTTTTACTGAGTGCTTATTGGCAATAGGAAGGGATCAGGAGAAAAGGTTAAAATCATTATACATAGTGACCCTAGGAAAGGGATATGGTGCAATTGACCTAGTGAAGGGAATGAGTTCCTGAACTATCGAACCTTATGAGTTTATTGGTCGGGTGGCCTGATGACATATGTGCGGATTTAACCAATAGAACCTGTCACATGTGGATGACATGTAAACGAAAAAAATCTGACTGATTTTGGTGTATCTTGGATTGTGTGGATTCGAACGTGAGCTAGGCTATGTATTCCGAGCCTGTATGTGGTATGACTGCCCATGGGGCAGGGTTTTATACAGAGTTTGACACTGGTTGTATGATTTCTATAAGCGGGATATGACTTATATCCGGTCGAGGTTGATTATGTTTCGAGTTCATCTTAGACGTGTTTCCTTGGGAAAATATTCTGGCTCCCACTAATTGGAATTTCGAGTATGAAATTCTTTAAGGCGGCAGCTTGTAACGACCCGGACATTCGGAAAAGGGAAAATTTGAAGAAAATGACGATTTTGCCCCTGGAAATTGGGCGAACGGTTGACTTTTTGCTCGAACGGTAAAACGGACTTTGACCGATGACGGTGATGTATTTCGGGACGTCATGAGATCATAGACAGGTGGCACGTCCAATTCCGACGATCAGAGAAGAAGTTATAACATTCGGAAGTTCAAGGGCATTTTCGTAATTAGGATAAACAGGAGGAAATTGTTGACTTTTTGATCGACCATTATTTTTCCCGTAATTCGAGGGCCGTTAGGTAGGTCTCGATGCCCTGAGTCCGTAGACACGCGGCATGCTGAAAACGGACCTCGAACAGATGAGTTACGCTTCTAAAACGAGGAGGGGCATTTTGGTAATTTGGTGAAGGAAGGGTAAAATGAAAATTTTCCAAGGCTGCAATTTGAAACTGCCGTGAATGGATTTTGAGGGAATTGTTTAACTAAGGATGGATTAGTGGCTGGTTGGGCAGAGAACTGGTGAATTGTTTATACCATTATGTGGTTTGGGCTGAGCACGGGTATGCATTGGTGGGTTTGGGAACAAGTGCTGTGCTGATGCTTGAAAATTGAAAAAAAAAAATATGGGCATAAATGTGTGCACGAGTTGATTTGTTTATGCATTTGAGTGAGGGAACAGAGACAGAGGTGGAAGTGCACAGTGTGTGTTTGTGTGTTTGGAACAGGTGCAAGGTTAGGGGATTGGAAATTGAAGCTCGTGGGTGATGCTGGAAATGGAAAAGAAAAAGGGAGAAAATAGAGCCCGATAAACTTGGCTTAATCTACCTTCCCCACTATCAATTGAGAGGAAAGAAGGGCCGAAATAGAAGGAAGAGAAGGAGAACAGAGAACTGGGGCTAAGAGAAGAAGAAGATGGTGGAAGGAGAGTTCAACTCCGAAACGGGTCTTTGAGAGAGGGAGAATTCGATTTTTGAGTCAGAGGACAGCCCAAGCCAAATTAAGGTTCGAATAAGACTTCTTGGACTTGGAAGAGTCGAATGCGATCGAAAACGGAAGCAACCAAGAAGGTGATGGCCTGGGACTGGACCCGCGACGGTTTGGGATTTTCACGATGGAGTTCGATCATACAGAGGTATGTTCAAATCAAATTGAACTTGAATTCATGGTTAGAATGAGACTAAGATGCTTTCTAATTGATTAATTTAACGAAATCAACGAAAATTGAAGGGATCAAATGAAGAACAGTCTTCGAAAATTTGAATTCAAATGGATAGTTAGAAGTAACTATAATTGGAATTAAGATGACAGACCTTTAATTCGTACATTTACGATGCTTTTGGATATTTTGATTACAGGAAAAGAGCTGGAATTGAACAGGATTGAAACGGGTCAAAACGCTGGTCGCAGGACCCGTTTGCAGGGGAAACGGGTAGAGGTGACGATGAACAGTAACCAGATTATGTAGCAGGCGCCTGAGCCTCACGCGCTGCCGCTTGCGGCGGTGCGTGGGAGTGCATGAGGGGGAATCCCGAGGTGAGGTCAACATGACTTTTGTCCTATACAATGTAACGAACATTTTAGCGTTGGTTTCGAGTTAATCGGACACTGTTTCGATATTATTTCGAGGGTCCGAAAGTTTATGTTCCGTTTTTAATTAATATTTAATTCTCGGAAAATTATGGGAAATTAGTATGATGTTATTTGAGTCCTTAGTGACAATGAGGAATGTTTTCGGATAGGATTCGAGTTTCCTGGAAAATGTCGAAAATTACAGAAACGCGTGCAGCGCGAAAACGGGCGTTATGGATGGTGTGTGAGTGGACTTTGCTTTCTAAAGTTTAATGCATGCATAAATGTTTCTATGATTTCTATGATTATGATTATGTCTTGTGATAATTTTGATTTTCATATTTGTACGTATTTTGGTATGCAATACGTAACTGCACGTATTTCGAGACTATGATTTCTCTTATGCTTTGATGATGGTTTGATGAACGATTTTACATGATTTGTGAGTATGGTGCTTTAAGGATGTTTTGATTGTGATTATGAGTATGACCTACGGTTTTGACATGTATTTAGAGATTATTACGGATTTGCTTGTTTTACGAGATTTCGAGTATATTGTGTTTTGATCATGGTTTTGATGCTTTGACCTTGGGATTTGAAATATGATGTGATTTCAAAGATTTAAAATGGATTTTGGAAAAGGTGATTTCGGGCTTGATGCCCAGGGCATAAAAGTAATTTTGATGAATGAGATTCGGATTTCGGAAACGTGAAAGTGGATTTCCGGGTTTGGGTTCGGGATGATGTTTCCGGATGCAAGCTTACGGAATCATTATTGCGAATTCGGATTTGGAAATGGATGACGGATATGATTGGGGATTTGAATGTGAAATTCGAATCCTATTATGACGAAATGTGATTTCGGAATGGTTTGGAAAATGGATCACGATGGATCCTGGATTGTGTGATTTACAAATGTTTTTGGGTTTAAAGACCCGGTGCTATTGCTGGATCATGTTTTGAGTTTAAAGACTCGGTTAATTGATGACGGGGGAGGGCCCTTGATGAGTTTAAAGACTCGGTTACTGTTTTGAGTTTAAAGACTCGGTATGATACCCCCCCCCCCCCCCCCCCCCCCGAGGCCTATTGATTATGTTCTGAGTTTAAAGACTCGTTGATATCCCCGGAAGGCCTGATTATGCACATGGTTTTGAGTTTAAAGACTCGGGCGCACTTGAGATCCAGTAGATCGATTGACTTGTGAATTACTGTTGATTTTCGATGTTTTCAGATGTGCTGGGCAATGGCCCGGTTTATATGGTTTGATGGAGTTTGGATTATGTTGTGTACTTGGATTTGATCCATGGTATTAGACCCTGTGTTTATGTCTACGGGCTAAGACCCGAAGGTTAAGAAAAGGAAAATGATTTTGATTTTCATACACGGTTTTCTTATGTTGGAAATGAAATGGATTGCGAAATGATTTTTGAATGCATGCATTGGTTCTACGTGGAGGGTAGAAATGTATTTCTATAACCTATTTTATAAACTGATTCATTTTCGTCCACTCACACCTTTTGTGTTTTTATTGACCCTCCAGGTCGTGGCACGTTGATCGAGGCTGATCCAGAGGTGGAAGCATGAGTGAGTACGTGTGTGGTTATCCTTGGTTTGGCAAGTACTGAGGGTAAATTGGGAACTTCAGTTGACTTGCCAGACGGGAGCAGGACCGCGCACGGTTATCAATGTCCCTTCGGGGGCGGTCCTGTCACCAGGAATGGAAATTTACCTCAGTGTGCTGCAGGAACGGTTACATCGTCAATACGTTGCACCATCTTATTGACACTGTCATTGACGACGCTAATGTTTGCAGACATGGTGTACTCTTTACAGACGTGGAGTCGTTGTGGCACAGTCGGTGAAGACCTGTAAAATGAGGTGCATCAGGGTCATTGTAACATTGAGAGAAAATGAAATTGGGGATAATTCCTCTGCTAGGGTTTTGAAAATTTTGGGGGAATTGAAGAAACTTGCATCGAATTTGCGTGGGAATTGCAGGATTTTCGATTTGGCGGACGAACGACCTGAAAGAGGGGGATTGCAGCGATAGTGAAGGTGGCAGTAATAGGGTTTTTGATTGGGGAGATATGGAAGAAAGTAGAGGGTTGGAGGAGAATCGAAGATGTCTTTGTAGGAAGATGGCCACAATGAAGACTTCGAGGGCAGATTGACAGGACCCATCCCAATCCCCCCGGGATTAACGCGGGATGACCCTGCTCCCGTCTGACACGGAGTGTCAGACAAGGGATACTTCCGACCTTTGCCCTCCCGCGCTATCAGAGTATGCCAGGATCCGGAGGAGGTATGTGATATCTCGAACTCTGCTACAGTCCACACCGTATCCAACCTGAAAGGTATTAAAAACAGAAAGACTGTGAGTGGACAAAAATAAAGAATTTATAAAAACATTTTATCAAAGACCTTTATACCCTCCACTAAAAAACGTGCATGCATAGTAAAACCATTTATTCAAACACATATGTTAAAACATCCACAATTAGGGTCTCAGCCCCAAAATTCTGTAAATACAAGTTATACGGGCTCCTGCCCAAAACCATTTACAGAAAACCATAACACAGTGAACATATGAGGGATCTCAGCCCAAATCCATTTATCATTATAAACACAATTTTCCAAAACCAATTGAAATCATGTTTATCCATTATATTCATATCCAGAACCTGTCACGGTAAAATAAAGCTACACGTGTGCTTACCGGGGTCTCAAACCCAAGTCTCTCCAGGGTCCACCCAGGTCAATGTCCGTAAATCAATGACCCTCCCTGGAGGTAACGAACCATGCCCATCCTGAGCGTAAGGAACCCAACTGGGGGGGCGACTCCACTCAGTCAGTGCTCCGTGACTACTCCGGGGTCCACCCAGGCCAACGACCCTCCCCGGAGGAGACAATTATATATATAGGATGGCATATGAAAAACCTTTTGAAATCATTATTTAAATCTTTCAAGAATTCCTGCCCGACCCCCATAAGCCGTCATGAACCATAAAATCCTTTTATGGGTTCATGCCGGTTCCTATAAACCGTCATGACCTGTAAATCCATTTTAAGGATTCATGCCAGTTCCCATAAACCGGCATGAACCATAAAAACCATTGGTAACACATAATTGGGCGCTAGGCTCGAATCCACATAGAAACTGGACCTCCGGTCCGAATCGTAAACCAACTGGGCCTCCGGCCCGATTCCGTAAAGCAAATGGGTCTCGAACCCGAGTTTCCCTTTTCAAATCCAAAATCATTTCATTAAACTATTTCCAAAACCATAAGAATCGAAAATCAGAGTAAAACTGGAATCTCGATTTACGTGCAAGCACGTAAATTGCCTCAAAATACGTGAAACCATATAAATCACAAGCATCCAAATCAACATCATAAAATCATATTCATAATCCATTTGTAAATCCAAAACCATTTCATTTAGACCAGTAAAGACATACAGCCCCGTATAGGCACCGTATAGGGCCGAAACCTCGAAATACGTGTCTATACGTAACCACACATCCAAATGCACTCATGGCATCACAAACAAGTATTTAAAACATATAATAAACATTTATGCATGCACCAATTTAGAAAAAAAGGTCCACTCACAGACCGTCCGAGCTGCCGCCTCGATTTGCGTGTCATAGGCTCTCCCGAGCCGATCACTGTCACCGAGACTCCCAAACCTGTCCAAATTTTAATAGAAGGTTAATAACTACTTAATTAACCTCCCATCAAAGCTCCGTAATTTTCCTGAACTTTTAACTATTTTTAAACCGACCCTAAACCTTCCGACACCCCGAAAACTATCGAAACGATATCCGATTGACACGAGACCAGTCCCAAAATCTTCGTTACATGAATAGAATATTTCTCATGTTGAACACTTTCCCAAATTATGGCCCAGGGGCCCTCACGAGCCCCTAGAAAGTCGAAAACACTGTTCATCGTCATCCTCCTCAGAACTGAACCAATTACTATTCACGGGCACTGTTCACCGCACGGTTTTCTCGGGTTTTCGGACTGATTCGGGGTCCGTTTGGTCCCATTTTAATCCCTAAATTCCTATTTCTTCATTTCCTATCTAACCCAATCCCTAAAACTAAGAAAAACCACCCGAAACCGAGCTTACATCCGCCATCAATGGTGGCCGGATTTTCTCCGGCCGTTCACGGACATGTCCAGCCATCCCAAGTCCCAAAACTAATCTCATTCTACTGCTAAGGTCCCCAGAAACCTTACCCAATAAACGAAATGGAGTAAAAACCATTAAAACTCAAATTCGAATTTTCAAAGTTTTCTTACCTCACGGCCGAGCTCCGCCGTCCACCACCGTGAGCCACCACCCTCCCCAGTCGTGGCTCGCCGTCCTTCGTCTCTCATCACCCTTTCACGGTCACACACACGGCATATGGGTTCATGGTGGTATGTGTGGGTTGTGTGTTTTGAAGAAAAAGGAAGAATGAAGAACATAGGGGGTGCGGGTTTGATGAAGAAAATAGAAGAAATGAAGGTGATGATATTGATGGCTGATGAGAGAAGTGAGGATTAGATGATTAGATGAGTGGTGAGGATTTGAGAGATTAGAAGGAATGGATGGTTAGGATTTTAAGTTGTTAAAATTAATTATATAATAATAATTATAATGTTATTTAATTAATTAGATCCACAATTTAGGGGATTGTCCAATGTCACTCATCCATGGGACCCACTAAAAATATCTGCCTAATCAGATTTCGCCAAATCATCCCCGCCTCGAAGTACGTGCATAGTGAAATCGAACTTCCGTGACCTATAACTCTCCCGTTCGAAGTCCGATTTCAGCCTGCCGCCTGTCTATGGATTCGTATCGTCCTTATCTACGTAATAGTCCTCGGCCATCGGACATCCCGGTCAAAAAGTCAACTATTTTGCCTTTTAACCAAAATTACCAAAATGCCCCTAAACTCCCCAATGTCATAACTTCTACTACGAACGTCGGAATTGAACGTGCCACCTGTCTACGAACTCGTGACGTCACGAAATACGTCACGGTCATCGGTCAAAGTCCGTTTGACCGCCTGAATGAAAATTCAACGTTTTGCCACGACTAGGGGCAAAACGGTCATTTCGCATCGTTCGTCCGATTTCGCCCAACTAATCACGGATTAACCTCACTAATCTTGATTAGTCACTAATCTAATCTAGGAATTCGGGACGGGTCGTTACACAGATGATAACCCAGGGAGGAGGTTTCTCGTTTGTCCAGATTCTCAGGTAAGAAGGCTATCCATCTCAATTTGGTTTGCATTTCTGGCCTTGAATTTCTGGGTTTACAAATAATGTGTAGGGTTTGAATTTCTGGGTTTACAAATAATGTGTAGGGTTTGAATTTCTGGGTATACTAATGGTTTGAGATTAGGACTTGTTGGAATGAATTGATAATTTCTTGGTTTTTTGTAATGAACTCATAAATTCTAGTTTTGTAGCCGTTTGAAACCAATGAATATTTTCAATTTAGAAGAATTATTCAATCCCTTGTATGTATGCAATTGATGATGGGTTTGATAATGCATGTTCGGGGGTAGAGATATCATGGCAAAGGGTGTGACTTTTGGGAGTAGTTGGATCCAAAAATGTACAAAATATTTCCACATCACTGCCCTCGAATAACGCACAAGGTACGTACATCTACCCATCAATTAGCTTACAACCACCTAGGTCATAGCCAATCACGTTTCTATTCTAGAGTCCATCTATCCAATCCAGCACTAGAAAAATCAAAAACTCTGACCTATTATCCATTTCCAAATCCGAATTCGCAATTTCGTAAGAAATCCCGAATTCAAACCCATAAATCATATCCATAGCCATGTCCAAATCCGAATTCGAAATCATTATTCCGTAACTAGCATTTGGAATAACCATTCTGAACCCAAATCCATAAAAGAAAATCCATAGTCAAGCTCCAGAATCAAATTTTGAATCGTCACCCAGAATCCGATTCCAAAACCCAAATACAGAAATCCTCTTTCAAGTTCCAAAATCAAATCCTGAATCGTCATCCAGAAATCTGATTCCAAAACCTGAAATCTCGTTCTCGTCTACCGAGACGCACCATATCCGAACCTATCGGATACCTGCTCCACCTATTACCACATTACCATCAATTGACTTCATAGGGAAGCCAATCCCAATATCGATGACAGGACCCACCCCGATTATCGCCTCGATAATCGGGAAGCATCCTGCTCCCGTCTAACAATCGAATCCAAAAGACCGGAAAACTAATTAATATTACAACACACCCATTGTCAGACCAGGGAGATTAAACAAATACATCCGACTGGACGTTAAGTCCACAGTTTCACAGAGCATAATAATACAAAACAGGTTAAAGAACAAATCCTACTCTGTGAACTAACTACTCCGCAACGGAAAACTTTATGCCTCCGCCTCTGCCTCGGCGCTTGCCCCCGCACTAGTACCACGACCTGGAGGGAATTTAAAACAACAAAGTGTGAGTGGACCGAAACATAAGTTTTACAGAAAACAGTTTTTCCGAAATCGGGTTCGCCCACCAGTTTTGTAACACGCATGCATAACCGAATATTCGGAAATCGCGTATTAAACCTTTGAAAACTCTTTTTCCAAAAACACATGAAAAACGTTACAGAAAATCGTCATAACTCATGTAACACCATTTAATATGACCAGATTCCAGAAACTGTCATTTTGAAACATCAATTGCACAAATCAAGTAAAAAGTGTATCAATAATCACAGTTAAGCCGTTGGATCCATCCGAGTCTTTAAACTCAATATTAGGCCTTCTCGGGATATCAACGAGTCTTTAAACTCAAAACATGATCAATAGGCCTCGGGGGTATCACAATAATCGAGTCTTTAAACTCACGAGTCTTTAAACTCACTACGGGTCTTTAAACCCAATTTTCGGGCCCGCCCCCGTCATCAACATACCGGGTCTTTAAACCCAAAACCAGATCTAACAATCAACCGGGTCTTTAAATCCAAAACTGTTTTTAAACACGATAAACCAGGATTCATCATAATCCGTTTTCCAACATCATTCCGAAATCATATCACGTCATAATAGGAGTTATGTCCGAATTCACATGCAATTTCCAAAACATGAAATTCCCGAAATCACTTCACAATTAATAGTCAAAATATCATAAATCCGTAACATGCATAATCATATCCAGATACTTCATCAAAACATCATTCATGCATAAGCAAAAATCGAAACCTCGAAATGCGTGAAATACGATAAATATCTCGAAAAGCGTGAAAACGCGTAAAACCGATATATCATATCACCATCGTAAAATCATATGTAAAACCATAAGATAAACAAGAAAAATAGTCATGCATGCCCAGTTTAGAAATCAAAAAGTCCACTCACAGTTTTAGGACGCGTCAATCGCGTCCCACGCGCTCCTCTGTAGCTTCGGAAGTTGTCCGGCCTGTAAAAACGTACAGAAGGGTTATAAACATCCCAAAATAACTCGTAGGATTTTTCCTAATTTTCCCAGATTTTTCGGCGAAATTAGACTTAGAGACTTAACCTTCCGGATTCCCGAAATTATCCCGAACGACTCCCGAACAACTCGAATCCTAAAGGTAAAATGTTAATTAGACTGAAAGGAACAATTTCTATGTTGACCGTGATCGGAAGGTAACATCGCACGCGCCGTCACGCGCCGCCCAAAGTGGCTGCGCGTGAAGGCCACGCGCCAAGCTACATTGTCTTCGTCCTTACCCGGATAGACTGATAAACGGGTCTATTACTCGCGACTCAACCCGACCAGTTCAAGTTCAATTCTCAATCAATTCTTCTCGTTTTCAATCCTATTACCTTCTCTAAGCCATTAATTTTAGGTCTGTGTTGATGACTAACCTCGACTAACACCAGAACGACCCAACTCAAGCTCAAACAGTCGATCAAGTCGACGTCTGGAACTCACCCTACACGATTCCATTTCCAAATTAATTTCACCAGTAGCTTAAGGGGACTTATACGAACACAATGGTACAATCAATTGGACTCGCCGTTACCTGGAAGTCGTCGTCCTCAAGCTCGACAATACTCAGAACCCGGGAACTCAGTTCTTGGCCAATTCGTGAGTGTCGTCCTTCGAAATCGATGCGGTTAGTTTCCTCTTGCTCCCAGAAGGCTAGAATGGCCCTTGGTTTCGATCAACAAGCCTCAGAAATTGAATGTGATTTTTCCCTCCAACTGGTTCATCTCTGAACCGCAACTCGGGTTCTTGGGCCAACAGCGAACATTCTCCCTCAATTCTTGCACCGTCGTGATTCTGTCACTCCCAGAAGTCCCTCAGTGTGTCTAGATTGATCCTAGAACCCGTAGGAATTGAACTCTGCGATTTCCCCCCAAAAACCCGAAAATGGTTCTTCACGGTTTCTCTCGATCTCTCTCAGTCTCAACCCTCACTCTGATGCACAAATGACCCCAAATCAATCCTCACTCCATTCCCATACTCAGATAATCGATCAGTGTGGCCAACAGCCCGTGGGAGACCAACTGAGGTCTCTGAAAATGGTTTCCCGCAAGCACAGAGACCACAACCATTTTCTAATCTCTCCCGTGCACTCAGACTCTGCCCAGACACGCATGAATGCTTCCCACAGCCTCAAAATCCATAAACTAAACCCACTCACCTGTCCACTTAGCCATAAACAATTGCACGCACAAACTCCACGGCCGCACTCTGTTTTTCACAGTGGTGCTACAGTAGCCGCCGTGAAATGACCAAAATGCCCCCCTATGCAATAATTACCAAATTGCCCTCCAACTTTCGTGACCCGTATCTCGGTCATCCGACGCCCGTTTCACGCGTGCCGCCTGTCGTTGTACTCAGGGCGTCGAGACGAACATAACGGTCTTCGAGTCAAATGAGTATCAATTGTCAAACAAAAAGTCAACTTTTTCCCTTTATAACGTCCAATTTACGATAATGCCCCTGAACTTCCGAACCTCATAACTTCCAACCTGTTCGTCCGAATCGAACGTGCCACCTGTCTATGAACTCGTGACGTCCCGAACTACGTCACGGTCATCACTCCACGTCCGTTCGACCCTCCAAACAAAAAGTCAACAGTTTGACCATACGAATCACAAGGGTAAAAACGTCATTTTATTCAATATTTTATAATATTACATTTTCAGAACGTCCGGGGCGTTACAATCGACACATCTCTAAGACTGACCATATCCGACCACGTCGGAAAACTACTCACCTGAGTAATATACCACACGGGATTCACTTCGAAAAGAAGTTCAGTCCCAACATGCTCCACTCAAACATCCAAGTAAGAGCGATAAACTCTCCACCTATGTGGATCCTCAAGATCACAATCCAGATTCAACACTACGTCACCCAACAATAAACGGCACGATCGAGAATCGTCACGACACCTAAAGTCCTCAACCCAGTCCCACATGTAAACCGATCAGTCAACGACGAGACACGCCGAGACTGTGGGTTCTCACTGATTACCTCGTATCGATCCTTGTCATTCCACCTAGGAAAAACCAAGGATGATACCCAACAATGACATCAATACTCATCCTACGTGAATGCAAACAAAACTCGCTGCACTCACCACGCCACGTAATTCAACATCGTCTGCCACCATGCAGAAGATGAGAATCTCAGTCACCCGACTTCGATATACTCAATACCAATGCGGAAAACCCACATTCCTCTCGTCACCTCAATCGCAACCTCTCGCGATTCCGAAGTTCCAACAAGATTGGAAACAACATACTCAGACATCAACCATGTGTCCCCTAACCAATTTAACTTTATCTGAGATCCACTCTGGGACCACAGATACCAAACATAAGCCCATCACGACGGATGTGAGTCAACGTCATCACAATCACCGGCACCAGCACCAGCGCTAGTACCAGCGCCAACACACTATCATCAACACTAGTATCAATATCAGCATCGGCATACCATGTGCAAAACTGACAACCTTGGATCTTCGCTCATACTGAACGACGATCCCGTACCTCTACTCATATTGGAGAAACTCTGCCTCCCTCGTACCCAACAACTCTGGGTACAGTCACCCAGACATCTCATACGAGATAAGGAAACGTCCCCTGAACGTCCCCGATTCCCAACAACCGTAACTACAACCACTCTCAGTAGTAGCACCTGCCCCACACTCGTGCAGACCTAACTACCAGACATCGCTATCGAGGTTTACATCCAATGGAATCAACCGCCCGTATTAACCACTCTGTATCCCACTCAGGGATTCCATCGACAAGTACCAACCCTGATAACTTGCCCAACCAAACACTAACCAGTCGCAACTCAACTAAACCAATGTCGTCTACCAGGTCGCCCATGACCTTAGTTGCGACAAACCACAACTGAGTAGCACGACAACTAACTAGGTTTAACCGGTAAGTACAGCCCCGACTGCGAAGTGTAGTCCCAACACAAGCTGACATGACTATACCGACTAACGAACCCAAATCCGAATAGTCGTCAAAGTCACACCACTCGTCAACTCACATTTCTGAATCATACACCCAAGGTAGGGTTCCACGATCACACCTAGAGTTCCTCGGAACCCAACTGCGAAAAGCAGTAAAATCAACAATCTGACCGACCCCGCGGTCTGACATCGTAAAGACGTCAATCCAATCCTACCGTCAATCCAACTAGGATTCCCCGAATCCGGCTACTAACTGCCAACTACAGTAAATCCATCTAACTCCACCAAATCCGATCATCGGATAGTCACAACTTCAAACCAGTCGTCAGAACCAATCCTACGACATCGTAAAGACGATCCCAACTAACCGTCTCACGACCAAAACTCTCAAGTACGAATACGTTAATCCTTCCATAGGGTCCCACACTGTCAACCTTGACAGAACTATGGTAACCCCGGCATCAAGTACCGAACCAAGACATCCACGATTCAATCCTACTAACTATCGTATCGGCATCCCAACATCAGGTTGACCACGAACTGTAGCCCAATGAGATATCACATCCTCGACCTGTGTACATACTCCAAGAGCTGCACGGTTGCTCGAATAGAGACAACCCCGCTCTGATAAGCATCCTACGAGCAATCCTATGCTCTGATACCACGCTGACAGGACCCATCCCAATCCCCCCCGGGATTAACGCGGGATGACCCTGCTCCCATCTGACACGGAGTGTCAGACAAGGGATACTTCCGACCTTTGCCCTCCCGGGCTATCAGAGTATGCCAAGATCCGGAGGAGGTATGTGATATCTCGATCTCTGCTACAGTGCACACCGTATCCAACCTGAAGGGTATTAAAAACAGAAAGACTGTGAGTGGACAAAAATAAAGAATTTATAAAAACATTTCATCAAAGACCTTTATACCCTCCACTAAAAAACGTGCATGCATAGTAAAACCATTTATCCAAACACATATGTTAAAACATCCACAATTAGGGTCTCAGCCCCAAAATTCTGTAAATACAAGTTATACGGGCTCCTGCCCAAAACCATTTACAGAAAACCATAACACACTGAACATATGAGGGATCTCAGCCCAAATCCATTTATCATTATAAACACAATTTTCCAAAACCAATTGAAATCATGTTTATCCATTATATTCATATCCAGAATCTGTCACGGTAAAATAAAGCTACACGTGTGCTAACCGGGGTCTCAAACCCAAGTCTCTCCAGGGTCCACCCAGGTCAATGTCCGTAAATCAATGACCCTCCCTGGAGGTAACGAACCATGCCTGTCAGGACCCACCCCGGTTTCACCCCGAAACCCGAGGTAAATCCCGCTCCCGTCTGACTCCCCGACACAACACCCAAGTAAAACTCACTCAACCCAGTCAGACGCAGGAGTACTTAAATAAAAGATCCCAACGTTATCGTTTACAGAGCATAGTACGAAATACAAGGAAAATAAAAACCGAGAAAGTACACGCACACGGAAGACTTTAAACTATTCCGGGATCCCTCACGTAAGTTCTATGCCTCCGACGCTGCCTCGACATCAAGACCCCGCGCTATCTCCACGACCTGGAGGGCAGTTAAAACAGAAGATGTGAGTGGACCATAAGAACAGAAAGGTTTCTAAAACCATTGATCAAAAACCGAGTTTAACCCTCCGTTTTGAAAACTACATGCATAACCACCAGTTGTTAACACAGTTATAAATCAATGTTCACAAAACATCACAAAACATCATAAGAAACAGAAACACTATAAAACAGTTATGGAAAACATGGCATGAGTATCAAAACCTGTAGCATAAACCATAAAACTCAAATCATCATTTCCCGATCAAACCTGCTGGACCTATTCGAGTCTTTAAACTCCCGAGTCTTTAAACTCCCGAGTCTTTAAACTCAATCCAGGCCTTAATCATATCCGAGTCTTTAAACTCCCGAGTCTTTAAACTCAAGGCCTACGGGGGAAATCAATATATCCGAGTCTTTAAACTCCCGAGTCTTTAAACTCAATCCGGGTCTTTAAACCCAATCCGGCCGGTCCCCCGTCACATATATCCGGGTCTTTAAACCCAATCCAGATCCAGCAAATCCAATCCCAAAATCATTTGAAAACCAATCCATATCCAAACCCGAATCCGAAACCACTGGTCCGATACCCTTCTGGCATCCAGAACCGTCATTCCGAACCCAAATCCGGAATCCACTTTCCACCTTTAAAATCCAATGCATTTAATTAACAAATCATGTTTCAAATCCCTTTGTAAGCAATCAAACTAGTTATCCTTTAAAAATCCAAAACCCTGGCATTTTACTCAGAAATCGACATTTCTCGTAAAACGTGCCAAATACCGTATTTTCTCGAAAAACGTGCAACAATGTAAAACCAACCAAAACATATTCAATAAACATAGAATCATAACCAAAATCATAAAACAATTATAGAAAGCAGTTATGCATGCTCGAGTTTAGAGAAAGGGTCCACTCACAATACTGAGCCCTACTCGCGTCCCGAACATCCAGCACGTTCCTCGGCTTCCTCGGGAAATCCCGATCCTGTCAACAATCACCAAATTACGTCACTAACACGTCTACGAAGGTTCACCTAAATTTCCTCAAAATTCCCCGAATCCTAAACGTAATAACCCGGGACCCTAAACTTTCACCCTCGCGGAACTAAACTCAAACGACGTCCGATTGACCCGAAACCAACTCCATTGAACGCACCATAACTCCTAGACCAAAAACTATGTTGACCGTTTTCCCCATCGCCGCCGCACGCGCCCCCACGCGCCGCCCAAAGTGGCTGCGCGTGGCCCTCACGCGCTGTTACAGTACCACCTCCTTCCTCAAGAAAACCCGGTTCGCACCAGAACTTGAACCGGCTGCTGCAACGTGGACCGGCGAGACTGGTTCTTCTTCTTCCATCCACCAAATCGGCTCCTTTCTACACCAACAACATCGTCCTGGCCAACCCTACTGATTCCCCAACTCCATTCACCTCGGCACTGTCCCTAGCCCGTCGACTGAAGCTCGAAACCAGACGGCCAAGCTCCCCTGCTTCACGATCCAGCCACTCCGGCCACCCCCCGTCACGGTGACCGTCCCAGACTCTTCCTTGGACCTCACTGACCCCAAACCAACCCTCCTAGACCTTCGACTCAGCCCCAAACTCGACGACTCTCAGCTTGAACCCACGACCAAAACAGAGCACCCAATTACCCCTGTCGTGCCATCCTCTGCCGTGTACCTCCCCGTCACGGCAGCACACTCAGTCGAAGCTTGGGACCTCCCTGAGTCTCACTCTAACCTCCAATTCCCTCGATTCGACCTCTAGACTCACGACTTAGCTTCTAAACCCAAACGACAAAACAGAGCAAAGAAACGGGGGTGAGGATTTACCTGTCCTCCTGCCGCCGTCGTGAGCTCAGCCGTGAGGTAGTAGCTCCTCCTGCCTTCCTCCGTCCTCTGAGCACTTCCCTTGACCTAGAGTGATCGATCACGGCTGCACCACCACTACAAGCCTTCAGTCTTCCCTGTTTTCCTCTCTGAGTTTCCCCCTGAACTCTCAACTCACACACCACGATTCCTCACCTCCCAAACCACTCACCAGCTCTCTCTCACTCTCCCGTCCCTCACTCACTCACCAGAACTCAGTAACCTCCACAATCAGCCTCGATCACCCCTCCATTGCCCTCACGATCTCCCTCTGTTTTCTGAACCAACATGAACACACATACACGGGTGCACCCCAATTAATTGGGCCTTGAATGCACAGGATTGCACCAGAAGCCTCTAGTCCTGTGCCACATGTCACAATCCACTCCCTTTCTCTCACACCTGGCCCAACCTCAGCCGTCCATCCCTTCTCTCTCTGCACAAATCCCAATGTGCAGAAAGACCAAATTACCCTTCTTTTACCTCATTTTTTACGGTTTTGCCACTAACTTCCTAGACCCGTATCTCACACCTCGTAAGTCCGATGAATACGTGCCGCCTGTCATCGAACTCAGGACGACAAGAACTATCTAACCATCCAAGGTCAACGTACCAAAACTCGAGTCTACAAAAAGTCAACTATTCCCCCTAATTTACCCAAATTACGGTTATGCCCTCAACCTTCCGAACATCACAACTTCCTCCTCGGATGTCGGAATCGGGTGTGCCACCTGCCTATGTATTTGCCCACCCGAACCAAAGTCAACATTTTTCCCGAACCGGGGGCAATATCGTCATTCTAGGCTCAAGGACCTATCGGGACCACCTAACCGCCGATTAACCTCACTAATCACACCTTAATCACTCTACTTATCCCGGCTCTCGGAACGGGTTGTTACAATGCCCATCCTGAGCGTAAGGAACCCAACTGGGGGGCGACTCCACTCAGTCAGTGCTCCGTGACTACTCCGGGGTCCACCCAAGCCAACGACCCTCCCCGGAGGAGACAATCATATATATAGGATGGCATATGAAAAACCTTTTGAAATCATTATTTAAATCTTTCAAGAATTCCTGCCCGACCCCCATAAGCCGTCATGAACCATAAAATCCTTTTATGGGTTCATGCCGGTTCCTATAAACCGTCATGACCCGTAAATCCATTTTAAGGATTCATGCCAGTTCCCATAAACCGTCATGAACCATAAAAACCATTGGTAACACATAATTGGGCGCTAGGCCCGAATCCACATAGAAACTGGACCTCCAGTCCGAATCGTAAACCAACTGGGCCTCCGGCCCGATTCCGTAAAGCAAATGGGTCTCGAACCCGAGTTTACCTTTTCAAATCCAAAACCATTTCATTAAACTATTTCCAAAACCATAAGAATGGAAAATCAGAGTAAAACCGGAATCTCGATTTACGTGCAAGCACGTAAATCGCCTCAAAATACGTGAAACCATATAAATCACAAGCATCCAAATCAACATCATAAAATAATATTCATAATCCATTTGTAAATCCAAAACCATTTCATTTAGACCAGTAAAGACATACAGCCCCGTATAGGCACCGTATAGGGCCGAAACCTCGAAATACGTGTCTATACGTAACCACACATCCAAATGCACTCATGGCATCACAAACAAGTATTTAAAACATATAATAAACATTTATGCATGCACCAATTTAGAAAAAAAGGTCCACTCACAGACCGTCCGAGCTGTCGCCTCGATTTGCGTGCCATAGGCTCTCCCGAGCCGATCACTGTGACCGAGACTCCCAAACCTGTCCAAATTTTAATAGAAGATTAATAACTACTTAATTAACCTCCCATCAAAGCCCCGTAATTTTCCTGAACTTTTAACTATTTTTAAACCGACCCTAAACCTTCCGACACCCCGAAAACTATCGAAACGATATCCGATTGACACGAGACCAGTCCCAAAATCTTCGTTACATTGAATAGAATATTTCTCATGTTGAACACTTTCCCAAATTATGGCCCAGGGGCCCTCACGAGCCCCTAGAAAGTCGAAAACACTATTCATCGTCATCCTCCTCAGAACTGAACCAATTACTATTCACGGGCACTGTTCACCGCACGGTTTTCTCGGGTTTTCGGACTGATTCGGGGTCCGTTTGGTCCCATTTTAATCCCTAAATTCCTATTTCTTCATTTCCTATCTAACCCAATCCCTAAAACTAAGAAAAACCACCCGAAACCGAGCTTACATCCGCCATCAATGGTGGCCGGATTTTCTCCGGCCGTTCACGGACATGTCCAGCCATCCCAAGCCCCAAAACTAATCTCATTCTACTGCTAAGGTCCCCAGAAACCTTACCCAATAAATGAAATGGAGTAAAAACCATTAAAACTCAAATTCGAATTTTCAAAGTTTTCTTACCTCACGGCCGAGCTCCGCCGTCCACCACCGTGAGCCACCACCCTCCCCAGTCGTGGCTCGCCGTCCTTCGTCTCTCATCACCCTTTCACGGTCACACACACGGCATATGGGTTCATGGTGGTATGTGTGGGTTGTGTGTTTTGAAGAAAAAGGAAGAATGAAGAACATAGGGGGGTGCGGGTTTGATGAAGAAAATAGAAGAAATGAAGGTGATGATATTGATGGCTGATGAGAGAAGTGAGGATTAGATGATTAGATGAGTGGTGAGGATTTGAGAGATTAGAAGGAATGGATGGTTAGGATTTTAAGTTGTTAAAATTAATTATATAATAATAATTATAATGTTATTTAATTAATTAGATCCACAATTTAGGGGATTGTCCAATGTCACTCATCCATGGGACCCACTAAAAATATCTGCCTAATCAGATTTCGCCAAATCATCCCCGCCTCGAAGTACGTGCATAGTGAAATCGAACTTCCGTGACCTATAACTCTCCCGTTCGAAGTCCGATTTCAGCCTGCCGCCTGTCTATGGATTCGTATCGTCCTTATCTACGTAATAGTCCTCGGCCATCGGACATCCTGGTCAAAAAGTCAACTATTTTGCCTTTTAACCAAAATTACCAAAATGCCCCTAAACTCCCCAATGTCATAACTTCTACTACGAACGTCGGAATTGAACGTGCCACCTGTCTACGAACTCGTGACGTCACGAAATACGTCACGGTCATCGGTCAAAGTCCGTTTGACCGCCTGAATGAAAAGTCAACGTTTTGCCACGACTAGGGGCAAAACGGTCATTTCGCATCGTTCGTCCGATTTCGCCCAACTAATCACGGATTAACCTCACTAATCTTGATTAGTCACTAATCTAATCTAGGAATTCGGGACGGGTCGTTACACAGATGATAACCCAGGGAGGAGGTTTCTCGTTTGTCCAGATTCTCAGGTAAGAAGGCTATCCATCTCAATTTGGTTTGCATTTCTGGCCTTGAATTTCTGGGTTTACAAATAATGTGTAGGGTTTGAATTTCTGGGTTTACAAATAATGTGTAGGGTTTGAATTTCTGGGTATACTAATGGTTTGAGATTAGGACTTGTTGGAATGAATTGATAATTTCTTGGTTTTTTGTAATGAACTCATAAATTCTAGTTTTGTAGCCGTTTGAAACCAATGAATATTTTCAATTTAGAAGAATTATTCAATCCCTTGTATGTATGCAATTGATGATGGGTTTGATAATGCATGTTCGGGGGTAGAGATATCATGGCAAAGGGTGTGACTTTTGGGAGTAGTTGGATCCAAAAATGTACAAAATATTTCCACATCACTGCCCTCGAATAACGCACAAGGTACGTACATCTACCCATCAATTAGCTTACAACCACCTAGGTCATAGCCAATCACGTTTCTATTCTAGAGTCCATCTATCCAATCCAGCACTAGAAAAATCAAAAACTCTGACCTATTATCCATTTCCAAATCCGAATTCGCAATTTCGTAAGAAATCCCGAATTCAAACCCATAAATCATATCCATAGCCATGTCCAAATCCGAATTCGAAATCATTATTCCGTAACTAGCATTTGGAATAACCATTCTGAACCCAAATCCATAAAAGAAAATCCATAGTCAAGCTCCAGAATCAAATTTTGAATCGTCACCCAGAATCCGATTCCAAAACCCAAATACAGAAATCCTCTTTCAAGTTCCAAAATCAAATCCTGAATCGTCATCCAGAAATCTGATTCCAAAACCTGAAATCTCGTTCTCGTCTACCGAGACGCACCATATCCGAACCTATCGGATACCTGCTCCACCTATTACCACATTACCATCAATTGACTTCATAGGGAAGCCAATCCCAATATCGATGACAGGACCCACCCCGATTATCGCCTCGATAATCGGGAAGCATCCTGCTCCCGTCTAACAATCGAATCCAAAAGACCGGAAAACTAATTAATATTACAACACACCCATTGTCAGACCAGGGAGATTAAACAAATACATCCGACTGGACGTTAAGTCCACAGTTTCACAGAGCATAATAATACAAAACAGGTTAAAGAACAAATCCTACTCTGTGAACTAACTACTCCGCAACGGAAAACTTTATGCCTCCGCCTCTGCCTCGGCGCTTGCCCCCGCACTAGTACCACGACCTGGAGGGAATTTAAAACAACAAAGTGTGAGTGGACCGAAACATAAGTTTTACAGAAAACAGTTTTTCCGAAATCGGGTTCGCCCACCAGTTTTGTAACACGCATGCATAACCGAATATTCGGAAATCGCGTATTAAACCTTTGAAAACTCTTTTTCCAAAAACACATGAAAAACGTTACAGAAAATCGTCATAACTCATGTAACACCATTTAATATGACCAGATTCCAGAAACTGTCATTTTGAAACATCAATTGCACAAATCAAGTAAAAAGTGTATCAATAATCACAGTTAAGCCGTTGGATCCATCCGAGTCTTTAAACTCAATATTAGGCCTTCTCGGGATATCAACGAGTCTTTAAACTCAAAACATGATCAATAGGCCTCGGGGGTATCACAATAATCGAGTCTTTAAACTCACGAGTCTTTAAACTCACTACGGGTCTTTAAACCCAATTTTCGGGCCCGCCCCCGTCATCAACATACCGGGTCTTTAAACCCAAAACCAGATCTAACAATCAACCGGGTCTTTAAATCCAAAACTGTTTTTAAACACGATAAACCAGGATTCATCATAATCCGTTTTCCAACATCATTCCGAAATCATATCACGTCATAATAGGAGTTATGTCCGAATTCACATGCAATTTCCAAAACATGAAATTCCCGAAATCACTTCACAATTAATAGTCAAAATATCATAAATCCGTAACATGCATAATCATATCCAGATACTTCATCAAAACATCATTCATGCATAAGCAAAAATCGAAACCTCGAAATGCGTGAAATACGATAAATATCTCGAAAAGCGTGAAAACGCGTAAAACCGATATATCATATCACCATCGTAAAATCATATGTAAAACCATAAGATAAACAAGAAAAATAGTCATGCATGCCCAGTTTAGAAATCAAAAAGTCCACTCACAGTTTTAGGACGCGTCAATCGCGTCCCACGCGCTCCTCTGTAGCTTCGGAAGTGTCCGGGCCTGTAAAAACGTACAAGAAGGGTTATAAACATCCCAAAATAACTCGTAGGATTTTTCCTAATTTTCCCAGATTTTTCGGCGAAATTAGACTTAGAGACTTAACCTTCCGGATTCCCGAAATTATCCCGAACGACTCCCGAACAACTCGAATCCTAAAGGTAAAATGTTAATTAGACTGAAAGGAACAATTTCTATGTTGACCGTGATCGGAGGTAACATCGCACGCGCCGTCACGCGCCGCCCAAAGTGGCTGCGCGTGAAGGCCACGCGCCAAGCTACATTGTCTTCGTCCTTACCCGGATAGACTGATAAACGGGTCTATTACTCGCGACTCAACCCGACCAGTTCAAGTTCAATTCTCAATCAATTCTTCTCGTTTTCAATCCTATTACCTTCTCTAAGCCATTAATTTTAGGTCTGTGTTGATGACTAACCTCGACTAACACCAGAACGACCCAACTCAAGCTCAAACAGTCGATCAAGTCGACGTCTGGAACTCACCCTACACGATTCCATTTCCAAATTAATTTCACCAGTAGCTTAAGGGGACTTATACGAACACAATGGTACAATCAATTGGACTCGCCGTTACCTGGAAGTCGTCGTCCTCAAGCTCGACAATACTCAGAACCCGGGAACTCAGTTCTTGGCCAATTCGTGAGTGTCGTCCTTCGAAATCGATGCGGTTAGTTTCCTCTTGCTCCCAGAAGGCTAGAATGGCCCTTGGTTTCGATCAACAAGCCTCAGAAATTGAATGTGATTTTTCCCTCCAACTGGTTCATCTCTGAACCGCAACTCGGGTTCTTGGGCCAACAGCGAACATTCTCCCTCAATTCTTGCACCGTCGTGATTCTGTCACTCCCAGAAGTCCCTCAGTGTGTCTAGATTGATCCTAGAACCCGTAGGAATTGAACTCTGCGATTTCCCCCCAAAAACCCGAAAATGGTTCTTCACGGTTTCTCTCGATCTCTCTCAGTCTCAACCCTCACTCTGATGCACAAATGACCCCAAATCAATCCTCACTCCATTCCCATACTCAGATAATCGATCAGTGTGGCCAACAGCCCGTGGGAGACCAACTGAGGTCTCTGAAAATGGTTTCCCGCAAGCACAGAGACCACAACCATTTTCTAATCTCTCCCGTGCACTCAGACTCTGCCCAGACACGCATGAATGCTTCCCACAGCCTCAAAATCCATAAACTAAACCCACTCACCTGTCCACTTAGCCATAAACAATTGCACGCACAAACTCCACGGCCGCACTCTGTTTTTCACAGTGGTGCTACAGTAGCCGCCGTGAAATGACCAAAATGCCCCCCTATGCAATAATTACCAAATTGCCCTCCAACTTTCGTGACCCGTATCTCGGTCATCCGACGCCCGTTTCACGCGTGCCGCCTGTCGTTGTACTCAGGGCGTCGAGACGAACATAACGGTCTTCGAGTCAAATGAGTATCAATTGTCAAACAAAAAGTCAACTTTTTCCCTTTATAACGTCCAATTTACGATAATGCCCCTGAACTTCCGAACCTCATAACTTCCAACCTGTTCGTCCGAATCGAACGTGCCACCTGTCTATGAACTCGTGACGTCCCGAACTACGTCACGGTCATCACTCCACGTCCGTTCGACCCTCCAAACAAAAAGTCAACAGTTTGACCATACGAATCACAAGGGTAAAAACGTCATTTTATTCAATATTTTATAATATTACATTTTCAGAACGTCCGGGGCGTTACAATCGACACATCTCTAAGACTGACCATATCCGACCACGTCGGAAAACTACTCACCTGAGTAATATACCACACGGGATTCACTTCGAAAAGAAGTTCAGTCCCAACATGCTCCACTCAAACATCCAAGTAAGAGCGATAAACTCTCCACCTATGTGGATCCTCAAGATCACAATCCAGATTCAACACTACGTCACCCAACAATAAACGGCACGATCGAGAATCGTCACGACACCTAAAGTCCTCAACCCAGTCCCACATGTAAACCGATCAGTCAACGACGAGACACGCCGAGACTGTGGGTTCTCACTGATTACCTCGTATCGATCCTTGTCATTCCACCTAGGAAAAACCAAGGATGATACCCAACAATGACATCAATACTCATCCTACGTGAATGCAAACAAAACTCGCTGCACTCACCACGCCACGTAATTCAACATCGTCTGCCACCATGCAGAAGATGAGAATCTCAGTCACCCGACTTCGATATACTCAATACCAATGCGGAAAACCCACATTCCTCTCGTCACCTCAATCGCAACCTCTCGCGATTCCGAAGTTCCAACAAGATTGGAAACAACATACTCAGACATCAACCATGTGTCCCCTAACCAATTTAACTTTATCTGAGATCCACTCTGGGACCACAGATACCAAACATAAGCCCATCACGACGGATGTGAGTCAACGTCATCACAATCACCGGCACCAGCACCAGCGCTAGTACCAGCGCCAACACACTATCATCAACACTAGTATCAATATCAGCATCGGCATACCATGTGCAAAACTGACAACCTTGGATCTTCGCTCATACTGAACGACGATCCCGTACCTCTACTCATATTGGAGAAACTCTGCCTCCCTCGTACCCAACAACTCTGGGTACAGTCACCCAGACATCTCATACGAGATAAGGAAACGTCCCCTGAACGTCCCCGATTCCCAACAACCGTAACTACAACCACTCTCAGTAGTAGCACCTGCCCCACACTCGTGCAGACCTAACTACCAGACATCGCTATCGAGGTTTACATCCAATGGAATCAACCGCCCGTATTAACCACTCTGTATCCCACTCAGGGATTCCATCGACAAGTACCAACCCTGATAACTTGCCCAACCAAACACTAACCAGTCGCAACTCAACTAAACCAATGTCGTCTACAAGGTCGCCCATGACCTTAGTTGCGACAAACCACAACTGAGTAGCACGACAACTAACTAGGTTTAACCGGTAAGTACAGCCCCGACTGCGAAGTGTAGTCCCAACACAAGCTGACATGACTATACCGACTAACGAACCCAAATCCGAATAGTCGTCAAAGTCACACCACTCGTCAACTCACATTTCTGAATCATACACCCAAGGTAGGGTTCCACGATCACACCTAGAGTTCCTCGGAACCCAACTGCGAAAAGCAGTAAAATCAACAATCTGACCGACCCCGCGGTCTGACATCGTAAAGACGTCAATCCAATCCTACCGTCAATCCAACTAGGATTCCCCGAATCCGGCTACTAACTGCCAACTACAGTAAATCCATCTAACTCCACCAAATCCGATCATCGGATAGTCACAACTTCAAACCAGTCGTCAGAACCAATCCTACGACATCGTAAAGACGATCCCAACTAACCGTCTCACGACCAAAACTCTCAAGTACGAATACGTTAATCCTTCCATAGGGTCCCACACTGTCAACCTTGACAGAACTATGGTAACCCCGGCATCAAGTACCGAACCAAGACATCCACGATTCAATCCTACTAACTATCGTATCGGCATCCCAACATCAGGTTGACCACGAACTGTAGCCCAATGAGATATCACATCCTCGACCTGTGTACATACTCCAAGAGCTGCACGGTTGCTCGAATAGAGACAACCCCGCTCTGATAAGCATCCTACGAGCAATCCTATGCTCTGATACAACGCTGACAGGACCCATCCCAATCCCCCCCGGGATTAACGCGGGATGACCCTGCTCCCATCTGACACGGAGTGTCAGACAAGGGATACTTCCGACCTTTGCCCTCCCGGGCTATCAGAGTATGTCAGGATCCGGAGGAGGTATGTGATATCTCGATCTCTGCTACAGTGCACACCGTATCCAACCTGAAGGGTATTAAAAACAGAAAGACTGTGAGTGGACAAAAATAAAGAATTTATAAAAACATTTCATCAAAGACCTTTATACCCTCCACTAAAAAACGTGCATGCATAGTAAAACCATTTATCCAAACACATATGTTAAAACATCCACAATTAGGGTCTCAGCCCCAAAATTCTGTAAATACAAGTTATACGGGCTCCTGCCCAAAACCATTTACAGAAAACCATAACACACTGAACATATGAGGGATCTCAGCCCAAATCCATTTATCATTATAAACACAATTTTCCAAAACCAATTGAAATCATGTTTATCCATTATATTCATATCCAGAACCTGTCACGGTAAAATAAAGCTACACGTGTGCTAACCGGGGTCTCAAACCCAAGTCTCTCCAGGGTCCACCCAGGTCAATGTCCGTAAATCAATGACCCTCCCTGTAGGTAACGAACCATGCCTGTCAGGACCCACCCCGGTTTCACCCCGAAACCCGAGGTAAATCCCGCTCCCGTCTGACTCCCCGACACAACACCCAAGTAAAACTCACTCAACCCAGTCAGACGCAGGAGTACTTAAATAAAAGATCCCAACGTTATCGTTTACAGAGCACAGTACGAAATACAAGGAAAATAAAAACCGAGAAAGTACACGCACACGGAAGACTTTAAACTATTCCGGGATCCCTCACGTAAGTTCTATGCCTCCGACGCTGCCTCGACATCAAGACCCCGCGCTATCTCCACGACCTGGAGGGCAGTTAAAACAGAAGATGTGAGTGGACCATAAGAACAGAAAGGTTTCTAAAACCATTGATCAAAAACCGAGTTTAACCCTCCGTTTTGAAAACTACATGCATAACCACCAGTTGTTAACACAGTTATAAATCAATGTTCACAAAACATCACAAAACATCATAAGAAACAGAAACACTATAAAACAGTTATGGAAAACATGGCATGAGTATCAAAACCTGTAGCATAAACCATAAAACTCAAATCATCATTTCCCGATCAAACCTGCTGGACCTATTCGAGTCTTTAAACTCCCGAGTCTTTAAACTCAATCCAGGCCTTAATCATATCCGAGTCTTTAAACTCCCGAGTCTTTAAACTCAAGGCCTACGGGGGAAATCAATATATCCGAGTCTTTAAACTCCCGAGTCTTTAAACTCAATCCGGGTCTTTAAACCCAATCCGGCCGGTCCCCCGTCACATATATCCGGGTCTTTAAACCCAATCCAGATCCAGCAAATCCAATCCCAAAATCATTTGAAAACCAATCCATATCCAAACCCGAATCCGAAACCACTGGTCCAATACCCTTCCGGCATCCAGAACCGTCATTCCGAACCCAAATCCGGAATCCACTTTCCACCTTTAAAATCCAATGCATTTAATTAACAAATCATGTTTCAAATCCCTTTGTAAGCAATCAAACTAGTTATCCTTTAAAAATCCAAAACCCTGGCATTTTACTCAGAAATCGACATTTCTCGTAAAACGTGCCAAATACCGTATTTTCTCGAAAAACGTGCAACAATGTAAAACCAACCAAAACATATTCAATAAACATAGAATCATAACCAAAATCATAAAACAATTATAGAAAGCAGTTATGCATGCTCGAGTTTAGAGAAAGGGTCCACTCACAATACTGAGCCCTACTCGCGTCCCGAACATCCAGCACGTTCCTCGGCTTCCTCGGGAAATCCCGATCCTGTCAACAATCACCAAATTACGTCACTAACACGTCTACGAAGGTTCACCTAAATTTCCTCAAAATTCCCCGAATCCTAAACGTAATAACCCGGGACCCTAAACTTTCACCCTCGCGGAACTAAACTCAAACGACGTCCGATTGACCCGAAACCAACTCCATTGAACGCACCATAACTCCTAGACCAAAAACTATGTTGACCGTTTTCCCCATCGCCGCCGCACGCGCCCCCACGCGCCGCCCAAAGTGGCTGCGCGTGGCCCTCACGCGCTGTTACAGTACCACCTCCTTCCTCAAGAAAACCCGGTTCGCACCAGAACTTGAACCGGCTGCTGCAACGTGGACCGGCGAGACTGGTTCTCCTTCTTCCGTCCACCAAATCGGCTCCTTTCTACACCAACAACATCGTCCTGGCCAACCCTACTGATTCCCCAACTCCATTCACCTCGGCACTGTCCCTAGCCCGTCGACTGAAGCTCGAAACCAGACGGCCAAGCTCCCCTGCTTCACGATCCAGCCACTCCGGCCACCCCCCGTCACGGTGACCGTCCCAGACTCTTCCTTGGACCTCACTGACCCCAAACCAACCCTCCTAGACCTTCGACTCAGCCCCAAACTCGACGACTCTCAGCTTGAACCCACGACCAAAACAGAGCACCCAATTACCCCTGTCGTGCCATCCTCTGCCGTGTACCTCCCCGTCACGGCAGCACACTCAGTCGAAGCTTGGGACCTCCCTGAGTCTCACTCTAACCTCCAATTCCCTCGATTCGACCTCTAGACTCACGAATTAGCTTCTAAACCCAAACGACAAAACAGAGCAAAGAAACGGGGGTGAGGATTTACCTGTCCTCCTGCCGCCGTCGTGAGCTCAGCCGTGAGGTAGTAGCTCCTCCTGCCTTCCTCCGTCCTCTGAGCACTTCCCTTGACCTAGAGTGATCGATCACGGCTGCACCACCACTACAAGCCTTCAGTCTTCCCTGTTTTCCTCTCTGAGTTTCCCCCTGAACTCTCAACTCACACACCACGATTCCTCACCTCCCAAACCACTCACCAGCTCTCTCTCACTCTCCCGTCCCTCACTCACTCACCAGAACTCAGCAACCTCCACAATCAGCCTCGATCACCCCTCCATTGCCCTCACGATCTCCCTCTGTTTTCTGAACCAACACGAACACACATACACGGGTGCACCCCAATTAATTGGGCCGTGAATGCACAGGATTGCACCAGAAGCCTCTAGTCCTGTGCCACATGTCACAATCCACTCCCTTTCTCTCACACCTGGCCCAACCTCAGCCGTCCATCCCTTCTCTCTCTGCACAAATCCCAATGTGCAGAAAGACCAAATTACCCTTCTTTTACCTCATTTTTTACGGTTTTGCCACTAACTTCCTAGACCCGTATCTCACACCTCGTAAGTCCGATGAATACGTGCCGCCTGTCATCGAACTCAGGACGACAAGAACTATCTAACCATCCAAGGTCAACGTACCAAAACTCGAGTCTACAAAAAGTCAACTATTCCCCCTAATTTACCCAAATTACGGTTATGCCCTCAACCTTCCGAACATCACAACTTCCTCCTCGGATGTCGGAATCGGGTGTGCCACCTGCCTATGTATTTGCCCACCCGAACCAAAGTCAACATTTTTCCCGAACCGGGGGCAATATCGTCATTCTAGGCTCAAGGACCTATCGGGACCACCTAACCGCCGATTAACCTCACTAATCACACCTTAATCACTCTACTTATCCCGGCTCTCGGAACGGGTTGTTACAATGCCCATCCTGAGCGTAAGGAACCCAACTGGGGGGCGACTCCACTCAGTCAGTGCTCCGTGACTACTCCGGGGTCCACCCAAGCCAACGACCCTCCCCGGAGGAGACAATCATATATATAGGATGGCATATGAAAAACCTTTTGAAATCATTATTTAAATCTTTCAAGAATTCCTGCCCGACCCCCATAAGCCGTCATGAACCATAAAATCCTTTTATGGGTTCATGCCGGTTCCTATAAACCGTCATGACCCGTAAATCCATTTTAAGGATTCATGCCAGTTCCCATAAACCGTCATGAACCATAAAAACCATTGGTAACACATAATTGGGCGCTAGGCCCGAATCCACATAGAAACTGGACCTCCAGTCCGAATCGTAAACCAACTGGGCCTCCGGCCCGATTCCGTAAAGCAAATGGGTCTCGAACCCGAGTTTACCTTTTCAAATCCAAAACCATTTCATTAAACTATTTCCAAAACCATAAGAATGGAAAATCAGAGTAAAACCGGAATCTCGATTTACGTGCAAGCACGTAAATCGCCTCAAAATTTGTGAAACCATATAAATCACAAGCATCCAAATCAACATCATAAAATAATATTCATAATCCATTTGTAAATCCAAAACCATTTTATTTAGACCAGTAAAGACATACAGCCCCGTATAGGCACCGTATAGGGCCGAAACCTCGAAATACGTGTCTATACGTAACCACACATCCAAATGCACTCATGGCATCACAAACAAGTATTTAAAACATATAATAAACATTTATGCATGCACCAATTTAGAAAAAAAGGTCCACTCACAGACCGTCCGAGCTGTCGCCTCGATTTGCGTGCCATAGGCTCTCCCGAGCCGATCACTGTGACCGAGACTCCCAAACCTGTCCAAATTTTAATAGAAGATTAATAACTACTTAATTAACCTCCCATCAAAGCCCCGTAATTTTCCTGAACTTTTAACTATTTTTAAACCGACCCTAAACCTTCCGACACCCCGAAAACTATCGAAACGATATCCGATTGACACGAGACCAGTCCCAAAATCTTCGTTACATTGAATAGAATATTTCTCATGTTGAACACTTTCCCAAATTATGGCCCAGGGGCCCTCACGAGCCCCTAGAAAGTCGAAAACACTGTTCATCGTCATCCTCCTCAGAACTGAACCAATTACTATTCACGGGCACTGTTCACCGCACGGTTTTCTCGGGTTTTCGGACTGATTCGGGGTCCGTTTGGTCCCATTTTAATCCCTAAATTCCTATTTCTTCATTTCCTATCTAACCCAATCCCTAAAACTAAGAAAAACCACCCGAAACCGAGCTTACATCCGCCATCAATGGTGGCCGGATTTTCTCCGGCCGTTCACGGACATGTCCAGCCATCCCAAGCCCCAAAACTAATCTCATTCTACTGCTAAGGTCCCCAGAAACCTTACCCAATAAACGAAATGGAGTAAAAACCATTAAAACTCAAATTCGAATTTTCAAAGTTTTCTTACCTCACGGCCGAGCTCCGCCGTCCACCACCGTGAGCCACCACCCTCCCCAGTCGTGGCTCGCCGTCCTTCGTCTCTCATCACCCTCTCACGGTCACACACACGACATATGGGTTCATGGTGGTATGTGTGGGTTGTGTGTTTTGAAGAAAAAGGAAGAATGAAGAACATAGGGGGGTGCGGGTTTGATGAAGAAAATAGAAGAAATGAAGGTGATGATATTGATGGCTGATGAGAGAAGTGAGGATTAGATGATTAGATGAGTGGTGAGGATTTGAGAGATTAGAAGGAATGGATGGTTAGGATTTTAAGTTGTTAAAATTAATTATATAATAATAATTATAATGTTATTTAATTAATTAGATCCACAATTTAGGGGATTGTCCAATGTCACTCATCCATGGGACCCACTAAAAATATCTGCCTAATCAGATTTCGCCAAATCATCCCCGCCTCGAAGTACGTGCATAGTGAAATCGAACTTCCGTGACCTATAACTCTCCCGTTCGAAGTCCGATTTCAGCCTGCCGCCTGTCTATGGATTCGTATCGTCCTTATCTACGTAATAGTCCTTGGCCATTGGACATCCCGGTCAAAAAGTCAACTATTTTGCCTTTTAACCAAAATTACCAAAATGCCCCTAAACTTCCCAATGTCATAACTTCTACTACGAACGTCGGAATTGAACGTGCCACCTGTCTACGAACTCGTGACGTCACGAAATACGTCACGGTCATCGGTCAAAGTCCGTTTGACCGCCTGAATGAAAATTCAACGTTTTGCCACGACTAGGGGTAAAACGGTCATTTCGCATCGTTCGTCCGATTTCGCCCAACTAATCACGGATTAACCTCACGAATCCTGATTAGTCACTAATCTAATTTAGGAATTCGGGACGGGTCGTTACACAGAGGAGGTTTCTCGTTTGTCCAGATTCTCAGGTAAGAAGGCTATCCATCTCAATTTGGTTTGCATTTCTGGCCTTGAATTTCTGGGTTTACAAATAATGTGTAGGGTTTGAATTTCTGGGTATACTAATGGTTTGAGATTAGGACTTGTTGGAATGAATTGATAATTTCTTGGTTTTTTGTAATGAACTCATAAATTCTAGTTTTGTAGCCGTTTGAAACCAATGAATATTTTCAATTTAGAAGAATTATTCAATCCCTTGTATGTATGCAACTGATGATGGGTTTGATAATGCATGTTCGGGGGTAGAGATATCATGGCAAAGGGTGTGACTTTTGGGAGTAGTTGGATCCAAAAATGTGCAAAATATTTCCACATCACTGCCCTCGACAAACTTTATAGATTTCAACCAAGCATTCCCGCAACATTGCCCATATACTAGCTAAACTGACTTTAATACCATATCTATATATCCACCCCAGCTCAGGAAACTCATTGAACAACAAATCGACTTAACATCCAATTCCAAGAAAACTAACTTCAACATACAATTTGCAATATCCACCCCAGAAACTCAGAAAACATCACATACAACAAATCCAATCAACATCTAGTTCGATTTGTTTAAGCAAGCAAATTAACGTCAACATACCATCTCTACATATCCACACCATGGAAACTCAAAAAACACCACAGACATAATCCAGGGAAACAAAAATGCGTTTCAAAACATACCATAATCGGGTTGCTCTGTACCAGCATCTCGACGAATGGGCATCATTTAACTCCGATGTCTTTCAGGTCATCTCGCCCTCCTATTGAAACCCTTGCAATGCCCCTGCGATTCTTCTGTCAATTTCTGCCCCAATTTGTGCTCCTAATTAGCCCTATCAATTGGTTCTAAAAAATCGACCGAATTACCGAACCAAACTGCACCGAACTGAAAGAAAACCGTAATCGAAATAGAAAATCTAACCGTAATGAATCTGGTTCGGTTTCGGTTTTAGGTCTCTGAAAACTGAACCGAACCGAACTGAACCAAATTAAGGTATAATAACTTAACCGAACCGAACCGAATTACCAACCCTAATCTCATGAAACTACGTTGTTTTATGTTATGTGGGCTACAAACCCTAATATATATTATGTCTTCCGCGTCTCTCATCTTCATTTTTTCCTTTTCAAATTTCACTGCTTATCTCTTCCGCTGCTCGATGTCTCTCGCTCTCGAACCCGAAAGTATAAAACTACCGAGCTCTCTCTCTCACGGTTGGGCTACTAATTCTGCTTCTCTCTTCCTCCATCATCGCTGCACTGCCGCACTAGTGAGTCCACGAAGCAGCAATACTGATCTCTCGTTCTCCACCGCATCGCTCTCTCGATCTTCGTCGCACCGCTCTCGATCTCCACCGCACCGCTCTCTCGATCTCTGCTGCACTGTAAGCACTTTCTGACTTCAAATTTTTTTGTTGACTTGGTATGCGATGTAGATGTTTTATTAAGATTGTGAGTTGGTATGCGATTGAAAGAGAAATAAGGGTTTGGTAGAGAGCAAAGAGGGAATAGGGTTGAGGAAGAAGAGGATTGAGGTTTGCGGTTGTAGGCAGAGAGAGTGTGAGAGAATGAGAGGAGGAGAGGGCCAATTTGAGTTTGTTTATAATCCCAAAATAATATAAGCATTAGCAGGCTGCACTTATGTTGAAGAGTGATAATTAAACTTTGGGGGTTTCGTCCTGTGTATGCTTGTGTGCTTGTGTTTACCTGATAAGCAAATTGAACTCTGAAGAGTGATAATTAAACTTAAATGCTTCTGTTTTCTTGGCTCCGTTTATTCTTATTTTGAATTTATGTGGAAACACTTAGAGGGTTAATTTTACTGCTTTTGCTTGTATGATTTTTGAGGATGTCTTTGGTTGCTCAAAAGAAGGAGCAGGAGGTCGCTTCAGAAAGGCCTAAGCGAACGATTTTGGGTTGGAAGGACAAGAACGATGTCCAAGCAAAAGAAGGTGAATCAACGACGGTGTTTAGGAACAAAGAGAAGGTCTTGGTTACTTGTTCTCGTCGCATTAGTTACAGGTAAAATCTATAGGTTTTCGAATTTGATGAATGGTTATGCTGCTAATTTGGCTTATTTATGTGTGGGTTTATGCATGTATGTTTATCTGCATATGTTTAAGTTTGTATTGGGTATTAAATTATTATATATACGTAGGTATCGTCATTTGATGTTCAATGTGGTGGACCTATTGCCTCATTGCAAGAAGGACAGTAAGGTGGAGTCTAAGTCGAGTAATGGTGCAACTCTTAATGAGCTGGTAGATCTAAAGAGTTGCTCTTCCTGTATGTTTTTCTAGGTGAGTTTTCTTATTGTTTCTTTCTCAACTTGTTAGCATTTGCTATTCAATATGTATTTAATTCTATGTTGCCTTTTGAATTAGTGAATTGATAGTTGGTATATTTGTGACACCATTTATGTATCTGTATGTATTTGTTACTGATGGTTAAGAAGTTGATTGAACTAATGTGGTGAAGGGTGGTATCCACCAAACGTTAAAGTTTTCCGTGGTTTTAATTGTGTAGTTTTTTATTAAGGAATTATTGAGTGTTTGTGATAGGGATAACAAAAAATTCAGATTATTGGTTTTCTGTGTTCTGATTCGAACTTTTATTTCGGTGAACTCAATTTACAGTGCAGGAAGGGGAAATATCTTTATATGTGGATGTCAAAATGTCCTAATGGGCCATCTGTGAAATTCTTAGTGAATGCTGGTAATGTTTTTACTCTGCATTTTTCTTCATTCCGTTTCAGATCATGAAAGTCTAGCTTTTCTCATCCTTGGTTATGTTTTTGGAAAAATTATGATAAAATGCAATTTGTTTGTGGTTTCAGTGCACACAATGGGGAATTAAAGCTTATTGGAAATCATCTAAAAGGGTCACAGCCTATTTTGACCTTTTCATCCAATTTTGATAAAGATGCCCACTGGAAGCTTTTGAAGGGGATGATCACTCAGGCATGTTGCTTTTGTTTCCTTCTTATATAGCAATAAGCATTATCCTGATCAGGCGTGCTTATTTGTGATTAGTTACTATAATTTAGATATGGTTTGGATTTTCGTACAATATATCTTATTCCTTTTCTTATCAAACTTTCTTCTCAGATATTTGGTACTCCAAAGGAACACAGGAAATCTAAGCCCTATCATGATCCTGTCTTTGTTTTTTCTGTCATTGATGACCACATTTGGTTCTGAAACTATCAGGTACTGAGTTTGTAGCTAATAGTTTTTATCTACCGTGGTGTTGTTATGACTTCATATTATTGAATATTTAGCGGCTTCAAGTTCTCTGCTCAAAACAGAAGCTTTGGCAGCTCTTTTAGAGTTTAAATGCCAGTCTTGGCTTGTGCAGGCAGTGTAGATGTTCACAAAACTTTGTGTATAAGTTCACTAAATGATATGCGTATTTTATCTCATGGCATATTGGCACATTCTTTCCTCCACTTTGGATGTTGTATTATTAGGCTTTTATTGATGGAGTATTAAGAGGTAGGTATTTTGTTTTAGATTCCAGAGCCATTTGTCAAAGTTTGCTTATATGGGTCCTTTTTCCAGAATAATTCCTTTTAGTAGCCACCTCAAAATAATGGTTCTGAAATTCAAAGTTACCAATTTGAGTGTGGAGATTTGGCAACAATGTATACATCACCAGTAACATTGGTTTACCTCAATTTTCTCGAGATATCTCAAAAAGTCCTTGAAGATTAGAAAAGATAGTGATTTGAGTAGTGGAGGAGGAGACGCTTGTATGGGGATGAATGAAATGCTATGATATGTTAACTGGTAGCAGTCTTGTTTTTGTGGTTGGGAGTCCAATAAGCACAATGGATTTAAAGTGGTGTAATTGCCATCCTTTTTGGAGAAAATTGCCACATTATTGAATCAATCTCTCAGCATTCCTATAATTCTTCTAAAGTGTCTCCCTAATTCGTTTAGTTAATTTTGAACACTTATGGCCATTGGTTGAGTAAAATGAGGTTTTCTTCTAGGGGAAGTCACTAACGTGGCTTGGAAACCAAGGTCTGTCTTCTTGTTTGAAGGCAGTCACTGGAACTTAGCTTTCATTTCTGTTTGGGGTTTCTAGTAGTTATCCTTGGACTAGCTTAATGATTTGGTTGTGATAAATTTACTATGAAGTGGGTGGTATTTGAACTATAAAATAAAGAGCAAAGAACGCAAAAAAAACTTTCAAAAAGGAGAATGTAAGCTCTCCGTCTCCTCCCCATGGTTTTACACACTTCACTACAACTTCGTGTCTATTTTAGTGTTTTTATTATTACATGAACTTACATTTCCATTCCCATTTGAATAGGCAAAACAAGATCAGATTTTGTCTAAATCCAGACGAGGTACGTGACATAGTATAAGTTAGTGTTACTTCTCAACCCACGAAGTAAACAATGTGTTATATCTTGTGCATTTGCTTCTAATATTATGTGATTTGATCTTTCATTCTTAAAAGATAATGATTCATTAAATTTTATGCTATGAGTTTAATTTCTTCGGGTATCCATTGTGTTCTCTTTGTTAGTTTCATATTTTGCTTGTGATAATAATCACTGTCAGTCTATGGATGGCTAATGATGAGTTGCAGCTCTAAATTTGTGCTACTTTCTACGAGTTTTTGTGACATGACCCGTCCCAAATTCTCCGTGATTAACGTGGGACATGTCTGCTCCCATCTGACACGAAGTGTCAGACTAAGGATAGCCCTCACCGGGACTTCCAGAGTACGCTAGGATCGTAGAAGTGTGATGTTTCGGTCTCTGTTACAGCTCGCATCCGCGATCAATCTGAATGGCATTCAAAACATCAAAAGTTGTGAGTGGACAAAACAAATATTTTAATCAAAATATTTCACGAAAAGACCTTTATGCCCTTCACTCAAAAGCATGCATGCATTCGAAAACCATTTGTCAAACATTTACTAAACTATTAGGGTCTTGGCCCAAAATCGTAAATCAAACCATATGGGAACTCGGGCCAAATTAACATACGTGGGTCTCAGCCCAAAACCATTCTCAGTGAAATACCAAAACATAGAATATGGGGTCTCCGCCCCAAATCATTTCCAAAACATCGAATACGGGGTCTCCGCCCCAAATCACTTTCTAAAACATGGAACACGGGGTCTCCGCCCCCAAATCACTTTCCGTAAAATCTCATACGTATAACCCATCTGCGGTACTTCCGAGAAAATGCCAACTCGAAGCACACAACCCCTAGGGAACACATCCCCGATATATGTCACGATTCATCTCTATACTAGTGTGCACACTACTCGGGGTCTCACTCCGAGTCTACCCCCAGGAATTCTCCATCTGGGAGGCTCTATCTTCGGACCTAGTCCGATCATCTCTCCTTAATCTGGTCTGGAACAGCATCATAACTCCCACTCCTGGAACGGGATCCCTATGGGAGTACCCATTCTGGTTTGTGGATCGTGACTTTCCAGGTCGACGTTTGGAGGAGACGAAATCAATCATATGAAGGGTATATATACATCTTCAAATGCTTTCTTTCTTTCTCAAAACAAATTTCAACTCAGTCTCATACCCAATTCATCTCAACAGGATTCTTCGAATCCGATTCAAATCCACTTTCACAAGCCTCGGCCTAAATCCACAATTTCAATAGGGTCTCAACCCGAATTCTCATTTCGTAAACCAAACTGGGACTTAAGCCCGATACCACAGTCAAAGGGGCCTCAAGCCCGATATTACAGCCAACTGGGCCTCAAGCCCGAACTCGTAAACCAACAGGGCCCTCGGCCCAATCGTATAACTCAAATGGGTCTCCAACCCGATTTCTCGTTAAATCAAATGGACTCTAAGTCCGATGGTTTCCAAATCAAACAGTTCTCATACTCAATTTCATATTTCCAAAACCAAAACTCATTCATTAAACCCTCATTGAAAACCTAGCACGTACAGGCATCGTATAAAACAAGAATTCTCAATATACGTGCAAATACGTAAATCCTAGGCTACCACAAACAAATGCACTCATGGAATCACAAAACATGTTCTAAAACAATTATAAAACATTTATGCATGCATCAATTTCGAAAGAAAGGTCCACTCGCAGACCGTCTGAAGCCTCGCCTCGTTACGCGTTCCATAAGCCTCTCTCGAGTCAATCGTCGCCTCCAGGGTTCCCGAACCTGTCCAAATTAATTTGGAGGGTTACTAACTACTTAAATAACTCATCACTAAAGCCCCGTAATTTTCTGAAATTTTTAACTATTTTTAAAGTCGTTTACTTTCGGACAGCCCGAACTATATCGAGACGATGTCTGATTGACTCGAAACCAGTCCCAAAATGTTCATTACATCGAATAGTTGATTTGTCATGTTGGAACCACCCCCAAGAAACGCTTCACGCTCCCCCACGCTCCGCCCAAAGGGCTGCGCATGTGGCTCAAGCGCCAGTGCACAGTAGCTTCTTCTTCCTCTCGACGGCTGGTCCAGCTGGTTCATTGATTCGGTCGGTCCAGTTGGACCGACGTGACCGGTTTGGCCCTATATTTTCCATATTTTTCTTCCAATTTCTTCCTTTTTAATCTCAGTCTCCCTATTTCAGTCCTAGCAACCTAATTATGTAAAGAAAACCATGGAAAACCCTCTAAACCGACCCGTTTAACTCACCCTCCTCACGGTCTAAGTTTCCCAATTGCACCCAGGGCTGCTCAGCCCTTCACCACTGTCCAAAACCTCATCTAATCCTTCCTAACAACCTAATAAACATTCTCCAATCACCCAAAACCCTCTATAACGCCCTAATCGAAATCTTGAATTCAAAAATCAAAACCGAGCTCTTACCTTCTCTCCACCGTGCACGGCGACCCGGCCACCTCCATGTCGTCCTCAGCTCAACAGCCACCACTCTCTCTCTCTCTATCAGTCCTCCCATGATCGAACACAGAGGTCTAGGGTGGTGTGGTTGTGTGGGAGTCACAGTTTGAGGGAGGGGAAGGTTTCAAGTTGTTTGGGTGAACAGACAAAGGGGGATGCATGTATGCAATCATACTGATCAATGGATGAGTGACATTTGTCACTCGTTCTTTGGCCAGCACAGAAATATCTGGGCCTCATTTAGGACAAAAGCCACTTTTCGCTTAGTAAAACGTGTCGCCGTAAATAATTCCCCGGAACTTCTGTGAACCGTAACTTTTCCGTCGAACGTCCAAATTCGACGTGCCGCATGTCTACGGATTTGTATCGTCTCGATCTAAGTAACGGTTCTCGGCCCTCGGCCATTGGACTTCCCGGGTCAAAAGTTAACTATTTACCCCTTTCAACCAAATTACCAAAATACCCCCGAACTTCCGAACGTCATAACTTCTTCCTCAAACGTCAGAATCGGGCGTGCCACCTGTCTATAAACTCGTGACGTCCCGAATTACGTCACAATCATCGACCCAGGATCATTACTTCAACTAGTCCCCGTGTTCCTCGAATGGATCTCTTAGTTGTTGAGAGGGTTGCCCAAAAGCAGTATATAAGGCGTACCCAGTAAAACTTACAAGTAAACCAGATAAAAAGATGGCAACTAGGGTTGCTGTTTCCATTATTATATAGTTTTAAGACATTATATAGTTTTAAGACCTCAATGGATCTATGATAATATCATTTATTTACAACGGAATGGTATACAAAGTCAACAGATCTTACTGAATATAAAATATTATGGCTACACAAATCATCGAGGGTAGTTCTAGATCTGGCCGCCCAAAACGAACTAATGCAGGGAGTTTATTGAAACCATTGAATTCAGAATATGGTAAAGTAGCTCCCGGGTGGGGAACTACTCCTTTGATGGGTCTCGCAATGGCTCTATTTGCGATATTCCTATCTATTATTTTGGAGATTTATAATTCTTCCATTTTACTGGATGGAATTTCAATGAATTAGATTCACAAGAACCATTAACTAGCTTTTTCAATTCAATACTTCAATACAAAGTGAACAGTTTAGGTTTCTGATTTTTATCCCATTCTATTTTGGTAGTTTGATCGTGGAATTTCTTTGTTTCTGTATTTCCGGAATATGAGTGTGTGACTTGGTATAATTGATCCTATGAATAGTACAGAGAATGGGCTTGTCATCTTGATAGAGATGGTTTACTTCGTCAGATATTCATTCTAGTATCTGGAGCACGTAATACATGAAATAGATTATAAAGTATTAGAACTATGATTCATACTTGATAGTCAGACCTCGTAGCCGGACTTCCATTGTTTTTTTCAAAGAGTTAGAAGTTATAAATATAAAGATTTTTATTCTTTCAAACTTTCGCTTATGCTTAGTTTGATCAAAGGACAAAGATTTCTTTGGATTTTTAGTTATTATATCTATTCATTGAATAAGTGATAATCCAATGGTTCTTACTCAGGGAATTTTTGGACTTAGTTTGAAAGGGTTTTGTTGAATCATCGTGGTTCTAGTATGAATCTGAGGTTTTAATAAATTCATAGGGTCTTAACAAGAGAATTCCTATCAATAATAAAGAAAACAGTAGTAAAACCGCATTACACATAAATAACAACAAAAAAAATAATAGGTAATCTAGAAGACTCAAGAGGCCTATAACGATTAATATATCGACGAATGAGCCGACTTGATTTTTTGGCATTATAACCACAAAGAAGATCTTGCGGATTTTTATTCTTTCGTATCTTCAGAAAAAGTTGAATCATAGAATTAAGAAATTTCAAACTTTCTATTGCACACATTCGTTAGGACTAGTATTTGGGTGTTTCTGTTTGAGCCGTACGAGATGAAATTTTCATATACGGTTCTCCGGGGGGGTCTCCTTGATTTACCTATCTCAATAAAATCTATGATTGGTTCGAAGAACGTCTTGAGATTCAGGCAATTGCCGATGATATAACTAGTAAATATGTTCCTCCTCACGTCAACATATTTTATTGTCTAGGAGGAATTACGCTTACTTGTTTTTTAGTACAAGTAGCTACAGGGTTTGCTATGACTTTTTATTATCGCCCAACCGTTACAGAGGCTTTTGCTTCGGTTCAATATATAATGACTGAAGCTAATTTTGGTTGGTTAATCCGATCAGTTCATCGCTGGTCGGCAAGTATGATGGTCCTAATGATGATCCTGCACGTATTTCGTGTTTATCTCACCGGTGGCTTTAAAAAACCGCGCGAATTGACTTGGGTTACAGGTGTGGTTTTGGGTGTATTGACCACATCTTTTGGTGTAACTGGTTATTGCTTACCTCAGAACCAAATTGGTTATTGGGCAGTAAAAATTGTAACAGGCGTACTCGATGCTATTCCTGTAATAGGCTCGCCCCTGGTAGAGTTATTACGCGGAAGTGCTAGTGTGGGACAATCCACTTTGACTCGTTTTTATAGTTTACACACTTTTTTATTACCCCTCCTTACTGCCGTATTTATGTTAATGCACTTCCCAATGATACGTAAGCAAGGTATTTCTGGTCCTTTATAAAGAATATATACCATCGATATTTGTAATCAATCATTTATCACTTGGGGTAGGAACAATAGTATTTCATTGCAACAAATATGAATTATTGAAAAGAATAAGACATGTATTGGGATATTTCTCTTCAACTCGACAAAAATTTATTATTTTTTTTGACATTTATAGTTGAAGCTAATTTTACGAAGATAAAATGGATTATGGGAGTGTGTGACTTGAACTATTGATCGGGCCTTGCAGATATGCCCTTATCTATCTGCCACATTTGAATTCACAACAAAAAAATGTGTCTTTGTTCCAACCACTGCGTAAGCCCCATACAGAAGATAGGCCGGTTCGTTCGAAGAGAATCTTTTCTATGATCAGACCCGATCATGTCGTGTATGATATGAACAGGCTCCATAAGATCCAGTAGAATAAGTGATTGGCATAATATGGATTATGTTTTATATATTTCACTTACTAAATAGTATAGAAATGTATTCATTTCCTCTGCATTGACTCGATTTATGATACTATCGGAGTGAAACAAGGGATCTAAAGAAGAGCAGAGGCTCGACTATATTAGTAACAAGTAAATCCTTTGCTTTGTATGTAAAAAGTCTCGATATTTAGGGGATAAAGGACAATTGCAAGATCTGAGACGACCCATAAAGCATTTGATCATGATCAATTTTGTAAGCCTACTTGGGTATTGAGCATTTATCTGTAAGAACTTAATTCCTTGCAATGGGTCGTTGTTGCAACTGTGAAAAAGGGAATCTTTTTTCTTACATAGAATCATTCATATATGTGTGGATATGGATAACATATCGATTTTTTTTTATATGGATCCATTTGATTCGTTTGATTCGTGCTCGAGCTGGATGATGAAAAATTATCATGTCCGGTTCTTTGGGGGGATGGATCTAGAATAATTCACCTATCCTAATAATAAAAAAACCCGACTTGAACGATCCTGTGTTAAGAGCTAAATTGGCTAAAGGGATGGGTCATAATTATTACGGAGAGCCCGTATGGCCAAACTATCGTTTATATATTTTTCCAGTAGTAATTTTAGGTACTATTGCATGTAACGTAGGCATAGCGGTTCTATAACCATCCATGATCGGTGAACCCGCGGATCCATTTGCAACCCCTTTGGAAATATTGCCTGAATGGTATTTTTTTCCTGTATTTCAAATCCTTCGTACAGTACCAAATAAGTTATTGGGTGTTCTTTTAATGGTTTCAGTACCTGCGGGATTATTAACAGTACCTTTTTTTGGAGAATGTTAATAAATTCCAAAATTCGTTTCGTCGTCCCGTAGCGACAACCGTCTTTTTGATTGGTACTGCAGTAGCCCTTTGGTTGGGTATTGGAGCAACACTGCCTATTGATAAGTCCTTAACTTTAGGTCTTTTTTAAATTGATTCAATTGTGAAATAAAAAAAAATACATTACGATGTGTGTATCTAGGGAATAGTCGCTTCTAAAGTGAATTTTCCCTAGATACATCTATTCAATTTTATTTTGGACCTATTCCGAATATATGGATTCCGCTAAAAGACTCAAAACTCATTTCTATCTTTTTAGACAAAACTTTAGACAAAAAAAAAATGAAATAACTCATTAAAATTTCTTATAAATTCTTTTATATTTCTAGAATGTTCAGTATATGTTTTACATCTTCTATGCGAATTTTTTTTATTATCATAAGATCTTCTTGACTGTTATTCAAAAGGTCCAATAATGTATGTATATTGGACCTTTTGAGGCAATTATAGACCCTGGGGGGCAATTCTAATTGGTCAATACAAATATATTTCAATGCGACTTCTTTTTTATTTTTCCTTTGTTTAGCCAATCTACCATGAAAAGTAAAAAGGGGTAAAGTAACTTTGTGTTGATTGTTTTCTAAATCTAAGTTTTCTTCTTCTGCATGTAAAAAGGGAATAAATAAATCAATTAAATTCCGGGAAGCTTCATGAAGTGCTTCTTTAGGAGTTAAACTTCCATTTGTCCATATTTCGAGAAAAAAACAACTCTTGTTTTTCATTCCCATTCACATAAGAATGGATACTGTGATTCGCGTTTCGAACAGGCATGAATACAGCATCTATAGGATAACTTCCGTCTTGAAAGTTATTGGGTGTTTTTATACGATATACGCAATTTCTCTCAATTTGTAATTCAATACACAAATTTATTGGTTCTGTTAGGTTAGCTATATGCTGTGTATTATCAACGATTTCCACAGAAGATGGTAAAATAATGTCTTGAGTAGTTATATACCCAGGACCCTTGACACAAATAGACGCGTTATGAGTTCCATACAGATTACTTCTCAATACAATTTCTTTCAAATTCATTAAAATTTAATGTACGGATTCTTGAATACCGAGTATGGTAGAATATTCATGTGGTATTTTCTCAGATTTTGCGCGTGTGATACATGTTCCTTCTATTTCTCCGAGCAAAGCTCTTTGCATCCCAATGCCTATTGTATCGGCTTGACCTTTCATAAGTGGAGCCAGAATAAAGCGTCCATAATAAAGACGCTTACTGTCTGCTCTTGATTCAACACATTTCCATTGTAGGTCCGGGTGGATACTATTACTTTCTCTTGAACCATAATATATTATTTGATCAAATCATTGAATTATTTATTTCTCTTGAAATTTCTTCAATGTTTATTTTTAGACACGTCTTTTTTTAGGGGGCCTACATCCATTATGTGGCATAGGGGTTACATCCCATATGAAACTTAATAGTATACCACTTCTACGAATAGCCCTTAATGTCGCATCTCTTCCGAGACCCGGCCCTTTTATCATGACTTCTACTCGTTGCATCCCTTGATCCACTACTGTCCGAATAGCATTCCCTGCTGCGGTTTGGGCGGCAAATGGTGTACCTCTTCTTGTACCCGTGAATCCACAAGCCCCGGCGGAGGACCAAGAAATTACTCGACCTCGCACATCTGTAACAGTCACAATGGTATTGTTGAAACTTGCTTGAACATGAATAACTCCCTTTGGTATTCTACGCGCATTCTTACGTGAACCAATGCGCCTATTTCTACGCAAACCAATTTTTGGTATAGGTTTTGCCATATTTTATCATCTCATAAATATAAGTCAGAGATATATGGATATATCCATTTCATGTCAAAACAGATCCTTATTTTTTTTTACTTATTTATTTGTACATCGTGTCCTTTAGATTTCGAGAGTTTTTTTGTTTTAGAAAGATTACCCTTGTCTTTGTTTATGTCTCGGGTTGGAACAAATTACTATGATACGTCCCCGCCTACGGATCAATCGACATTTTTCACAAATTTTACGAATGGAGGCCCTTATTTTCATATTTTTCATTCCTTTTATTAATTCTTAATTGGAAGAAAATAAGTTTCTTGAAATTTTTAACTTCGAACTGTATCCCTGCGAAAAGGATGTTGCAATTAAAAAAACCAACCAATCATTCGAGTATGTTCTTTGGAGTCTATAAATTATACGTCATTTGGTTGAATCATAATCATAAGGACTTGCCTTAATTTTATTCTATTTCCTGGTAGTATACGTATAAAACTGCGTCGAACCCTTTCCGAAACAAAACCCAGAATAGGATTTTCATTATCTAAACGAGCCCGGAAGATACATACCATTTATAAGTTGTTCAGTAATTAAACCCTCATGAATCCATTTTTGTTGTTTCATTCCAGGTAAAACTTCTTTGAAGTATCAACTAGAGGCGTAATATTATCCCCTTTCTTTTTTTTTCAAAAATATGAAAGTTCCACGTATAGTTTGGATATCAGAAAGATTACCATATATAACACAAAATTTCTCCACCGATTCCTTCTATTCGAGCCTTTCGGTCTGTCATTATGCCTCGAGAAGTAGAAAGAATTACAACCCCCATTCCGCCTAAAATTCTAGGAATTCGTTGATAGTTAGCATATATTCGTAGACAGGGTCGACTGATCCGTTTTAAATTTAAAACATTTTTATATGGCTTTTTCCTATTTCTTCTATGTCGTAGTGTTAAAACCAAAAAATATTTATTACTTTCCTGATGTTTTCTCACGTTTTCAATAAAACCTTCTTGTAAAAGTATTTTAACAATATTTTCAGTGATGTTAGTGGATGGTATTCGAGCTGTTCTTTTTTTATTCATGTCAGCATTTCGTATAGAGGTTATTATGTCAGCAATAGTGTCTTTACTCATGATAAACTAAAATTTTTGTTGCCCCCGAGTTTTGATATAATCAACATGCTCTTTTTCTTTTTTTTCTTTATCTTTATTTTTGAATTATTAAAGGTATATACGTGATATATAAACAATCTACTAATTAATCGATTTCATTCAAATACTATAACTATATTACATTACGTTTTTCCCTTATAATACTTCGGGTGCTAATGAAACTATTTTGGTGAAATTTAACTGTCTTAATTCCCGGGCGATCGCGCCAAAAATCCGTGTCCCTTTTGGATTTCCTTCTTGATCAATAACAACTGCATCATTGTCATCATATCGTATTATCATACCGTTGTCGCGTTTGAGTTCTTTACAAGTACGTACAATTACAGCTCGTATCACTTCTGATCTTTCTAGAGGTGTATTTGGTACTGCTTCCTTGATTACAGCAACAATAACATCACCTATATGAGCATATCGTCGATTACTAGCCCATATGATTCGAATACACATCAATTCTCGGGCCCCGCTGTTATCCGCTACATTCAAATGGGTTTGAGGTTGAATCATATCATTTTTTTTATTTATCGGTTTTTTCTTTTTCAATGCAAAGGTCTAAAAAAATATATATAATATTTGTTCAAAACAAAAAAACCTGCAATTGTTTTTTTTCATCCAAAAAACCCTTTTCCTTTGTTTCTACATTTCGATCCTAAAAGAATGAATTGAGTTCGTATAGGCATTTTTTATGCCGCTATTGAAATAGCCCTTCTGGCTATATTTTATGTTACTCCGCTCATTTCATAAAGTATTCTACCGGGTTTAACCACAGCTACCCAATATTCGGGAGATCCTTTCCCCGAACCCATACGTGTTTCTGTAGGTCTTACTGTAACAGGTTTGTCTGGAAATATGCGTACCCATATTTTTCCACCGCGGCGTGCATTTCGTGTCATTGCTCGACGCCCTGCTTCTATTTGTCTAGATGTGATCCAAGCGGGTTCAAGCGCTTGAAGAGCGTATCTACCGAAGCAAATACGATTGCCTCGATAAGATATTCCTTTCATTCTTCCTCTATGTTGTTTACGGAATCTGGTTCTTTTGGGGTTATAGTTGATGGTTGTTTATCAATTCCATCCATCTCTACTACAAAACCGGACATGAGAATTTCTTCTCATCCAGCTCCTCACGAATTCAACGATTAAAAAATAATATAGACGATGAATAATATACGGAATCGAGAGATTCCGTGAAATTTAATCAAATATATTATAAATATAAATTAGAAATTTTTTATGTTTTAATATATATAATTTATAATTAAAATTAAATACGTATTCTATTTATAGATAATGTCCATTTGACAGCCTGAACAAAGAGTCAACGTTTCGCCCATTCTAGGGGCAAAATCGTCATTTCGCACCGTCCATCCGAAAGTACCCCACTAATCACCGATTAATCACACTAATCCGTCATTAATTCTTAATTAATCTCGATAATTCGGGACGGGTCGTTACATTTTGTATTAATTAATCTCCTTACAGTCATGGATTACTTTTTTATATATTATATTTCTAAACCATTATATTAGATAAGTTTAAATCCCTCCCCTTTAAGTTATACGCATTACAAATCTTTTTGTTATGCTAGATTACCCAACTCTCTGATTGATATTCTGATGCATTTGTGCTATGTATTGAGAACAAGAACAAAGAACCACATGCCACTTATTGATTAGTATTTAAGTGTAGGGAACAAATTTTTGTGGTACATCACTCAATGCCTCGTTGGTGAACATAAGAGATAATCCCAAAATAAGTTTCTCAGAGTAGGCAAGTGTTTGCTTTTGTTAGGTTTTGTTACTATTTAAAGCAGACTGCTTTATGTTTGTTGATAATATAGAAATGATCCACCATTATAACCGAGTGCTCTCACACATGCTTAGTGAAATTTTTCCTGTAAATTCTTCTCGGGTACTATCTCATTTGCTATTCTCCCGGTTAGGCTTTGGCAAAAAATGTACGTTTTAGAGCATGTTTTTTGGCTTGAACTAGTGCCAAATTATGATGGTGAGGAGTTCCATCCTTTTATAATGACCAGCTAGTACTGCCACATTAAGCAAGCCCGAACATGGGCAAGCAAAAAGTACGCCAGTCTTTGTACACCTGCTATGGCGATTGCAAGATTTTTATGCCTCATCTATGACCCATAACTTGGCACTGAAATTTATTCCACCAAATGGATCCTATTTGTTTTGATGCCTTGATGATGTTGTTATTTGTAATGGACTTTTATTTTGGATTTTGATGTCTTGATGATTTTGTTATTTGTAGCTATATTTATTGTTTGTAATGGATTCTCTATTGGATTATGATACTTTGATGATTTTATTGTTTGTAATGGATATTCTATGTTAGATTTTGATGTCTTGTTAATTTGGTTGTTTATAATGGACATTTAGGTTGGATTTTGATGTCCCGATGATTTTGATTAGTTGTAATGGACATTGATTGGGCAATATAAATATTGATTACATAATTAAAAAAAAACCGGTTTTTAGAAAAAATCAAACCGGTTCGCCCCAATTGAACCAAAAATGGTCGGTTTTACTCAAAACTGAACTGAACCGAACATTTTGGTTCTGGTCTTGGTCAGTTTTATGCGGAAAACCAAACCGAACCAGAACCGATTTAATAACCGGTTCGGTTTCGATTTCTATAAAAAAACCAAACCGAAAAATCGATTAACAGGCCTAAAAATCCCAGATTTCATGAAACCCTAGCATAGCAAATGAGCCCTAATTCGTTCCTCTCTCCAAAATCGATTTGATTTTCAATTTTCCCGCACACGTGGTCATCAAATTGGGTCCTACTGTGCTACAACGACTCCACGTCTGCAAACATTAACGTTGTCAAGGACGGCGTCAATAAGATGGTGCAACGGTATTGACGGTGAAATTGTTTATGTAGCACACTGAGACAAATTTTCGTTTATAGTGCATTTTGAGACACGGTGGCTTGTTTCTAATGCATTTAGCCTAATAAACCTTTATTAAATGACCCTTCTTGTTTTTAGAATCTGTTAAATTACTTTTAATTTACAAAAGCTGTCGATAAACCTTATTAGCTGCTAAGCCTAAACTCGACCTATAACTCACCCATATGCATTAAAGAGAAAAATATCACTAATTACTAATATGCATTAAATTTTGGATAAGTTGATAAACAAATACAATTTGATGTCGGAATTAGTATTGTACCACTTGCACAACAAAGGGCTAATCATATAGCTCAAATGAAAGGTTTGAAGTGTGATACGCAATTTGGACACTCCCAGTTTAGCTTCTAGCAATCTAAATCCAGCATATTACTATTTCTCTACTCATAATGGGACGTCGGAAACTAAAGTGGCAGTGTCAAAATCACTACACAACGAATCTATATGTTCTTTTTTTTTTTTAAATACGAAAGAAGAAATTATAACACGAACCCTCCAAAACAACCTCCTCCGAAGAAATCAAATAGCCAGGCACTCTGTGTTGAGAGGAATAAAATGAGTAGTATTTTCCCTTGTCCCCAAACTCATCTCCTTTGCCCTTTAGTTTGTCTTCCTCTTCCTCCAAAATTTGTGGCTCTAGCAGGCAAGGCCTTGCCCTGGTTTTGGCCAAACTTGAGAGGGACAATCTGCCTGATATATGCCACTCCAGGAAAGTTTCTTTTATCTTTGGGCAGCGATCGTAGTTGTGGAAGCCAATATGCTACATACTCTCCTTCAGGATCGTATGTCTGCGCCTGAAAAAGGTTACAAAATACCATCTTACAACACATGTTTGGAAAACAAACAGAGAAATGGAATAATAGCTTATATCTCCGCAACTTACAGAAACACGTTCCATTCAGAAATCACTAAATTGAGCTATATCATATATGTTCATACTTGTTTTGGAATGCTGAAGTAACGATCTTCTCTAGGGTCATTTCCAACACCTAAAATGGATCAACATATAACAAAAAGGGTGATTAAATAGAATCTAAGAATCAAAGGTTTATTTATAAACATAGATTTCGTGTTAGTAGTTAAGTTCACTAATACTTGCAGTTTCCAGAGAAACATGGATTCATGGAAGTGGATAAATAGATGAACTTGAATTTTGAAACTCACCTGCCCCATACGTCCAATTCCCATAATTGGAACATGGATCATAATCCAAAAGGCACGTCTCAAACCATTCAGCACCCATGCGCCAGTCAATGCCCATATCACGAACTAGAAAGGAACATACAATCTGCAAATCGATACATATACTATTAGCTATCTCATATCTGTGGCTATCCAATATTTCGGGGGAAATATAAGATGGTGGCAGATTTGAGAGGCATAAATTTACCATTATAGGGACAGTTTACTTTGGATTACCTGTCTTCCTCGATTTGACATGAATCCGGTGGTTGACAGCTCCTTCATGTTTGCGTCTATTAGTGGGTACCTGGAGTGTACGTATGCCTATATCAGAACAATTACAAAATAATAGTAGAGAAATTTTCATCTAATTCTTGAGTAGAGCAATGTACCCAGTACATCCATCTCTCCAGGATTCAAATAAAATCTTCTCTTGGATCCATCTACGTTCCACATTTCTTGGGCCACCTTCAAGAAGGCCATAAACAAAACATGAATGCCAATAAAAGAGAAGTGCCCCACTTTGGAAAAGGGACAAACTATTCATTAACAACAAAAATGGAAGCTTACTTTCTTTTCTAGCCTCTCTTGATAGTTTAACATGATTGAATATTGAAGCAATCAACAAATCTATGTTTACCTAAATGGAAAAGGGAGTTTCCACATTTTGCTGATAGAAACCTGAAGTAATCCCTCCACATCAGTTCGAACAACACCCTGTCATGTTGAACACGGATTAAAGAAAAGAAGAAAGAAAGACAAAACAACATACAAGTTCAAAAGAGCATGAGAGAGAGAATTACCAGTACGTGGAATCATTTGCTTCCCTTTCTTTTTCATACCTCTTTACCTTAAGGAATCAATTCGTTGCCACACAAACATTAGTGGCAGTTTTCTCAATGTCTAGTAGTCATGTAAAGAAAGAAGGAACGTAATCAAGAATTCCAACCTCTTCATGTATGAAACGAGGAGAAAGGCATCCAGAAGCAAGCCATGGAGAAAATTTTGTGGAATAATCAGGTCTTAACATCCCATTTCTGGTTTGTTTATATATCTTTACCAAATCCTACACATCCACATCCATGAGAATGTGTCATATGACCAAATTACTTTTCCCAGTGTACCACTGAATATTATAAAATGTGTCAAACAAAAAAGGAAATTTCCTTTCTTGGAAGTCTTTGGATGATCAATATGATAACTTCTAAATAATTCTTGCCTTTTTCCATAAATATTCATTTACTCTGGCCAATGCTGCAGTTTCACCGCCCACAAACTTCATTCCTTTACTTACCTGCATCCAGAATATGTAGAAGAAACTTATCAAAATTTTGATGAAAAACAAAGTATTGAACTAACTATACCTATATGTGCTTGTATTATTCAAATGCATGTTGGAATAACCTACATTAGGGAATTGAAGTCCGAACTGATCTAATGAAGGAGCAGATCCCCAATCTTCAATGCTGGGTGTTGGCCCAAGAGATGCTGGAATTCTAATACAGCCACGAACTGCAGCTTTCACTTCAACAGACTGCTAGGTTCAGTTTCATGTCAACAAGCACAGTAAGTAGATAAAACCTCCGGCTTAATGGATACGAAGTAAAACGAATTAGAAACACATGCCTTACGAAATTGAGTATACACATCTGGTAAGCTGAGGGTATCAAAAGGGAGGTCATCTATGTGATACATTGTGGTACCCCATATGAGTTGCAACTTAGGGTTGCTTGTAGAGCCCGAGCTTGTGGATTGCTGCTGTGAAGATGACGGTAACATCACTTTCTGCAGACCTTTTCTGACCAATCGTTCAACTTTAAGCTCCTCACAGCAAGTTTCCTTTTGGGCATATACCTACGTAGATTAGATTACACACCCACATCCCACATTCTACTGCTTTAATAACTCGAAAGAAAAAGTCATAATGAACTCATTCTACTAATCTGATAGTGTGGAAATCACGTAACTGTGTGAGCTCCGAAAACTTTTGCAAGAGAAGGGAGAATCTCTTCAGGCATCCCATGTTGAATCAGCAAGTTAAGACCTCTCTTCATCAAATTCTTCTTCAAGTCAGCCAAGGACTCAATCAGAAATTGAGCTCTTAATGCTGGCAAACAAAAAAATTGTACAACATTTTCAATCGGCTTAATTATTAATTTGGCCCCTATGCTATGACGTAGTCTCAATTTGTCCCTGAACTTTAGATTGTCTCGATCTACCCCTGAACTTCACCTTAATGTCTCAATTTTCCGATTTTTGTTAACTCCGTTAAATGAGACAAACTAACGAAAAATAGGGTTAAGTTCAGGCGTAAATAGAGACAAACAGAAGTTATGTGAGCTAAATTGAAAAATTAGTAATTAACGCATTTTTAATTTCCAGATTCTATGTTAAAATTGAGAGCAAAATGAAGAAAATTTGAAACCAAAAACCCCAAACACCGAAAAATAGGGAACTAAAATACGAAAGATGTTGATGAAATGAGATTGTTACCACCAGTTTTGGGGAAACCAAAGTAATGGGTCGACCCAAAAAGCCTTGGATCAACGCAATACACGGCCAAAACCTCCTGGGAGGAAACCCAAGCTTCGTAAAGAGCCTCATTGTCCAGCACTCTGAGGTCGTTTCTGAACCAAACAACGGCTACGCCTGTGCCGCTTCTCTTGACGGAGGAGGACGAATACCTCTGAAAGTTTTGGTCCGCAAGGTGGTCCATTTCTTCCGGGTCCAAACCCGGAACCCTGTGGATCGGGGAAGAGGATTGAGCCTTGGAGTTGGAACTCATGACGTGGAAGGAGCTGGTTCGTTGGATTGAAATGGCAGGTTTTGGAGATAGGAATGGGAGAACGATGAGCCTTTTCAGACAGTAGGGAGCAAGCGAGAAATGCAGAGCAGCCATTGCCACGTTTTTGGTTTGGGGACGAGAGTTTTGGGTAGTTGGGTTTCTTACACGTGGCAGCGGAGATTTGAATTTCTAACGTGGCGGGTTGCAGGCCAATGGAGGGACGTCCCTCCCAAACCTACCGTTGGGTCCGTTATTAATGGCGCCAATTCTACTTTTAACCTTTTTCCTTTTTCCTTTTTTTACTTATTCTAAAATATAAATTTAAAATAAAATAAAATAATACTTTCCTGGCCGAAACCTCTAACACCCCAATATCGTTTATAACAAAGAATAAAATAAAATATTTTAAGTATTTATCGATAATAATTGGAAGTATGAATAAATTAATACCACTATCAATAATCGAGGTTCAATCCAAGTACATGACGCAGAAGAGTTAAAAAGAAGTATAGAACAATGGATTTCAAGAAAATCGTCGCTGCGACCGTGTTAATCCTCTGTCTCTATCCTCGTACAAGTTGTGTTCCTTCATTGGTTTAACCAAGTCAAAACTACAAAGAAAATGACGAAACTTAATCTTATTGCTGCAGTGACTATATAACCTGGATGGATGTTTCTACTTATTTGCATCGGCATCGGTAGTAGCGATTCAAAGTTGATCGGCGAAAAGCAGACAAAGAATCCGAAGGATATCAAATCATATATGCATGAAGCGTAAAAACGAGACATGAGTGACAATGACGAAGAAAATACCCTTTCGCAATTTTTGGATCTGGAAAAGAAAGGCCACCGATGATAATTCTGTCCTTTCAGAATTGTCCACGGCCTGAATTTAACAGATATACATGCATGTGTTATTAACTCTTTCAGCATAATATGACATTATCCTGTTTTTCCAATTTCCACCCTAAACTTTTATTTCAGCCTCCCCGAACAATTACTAATGGCCAATTTCTCCCTTATTTTCAGGGATGATATATAGGACGGTAGCGTATAGCATTGATAAAGAAAAAATTACCTATGCCGAATAATATTTAATAACCTACAAGTGACTATTTTGCATGAAACAAAGGATGAAATGTGAGCTAATATTTTACGGGAAAAGTGGTTACTAATTACACCTATCAGGAATAATATTTAATAACCTACAAATCACAAGCTACTCTATTTAAATTTCAAGTACTCCTTGCTTGAATAATCCCATTCATACTTAATATTTTCTGAACATAGAAATGATTCCTTGAGTGCTTTTCACAAGTCAGCATTTCAAATCAGAAATGAGAAACCAACCAATATATATGAAAGTGAGCAGTGTTGGGAAAATAGTAGAATGGAAATAATAACTCAAACCTCAAAAAGATAAATTTGCAAGGAAATGAAAGAGCAAAAAATAGAGAACACCGGATATAACGTGGTTCGGCAATATGTCTACGTCCACGGGGCAACAACAACAATAACCTCCCCTAATGAAATTAGGGGTACAAAGAGTTACAGAACTTCAAGAACACTACTTGAAAGAAACACTCTCTCACACACCTGTTTTTCTACCAACACTACAACACTCAACACTCTCAACTTGGAATGGACACTCTTCACTCTCTACTTGGAGGAAGATGTTTCTCTTAGATGAGATTGATGTAATAAGTAAATGACCTCTCCTTATATAGGCCAAGGAGGAACCATCTAGATGCCTTCATTAATGCTCCATCCACCCACCTACTTCATTTATGGATCCACCTACTTCTTTCACGACTCTTCTACATGCATCTTAGATTCATGCACTTTAGGAATAATCTAGAACAACTTGTTTATTCTAGATAAGCCCAATTATGGAAGCCCAAAAAACCTTTTGTGGATATATGTTGGGTCTGGATATTTTACAATCTCCCCCTCCAGGCCAACCGGGTCAAAACAAGGTGACTTCTACTTGAAGTTCATTCCAGCAGATTTACTGCAATACTCCAACTTCTTCTGTCCAAAACCCTTGACAACGGAATGAGCCTTGAACTTTATCAACTTCTCATTCTCGTCCATCTTCAACTTGAACACCCACTTATTTTTGAGTGATTTTCTGCCTTTAGGAAGCTCCACCAACTCATAGGTGTTCTTCAATAAAGACTCCATCTCAGACTTCATTGCCAACATCCATTTGTCATTGTCTGCATGAGTCTTTGCCTCCTCAAAATTTTCAGGCTCTCCATCGCCAGTCAACATAATGTATCTGGAATGCGGGTCATCCGCATCAATGGTCGTGAGAATATACTATGAAGAAGGATACTTAGTATTCGACTTTGACACTCTGTTTGATTTACGAGCTGGTACTTGGGAAATCTTTGGTTGCTCCTCCTGGCTTGGCTCCCCCTGATTAGGCTCCCCCTGATTATGATCCTCCTGATCATCGTCTTCAGGTTCAGACACTATCTCAGTACTTCGTGCTTCAGCCATATCAGGAACGTCTTCATGTATAACCTCTTGAGCTCTGTCACTGGGTTCTTGTTGCAGCGGTGATGAATCATAGGTGAGTTGGCCTGCATTTTCAATTATCTTCTTATCAAGATCTGTCACGGTCTGATCTTCAAAGAAGTGTACATTTTTGCTTCTGAATAGGTTGTTGGTCTTTGGATCCCACATGCGGTAGCCCATTTCTTTATTGCCGCACCCGAGAAAGATGCACGGTGTGCCTTTATCATCTATCTTCAATCTTTTCTCGTCGAATACGCGTGCAAATGCTTTGCACCCGAACACTTTCAAGTGTGAATATGAAACACTTCTACCAGTCCATATGCCTTCGGGAGTCTCAGAGTTCAACGGTATACTTGGTGATCGGTTGATAAGGTAACAAGCGGCTGACACAGCTTCAGCCCAAAAACGTTTTGATAGATTAGCTGTCTTCAGCATGCACATGACCTTCTCCAGAATTGTGTGGTTCATCCTTTCAGTTACACCATTATGTTGTGGGGTGCCATGAATTTTCTTCTCATGCCTAATGTCGTACTTCGAATAGTAATCTCTGAACTCGTTCGAAGTGTACTCTCCGTCATTGTCACTACAGATACATTTGAGGGCTCTTCCAGTCTCCCTCTCCACCATGGCATGAAACTGCTTGAAAGTTTGGAATACCTGGCCTTTTGATTTCAATAAATATACCCAAACCTTTCGTGAAGCATCATCAATAAAAGTAACAAAATATCTATTACCACCTAGTGATTCAACTTCCATAGGGCCACAAACATCGGAATGTACTAGGTCTAATATATTTTGTTGTCTTGTGAAGGTACCAGAAAAACTAACTTGATGTTGTTTGCCATATAAACAATAATCACAAGAGTCTAGTGAGGTACCTTGTAAGACTCGGTCTTGGAAGCAAGAACGGTGAGCAAGACCCGTGAGCTTGAGAAGTGTTAGATGGGCCGGGTCGTGACATACCTTTGGCAAAGGGAATAAGAGACTTCTTTGCCAAAACTTGCAATCCCTTCTCACTCGTGTGGCCTAACTTCTTGTGCCATAGATTTGGAGAAGAATCATCTACGACATTCAACTCTTCTTTGCAAACCTTCCCATATGTTTTGTAGAGGATGCAACACAACTTCCCTCTAGCAACTACTAGCGATATCTTGGTAAGCCTACACTTTCGATCACCTCCATGATGATGAAACTCTTGTTGATTAAGGACGCCGGTTGACATTAGATTGATACATAAACCAGGAACATATCTCACATCTTTCAACAACAGCTTGTTGCCCAAATCGGTCTCGAACAGAACATCACCTATTCCTGATATCTTGGAATAGCTATCATTGCCCATCTTCACTTCTCCAAAGTCTCCGGCTTTGTATGTGGTGAAGAAATCCGAGTGTGCCGTGGCATGAAAAGATGCTCCAGAATCAACTACCCAATAAATGCTTTTATCTTCATTGACATGTAGACATTCACTATCAAGAGATAACAACTCATATGCTTGACTGGCCACGGTAGCGGCAGTATTGGTTGTGTCCTCCTTCTTTTGGTAGGTTGAGCCATTTTCCCCATCTTTCTTGTTATTCTTTAGTCTATTTCAATTCTTCATCATGTGGCCATAAAGATTGCAATTATGACACCTTCCATTGAATCGTGTCCTCGAACGGCTTGCACTTCTTCCACGATCTCGACTGGGACCTTTACTCTTGCTCCTTCCTCTATTCTCCACCACAAAGATTTGGCTACTATCGGAACTTGAGGACTTCCTCCTAGTCTTTTTATTTAACATGTTATCTTTAACATTATCCATAGATAACACACCATTAGGAGCAGAGTTACTTACAGTAATGACAAATGTCTCCCAGCTGTCGGGCAAAGATCCAAGACGCAACAACGCTTGAAGCTCATCCGCGATCTTCATGTCCATCGTGGCCAATTGATTGACAATGCTTTGGAAGTTGTTGAGGTGCTCAGTCATCCTTACACCCTCCTTATACTTCATATTGACAAGCTCCTTGATGAGAAACGCTTTCTTAGATCCGGTCTTTTGCTCGAACAATGACTCCAACTTCAACCAATGAGCATGAGCATTAGTCTCGTTGGACACATGGTGGATGTAACGACCCGTCCCGAATTCCAGGATTAGATTAGTGACGAATCACGATTAGTGAGGCTAATCCGTGATTAGTTGGGCGAAATCGGACGAACGATGCGAAATGACCGTTTTGCCCCTAGTGGTGGCAAAACGTTGACTTTTCAATCGAACGGTCAAATGGACTTTGACCGATGACCGTGACATAGTTCGTGACGTCACGAGTTCATAGACAGGTGGCACGTTCAATTCCGACGTTCGAGGAGGAAGTTATGACGTTCGGAAGTTTATGGGCATTTTGGTAATTTTGGATAAAAGGGGTCAAATGTTGACTTTTTGACCGGGAGGTCCGATGGCCGAGGGCCAAAGACCGTTACGTAGATGAGGACGATACGAATCCATAGGCAGGCGGCACACTGATATCAGACTTTGAACGGGAGAGTTATGGGTCACGGAAGTTCGATTTCACTATGCACGAACTTCGAGACGGGGACGATTTGGTGAAATCTGATTGGGCAGATATTTTAGTGGGCCCCATGGATGAGTGACAAGTGTCACTCATCCCATTGACTTGATCCCCCAATTTGTGGATCTATATAATTAATTAATATTATTTAATTAATTTTTTAAACCAAACCCACCCACCATTCAATCTCAACCCTCCAATTCAATTCTAACTTTAAATCCACACCCTCCATCCCATCTCTCTTTCTCTCATCAGCCATCCTCCTTCATCTTTGTTCATCCTCCAACCCGAAACCCATAACCCCATTTTTCTTCATTTCTTCAAAAATCAAAACACAATCACACTTCACCATTCATCACTTTTATGAGCTGGGAGTGACCGTGGGGGGAGTGTGAAGGGCTGAGGACGGAGAGGGTGGACGGTGGCCCACGGTGGAGGACACGGCGGAGGAGAACCCGTGAGGTAGGAAAATATTTAAATTTTCGAATTTTAGTTCTACTGGGTTTTGCTCGATTCTAAGGTCTGGGTTGGGCTGCTGGTAGTCCTAGGAGTCTTTTGGGATTGAATTCGAGGGTTAGGACGGCCTGGAACAACCGTGAACGGCGGGAGAAAGTCATGGCCGCCAAGGCCGAATTGGAGGTACGGGTTTTAGTTGTTTTCCTTCCATTTTAATGTCATAGAACTTTAGGTTAGATTGAGACGAGTAGAATGGGACAAATGGGAGGAGAAACGGTGGCCGGAGCAGGGAGAACCGGCCGGGTCAAGCCGCTGGTCACGGCGACCTGGTTGCAGACGTTCGGGTCGACCCGCGGGAGGGCAGGGATGACAGGTGATGTCATCCTGCTAACGTCATCATGTCAGATCTGACAATGTCAGACTGACATGTCAGACAGTGGGCCAATAGGAGCGTGACACGTGTCACTGTCAGGGCTGTCAGTGATGACGTCACTGCTGACGTCAGCAGGTATTGTAGCAACGTTGACTTTTGCGTTGACCAGGCGCGTGGGGGCGCGTGTGAACAATGTTTTGAGTGGGCCCAGGGTCATTTTAAAGGTTTCGACGATCCGGATCCAATGGCGGTGGTTTCGGGTCGATCGGAGATCGTTAAGTTAGTCAAATTGAGGTTTTTCACCTCGGGAAACGTGTACGGGACACGTTGACTTTTCCGGGAAAGTTTAGGGTTCTTAATATGAACTTGTTTAGGTTAGTAGTAACCTTTGGATATGGTTTGGACAGGTCAGGATTATCCGGAGAGGTCGGATTGGCTCGGGAGAGCCGTATGGCACGCAAATCGAGGTGGCAGCTCGGACGGTCTGTGAGTGGACCTTGTTTTCTAAATTGGTGCATGCATAAATGTTTATTATATGTTTTAATACATGTTTGATGATGCCATGGGTGCATTTCTATGTGGTTGCGTATAAGCACGTATTTCGAGGTTTCAGCCTTATACGGTGCTTATACGGGTCTGTATGTCGTTATTGGTTTAAATGAACTGGTTTTGGAATTCAAAAGGATAAACTCGGGTATGAGACCTATTTGGTTTTGTCTCGGGCATATGACCTCAGATTCCGAGCACGGTGCCCAACTGATGTCCTATGTTCGGGCACGAGACCCAGTCACTTTACGGCTTTGATTTCAGGTCAGGGAACCTTAAATGGATTCCCAGGTTCATGACGGTTTATGGGAACCGGCATGAACCCTTGTTATGGTATCGTGGTTCATGGCAGTTTATGGGAACCGGCATGAACCCTTGTTGGTTATTACGGTACATGACGGTTTATGGGAACCGGCATGTTACCTCGGTTATGTTATTACGGTACATGACGGTTTATGGGAACCGGCATGTTACCTGATTATGGATATTATGGATCATGACGGTTTAGGGGAACCGGTCATGAATGTTTATGTTATGTATATATATGTTCATCTACCTTCCTTTACATGTTCTACTATCTCCTCCGGGGAGGGTCGTTGGCTTGGGTGGACCCCGGAGTAGTCACGGAGCACCGACTGAGTGGAGTCACCCCCCAGTTGGGTTCCTTACTCTCAGGAAGGCTATGGTTACTATTACCTCGGGTAGGGTCAGTGGTCTGCGGACATTGACCTTTACTTTGAGAAGACTCGGATTGAGACCCGGGTAGCACGCGCGTAGCTTTGGATACCGTGACAGGATTGGTTGTGTGACTTATATGTATATATGATATATGATATGTGGTGTGCACAGGTGTGCACATGATTTGAGCAGTGGCTCGTGTACTTGGTTCTTTATGGTTTGGGGCCGAGTCCCTCACGGATTTGGGCAGTGGCCCGTATGGTCGTTTTCATTGTGGTCCTTTCGACCTTGGTTTATATCAGATTTGGGCTTAGTTCCCACGTATGGTTTCTTTGGTTAAATGGTTTTCCAATGCATGCATGCTTTTTAGTGAAGGGTACAAATTTCTTCGATAAAATGTTTTATAAACTCTTTATTTTTGTCCACTCACAGCTTTTAATGTTTTGACTGCCCTTCAGGTTGACAGCGGATGTGGACTGTAGTAGAGATCGAGATATCACATACCTCCTCCGGATCCTGGCGTACTCTGATAGCCCGGGTGGGCAAAGGTCGGAAATATCCCTTGTCTGACACTTCGTGTCAGACGGGAGCAGGGTCATCCCGCACTAATCCCGGGGGGATTGGGATGGGTCCTGTCAATGTGGTATCAGAGCATAGGATTGCTCATAGGATGCTTATCAGAGCGGGGTTGTCTCTATTCGAGCAACCGTGTAGCTCTTGGAGTATGTACACAGGTCGAGGATGTGATATCTCAATGGGCTACAGTTCGTGATCAACCTGATAGTTGGGATGCCGGTACGATAGTTAGTAGGATTGTATCATGATATGTCTTGGTTCGGCATTAGATGTCGGGGTTACCATAGTTCTGTCAGGATTGACAGTGTGGAACCCTATGAATGGTGAACGTAGTATTACGTTAGAGTTTTGGATCGTGAGACGGTTAGTTGGGATCGTCTTCACGATGTCGTAGGATCGGTTCCGACGACTAGTTGGGAATTGTGATCATCGGATGGTCGAATATTGTTGAGTTGGATGATCGGATTTGGTTGAGTTAGATAGATTTACTGCAGTTGGCAGTTAGCAACCGGATTCGAGGAATCCGAGTTGGATTGACGGTAGGATTGGATTGACGTCTTTACGATGTCCAGACCGCGGGGTCGGTCAGATCGTGGATTTTACTGCCTTATGCAGTTGGGTTCTAAGGAACTCTAGGTGTGATCGTGGAACCCTACCTTGTGTGTATGGTTCAGAAATGTGAGTTGACGAGTGGTTTGACTTGGACGACTATTCGGATTTGGATTCGTTAGTCGGTCTAGTCATGTCAGCTTGTGTTGGGACTGCACCCTGCAGTCGAGGTTGCACTTATTGGTTAGACCTACTTGGTTGTCGTGCTACTTAGTTGTGGTTTGGTGCAACTAAGGTCGTGGATGACCTGGTAGACGACATTGGTTTAGTTGAGTTGTGACTGCTTAGTGTTTGGTTGGGCAAGTTATCAGGGTTGGTACTTGTCGATGGAATCCCTGAATGGGATACAGAGTAGTTGGTACGGGCAATTGATTCCGTTGGATACGGAGTCTGGGTATAGCGAGGTCTGGTAGTTAGGTCTGCACGAGTCTGTGGCAGGCACTAGTACCGAGAGTGGTTGTAGCTGTGGTTGTTGGGAATCGGGGACGTTCAGGGGACGTTTCCTTTTCTCGTATGAGTTGTCCGGGTGATTGTAACCAGAGGTGTTGGGTACGAGGGAGGTAGAGTTTCTCCTATTCGAGCAGAGGTACGGGATAGTCGCTCGGTATGAGCGGAGATCCATGGTTGTCAGTTTTGCGCATGGTGTGCCGATACTGATGCTGGTTGCGTGTACCGATAGTATTGTGGGCTGGCGCTGATACTAGCGCTGGTGCCGGTGATCGTGATGACGATGAATTACGTATTGGGATGTGACATCCATCATGATGGGAATATGTTTGGTATCCGTGGTCCAAGTGTGGATCTCAATTAGAGTTAAATTGGTTAGGGGACACATGGTTGATGTCCGGGTACGTTGTTTCCAATCTTTTTGGAACCTCGACATCGTGAGAGGTTGCGATTGAGGTGACGAAAGGAATGCGGGTTTTCCGCATTGGTATTGGGTATTTCGAAGTCATTGTTGGTGACTTCTCAGATTCTACCATGGTAGATGATGGTAGATGATGGTAGATGACGGTAGATGATTGTTGGTTGCCACTAGTACACTGGTCGTGTATTGGTTGGTGGACCCAGAAATTGTTTTGGGACCATCCGGAGCATTTGCTTCTTGGTGGCAGACGATGTTGGATTACGTGGCGTTGTGAGTGCAACGAGTTTTGGTTGTATTCACGTAGGACGACTTTTGATGTCATCGTATTGGATTATCCTTGGATTTTCCTAGGTGGAATGTCAAGGATTAATACGAGGTAATCAGTGAGAACCCACGGTCTCGGCGTGTCTCGTCGTTGACTAATCTGTTTAGATGTGGGAAATAGTTAGGGACTTTGGTCGGCGTGACGATTCTCGATCGTGACGTCTGTGGTCGGTTGACGTAGTAATGGATCTGGATCGTGACCTTGATGATCCAGATAGGTGGAGAGTTATCACTCTTACTTGGATGTTTGAGTTGAGGATGTTGGGACTGAACTTCTTTTCGAGGTAAATCCCGTATGGTATATTACTCAATTGAGTAGTTGTCCGATGAGTAGTTTTCCGACGTGGTCGGATATGGTCAACCTAGATGTGTTGATGTTGGGATTGGCTTCCCTATGAAGTTAATCAAATATAATGTGTAATCGTTTGAACAGGTATCCGATAGGTTCGGATATGGTGCGTCTTGGTAGACGTGAACGATATTTCGGGTTTTGGAATCAGATTTCTGGATGACGATTCAGGATTTGATTTTGGAACTTGAAAGAGGATTTCTGGATTTGGGTTTTGGAATCGGATTCTGGGTGACGATTCAGGATTTGGTTCTAGAGCTTGACACTGGATTTTCTTTTTATGGATTTGGGTTCGGAATGGTTATTCCAAATGCTATCTTACGGAATAATGATTTCGGATTCGAATTTGGACATGGTTACGGATATGATTTCTGAGTTTGGATTCGGGATTTCTTACGAAATTGCGGATTCGGATTCGGATTTGGAAATTGATAATGGGTCGGAGTTTTGATCTGTCTGGTACTGGATTGGACAGAGGGAACTCCATGATTGAAACGTGTTTGGCTACAACCTAGGTGGTTGTAGTCTGGTTGATGGATAGACGTATGTACCTTGTACGTAGTTCGAGGTATGATACTGGGCAGACTTGTCGTGCCTGGTGACGGTAAATAGGTTATACCCTGGGTACGATGGTGAACGTATTGGTAGTCGGATTGGATCCGATACCATCGGATTTGTTAAGGTCGTGAACTGGACATTGGATACTGTACACTAGGTCATGGTTTTCTGATGGGTCCGGTTACACACAGGTCGAGTGATTATGGGTATACGTAAACTCAGGTTGAGTGAGTGGGTGGTTAATGTAACCACGAGTGAGTATAGTGACAGTTTTCGATTGACGACTGTCAAATGGTGCCAGTTTGTCGGAGGTGTCAACGACATGGTAGAATTGACGAGTGGTGTCAATTCGGACCGCATGGCTACTGTCATTCGACGTGGTCGAGTGTAGTCGATGCGACGTGAGTGTTAGTGGTACGCTGGGGTACGAGTAAGTATAGTTTTGGTTAGTGGGTGTACGAGTGTACACGTGTTTCGAGGTCAGATTTTCTTTCCACGAGTTGGATGTGGAATCAAGATAGTTGGAGTTTCGAGAACGAATCTAATTAAGGAGGGAAGAACGGTTAGAATTAGGTCGGTTGGAATTTCGAGGACGAAATTAATTAAGGAGGGAAGGTTATAACGACCCGTCCAAAATTCCAGGATTAGATTAGTGACGAATCACGATTAGTGAGGATAATCCGTGATTAGTTGGGCGAAATCGGACGAACGATGCGAAATGACCGTTTTACCCCTGGTGGTGGCAAAACGTTGACTTTTCAATCGGACGGTCAAATGGACTTTGACCGATGACCGTGACGTAGTTCGTGACGTCACGAGTTCATAGACAGGTGGCACGTTCAATTCCGACGTTCGAGGAGGAAGTTATGACGTTCGGAAGTTTAGGGGCATTTTGGTAATTTTGGATAAAAGGGGTCAAATGTTGACTTTTTGACCGGGAGGTCCGATGGCCGAGGGCCGAAGACCGTTACGTAGATGAGGACGATACGAATCCATAGGCAGGCGGCACACTGATATCGGACTTCGAACGGGAGAGTTATGGGTCACGGAAGTTCGATTTCACTATGCACGAACTTCGAGACGGGGACGATTTGGCGAAATCTGATTGGGTAGATATTTTAGTGGGCCCTATGGATGAGTGACAAGTGTCACTCATCCCATTGACTTGATCCCCCAATTTGTGGATCTATATAATTAATTAATATTATTTAATTAATTTTATAAACCAAACCCACCCACCATTCAATCTCAACCCTCCAATTCAATTCTAACTTTATGACAGGACCCGCCCCGATCCCACAGGGACCACAAGGGGACGTGCCCTGCTCCCGTCTGACACCCAATAATTCATACCAATTTTAACCTCAAACATCAATGCATAAATAACCAATTTAAAGTTATACATCAAATCCGAATTAAACAGATGTCAGACAAGGGATGAAATCCAAAATTACAAATTGCGAGCACGACTCTAAAGTAAACCTGCGAGTACACCACCCAACAGGGGTTCAGGTACGCAGAAGTAGATCTATGCCTCAGCCTCAGGTTCCTCTTCTATCTCAGTATCACGACCTGGAGGGGTTACCAAAAACATTAAGGGTGAGTGGACCGAAACTCAAGTTTATAAAATCATTTGATAAGTAAAACGTATAATTTACCCCTCCGTTTTCCAAACATGCATGCATCCGTAACTAATAATATGAACCATAAGGCATATAATAAATCCATAAGTATAATTTTAGTTGCTGCACTATACACTCCAATCCCGACATCCCTGATGTCTGACGCCCCTGACGTCCAATAAGGTCACAATCACAAGGCTACGCGTGCCACTCGGGTCTCAATTCCGAGTTCAATCCCCGAACCCCGTTCGGGTACAGCATCCCCGATGCTTAGCGTCATAGACGCTGGACGTACTAGACGTCCGTGACCTCTTCGGGGTACCTCATCCGGAGAAGACAATATAATATGAAAGGATCTATACAGTGCAGTACTAAATACATTTTATTGATATCCACATGAAAAGCATATACATACATAGATAAAATCCGAACCAATCATTAAGTTTCAACAGACGGGTCTCAAACCCAAATACCGTGAAACGTGCCATAACCATTTTTCCATATCATCAAAACCATTATTGTTTTTAGCATGTGAATAAGTATAATAAACCAGAAAACATTTATGCACGCAAGGGTTTAAGAAAATGGCCCACTCACAGTACAGTCCTGCTGAAAACCGAGCGTATACCCTCGATCTGGTACAAATGTACAATCCCTGTCAAGTCCAAAGTATTCGTAAAGGTCAATTTAAACCCCTAATCATTCAACCATGAGATCCTAGGCTGAAACCGGCCGGGAAAAGCTGTCCGAACGCGCTTCCCAAGGCAATAAACCTCATTTGACCAACTTAATGATCTCCGATCGACCCGAAACCTCCGTCATTGGATCCGGATCGTCGAAACCTAAAGAATGGTGGTGGTCCCACCAAAAGTACTGTTCACACGTGCCCACACGTGCCAGTCAATGCGTCGGTCAACGCAGGAACAGTCCCTGCTGACGTCATCGCTGACGTCACTGCTGACGTCAGCATGACGTCATCTGACAGCTGTCAGGTCTGACATGTCAGACTCTGACAGTGCCACGTGTTAACACCCGATTGGTCAACCTCACTGATCTGTCAGGCCACGTGTCAGATCTGACATGTGCCACGTGTCAGCACGGCACTGGTCCACGTCACTGACATGTCAGTGACACGTGGCAGTCCCTGATTGGACCACATCACTGACATGTTAGTGCTGACTGTGCACTGACATGTGACACGTGTCGGCTCACGGTTGGTCCACGTCACCTGACAGTCTGACAGGGTGCCACGTCATCACCTCTGTCCTCAGATGGGTTGACCCGTATCTCTGCAACTCGGGTCGATCAGACCCGCGATCATGACCCGGTCACCATTTCATCATTTCTCAATCATTTTTGTTCAGGTTTGTTCCTAACTACTCGTCTTAATCCCAGAAACAGTTCTAGCTAATTAAAATCAATAAACAAGGGCTGAATCGAAGACTTACCTCGATGAACAGACCCGGGTTCCCGTCGCTGTTTAACCACCGTTCAGGTCACCTCAGACCACGAAATCACGTCCTAAAGTTTCCTACCAGTCCATAGAATCGAATAGGATCAATAGAACACGACAAAACACGTTAGAAAACAGGCTTTCATTTTCTGAGTTTTTAAGCAGTTTCGGGTTAGGAACCACCTACCTTGCCGCCGCCTGCCGCCGTTCACCGCCGTCTCTCAGCCTCACCAGTGAGTCCCCCACACGCAGACACAGAGAATGGGTGATGAGCTGGGGTGTTTGTTCAAAATGGACAGAATGTGCATTTCGGGTAGGAAATATAAAGAATGGAGGGAAAGGAAACGGACGGTCCAGATTTGATCTCAAGGATGAGATCAATGGTTCAGATTAGATCTGGGGTACTTCAAATCAATGGCTGAGATCAAAAGTGGATTTTAATGCTATTTAATCCCATAGTGGATCTGATCCAATCTAGCCAATAGGTGAGTGACACTTGTCACTCATCCAGGTGTCTTCCAATCAGATTTCCAGAATAAAATATTCGACACGAAAACCGAGACACGAACCTCCCGATTTCACGTTTCTGACCATAACTTCCTCATACGAAGTCCGATTTCGGCGTGCCGCCTGTCTACGGACTCAAGACATCGAGACCTACCTAACGATCCTTGAGTCATGCGAAAATTAATTGTCAAATGAAAAGTCAACGTTTTTGCCCCAACCGTCAAAATTACGATAATGCCCCTGAACTTCCGATAGTCATAACTTTTTCCCTGATCGTCCGAATTGGACGTGCCACCTGTCTATGAACTCGTGACGTCCCGAACTACGTCACGGTCATAGGTTAAAGTCCATTTAATTCACCAATCAAAATTCAATAATTTGGCCATACCAATCACAAGGGTAAAAGCGTCAATTCACACATTAAATTACAATACTAAAATCCTCGAATTTCCGGGGTGTTACACTTTAAATCCACACCCTCCATCCCATCTCTCTTTCTCTCATCAGCCATCCTCCTTCATCTTTGTTCATCCTCCAACCCGAAACCCATAACCCCATTTTTCTTCATTTCTTCAAAAATCAAAACACACAATCACACTTCACCATTCATCACTTTTATGAGCTGGGAGTGACCGTGGGGGGAGTGTGAAGGGCTGAGGACGGAGAGGGTGGGCGGTGGCCCACGGTGGAGGACACGCCGGAGGAGAACCCGTGAGGTAGGAAAATATTTAAATTTTTGAATTTTAGTTCTACTGGGTTTTGCTCGATTCTAAGGTCTAGGTTGGGCTGCTGGTAGTCCTAGGAGTCTTTTGGGATTGAATTCGAGGGTTAGGACGGCCTCGAACAACTGTGAACGGCGGGAGAAAGTCACGGCCGCCATGGCCGAATTGGAGGTACGAGTTTTAGTTGTTTTCCTTCCATGTTAATGTCATAGAACCTGAGGTTAGATTGAGACGAGTAGAATGGGATAAACGGGAGGAGAAACGGTGGCTGGAGCAGGGAGAACCGGCCGGGTCAAGCCGCGGGTCACGGCGACCCTGTTGCAGACGTTCGGGTCGACCCGCGGGAGGGCAGGGATGACAGGTGACGTCATCCTGCTGACGTCATCATGTCAGGGATGACGTCATCATGTCAGATCTGAGAATGTCAGACTGACATGTCAGACAGTGGGCCAATGGGAGCGTGACACGTGTCACTGTCAGGGCTGTCAGTGATGACGTCACTGCTGACGTCAGCAGGTATTGTAGCAGCGTTGACTTTTGCGTTGACTAGGCGCGTGGGGGCGCGTGTGAACAGTATTTTGAGTGGGCCCAGGGTCATTTTAAAGGTTTCGACGATCCGGATCCAATGGCGGTGGTTTCGGGTCGATCGGAGATCGTTAAGTTAGTCAAATTGAGGTTTTTCACCTCGGGAAACGTGTACGGGACACGTTGACTTTTCCGGGAAAGTTTAGGGTTCTTAATATGAACTTGTTTAGGTTAGTAGTAACCTTTGGATATGGTTTGGACAGGTCAGGATTATCCGGAGAGGTCGGATTGGCTCGGGAGAGCCGTATGGCACGCAAATCGAGGCGGCAACTCGGACGGTCTGTGAGTGGACCTTGTTTTCTAAATTGGTGCATGCATAAATGTTTATTATATGTTTTAATACATGTTTGATGATGCCATGGGTGCATTTCTATGTGGTTGCGTATAAGCACGTATTTCGAGGTTTCAGCCTTATACGGTGCTTATACGGGTCTGTATGTCGTTATTGGTTTAAATGAACTGGTTTTGGGTTTCAAAAGGATAAACTCGGGTATGAGACCCATTTGGTTTTGTCTCGGGCATATGACCTCAGATTCCGAGCACGGTGCCCAACTGATGTCCTATGTTCGGGCACGAGACCCAGTCACTTTACGGCTTTGATTTCAGGTCAGGGAACCTTAAATGGATTCCCAGGTTCATGACGGTTTATGGGAACCGGCATGAACCCTTGTTATGGTATCGTGGTTCATGGCGGTTTATGGGAACCGGCATGAACCCTTGTTGGTTATTACGGTACATGACGGTTTATGGGAACCGGCATGTTACCTCGGTTATGTTATTACGGTACATGACGGTTTATGGGAACCGGCATGTTACCTGATTATGGATATTATGGATCATGACGGTTTAGGGGAACCGGTCATGAATGTTTATGTTATGTATATATATGTTCATCTACCTTCCTTTACATGTTCTACTATCTCCTCCGGGGAGGGTCGTTGGCCTGGGTGGACCCCGGAGTAGTCACGGAGCACCGACTGAGTGGAGTCACCCCCCAGTTGGGTTCCTTACTCTCAGGAAGGCTATGGTTACTATTACCTCGGGTAGGGTCAGTGGTCTGCGGACATTGACCTTTACTTTGAGAAGACTCGGATTGAGACCCGGGTAGCACGCGCGTAGCTTTGGATACCGTGACAGGATTGGTTGTGTGACTTATATGTATATATGATATATGATATGTGGTGTGCACAAGTGTGCACAGGATTTGAGCAGTGGCTCGTGTACTTGGTTCTTTATGGTTTGGGGCCGAGTCCCTCATGGATTTGGGCAGTGGCCCGTATGGTCGTTTTCATTGTGGTCCTTTCGACCTTGGTTTATATCAGATTTGGGCTTAGTTCTCACGTATGGTTTCTTTGGTTAAATGGTTTTCCAATGCATGCATGCTTTTTAGTGAAGGGTACAAATTTCTTCGATAAAATGTTTTATAAACTCTTTATTTTTGTCCACTCACAGCTTTTAATGTTTTGACTGCCCTTCAGGTTGACAGCGGATGTGGACTGTAGCAGAGATCGAGATATCACATGCCTCCTCCGGATCCTGGCGTACTCTGATAGCCCGGGTGGGCAAAGGTCGGAAATATCCCTTGTCTGACACTTCGTGTCAGACGGGAGCAGGGTCATCCCGCACTAATCTCGGGGGGATTGGGATGGGTCCTGTCAGTGGAACACACTATCATCCACCCATTCACGAATATGACCAATAGCCTTGCGGTTCAACTTCTTCCATTCGGCATCTCCCATATTCTTCGGCTTGCCTTCCTCTCCTTCTATGGGCTCATGCAAATCCTTGCAATAAAGAATGTCCTCCATTCTGGGCTTCCATGTAATCCAATTGGAGTGGTTGAGTCGAACCATGGTGCTCCTTGAGCCTTCCATTCTAACTCTCAACGAACCTGGAGCGTTGATATCACTTTTGGGGAAAGTAGTAGAATGAAAATAATAACTAAAATCTCGAAAGAATAAATATGTAAGGAAATAAAAGAACAAAGAATAGAGAACACCGGATATAATGTGGTTCGGCAATATGCCTACGTCCACGGGGCAACAACAACAAGAACCTCCACTAATGAAATTAGGGGTACAAAGAGTTGCACAACTTCAAGAACACTACTTGATGGAAACACTCTCTCACACACTTGTTTTGCTACCAACACTACAACACTCAACACTCTCAATTTGGAGTGGACACTCTTCACACTCTACTTGGAGGAAAATGTTTCTCTTAGATGAGATTGATGGAATGAGCAAATGACCTCTCCTTATATAGGTCAAGGAGGAACCATCTAGATGCTTTCATTATTGCTCCATCCACCCACCTACTTCATTTATGGATCCACCTACTTTTTTTTATGAATCTTCTACATGCATCTTAGATTCATGCACTTGAGGAATAATTTAGAACAACTTGTTTATTCTAGATAAACCCAATTATGAAAGCCCAAAAAACCTTTTGTGGATATATGTTGGGCTTGGATATTTTACAAGCAGAACAAAGAATTCTCACCTATAGAGTTGCTCTAGGAGCACAAGCAATGCAATTTGATGATTTAACACCATGGAAGACAACTTGATTGAAACATCTGCCCGTTCTCACAATTGTTTTCCATGACCATAAGGTCCACCAACGCAGAATGATATTCTTCCAGCTCCCTGCACAAAAGAGAAACAATATAGTAGTAAGTAGCGAAGCAAATTCCTTACTTGTCAACATGAACATGACTGACTCAGTCTTTCCTGCTGAAAATACAATAAGAAAGGAAGAATTTCAAGAGGACGAAGAATCATTCATTCATACTGTATTCCCTGCATCCCCCACCAACTCAGCCATTCGCTCAGACCCTAGGTCTTTCCCATGCTCATCCAATAGCACAACCTATGATCACAAGATTACAAAATGATAATATAGAAACAAGTACAATCCTTATAGCATATAGCTTAGAACAGCTTTGATGAAGTCCCCAAAAAATTGGAATGTCTCCACTTTCTTTTCACACAACACCTGAGAAAGAAATCCATTTCTACGATGGATATAAAAAAACTTTGGCCTTCAACATGATAATAATAGTTAAATCCCTAAGAACTGGAACCATTTCTAATTTTTTATTTTCTCTTTCCCTAAATTTCTATATGAAAGATAAATCAAGCGTGGCGAGTTAAGAGTTTAATTTTTTTTTTTGAAAGGGTAGTTGAGCATGAATGGTTGGATTTTATTGGTTCAAGCACGGTAGAACACAAAGAACAGGTATCAAGAACAATGTTGGATATAAAGACTAGACCAATGTCTTCTACTATAGTGAGAAGTTATTCATCCAACACTTTGTTTCAACAAACACAAGATAAGAGAAAAAGTTTGACAATTAAGATTGAGTCCATATGATGCTCAGACAGTACCCAATCGTCAGAGCTGATAAGATCCATAACAGTATTGTCTTCGTGAACAACTTGAGCTCTCCAATCACTACACACTACAAGAAAATGGCCCATTTATGACACATTTTTTTCGAATGGGCATGAAGCCCACGTAAAACCCAATAATTTGCGCGGAATTTGGTGGTGCAAAAATATTTACTACTGTCTAATAAATCATGTCGCAATTCGTGTTGCAAATCCGTATAAGGAAGATTTTATACGACAGCGTAAATATTATACAACACACACCTTTTGAGATGAAATTTTTTTTCTCCCGCCCAGTCCCGCAGCTTGTCGCTTTTGTCTCTCTCACTCTCGCGCCTTCCCTGTTTTTTCTTTTCTGAAAATCCTTGCACCATAGTTCTAGGGATCGAGGGTTAGAGGGTTAGAGGTAGAGATTTAGTGAGCAGAGTGAATCTGATAGTTCATCTCCTTCCCGGTTCGTCTCCCTCTCCACTGGAAGCAGTTCATCTCCTTCTCACTGGAAGCTGTTCGTCTTGTGCTTTGAAGGTATGTAAATCTGATAGTTTTGAATCCATTTAGTTTCCTTGACTCAATAATCTTAGCTTAACATGATAATAGAAAAGTCTCCAACTCTAGTCTTAGCTTGGCATTGATAGTACTCCTGCTAGTCTTATTTATTTTGAGGTTCAGATACGGGACGATGAAAATATTAGAATAGAAGGTTAGTTGGATGTAGCTGTTGGCACTGGTGACTAATCTCCATTTGTCAACCTTAATTATTAGTTACGTGAAAGTTTTAAAGAAAAATGGCTTTTAATTTATCAGAAATTGAATTTTATGGTCTGGTTATCTCTTTGCTATCTCATTGTCACAAGCTTTTTTCCTGACTTTTTTTCTGACTTTTTTTCATCTATCTTTCCATGTTTATGTGTGGATGTAACAAACATGCACAGCAGCTGTTTGATTGAATGTCTCAAAGAAAGGAATATTAATATTCCTATGTATTCTTTCCCTATTACTCTATTCAACACACGGACAATAGATTTTCAAATCTTTATACTTGAGATGCTTATAAGCATAATCAAGAAAACCTATAACTCCGTCAAAATACTCATATGATGATCTACTAGATTGCATACATGATTTATCAAACGGCAACTTCACTGCAATGTATGAGCAAATATATCAATTTTATATTATATATAATGCTATGTGCTGATTACTGTGCTGCAAGATGATATGTTCAATATTGAGGTAAGAGAGTCCAACGCTTGCTCTGAATATTGAGGTAAGAAAGATTTACAAGCATGATAGCAAGATTTGGTTTGAAATTATAAAAAACCAACGTGATGGAAAGATCGCCAAATTAGTCAACATTATCTTATCATAAAATATGCTCATCACTAATATGTTTATAATGTTAGCACTACAAATTTTCATTATCTATCTTTGGTGTGTCGTATTCGAATAAGATAACACATCAAATTCAACGACTCAGCAAACATGGCTTTTGTTGCTTGCTATTTCTGCCCATAATGGATAGTGTGCCCTTGTGTCCCAAAGGCCTAGCTTGGTATCCGCTACATAATCAATCACTGTAATGATATGATTGGTTATAAGCTAACCTCGATTATGTTCTGTCTAGTATCCTTACTTTTCTGCTTAAAAACTTAAACAAACTTTCGAATTTATGGTCATGACTACATGTATGAGTGTGTGAATTTTTTTCATGCAATGGGATGACATACCCTGTGAGTCTTTTCGGGTGGGGGCCTGGCTAGAAGCCAAGGCAAACATATATGGTGGACAAGTGAATTGGTAATGCTGCATTATAAATGGCAAAAGCATATGTGATGTGTGTTGGCCAACAGTAGCGCCCTGCAGAAAGGGAAAGCCACTGTATCAGCAACACTTGAGGCGTCAGCTTTCTTGGCAGGACTCAAAACAGATGAATCCATTTTGTTAATCCTTGAACTAAAGAATAGAAGGTTAGTTGGATGATGAAAATATTAGAATCACAATTCATCAGAAATTTTCCCAAGCAGTGTTAATATTGATATGTGTTGGGAGATTCTGTGGAACTTAATATTGATATGTATTTGGTCCGGTTTGATTTGGTCATTTTGGTTCTGTTTTGGTGCTGTATTGGTAGATGAACTGGTGCTTTTTTTTTTGAATGACTTGATGTGTTTTTGGGGCTGGTTTGATTAGGTTAATTGATGGGACCTACAAAAATTGATGATTTGATGATTGGTGATTGATAATAGATGAATTGTGAATTCATGAATTGGTGTTGTTTCGGTGAAGATAACACAGTTTCATATTTGATGATGAATTGTTGAAGAATTTTTTATGAATTGTGGATAAATTGATGATTTGGCTGGTTTATCTACAATAGCAGTGGTACCAAAACCCACGTGATTATGAAGAGTATTACTGGTTTGCAAACCTGGTTTCCTTGAGATCTTATTCTCCTTAAATTTCGTGCTTATTTTTGCAATTCCATGATTAAATTTTCTAATTTTCCATAGGTGTGTTTAAAGGGGCGAATTTGTAGGTCTCACATTCATGATTCGAAGCTGTTTCTTGTACAAATGCATAGTATTGAAAGGAGCACCATTTTAACATCAGTTGTTTTTTTATAATGTATATATATATATTTATTTATATCTGTGTTATTGGCGCTTTAACTTTTGTTTTGTACATATCCCACGTTTTCTATGATTATAAAGCTAGGAGCTTGAACTAATAAAAAAAAAATCTGCACAAATCTTCTTCATGCTACAATGGAAAAGTTTACTAATCAGTCACAATGGGCTATATGCTCAACCCTCTTTTGCCGAGTTTTTTGGCCATTTATCACGTTCTACCCTTTAGCAGGCCAACTAAGTCTACAGGATCCATAATTGTGTAACTGTATTATAGAAATACTAACACAAGTAGCCATAATTGTTTGTATATTCAAGCTCAAAATCATCTACGTTTAGTTCAATTTTTGGTAATATTTATTTACTGTTTTTTATTGCAGTTTCCAGAATTGTTCAAAAGGGTTGCTTGGTTTTAAGGTCAGATTATTTCTTCTATTTAGATATCTGAATTTCCATGCATTATCTCATAATAACTTGGTAATAGGATGAGATGGGTGCTCGTACCTGATATGCATGTACTCCATCGCCAATAGTTATTATTTCTATATATACCTCCATCCATCGTTAACATTTAATATGTATGTGTAGTGTACACAACATTAAGAATGGTCAAATTCAAAACCAGCACTATTTATTTTTCTTATCCCCTTCAATTTGCTCTCTTTTGTTTTTGTTGTTGCCCTTAATCATAACTTGGAAGTTGTTGTTTAGATTGCTTTCCTAGTTTTATCTTTCATCTCATATTCTCATTTCGTGGGATGTCCATTGAAAAGCAATGCTAAGATTGTTGTTTGAGTATTATATATTCTAATAACCTAGCTCTGTAATTTTGTATATTGTAGATTAAGTAAAAAACAGGCAAATGGATTTCTAATAGCCGACTAAAACCTAGCTATACTCATCCGCATACCTATGCATATACTCTTAATTCTTCCACATGTACTATTGTAATGCATTAAAAGTGTATTCTTTACTCTTTTTGCTTATAGAAACTAGGATGGACAAGAGTTGGATTGACTCAATAGATAGGTCATCTGACCAATATCATAATGGACTTAGGTTTTTGGATTTTGCATTTGACAATATGGGTGATACAAGGATTTATTGTCCATGCAAGAGATGTTCCAATCGCTACCTTGTTACAAGGGAGGTAGCAAGAGTACATATAATAGTTGATGGGTTTATGTCAAAGTACAAAGTTTGGACTTATCATGGGGAAGTGTGCCAGCCAACGTATTCAAACCAAGATAATGGCATTAGATCGACTTTATTTGCACGTGGTTAATTGTACAATTAACCAGATACCTATTTAACCTCTACAAAAAGATACGATTAGATTTTCAGATGAAACCACAATATGAATATTTATTCCATGTGTTCGATGTCAACAAATTCTCACATGTTTTCTTTATTTGGACTTCGTCACATTATCAATATCCAGTTTTCAGGAAAGAAGAGGATACGTATGCAAAATAAATGATAAGTATCAACTCAGGTTAGCTAGAAGATGGTGACAATTTAAATCAACTAAGTACCGTGCAGTTTTAGGATTGTTCCGTACGTGAACATCGTCAACACTATAGTAGAGCTTAAGCTTTTCAAGGTGCTCATCCACTACGAGTTGTACACCTCGTGATCTCTTTTTCCCTACTGATATTACGCGAATTGGGAGTGCTCTCTGCGCAAAATCAATACCACAGTAAATAGAAAATGAAACACAATAGCCTATTGGTCAAAAGATCTGGAAAATCACAATCATAGCAAACTGATACCACAACGCTAACATGATAGGCGGGTAAATTGGAAACGCATTCATTTGCCGATTACTCAAAAGATCAACAAAACCAACATCTTTAGGCGAACTGACAATTCTTGTTAAAACGACAGATCGGTTTGAGGTAAAAATTAAACTCAAAGGTCATACAAGTAAAATTTTCATTCAAAATTTAAGGAATCCAGGGACGAAAGATGTATTATCTTTCGTTGATTCTCTATGAATGAGTGAAAATGTAAAATGTAAAATATAATACATAGTATTAATGATAAAATTATATTAAATTCAGGCGGAGATAATTTAATTACCACTGCTTGACCTGTGTACTTGCAATCTTTACCTGAAAAGTTACAACTGAAATCAACTTCATAAAATGTGAAACTTGAGATAAGAAAAAGAAGAACATTATATAGTTTCAAGGTTTTGAGATAACAAAAACCTGAAGGAAGAGCACAGGTAATGGTGTGAAGACGGGGACCGGGCATTACAACCATTTTAGAAGAGAAGAAAGACAAAGAATCGTACTTCAGACAAGTTTTACCTGAAACAAAAATTTGGAAAAAGGGACAATTGTATTACCCAATATGCGGTGACATATGTTGAATCAAAAATCGAACCCGCCACGAAAAGTCCTCACAATTCCTGCAAACAACAAACGATTAGCTATCGTTGCCTCGATCGATTACCCAGGGGGTTGTTCGACCAAAAACACTCCGATACTTAAGTCCTCTTTGAGAGAGAAAAAAGATATACTTCGAAGCGAAGAATTGACGTACTTTGGAAATGAAACGTGCTCCACTATTTATAGGAAAATCTTGGGAGTATCGGAGCGTTCTGATTGGTTGGTTGAATTTGTAATTAATAAATAATATATTATTAATAAAATATATTATTTAATAATTATAATAATGGCTCATCATGATAATAATGGAAATTATTGTATTTTAATATTAATACTAATTGTCCGTTACTAAGAATAATGACAATTAACTCTCGGTGAGAATATTAATATTACGGAGATTTTAATCCGATTAAATAACGTATTTAGTTGGTAAATAGATTATTTAATGTGTGAGTGTTTTCAAATGATTAGCGTTATTGCCAGGGGAAATTTGGTCATTTTGGGAATTATGGGAATTATGAGTCACGTGTCAGTTCCACAATTTTTGGATGATTTTGGGTTTCACAAATGCCCCCACATCGCTTCGGAATTCAGGGAATCCAAAGGGATTTACATTCTTGAAATTCTTTTGTTTTTGCTTCTTCTTCATGTTGAGGAAAAGTGTTGAGCTCTTAAATAAATTAGCAAGGTTTATTCATATATATATATACATATATACACACTTACACGTATATTTGTGTTGAAAATAGGTATGTTTCCATTTTTGTTTCAAGCTAACCTTTATGAGATTTAAATATTTTAGTCAATTTCAAATTAACTGGAAAACATACCAATTAAGTGGTTTTAGTTTGAATTAAATGAAATTAAACTCAATTAAATTCAATTAAGTGAAATTAACCTAATTAAATGATTTTAATTTCAATCCAATGAAGTTTTAGCTCAAATTAAGCCGTTTGAGATTTTCTAATTGTTTAAATAGCTGTAGGGGGAAGGGTTCACACCTTACCCTCGCATTTGTCTGGTTTTTAGAGGAAAATGAGGGCTGCTTGGGGGAAAATACAGAAAAAGCTCCTCGCCAATTCCTTAAGGAATTTTGAGGTAAGGTTGGTAATTCTTCTTCTGTCATTTTATATTCATTTGTTTGTTTTTGAAGTTGGGCATAAGTTGTTTGGCTTGAGGCTCAAAAGAATGTCCCAAATTGACTGGTTGGCCAAGCAAGTGGAGAAAGTGAGACTGACGGCATGACCAAACCGGAGGCACGTGCAATGGGATTGTGCAAAGACCAAAGACAAGCGTTGGGCTGTGTCTGGCGCGTCAGCGCCACACGCCGACAAGGCTGGCGACGTCAGGAGAGTTGTCGTGTGCAACCGAAAAAGGCGACACGCATGCAGTGCTGATTGGAGGGACTGACGCGTTCGCAGCAGTTGTCGATGACAGCTGCAGAAGGTGGGACACGTGCTTGATGCTGATTGTCGGCTCAGAGGCCACTTGCAGGAGCTGTCGGTGATGGCTGCTGATGGTGGACGCTTGCTCGACGTTGATTGGCTGGCCAGGTAACGGGACCCACTTCTGTCAGAGGCCCTGCTAGTACCAATGTGCGCCTGCCACGCGTCGGCGTTGTCTGGCGGAGCTGGCGTCCAAGCGTTGGGAACAGTGCCACACACCTCTCACTGATTGGAGACCTGCACAGGTGGACCCGGCATCTGTCGGTTGCTCTCGCTGGCTAAGGACGTTGCGCCATGTGGCGAGTTTTGGCTGGTTGATTAAGGGTGGACGCGGCAGGCGTCGTGCGGAGGTGAGCGAGCGAGACGCGTGGCAGGCCCTGGTTTGGCTGTCACGGTGGGTTAGTGATCGAGGGGGCGTCCGATCGGCTCCTTGCGGGAATTCTGATTCCGCCACATGGCGCCGTCTATTCTTCCTGCTTTTTATATTTTTTTTTTTCATTTGCTGTTGCAGTTTTTGGCGGGTCCCATGCATTTTTATATATTTTTTAGTTTAAATATATATATATATACATTTATTTAATTAACTTTATTTTCTAAAGTTACCATAAATATATATATATATATATATATATATATATATATATATATATAAACGAAGATGGTTTTTCCTTCGCAGCTTCACGTTTTTGCCTGCTCCGGAAGTTCTGGGCATCAGTTTAGCAACGATCCAAAAGACGATTTCTTCCATTTTCCAAGGTGTTCGATTTAAGATACGTCAAGGAGTTCTTCTGGATCAGTCCGGTAAACTCGCATTATGGGAGCGTGGCGGTTCTCGTAGCTAAAGTCCATTCTGGGGAAGGACATGGAGTTTGAAAAACCTGAAGACTTCATGGAGTGGAAAGCTCGTAATTAGATTTCCTTTTCAGACGACGTCTTCATGGAGCTTGGCGACAGATGTTCTTCCATGAAGGCTCTTAAGCATGGAAGAGGAAAAAATCCTGCTGGCGGTCGATGGACGAAATTCCACCCTTTAATCATTGGTTGGGGTTTTAAGTTCCTGTTCTCGAAGTTCTTCTCTAAGATTATTGGCCGGATGGGATGCAGCCCTGCTCAACTGGACGTCGATGCCTATCGACACATCATGTGCTTCGAGAAGCTGAAAAAATTCTTTGGCCTGGGACTCACTGAAGATGAATTCTGGCATTGCTATTCCATATCGCACAACGGAATTACCGGCGGTTGGCTTTCTCTAGTCGTACCCAAGATGGAGCTATTTTTGAGGACGGAGTTTGATGACAACACGTACAGATTCAACTGCATCGAAGTTGGAGGTGCATGGGACAAACATGCCTCAGCGGACCTGAGGATTGTCTCGCACTTCTGCATGTTTGATGAGCTGTACAGCGGGTTTGAAGGTCATCCCGATCTCAAAAAGATTGACATGGCCTTGAAAATTCCTCCAGAGTTTCGAGACATGAGCTGGCTACTCTCTCCACTCAGAGACATGAATGGCGGGAGGCCTTCGGACAACCTAATCAAGGAATGGCTGAGCACTCCACTGCGCTTGAAAAAATCTGTTACCCAGAAGAAGAACAACAAGAAAGGGCCCATTGACTCTTTGGAGAGAAAGCATGATCATCAGGTTCTTTCCAAGCCCGACCGTTCTAGTCCTGCAGTCATCTAGCAAGCGCAAAACCTCAGACGGTCCCTATGAGGATGCAGCCAAACAACCTAAGAAGTTGAAGGCGATTCCCACTTCCCTTGAAGTGATTGAAGCGTTGAGAGATGAAGGCCTAGACAGATTAGTGGAGAAGACACGGTCGTCATCCAAGACTCCTGATATGATAGTTGCCCCCATCATAGCAGAAGAAACCTCAAAAACTGTGTCACAAGGAACTTACGACGAGGTAGTCCGAGACCTTACGATTGCGAAAACTGGGGCCCGCAAGTTGGTTGACATGCTTCGTGGAAATGCCAGTCTGGAAGATGAAAACAAGCGAATGAAGAGCGAGTGCAAACGCCTTTGAGAAGCCTGAGATCACTTTAGACGGAACAACGAAGCTTTGGTTGGAAGAATCCATACACTGGAGGGCAAAGTGGACGAGCTGGAGACAAGCTGTGCAGAGAGGATGCTGATAGAGAATGAGCGAGATGTTGCCCTAAACGAGGTCACTTTGTTGCGCAGAAATTTGCAGGACTCAAATGAGAGAATCAAACTTTTGGAGGTGGAAATCCAAAATCTGAATACTCGAAGGTTTCCGAGACACGACCATTTACTGCCACCACATGCCCACATAACTTTGTGCCAAAAAGAATGAGGTGCAAAAGTTGGACATGGCAAGCTGTAGTGGGATCACCACCAAAGAGCAGGAACCAGAGCTGGAGAAAGAGTATGAGCCTGCACTAGAACCTGAACCAGAGCCTGAGACCAAGACCAGAAAGGAAGGTACCCCTGAGACTGCTGAATCATTGTTTAACGGCACTTCCCTACTTTCAGCAGAAGAGTGGGAAGAGTTCAGAAAAACAATGGGTTTTGAAGACATGCATCCGTAGTTTCTTTATGTCATTTTCCCTATGTTTGTATTTTTCATTCCAATAGTGAATAACCGGTGTGAGCAATCGAAATGTGATTTGCCAAACACCTTCCAAATGAATAAATAATAAAATTATTTATGTTGAATTGTTGGACCAATTGTTGGAATGGAAGTGTTAACTTTCTTTTATCCACTTTCTAATATGTTGAAGCAAACACTTTCAAATGCTTGGTGATGTGTTGGAATGAACTCCATACAATGTGCTATAGCGAATTCATTCATATGCCCCCACTGCAACCATGGGTATGCAATAGCGGGTTCTAAATAACTCGAAGTGTTAGATGATTTAGTATTTGGTATGTTGCCTTCAGGGAAGGGCTTTTTCTCTTTCTAACTGAAGGTTTGAAATGTTTTATTGGAAAGCTCGAGTGCTTCGAGTTAGGAGGTTATGGAAATGCTTCCCAAAGGAAGACCTGGTGTGCTTCCTGATGGAAGACTTTAAGTGTTTCTTCCATAAAGCTTTGCTTGGTTCCTAGAGGAAAGCTATGAGCTCTCCTTGAAGGAAGGCGTTGGGTGCTTCTCAGGGGAAGGCGTTGAGTGCTTCCGAGAGGAAGGCTTTGAATGCTTCCGAGAGGAAGGCTTTGAATGCTTCTGAGAGGAAGGCTTTGAGTGCTTCTCGGAAGAAGGCTTTGGATGCTTCCCGGAGGAAGGCTTTGAGTACCTTACCGAAAGTACAATAACACATAGGGGAACTAGGAATGACTTAATAGCTTTATTGATAAGTCTAAATACATCATTCTTGAAAATAAAGTCTATATTTGGCACAAAACGAAGACTTAGCTTAGTGTTGAGCTCTAGTTTGCATTATACATAATATTTTCGAAGGTGATGAGCGTTCATGGAACCACTCACTAACTTTTTGTCCATTGTTGCTAAGGTGTAGCTTCCCTTTTCGCCTACTTGGTAGATTCGGTAGGGTCCTTCCCACAGGAACTTGAGTTTTTGAGACTCTGGACGATTGGGTGTTGCAAAATTTTTCTTGAGAACAAGGTCACCTGGGAGAAAGTGCCGGAGTCGAGCCTTCTTGTTGTAAGAACTTCTCACTTTCTGTTGGTAGCTGGAGATGCGCTTCACCACTTGCTCTCTTAATTCCTCGCTGAGATCAAGTGAAGTTTTTAGAGCGATGGAGTTGACTACTGGATCATTGAGCTCGATGAAGGGCACTGGAACAACATGTGCAGGAATGACAGCGTTAGTGCCATATGCAAGGGTGAATGGAGATTCTCCTGTTGCAAGGCGCATAGTGGTGCGGTAAGCCCAGAGAGTGCCATCCAAATCTTCCTCCCACAAGCCTTTCTTATCATCGAGTCGCTTCTTGATATAGTTGATGATCGTCTTGTTTGAAGCTTCTTCCTGTCCATTCCCTGGGAGTAATACACAGTTGAAGTGAAATGCTTGATCTTCCAAGACTCAAAGAACTCGTTGCTTCCCGGAAGAAGGCTTTGGATGCTTCCCGGAGGAAGGCTTTGAGTACCTTGCTGAAAGTACAATAACACATATGGGAACTAGGAATGACTTAATAGCTTTATTGATAAGTCTAAATACATCATTCTTGAAAATAAAGTCTATATTTGGCACAAAACGAAGACTTAGCTTAGTGTTAAGCTCTAGTTTGCATTATACATAATATTTTCGAAGGTGATGAGCGTTCATGGAACCACTCACTAACTTTTCGTCCATTGTTGCTAAGGAGTAGCTTCCCTTTTCGTCTACTTGGTAGATTCGGTAGGGTCCTTCCCACAGGGACTTGAGTTTTTGAGACTTTGGACGATTGGGTGTTGCAAAATTTTTCTTGAGAACAAGGTCACCTGGGAGAAAGTGCTGGAGTCGAGCCTTCTTGTTGTAAGAACTTCTCACTTGCTGCTGGTAGTTGGAGATGCGCTTCACCACTTGCTCTCTTAATTCCTCGCTGAGATCAAGTGAAGTTCTTAGAGCAATGGAGTTGACTACTGGATCATCGAGCTCGGTGAAGGGCGCTGGAACAACAACATGTGCATGAATGACATCGCCAGTGCCGTATGCAAGGGTGAATGGAGACTCTCCTGTTGCACGACGCAGAGTGGTGCAGTAAGCCCAGAGCGTGCCATCCAAATCTTCCTCCCACAAGCCTTTCTTATCATCGAGTCGCTTTTTGATACAGTCGAGGATCGTCTTGTTTGAAGCTTCTTCCTGTCCATTACCCTGGGGGTAATACGCAGTTGAAGTGAAATGCTTGATCTTCCAAGACTCAAAGAACTCGTTGATAACGGCGCCAGTGAACTGAGTTCCATTGTCAATAAGAATGACCTTGGGAAGTCCAAATCGGCAAGTAATATGACTCTAGATGAATTTTTGAACATCAGCCTGAGTTATGGTGGCCAAGGCTTTTGCTTCCACTCATTTGGTGAAGTAGTCAGTGCAACTATCAAATACTTTTTGCTTGGGTCTGGAGTGCTTGGGAGCGATCCAACAATGTCAATTCCTCATTGCATGAATGGCCTAGGGCTCGTCTGTGAAAGCATCTCTTATGGTGGCGCCAATCGGTTATGCTTGAACCTTTGACATTTGTCGCATTTCTGGGCATACTGCAGAGCTTCCTGGTGTAGAGTAGGCCAGTAAAATCCTGCACTAAGCGTCTTTTGAGCAAGCGATCTTCCACCAGAATAATTCCCACAATCTCCTTCATGAATCTCAGCCAAGACTTTCAATGTTTCAGGATGCTTCAAGCATAACAAGCTTGGTCCCGTGAAGCTTTTACGAAAAAGTCGACCTTTGTCAACATAGTACCGCGCAGCTTTCATCTGGACTTTGCGGGCTTCTAACCATTCATTAGGAAATGTGCCATGCTCTAGATAGTTGATAAAAGAATCTTGCCAACTTGGAGATGAATCAATTTGTCTTACTTCAATCTCCTTCACATCAATGCTTCGTTGCTCGAGATACTCAATTGGGATTGAGCGCTTGAAACGATAGCCAAGTGATGATGCTAGATTTTCCAACGCATCTGCTTGTGCATTTTCGGCTCGTGGAAGTTGATGAAAAGTGAAAAACGAGAAAAAAGCAAGCATTTCCTAGACCTTGCTATATCTGAGCATCCTTGCATCATAGGCAACATATTCATCGATCGATTGGTTAGGGATCAACTGTGAATCCGAATGAATAACGAGTTTTTTGACGCCCAACTCCTTGGCATGTGCGAGTCCACAAATCAAAGCTTCATACTCTGCTTCATTATTAGAGGCTTTGAATTCAAATTGTACTGCTTGCTCCATTATTGAGCCATCAGGAGTGATGAGGACACTCCCCGCTCCTGCCCCCCTCTGATTTGAGGAACCATCAACAAAGAGCTTCTATAGGAGATTGGAAGTTGAGGGTTGCAGAGAAGAGGAATTTCCGCCTTGATCTTGCGATATGGAAGTGCCAGCGGCCCTAGGGGCTTTTCCAAGTTCTTTGCCATTACTTCCTTCCATTGATACTGGTGTAAAATCCACAACAAAATCCTCTAAGGCTTGGCCTTTGACAGCTGTTCTTGGACGATAGAGCAAATCATGCTGTCTCAACTCTATGGCTCATTTCATCACTCGTGTCGATGTATCGGATGCATGAAGTAACGAACGAAGTGGATATTCTGTCATGATGATTAGCCGATCTTGGACGATAGAGCAAATCATGCTGTCTCAACTCTATGGCTCATTTCATCACTCGTGTCGATGTATCGGGTGCATGAAGTAACGAACGAAGTGGATATTCTGTCATGATGATTAGCCGATGAGCCTGAAAGTACAGTCACAGCTTCTTTGTGGTAACTAGTAATGCCAGAATCAAATTTTCAAACTTCGGGTATCGTGTCTCAACATTTAGAAGGGCTTTGGATGTGTAGAATACAGGCAGGTGAATCCCATTCTCATCTCGGATAAGTGCAGAGCTTACGACAACATCGAAAACCCCCAGATATAGGAACATGTCCTCGTTATCTTTGGGTTTTGATAGTAGCAGTGGAGACATCAAGTAGGCCTTGAGATCTTGAAATGCTTTCTCACAAATTTCATCCCACTTATCCCTGGATGCCTTCTTTTCTGCTTGGAAGAAAGGTCGGCACCGGTCAGTTGACTTGGACAGGAACCTGTTTAATGCTGCAGCTTGTCCAGTGAGACTTTGAATATCTTTCAGACTTGATGGGGATCTCATCTCAAGAGTTGCCTTGATCTGATTTGGATTTGCTTCGATCCCACGCTGAGTCACAAGGTAACCTAAGAACTTCCCTGCTGATAACCCAAAAGTACACTTCAGGGGGTTGAGCTTCATTTTGTACTTCTTCAGCAAGTTGAATGTCTCTCGCAGGTAGGTGATATGATCCCCTCGTTTTTCTCCATTGACCATGATGTCATGCACATAGACCTCCATGGTTTTGCCGATGAGACTTTTAAATATCCGATTGACAAGTCTCTGGTACGTTACTCCCTCATTCTTGAGGCCAAACGACATGACCTTGTAGCAATACACACCTCAGTCGAAGACGAAAGCAGTTTTATCCTTGTCTTTTTCATACATGAAAATCTGATTATAGCCCGAGTATGCATCTAGGAAGCTTAAGAGCTCATTTCCTGCAGTTGAGTCCACTAAGAGATCGATTCTAGGCAGATGATAGTTATCCTTTGGGCACGCAAGATTGAGATCGGTCTAATCAACACAAACCCTCCATCGTCCTGCTTCATTCTTCTTGACGAGTACGGCGTTTGCTAGTCATTTAGAGTGCGAAACTTCTTCAATGGATCCAGTAACGAGTAACTTGTCAATCTCCTCTTGGATGATAGCAATTTCCTTGGGGGAAATTTTTTGTCTTTTCTGCTTGACCTGCTTGTGGTTGGGATTGACGTGCAGCTTGTGGCAAGCGATGGTAGGATCAATCCCTAGCATGTCAGACGGAGACCAAGAAAAAACTTCTTTCTCCTCACACATGAAAGCTATGAGTTCTTATTTTTCTGTGTCACTCAACCGAGCACCAATGCGGGATTCTCGCTCAGGAAATTGAGGGTTGAGTTAAATGAGGGTGACGTCATCCTTTGGTTGCCATCCTTCCGAAGTTGGTGGTTCCTCATGAATGTCAGAATCTTGACCCGTGATTAGTTGTTATTTGGGAGTCGAAGAAGAAAGCTTGCCCTTAGTACCTGATCGCCTTTGATCTCCCCGATTCCACCTCCGGGGATAGGGAATCGAATCTTCTAGTAAAGGCTTGACATGTTTGCGAGGATTTTGTGAAGCCATGGTCTTCCCAAAATTCCATTGTATGGTAAATACTCGTCCATGATGTAAAAAGCCTGGGACGTGACAACGGGATCCGAATGTACATCCAGCTGGAGAGTGCTTACGGTCATGCTCGTTGACCCATTGAAACCTCGAAGTGGAATGAATTTTTTTTTGGTAAGGCTTTCTAACCCCATCTTGTGCACTGCATCCAGGCTGATGATATTTGTTGTGCTTTCTTCATCAACGTGAATCCGATCAACTTGAGCATGAGCGATCTGGATTGACACGACTAAAGCATAATCATGCAGTCAATCAAGTCCTGCCTTGTCCTTCAAAGAGAAACCAACGACAAGGTCGTTGGCCACCCCGGGGGTGGTAACATGGGAGACCTGAGAGACGGCCACTGCATCTCGTATCTTTCTTTTCTTCTGCTTGGAGGTGGTTCCTAGCAACTCCGATTCTGCTATGATGGTGTTGATGCGAATCATCTTTGCTGCAGGTTCTTTCGGTCCTTTGTCAACGAGTCGATCCACAACCTTCCCTTTGACGAACTCAGTGCAATGTCCTTCTTTGATGAGATTCCGGAGATATCTCTCGAAAGATATGCATTTTTCGATGTTATGCCTACAGCACTCGTGGTAAGCACACCACTTCGTTTTATCAGCCTTCTCTTGATCACCTTTGACTGCCTCCAGCTTCTTGAACCATGATTTGTCCTTAATTTCATTCTGGATCTGATGGACTAGCAAAGATAGCTGCAACTTAGGTCTCCCCATAGCTGGTGTTTGGGAGGGTTGTCCTGCCTTGCGCTTGTTGGACTTTCCAGTTGCAAACTTTCCATGGGACTCATCTTTATTGGAGGCCTTTTTCACTAGCCCCTGCATGGTCCTGAGTATGGGTGGCGTTCTTCTCGTCTTCCCAGCTTGCATATTGCTCCGCTAGCGAGAGCATCTTGTGATACTTCGCGCATTGCTCTTGACGATATCTATGTAAAGTTGGCTATCCTGAGGGAGTCCTTGTTTAAATGCCATCGCTGCAACAAGGTCACTACAGCCGATAATTTGAGACTTGTCCTCGCAAAATCTTCGTATGTATTATCGCAGAGTCTCTTTTGCTCTCTTTCGGACAGAGAAAAGATGGTCATCCTTCACCTCGATTATCCGAAGTTGTGCGTATTCCTTCACAAATGCTAGAGCCAACTCTTCAAAGGACACAATCAACCTCCGGGGGAGATGATTGAACCAAGTCATGGCTTGGCCTTGAAGAGAAGCTTGAAAAACTTTGCACATGGGCGCATCGTTATGTCTGTGGGAGACCATGACTCCTCGGTAGTAATCTATGTATTTTACCTAGTAGGAACATCCTTTGAATGGTGTGAAGTTTGGCGTTGCAAACCTTTGAGGGAATGGCTCCTCCTCAATATCCCTTACAAAAGGTGTGGATAGTTGTATCTGGCGACGTAGATCGTACTCTAGATTGCCATCTCTTTGAACACGAAGGTGCCTGTCCAACATCCTTTGTACATCGTTAGCCGGCAACGCACCCTACTGAGGCGGTGAGTCATTTCGTGCTAACCGCCGAGAACCTCCTTGAGCCTCTCCCCTTGATCTTTGGGTTCGCTTAGTGGAGTAGGCTTCATCCTCCCTCTCACAACCTTGGACAGATCGTCTTGGGGCTTTATGTGTAGTCTGTTGCCCCCTGCTCGTGTGAACGCACTACACGTGAAGCTGCCTCGTTCCTACTTCCAAGCCTCTCATGTACCGATGGCCTTGGGAGTTGAGGGCTCATTTCCTTGAAGGGGTGACTTTCCTCACCAGAGTCGGTTAGAGAGGTATCCCGTGACATTGTTCGGCAGTGGACCGTTTCTTTCCCAAGTCACCTTAGAGCATTCACTTGTCTTCCACGCGACGTGGAATGTCTGTCTGGCTCTTGGACCGTTCTTTCTGTCAAGAGTCGCTGCAAGCGTTCTGATTGGAGTTGAACTTGGCTGCTCAACCTTTCAACTTGTTGCGCCAAGTTGTCCTGGGGAGGTTGGTGGTGACTCCTTGCTGAGATGTCATGGTGCTCATCCAGGAAGTCTCGCAAATCCATGCTTGTTGTGGGCTGACCTTGCCTTGATGTTCCTCCCATCAACCGCTCGCCTGCTGGCTGCATGGTTGAAGTTCCTTCTCCTAGTGTGGGCATTTGGTTAGCTGGAGAGGGGAATGCTCCGAAGCTGAAGGTTGGCCTCCCTTCGTGCGTCTCCATGGGCGCTTCTATGGACACACGCCTGGGTCGAGTTGGCCGCTCCTTCGAAGTCTCTATGGGAGCCTCATTCCTCGTCTGAGCAGTTAAGGCAGAAACACCTTCTTCAGCTGATCGAACGGACCAACAAACCCTAGCCATGCCGAATTAAAGAATTTTGAACGGGAAAGTTGCTGATGGATGATTTGAACAACGTTCAAAATTTTCGAACAATGTCGATGAACGACGAACGAAGAAAGATGAACGATGAGCAACTTCCTGAAGAACGATGAACGCCGTTGAAGAACGATGAACAACCAAAAGAGCTTCTTCTGAGTATTCCTCAATTACTCTCAATGAAAACACCAATTGTTGAATAAAAAATCGAACTCGTCGCGAAAAGTCCTCATAATTCCTGCAAACAGCAAACGATTAGCTATCGTTGTCTCGATCGATTACCCGGGGGGTTGTTCGACCAAGAACACTCAGATGCCTAAGTCAGCTTTGAGAGAGGAAAATGATATACTTTGAAGCGAAGAATCGATGTACATTGGAAATGAAGCGTGCTCCGCTATTTATAGGAAAATCTTGGGAGACTCGGAGCGTTCTGATTTGTCGATTGAATTTGTAATTAATAAATAATATATTATTAATAAAATATATTATTTAATAATTATAATAATGGCTCATCATGATAATAATGGCAATTATTGTATTTTAATATTAATACTAATTGTCTGTTACTAAGAATAATAACAATTAATTCTCGGGGAGAATATTAATATTACGAAGATTTTAACCCGATTAAATAACGTATTTAGCTGGTAAATAGATTATTTAATGTGTGGGTGTTTTCAAATGATTAGCGTTATTGCCAGGGGCAATTTGGTCATTTCGGGAATTATGGGAATTATGGGAATTATGGGTCACGTGGCAGCTCCACAGTTTTCGGATGATTTTGGGTTCCACAACATATATAACTCACTGAAAAAAATATGACAGCTTCCATTCTTTTCATTTCAAAAAATGCAAGAACATTGTTTTGTGGGTTGCTAACCAAAATTCCCCCTTTTTTCTCAGATAAATCATGGAAAATCTACCGTTTCTATTTTCCATGCAAGACAAAAAAAAAAAATTCCAGCATGGGCATCTAGCATTTTATGCATAGATTCTACATGTCAATTTCATAATCTTTGGCAAAAATTTCAAAACTTTGCATCAAGCTAACAAGGAGAGAGAACCTGGAAGGTGATAAAAAACAAGGTAAAGTATTTTTTTGTTTTACCAACCTTGATTTTGAAGAAGCCAATTGGTCAGTGCGGACCGGAAATAATCCGCTGACGGCTTTTCACGTCGTTGAAGGGACCACTGAGAAATCCAAAAGAGAAGCAAAGCTTCTAACGAATTACAAAGGAGAGAGTTTCTGGGTAGCTGACAGAACAAGGAGAGGGAAGCTCTAGGTAGAAATAGGAATTTTACGTTGGGAAGTAGAAGGATGAGAAGCGAAGCGCAGTAGTCTCAAAAAAGCCCAAACTCCATTGATCCACGCCCATAACCCATTTGTACAGAGCATGTGGGGAAGAGAGAGCTCGACGAGTTTCTAGAACCTACAGGCCCCTGCATATATTTAGCCATGTTTTGGCCCGACTTTAACAATCGATTCTCACCTTCTCTCCAAATAGGCGATGATGTCTGCTTTCGATCATGTCTTCGTTGGGATGCTGAAGCTCAAAGGAAAACCCTTGGATGTGAAAGACAGTGAGATCACCAAGAAAAAGAAGAAGAAATATGGTAATTTTTATCACCCACTGTCTCAAACCTCGATCACAAGGCTGGTTGTTGTCCTTAGAAGTTAGAACCCAATTCAATTTTCTTGTTAAAATTTCGATTTTGTTGCATTTTTTGTGTGTGACTTGGGGTTGTGATTTTCATTTTTCTTGGCTTTTGATTTTCAGGTGCTAACTTTGATTCTCTCTGTTTTGCAGGTTTGTTTGACCAATCAATGGAACAGTGCACCAATGGAACAGTGCACTGGAAAATGGAAATTGTTGAGTTTGCAGAAGGTAATGGTTTAAATCATTTTCACTGAAATGTTTGGAAGTAGTTTTAGGTGTAGAATGTATGTAGGTTGATTTCGAATGGATTGTAATGGAGTTTGCTTGGAAGAAGAATGGATTGCACTGTGATGCACACCAATTGTTTGTGAAAATGCCTATGACTAATTCAACATGATTTCTAAATTTTTTTATTTCTTTTCTCTCTGGGTGAGTTTCTGAGTGCATCTCCAATCTCTGATCATATGCTCGTATAGATGCTAGCAGTGTCTGCACATTGATAGTGTTCAAATCCTTGCTTTCTTCAAGGATTGACACAAAAGGATCATAGACTTTAGTGACACTGATCAGGATCCTTTGCACCATTCTTCTTTCTGTTACTTTCTCACCATAGGATCATATGATCCACAATGGTGTACAACCTAGATGTGCAGACTGAGAATGACTCATCATCCCTCATTCTTACATACTCAAAGTCTTTCCTGAGTGCTTGAAGCTTCACTGCACAAACTTTCTCATCTCCTCTATATTCTCTTTTCAGCAGATCCTAGGTGGACTTTGCGCTTAGTTCATTTGAGATCCTTGAGAAGATGGAGTCCACCACGACTGTTTGGATCATCCCAAGAGCACGAGCATTTTTTATGTAATTAGCTCGAGTTGGTCTAGCAACTTCTGGAGGTATAACAGCTTTTGGATCTACAATGGATTTGCAGGTTTGCTTGATCGATCAATGGAACAGTGCACTGGAAAATGGAAATTGCTGAGTTTGCAGAAGGTAATGGTTCAAATCCTTTTCACTGAAACGTTTGGAAGTAGTTTTAGGTGTAGAATGTATGTAGGTTGATTTCGAATGGATTGTAATGGAGTTTTCTTGGAAGAAGAGTGGAATGCACTGTGATGCACACCAACTGTTTGTGAAAATGCCTATGAGCAATTCAACATGATTTCTGAAACTTTTTCTTTCTTTTCTCTCTGTTGATTTCCTTCAACTTTCTCACTCACTCTTACACACATTCTAAGCCGTGCTTACATTCATAAAACGGTTACAGTTCATGATGTCATTATGATGACATTCAACCAATAGAAAATAGTCTAGCCATAGACCTATAGAAAGATGACACCTGTTCATCTTGCTCCCCAAGTTAATTCAATATGTTAAAACAGATTCTCACACTTCCCCTGAGTGCCACCTCACTTAGGTGCTTGCATTTTGCTGCTTTCATTCACTTAGTGCAATCAGTGATTGCTTAGGAACTAACACTCCCCTCTAAGCAATTCACTAATTTCACTCCAAGTTTATCTCTAAGATATGTGAACCTTTTATAACGACCCATCCCAAATATCAGGATTAAATATTAATTAATTGTAGATTTAGTATGACTAATCAGGGATTAGTTGAGAGAATTCGGACAGACGGTGCGAAATAACCGTTTTGTCCTTGGAATTGGGCAAAATGTTAACTTTTGACTCGGGGAGTCAAACGTACGAGGACCGAGGACCGTTACATAGATCGGGACGTTACGAATACGTAGACAAGCGACACATCGAATTCGGACATCGAATGGAGAAGTTACGGGTCTAGAATATTTTACGGCACTATTCACGCAAACCGAGAAATTGACATGTGGCAGGTTTGGATTTGATTTGAAATCTGGGTGGACCAATCAGTAAGTGACACTTGTCCCTTATCTAATTGGCCCATTGCTCCACATGGTGGGATATTTCCCTCTCTCCCTTTCGATCGATCATTTCTGTTTTTCCTCCCAAAACCCGTGAGCCGTGCAATCCCATCCTATATGGCCTTCAATCTCCATTAACTATGTTTGGTGTGTGAATGAAAGTGAGAGTGGGAAGTGTGAGGATGCTGATGGTGGCCACGGGTCGAGACGTCGTGGATGGTGGTCGGAGAAGCCATGAAAGGTAAGTTTTGGTTTTCAATTTGGAAGTTGAGTTTTTGTGGTTGTTGATTGGGTTTGATGTTTGGAAAGTGATTGTGGAGGCTGTACAAGTGTTTTAGGACAAAAAGGACGGACGGTGGTGGCTGGAATCGTGGAAAATCAATGGGGGGAGGTTGGCCGGTTCAAATATCAATTGAAAGGTATGGTTTTAGCCTTGGTTTTCAAGTTTTGAAATCATAAATAAATTAGGAATGATTAGAGGAAGGTTTAGGAATGATAATGGATAAAAACGGACCGAAAACACGAGAGATATGGAGGTGAATTGGTCACGCCAGTCCAGTTGGACCAGCTGCACAGTCGAACCAGACCAGACCGGTTCAACAGAGGACATGGATGATGAATAGTGCAGGCATGTGAGGCCCACGCACAGCGCCTTTGGGAGACGCGTGGGGGTACATGAGGAACTTTTTGGGAAAGTGTTCAATGTAAAGAACATTTTGGGACTAGTTTTTAGTCGATCGGACATCGGTTCGATCTAGTTCGGGGTGTCCGAAGGTTTAAAGGCTAGTTTAAATACGTTTAAAAATTCGAGAAAATTACGGGGATTTAATGAGAGGTTAATGAGGTAGTTAGTAACCTTCTATTGTATTTTGGAAAGGTTTGGATGTTCCGGTGATAGTGATGTGGCTCGGAAGGGCGTATGACATGTGTATCAAGGCGGCAGCGTAGGACGGTATGTGAGTGGACAATGTTTCCTAAGTTGTAATGCATGCATAACTGTTTTATATGTTTTATATATGTGATTTCTATAGTGATGATTGTGGCATTAGTGATTCACATGGTTGCACGTATTTCGAGGTAAACCCGTATTTGCACGTATTTCGATGTTATGATTTTATACTGTGGTTATACGTGATTGTGGTGTTAATAATGGTTCAATGGTATGATTTTGGTTTTGGAAAGATGAACTCGGGCATGAGACCCATTTGAATTATGTGATCAGACCGGGGGCCTAGTTGGTTTAAGAAATCGGGCTGAGACCTATTTGAGTTATATAATCGGGCCAGGGGCCCAGTTGGTTTACGAAATCGGGCATGAGGCCCAGTTGGGTTTTATAAATGTGATTTCGGGTCTGGGACCCTATGTTTCATAAACGTGATTTTGGGTCGGGGACCCTAAATGGATTTGTGATGTTTTAGGGAAATTCCGGGCAGGACCCTTTAAGATGTTTTGAAATGGCTTTATAAAACTGTTTTCCATATACCATCTTGATACGAGGATCTATGGATGGTCTCCTCCAGGTGTCTGGGACACTGGGGAAGTCACAAAATGTAACAACCCGTACCTTCGGGAAGGGTAAAAATGAAATTGTGCAAAAGTTTTGTATAAAAGGACGATTTTGCCCCTGGTTCGGGCGAAAAAGTTGACTTTTAATTAGGGTGGTCAATTGGATTTTGACCGATGACCAGAACGTAGGTTAGGACGTCACGAAGCTGTAGACAGGTGGTACGCCCGATTCCGACATTCGAGGAGGAAGTTATGATGTTCGGAAGGTTGAGGGCATAACCGTAATTTGGGAAATATACGGGGAAAAGTTGACTTTTCGTATGAACGGGTTTTGGCACGTTGACTTAGGATCGTTAGATAGATCTCATCGTCCTGAGTTCGATGATAGGCGGCACGTATTCATCGGACTTACGAGGTGTGAGTTACGGGTCTAGAAAGGTAATGGCAAAGTTGTAATTTTGGTGAAAAAGGAAGGGCATTTTGGTCTTTTGTGCTCTTGGATTTGTGCAACAGAGAGGGAAAATGGAAGGCTGAGATTGAGACAGATGTGAGGGAGAGGAAAGGATTGTGACGCGTGGCAAGGGCCTAGTGGCTTCTAGGCGTGTGCACGGTCCCAATTATTTGGGGTGCCCGTGTGTGTGTGTTCTTCGATCCAGAGAGAAACATAGGGGGAGAATTGAGAGAGTTGAGCGGTGGTGTTGTGTGTGTTGTGTGAATTGGTGAGTGAGGAGTGATCGGAGAAGTGAGAAGGAGACAGGGAGGAGGTTTGGTGGTGTTGTGGTTGTGCGTGGGTGAGAGGTGAGCCACGGGAAAATCAGGGCAAATAGAAAAGAAGTAGGAGATTGTGGTGGTGGTGTGGCCGTGTGTGGTGTAATTGGACTTGACTGGGAACAAGGACGATTCAGGGGACTTCAGGGAGTGCGGCGGTGAGCACGGCGGCGCTCAACGGCAGGTAATTCCTTCTCCCTGTGTATATGCTCTGTTTTACCGTCGATTTTCAAATCAAAAGTCGTAGCTTTAGGGGTTGAGTCGAGAGTTTTGGTGACTTGGATGAGTATCAGTGAGATCCTAGGAACCATCTACGGTGGTTGCCGTGACTGAGGAGTGCACGGCGGAGTCCAGAACGACGGAGAGTACCCACCGTTCTCTGTTTTTCCGTTTTGTTTCAAACCAAGAGTCGTGGACTTAGGGAGTGAGTCGAGGGTTTCTGTGAGTTGGGTGTGACTCAGTGAGGTCCTAGGAAGGGTTTAGGGTCGGCACCGTGACGGGGGAAGACCTGGGTGGCCGGAGAAGGAAACAGGGGTTTATCGGGTTTGTAGTTCGAGTTAGAGTCGACAGGTTTAAGTCCGTGTCGAGGTATTGGAGTGAAGGGGATGAGTTTCTTAGGATGGGACGAAGCAGTGGGTGAAGAGAGGAGTCGATTTGGTGCAGGTACGGCGGAGAACCGTGGACGCCGGTTCGATTTGCAGGCACTGTGCTGAACCGGGTCGACGCGAGGAAGACGACGATACTGTAGCTGGCGCGTGAGGGCCACGCCGCAGCTACTTTGGGCGGCGCGTGGAGGAGCGTGCGGCGGTTCTGGGGAAAACGGTCAACATGGTTTTTGGTCTAGGAGTTGTGATGAGTCCATTGGAATTGGTTTTGGGTTAATCGGACGTCGAATCGAAGTAGTTCCGCGAGGGTGAAGGTTTAGGGTTCCGGTTCGGTACGTTTAGGACCCGAGGATTTTTGAGGGAATTTAGGTGGACCTTAGTAGACGTGTTGGTAACGTACTTTGGTGGTTGTTGACAGGATCGGGACTTCCCGAGGAAGCTGAGGAACGTACGAGACGTTCGGGACGCGGTTGATGGCTCAGTACTGTGAGTGCACCCTTTCCTTAAACTCGAACATGCATAACTGCTTTTCTATAATTTTTTTATATACGTGATTTCATGATTGTTGGATTTATGATGTGGTTTTATATAATTGCACGGTTTTCGAGGAATAACTATTTGACACGTTTTACGAGAAATGGTGATTTCTGAATATGAGGCTATAGTTTTGGGGTTTCAAATGTTAAATGATTTTCAATGATTATAAGTGGATTTTGGAACGCGATTTGATGATCAATGATTTTCGGTTTTGAATCGGATTTCGGAAATCGAGATTTGGTTTTAAAGTTGGAAAGTGAATTTCCGGATTTGGGTTCGGAATGACGGTTTTGGATGCTGGAAGGGCATCAGACCGGTGATTTCGGATTCGGGTTTGGATGTGGATTTGGAAAAGGTTTTCACATGGTTTTGGATTGGATTTGCTGGATCTGGTTATTGGGTTTAAAGACCCGGATATTGATTTGACGGGGGACGGGCCCGGATTGGGTTTAAAGACCCGGATTGAGTTTAAAGACTCGGGAGTTTAAAGACTCGGATATATTGATATTTCCCCCGTAGGCCTGTCGAGTTTAAAGACTCGGGAGTTTAAAGACTCGGATATTATTGAGGCCTGGATTGAGTTTAAAGACTCGGGAGTTTAAAGACTCGGATAGGTCCAGCAGGTTTGATCGGCAAATGATTGTTTAAACTTTATGTTTTAAGTTACGGTTTTATGATTCTTATGCTATGATTTCTATAACTGTTTTATAGTGTTTATGTTTCTTATGATGTTTTATGGTGATTGATTTATAAATGTTTTAATAACTGGGTTATGCATGTGATTTCAAAACGGAGGGCTAAAAACCCGGTTTTCTTATAAATGGGTTTAGAAACTTTTCTTTTATTTATGGTCCACTCACAGCTTTCTGTTTTAAATTGCCCTCTAGGTCGTGGAGCTAGAGCGGGGTTTCGGCGTCGAGGTAGCGTCTTAGGCATAGGAGTCACGAGAGCGACCCCGGAGTGTTTCAATCTTTCCGCGTGCGTGTAACTAGTTTATCGGTTTTATTTCCTGTGTATTTGGGGATTATGCTCTGTACACTGTTGACTTCGGGATATGTGGAATAATTTCTCCTGCGTCTGACTGTATTTGTGTTGGGGGGTCAGACGGGAGTAGGATTTTCCTCGGTTTTCGGGGTGAAACCGGGGTGGGTCCTGACACAAAATATTTCCTGCGATAGGTCATTATACGAAGCGGTCAGACCGTATAGTGACTCAGGAGCAGGATTGCTATGATTAGACGTCTGGGACGTCAGACATCTGGGATGTCAGAGATATGGACCCGAAGAGACCCCGAGAAGCACGCGTTGCTATTACCGTGAGATATGACGTCTGGGACGTCAAGCGTTTGGGATGCTAGGCATCTGGGATGCCAAAGATGGTTATGTTGTAAATATGAATGATTTGATTTATGAAATGGTATTTTGGTGTTTATGGATTTATGTTTATGGATTTGGGCAGTGGCCCACTTGGTTCTAGTTTTACGGATTTGGGTATTCTACGGTTTTGGGTTGAGTTCCCACATATATTTGGATTTACGGTTTTGGGCTAAGGCCCTAATGGTTTATTTAAATAAATGGTTTGATTACTGATTTTCGGATGCATGCATACTTTTTAGTGAAGGACATACATGTATCTTTATGAATGTGTTTTATGAACTAATTAAATTTCATCCCCTCATAGTTTTTAATGGTTTTAATGCCCTTCAGATTGATCACGGATGCAGGCTGTGGCAGAAACCGAGACATCGCACTCCTCCATCGATCTTATTGCGCTCTGGGAGCCCCGTATGGGCCGAGGTATGAATAATCCCTTGTCTGACACTTTGTGTCAGACGGGAGCATGACCCATCTCGCATTATTCCTGGAGGGATTGGGATGGGTCGTGTCAAGTGGTATCAGAGCGAGGTTGTCGCTATTCGAGCAAACCGTGTAGTTCTTATAGTACGCGCAGGTCGAGGATGTGTTGTCTCTACATGGTCAATCCATTATCAACTTGATAGTTCGGATGCTGATTTGATGGTTATTAGGAATAAATAGTGGATAAAGTGTGATTGGCTCGATAGGCCATGCATTAGTGTGATTCGACCCCGGTAGGGTTACTTTTGACAGATTGGTAATGCGATGACTGTCCAACGATTCGGTCATGTGATGTTAGATTGTTTTGTTGTTGGGAGCAGCTGGGTTCGGGGAACCCCAGTTGAGTTGATGGTAGGATTGGATTGACGTCCATACGATGTCAGAATTGCGGGGTCGGTCAGATGGTGGATTTTACTGCAGAGGGCAGTTGGGTTCAGAGGAACCCTAAGGTGTGATTGTGGAACCCTAAATTATGATGGATGGACTTGAAAGGCGAACCTTAGTTGTGATTGATGAATTAGAATTGTGAGTCCGTAGTTGTTGTGGATTGGACGACTTTTCGAAGTCGAGGTGGTCTGTCGGGTCGAACCCCAGATTGTAACTGATGGATTGAAATTTGTGCTGTAGAGAACAGCTGAGGTCGGGGATGACCTGGTGGACGACACTGGTTGAGTCGAGAGTAGACTAGTTAAAGATTGGTTAGAGATTGGTTGGACAGGTTACCAGGGTGTGATACTTGTCGATGGAATCTCGGAGTGGGGATATAAAGTAGTGAGTACTGGCGGTTGATTCCGGTTGGATACGTAGACAGGCGGCACGTCGAATTCGAACGTCGGACGGAGAAGTTATGAGTCTAGAACGTTTTACGGTACTATTCATGTAAACCGAGAAATTGACATGTGGCGGGTTTGGATTGGATTGGAAATTTGGGTGGACCAATCAAGAAGTGACACCTGTCCCTTATCTGATTGGCACATTCCCCACACGGTGGGATATTTCCCTCTCTCCCATTCGATCGATCATTTCTGTTTTTCCTCCCAAAACCTGTGACACGTGCAATCCCATCACCTATGGCCTTCAATCCCTATTAACTGTGATTTATGTGTGAATGAAAGTGAGATCGAAGTGTGACAATGCTGGTGGTGGCCACAGGTCAAACCGTCGTGGACGGTGGCCGGAGAAGCCATGAAAGGTAAGTTTTGGTTTTCAATTTGGAAGCTGAGTTTTGGTGGTTGTTGATTGGGTTTGATGTTTAGAAAGTGATTGTGAAGGCTGTACAAGTGTTTTAGGACAAAAAGGACGGACGGTGGTGGCCTGAATCGTGGAAAACCGACGAAGGGAGGTTGGCCGTTCAAATATCAATTGAAAGGTATGGTTTTAGCCTTGGTTTTCATGTTTTGAAATCATAAATTGATTAGGAATTATTAGAGGAAGGTTTAGGAATGATAATGGATGAAAACAGACCAAAAACACGAGAGAAATGGAGGTGAACCAGTCACGACGGTCCAGTTGGACTGGTTGCACAGTCAAACTGGACCAGATCGGTTCAACAGAGGACAAGGATGATGAATAGTATAGGCATGTGAGGCCCATGCGCAGCGCCTTTGGGCGGTGCATGGGGGCACGTGACAGACTTTTTGGGAAAGTGTTCAACATGTGAAATCATCTATGCGATGTAACGAATATTTTTGGACTGATTTCGAGTCGATCGAACATCGTTTCGATATAATTCGGGGTGTCTGAAGGTTTAAAGGCTAGTTTAAATACGTTTAAAAATTCGGAAAAATTACGGGGATTTAATGAGAGGTTAATGAGGTATTTAGTAACGCTCTAGTGTGGTTTGGATAGGTTTGGAAGACTCGGTGATAGTGATGTGGCTCATAAGGGCGTATGGCACGCATATCGAGGCGGCAACATAGGACGGTTTGTGAGTGGACAATGTTTTCTAAGCTGTGATTCATGCATAACTATTTTATATATGTTTTATATCTGTGATTTCTATAGTGATGATTGTGGCATTAGTGATTCACATGGTTGCATGTATTTCAAGGTAATCCCGTATTTGCACGTATTTTGATGTTACGATTTTATACTATGGTTATACGTGATTATGGTGTTAATAATGGTTCAATGGTATGGTTTTGGTTTTGGAAAGATGAACTCGGGCATGAGATTCATTTGAATTATGTGATCGGGCTAGGGGCCCAATTGGTTTACTAAATCAGGTTGAAATCCATTTGAGTTATGTGATTGGGCCGGGGGCCCAGTTGGTTTACGAAATCGGGCATGAGGCCCAGTTGGATTTTATAAATGTGATTTCGAATCTGGGACCCTATGTTTCATAAACATGATTTCGGGTCGGGGACCCTAAATGGATTTGTGATGTTTTATGGAAATTCCGGGAAAGGCCCTTTGAGATGTTTTGAAATGGCTTTGTAAAACTGTTTTCCATATACTATCTTGATACGAGGATCTGTGGATGGTCTCCTCCAGGTGTTTGGGACACTGGGGAAGTCACGGTGCATTGCATGCGAGGGGTCATTATACGGAGCGACCAGCCCGTATAGTGACTCAAGAGTAGGATTATTATGATTAGACGTCTGAGACGTCAGACATCTGGGATGTTAGAGATATGGACCCGAAGAGACCCTGGGCAGCACGAGTTGCTATTACCGTGAGATATGACGTCTGAGACGTCAAGCGTCTGGGATGCTAGGTATCTCGGATACCGAGGATGGTTATGTGGTAAATATGGATTATTGGATTTATGAAATGGTAGTTCGGTGTTTATGGATTTGTGCAGTGGCCCACTTGGTTCTGGTTTTACTGATTTTGGTATTCTACGGTTTTGGGTTGAGTTCCCACATATATTTGGATTTACGGTTTTGGGCTAAGGCCCTAATGGTTTATTTAAATAAATGGTTTGATTACTGATTTTCGGATGCATGCATACTTTTTAGTGAAGGACATACGTGTATCTTTATGAATGTGTTTTATGAACTAATTAAATTTCATCCCCTCACAGTTTTTAATGGTTTTAATGCCCTTCAGGTTGATCACGGATGCAGGATGTGGCAGAAACCGAGACATCGCACTCCTCCACCGATCTTATTGCGCTCTGGGAGCCCCGTATGGGCTGAGGTATGAATAATCCCTTGTCTGACACTTCGTGTCAGACGGGAGCATGACCCCATCTCGCATTAATCCCGGAGGGATTGGGATGGGTCGTGTCACCTTTCCTTAGGTAATGATTTAGTGAACTCATTTGCAAGTTGTTCTTCTGACTTTCAATAGATTAAATCGATCTCACCAGTTTGTATTGCTTCCCTGATGAAGTGATACTTCCTTTTGATATGTTTGGACCTCTGATGGAAGACAGGATTATTGGACATGGCTATAACAGCTGTATTGTCACAGTAGATTTTTGTAGATTCTGTTATTCCTCCCCAAAGTCTTCTAGGACAAACCTGAGCCATTTGGCTTGTGTAGTTGCCTCTGAGGCACTCACATATTCTGCCTTAGTTGTGGATAGTGCCACACTGTGTCTTTTAACAGAGGCCCAAAAGAAAATTCCACTTCCAAATGAGAATGCATACCCTGAGGTGTTTCTCATATCATCAACACTTCCACTCCAATCAGAGTCATAGAAACCAATCAAAGTAGTTGACTTCCCCTTTTGATACTCAATCCCATAAGCAATGGTACCAGAAATGTACCTTAGGACCCTTTTTGCAGTCCCAAAGTGTTTCTTAGAGGGAATGTGCATGAACCTTGATAGGAGGCTAGCTGCAACCTTGATGTCAGGCCTGGATGCAGTTAGGTATAGAAGACTTCCAACCATCTGTCTGTGAGTCCCTTCATCTGCAGCCTCAGAACCATCCTCTCAGCACAATTTATCATTTGCAGTAAGAGGAGTACTAACAGGCTTGCAATCCTTCATGCCAAACTTATTCAAAAGACTTTGAGCATACTTCTTCTGTTGTATAAAGATACAATCCTTGGTTTGAACTACCCTCATTGACAGGACCCGCCCCGATCCCACAGGGACCACAAAGGGGACGTACCCTGCTCCCGTCTGACACCCAAAATTCATACCAATTTTAACCTCAAAACATCAAATGCATAAATAACCAAATTAAGTTAAACATCAAATCCGAATTAAACAGATGTCAGACAAGGGATCAAATCCAAAGTTACAAGTTGCGAGCACGACTCTAAAATAAACCTGCGGGTAAACCACCCAACAGGGGTTCAGGTACGCAGAAGTAGATCTATGCCTCAACCTCAGGTTCCTCCTCTACCTCAGTAGCACGACCTGGAAGGGTTACCAAAACATTAAGGGTGAGTGGGCCGAAACTCAAGTTTATAAAACCATTTAATAAGTAAAACATATAATTTACCCCTCAGTTTTCCAAACATGCATGCATCAGAATTTTAAACCTTAAATCATATAATATGAACCATAATGCATGTAATAAAACCATAAACATAATTTTAGCCACCGCACTATACACTCCAAAATTTTAACCTGCTCGTACGAGCTTGTACCGGGATTATCGTACAATTCCTGTCAGTCCAAATCACCTGTAAGGGTCACTACAAGTCTTAAACATTTATCCAAAAAGTCCGAAACAGAAACCGGCTCGGGGAAGCCGTCCAACACGTTTCCCGAGACAACCGGCCCTAAACTGACCCATCAAAACTATCTCAGATCAACATGGTTAATTTACCAAAATGCTTAGAATGATGAGAGGAACAAAAGTCATGTTGATCGTCATCGGAGATAAGGTCTAACGAACCCTCAAGCGCCGCCCAAAGTGGCTGCGCGTGAAAGTCACGCGCCTGACACTGTCGCTGCTACAGTGTCACCCTCTTCACCCGTTTGTCTGTAATACGGGCCTGCCACCCGCGGCTTGACCCAATTAATTGACCCTCAATTTCCACTCGATTTTACTCGTATTTGATCCTAACATGTTCATTAACTATCCAATTTAGGTTATGAGTCAAAAATTAACCTCGCTGGTCCCTTAAATGGACCCTCGACCAGTGATCAACCAAACGGGTCAATCACCAGAACTCCCTGGTTTCAAACCCATTATCCAATTAACTTCACATGAAGCATAATAGGATCAAAACGAACTAAAATGAACAATCAATTGTGTCTGATAGTACCTGAAGGTTGTCGTCCCAAGCTCTGCAACTTCACTGAAAACGGCAGCCTCTGTCCCAGCTCAACCGTGGCTGGTTCCCCTCGATTTTGATGTGGTTGAGTTCCAAATACTCCCAGAAGACTAAACCAGTCTTTGGTTTGGTCCAACAATCACTAGAAATCAAAACCCGATTTTCCCTCCAATTTTCCCCGAAATGGTTTCTCTGGTTTTCCTCTCCAATTCTCAGTTCTCTCAATGGAAGAGTGATGCTCACACACGTTCTAATCAATTTTAAACAACCTAAGCCATCTCAGAGGCTCGTGGAAGTCCAATCTGTCCACTGAGATTGTTCCCCGAAAAGCTTCGATCTTGAAATTAAAAATTGTGGCTTTGGTGGATGTATCCAGCCATATGCTGATGTCTAAAGGGTTTAAACAAATCCCAGCTTTCCAACTCACACACAGATTAATCAATTGGGACACAGAACCACCGCAAATGGTGGTGCCGCCCAAGTTTCCCCCGCGGTTTGCTACAGTAACCAGAGCGAAATGACCAAAATGCCCCTGGTTCAATAATTACCAAACTGCCCCTCACTTCCTAGACCCGTAACTCAGCCATACGAAGTCCGATTTCGGCGTGCCGCCTGTCTACGGACTCAGGGCGTCGAGACCTACCTAACAGTCCTTGGGTCGAGTGAAAATTAGTTGCCAAACGAAAAGTCAACATTTTTGCCCCTATCGTCCAAATTACGGTAACGCCCCTGAACTTCCGATAGTCATAACTTTTACCATGATCGTCCGATTTGGACGTGCCACCTGTCTATGGACTCGTGACGTCCCGAACTACGTCACGGTCATTGGTCAAAGTCCATTTGACCCACCAATCAAAAAGTCAACAATTTGGCCATACCATTCACAAGGGTAAAAACGTCAATTCATACATTAATTACAATATTAAAATCCTCGAATTTCTGGGGTGTTACACTCATGCCAAGGAAATGATGTAGAAGGCCTAAATCTGTCATCTCATACTTGCTCATCATCTCCCCTTTGAATTCTTCCTTTAAATACTCACAGTTCCCTGTGTAGATGATATCATCTACATATATAGACACTATGAGTATCTTGCCTTCCTTTGTGGTTTTGATGTATAATGTAGCCTCACTAGGACTCCTCTCATAGCCACATTTGAGAAAATGAGAGTCTATCTCTCCATACTAGGCCCTAGGTGCCTGTTTCAAACCATAGAGGGCCTTATGCAGTCTGTATACTTTGCTACCTTCTGTTTCTGTGACAAACCCTTCAGGCTGTTCAACAAACACATCTTCCTCTAATAATCCATTTAGGAAGGCAGATTTGACATCCAAATAATGCAAACTCCAGCTCTTTCGTGCTGCCAAGGCTATAAGTGTCCTGATTGTATCCAACCTTGTCACTGGTGCAAAGGTTTCATTGAAGTCAATTCCAGGCTTTTGAGAGTACCCTTTGGCCACTAATCTAGCCTTGTGTTTCTGAACAGAACCGTCTAGGTTGAGCTTGGTCTTGTAAATCCATTTTACACCAATGACAGACTTGTCACTTGGTCTCTCAACCAATTCCAAGTTGAGTTCTTCTCAGTCATCTCCAGCTCAGTCTTCATGGCCTGTCTCCAAACCTGATCCTTAGCAGTTTCTTGATAAGTTTCAGGTTCTATGATGGACATATGACACCTGGCATAGATGTCTGTCAAACTTCTCAGAATTACTGGAGTATTGCTGGGAGTTGTAGGTTCTGAATCTTCAGATTCCTGTGCTTGAGGCTCTTATGTCCCTTCAGTTAACTCCTCAGCTGCTTCTGCTCCTTCTGCTTGTTCAAATACACCAGGAAGCACAACCTTGACTTCCTTATCTTCTTCTCAATTCCAGCAAGCCCTCTCATTAAAAACTACACTTCTTGACACCATGATTTTCCTTGTCTTCAGGTTATACAACCTATAACCTTTCTCACAGGTGCCATAGCCCACAAACACACACTTCACAGATGACTCATCCCATTTTTGTCTTAGTTGAGAAGGGACATGAGCATAAAAAATAGATCCAAACACCTTCAAGTGTTTTACCCCTGGTTTTCTTCTACTGTAAACAGCAAAGGGTGTCATCTTCTCCAATGCTTTTGTAAGGCACCTGTTGAGCAGGTACACTACTTTGTTCACAGCTTCTGCTAAAAAATGATAGGGTGTAACAACCTGTCCCAGAAACCAAGATTAGATTAGTAGTTAATGACGAACTAGTAAAGTTAATCGATGATTAGTCGGTTGATTTCGGACGGACGGTGCGAAATGACAATTTTGCCCCTAGAATGGGCAAAAATGTTGACATTTTGTTTGGACGGTCAAATGGAATTTAACCGATGACTGTGACGTAGTTCGTGAGGTCACGAGTTCATAGACAGGTGACACGTCCGATTCCGACATTTGAGGAAAAAGTTATGATGTTCGGAAGTTCGAGGGTATTTGGGTAATTTTGTTGAATATGGGCAATTTGTTGACTTTTCAAACGACATGGACTTTTCACGCATTTCGAGGACTGTTAGAAAGGTCTCGATTCCCTGAGTACAACGACAGGCGGCATGTTGTCATCGAACGTCGATATGATTGAATTTTGGTCAAAAATCACTAGGGGCAAAATGGTAATTTGTGGAATAAGGGTAAAATGGTCATTGTGATGTCTTGGGATCTGTGCCCAGTTAGTGTTGGACAAGTGGCTGCCTTGGGGAAGTGAACCACAGAGATTGGGACACCTGGCCCAATCTAGAGGTGTGTGGAACCTCTCTGCCGCCTCACTGAATTATCTTTAAAAACAAAGTGCAATTCGTGCACGGTTGAAAACAGGAAACAGAGAAACCCGATAGATCAGCCCACCCTACCTCCTTCAATCTTCTTTGTTTCTACTTCTTCTCTGAATGAAAAAGAAAGGCTAGAAGGTGGGGATTGTGATGGTGCTGTCATGACAAGCCGTCGTGGACGGTGGTTGAGGACTAGGGAAAAACAGAGAGAATTAGGTGCCCTGTTTCCTTCAAAATGGAAACTCGTCTTATGAGGCTCGATGTTCGGACTGGTGGCTAAGATGAGGTCCAGGAGGTTGCTAGGAGTGGATAGATACTGGTTTCGAAACCTAACATGAACGGTAAGTAAAAAACCCGTGAAAGTCTCTTTTGAATTCGAAAATGGCAAGGTGTGTTTTAGTGATAGTTGATTAAATTGGTTATTTGGGTGAGGTTCTGGACGACAAAAGGAAGCTAATGGATGTGGAACTAGGGACAGACATGGCCGGAAACACGAGAACAGAGAGAAGGGAAGTCGAAGGTTTTCACGCGATTGGGGAGGTACTTTCTCATTGTGTTTCTCATGTTTTCAGTAAGTAGAGTAATTGGTTAGTTTAGGACGAAACTATTGGAATAAATAGGATTGAAAAAGATGGAAAACCAGAGGAAACTGTAACCTCCGGTTCGTTTGGACCGGATTGGACCAAACCAGTTCAAACCCGGTCTAATAGAGGTAGGGGATGAACAGTGCCTAGCGCGTGAGGCACACGCGCGGCCCCTTGGGCAGAGCGTGTGGGCGCGTGGCACACATTCTGAGGAAGTGTTCAACATGTGAAATGATGTAATCGATGTAACGAACATTTTGAGACTGGTTTCGAGTTGATCGGACATCGTCTCGATATGTTTCGGGATGTCCGAAGGTTTTAGTGCTCGTTTAAAAATAGTTAAAAATACGGGGCTTTAGTATAAGCTGTTTGAAGTAGTTAGTGACATTATTATGAGATTTGGACAAGTTTGGGAAAGCCGGTAATAGTGGATTGGCTAGGAACGACATAGGTGCACGCGTATCGAGGCAACGGAGAAATGGTCTGTGAATGGACTTTGCTTTCAAACTTATGATGCATGCATAAATGTTTTATATGTTTTCTATACGTGATTTCTATATTTGTGAATTGATATTGATGCTTTACGGTTTTGCATGTATTTCGAGATAAGTACGTAATTGCACGTTTTACGAGATACAGTTTTCTGCTATGGTTTTGATGATTCGATTTCGGGATTTAAATTATGATTTGATTTCAATGATTTAAAATGGATTTTGGAAAAGTGATTTCGGGCTTGAAGCCCAGTTCAGAAAAATGGTTTTGATGAGTGTGATTTCGGGTTTTTGAATCGAAATTCAGGATGACGATTCTGGATTTGGTTTGGAACTTGAAAATGGATTTCCGGATTTGGGTTCGGAATGGTTATTCCGGATGCTAGCTTACAGAATGATGGTTTCGGATTCGGATTTGGAAATAGATGATGGATATGATTATGGATTCGGATTCGGGATGCTGATTTCGGATTCAGCTGGGAATTCAAAATGGTGATTTCGAACTCGGATTTGGACATGGATTTGGAAATGGTTTTCAAATGGTTTTGGATTGGATTTTCTGGAACTGATTATTGGGTTTAAAGACCCAGATATGATTATGACGGAGACGGGCCCGGATTGAGTTTAAAGAGCTGGATTGAGTTTAAAGACTCGGGAGTTTAAAGACTCGGATATTGATATTTCCCCTGTAGGCCTATTGAGTTTAAAGACTCGGGAGTTTAAAGACTCGGATTATATTGAGGCCTGGATTGACTTTAAATATTCGGGAGTTTAAAGACTTGGATAGATCCAGCAGGTTCGATTGGTTGAAATAGATGATAAATGTGTTTTGGTTTTCACTGAGACTTGATGATGATTGTTTTCAATAATGGTTTTCAGATGTTTAGAGTAATGACCCGGATGTTATGGATTTTGATGATTTTGGGCTGAGGCCCGAGATTTGAGAAAAGGAAAATGAGTTCGGTTTTTCTTGAATAGTTTGAATAACTTGAATATAGAATGGTTTTATGACATGGCTTTTGATATGCATGCATTGGTTCTTTAAATGGAGGGTATAAATGTAATTGTGTTTTCTGATGACTGTTTTTGAACTTATACTTTTTTTTGTCCACTCACAGTCTTTTTGTGTTTTCGATACCCTTCAGGTTGTTGCGGTGCAGGCTGTTGGTCGAGAGAGACGAAAACATCACATACGCAAACCACAGTAGAGTCTGCACGCTCTGAGAATTTCGGAAGGTTGGAACGGTGAGTTGGAAAATCCCTTGTCCGACTTACGTATCACATGGAGATTGGACGTCAGTCTAGCCTTCGTGTCATGCGTAAGTTAGACGGGAGTAGGACTTAGCCCTTAATCCAGGGGGATTGGAGGTGTGTCCTGTCATAAGGCATAGCCTTGTCATGTAACATAGACTTAGCCATCTCCACAATAGTCCTATTTTTCCTCTCAGCCACCCCATTCTGTTGTGGTGAATAAGCCAGAGTGAGCTGTCTTGTAATCCCTTCAGTTTCACAGAATTTGTGAAACTCATGTAAAGTAAATTCACCACCCCTGTCACTCCTTAGAGTCTTTATTTTGTATCCACTTTGCAGTTCACACATAGACTTGAATTTCTTGAACACATTGAATGCACCAGACTTATGCTTCAGAAAGTAAACCCATCACATCCTAGAACAATCATCTATGAAGGTAATGAAGTACTTACCTCCTATAGTTTCTGTTTGCATTGGTCCTCACAGGTCAGTGTGTATCAGCTCCAAGGGTAAGGTTGCCCTCCATGCTTTGTCTTGATCAAAGCTTTCCACATGATGTTTTCCTGATGTGCACCCTTCACACACCTCATGATTTCCTTCTAGAGTAGGTAGCCCTAGGACCATGTCTTGTGTTTGCAGCTTATGCAAGCTATGATAGTTCAAATGACCAAAACATCTGTGCCATAGTTCTGAACTCTCCTCTACTATTGCTCTTTGAGCTACTGTCTGGTTGCAATCCAAAGATAGTGGGAAGCACTTGTTTCCCATTCCTAGGAATTGAAGCAACACACTGCAACATCTCATCATCCTCATAGATTTATGCACTGTTATTTCCAAATCTGAGGTGGTAGCCATGTTCCACCATTTGTCCTACACTGAGTAAATTGGCATCAAGTCCTAGAACCAGCATTACTTGATTAATGACTCTGTCACCATTCTGTGTTTTGATCACTAGTGAGCCCTGTCCAGTAGCTTGTACCAAGTCACCAATTCCCATTTTCACCTTAGTTGTGATGTTTTTGTCCACATTGATCAGTAGTGCCTCATGTAAGGTCATGTGGTTGCTACAAGAACTGTCCACATACCACACCCCACTCCCCTCAGAAATTGTTTTAAAATTGCAAGTATAGAACATCACTCCATCCTTATTTTCTTCCTCCTGCTTTGCCATATTTACCATTTGCCTCACCATGCAATTCTTGGCAATGTGGCCTAGTTTATTGCACTTGAAACACTTAGGTTTATTCTTAAGCCAACATTCACCAGAATGCAGCTTTCCACAAATTTTGCAAGGGTTTTTAGAGTTAGTAGAATTTCCAAAACCGGGTTTAGAAACCTCAGTACCTTGATTGTTTTTGACATTGCTGTAGGACTTACCTTTCTAGCCTTTGTTTCCTTTGTAGTTATGTTTGCCTCTCCCATATTGCTTGTGTGATCTGCCATATGCACCTTGATTCACACTCAATGCAGAGAATGCTTTCTCTGGGTGAGTTTTTGAGTGCATCTCCAATCTCTGATCATATGCTCGTATAGATGCTAGCAGTGTGTGCACATTGACAGTGTCCAAATCCTTGGTTTCTTCAAGGATTGACACAACATGATCATAAACTTTAGTGAGACTGATCAGAATCCTTTGCACTATTATTCTTTCTATTACTTCCTCACCATAGGATCTCATCTGATCCACAATGGTGTACAACCTACATGTGTAGACTGAGAATGACTCATCATCCCTCATTCTTACATACTCAAAGTCTTTCATGAGTGCTTGAAGCTTCACTGCACGAACTTTCTCATCTCCTCTATATTCTCTTTTCAGCAGATTCCAGGTGGACTTTGCACTTTGTTCATTTGAGATCCTTGAGAAGATGGAGTCCACCACAACTGTCTGGGTCATCCCAAGAGCACGAGTATCTCTGATGTAATCAACTCGAGTTGGTCTAGCAACTTTTGGAGGTCTAGCAACTCCTGGATCTGCAATGGATTTGTAGGTTTGCTTAATCGATCAATGGAACAGTGCATCAATGGAACAGTGCACCAATGGAACAGTGCACAGCAAAATGAAAATTGCTGAGTTTGCAGAAGGTAATGGTTCAAATCCTTTTCACTGAAACGTTTGGAAATAGTTTTAGGTGTATAATGTATGTAGGTTGATTTCGAATGGATTGTAATGGAGTTTGCTTGGAAGAAGAGCGGAATGCACTGTGATGCACACCAACTGTTTGTGAAAATGCCTACGAGCAATTCAACATGATTTCTGAAACTTTTTCTTTCTTTTCTCTCTGTTGATTTCCTTCAACTTTCTCACTCACTCTTACACACATTCTAAGCAGTGTTTGCATTCATAAAATGGTTACAATTCATGATGTCATTATGATGACATTCAACTAATAGAAAATAGTCTAGCCATAGGCATATAGGAAGATGACACCTGTTCATCTTGCTCCCCAAGTTAATTGAGTCTGTTAAAACAGATTCCCACACAGACCTATAGGAAGATGACACCTGTTCATCTTGCTCCCCAAGTTAATTGAGTCTGTTAAAACAACAGATTCCCACACAGACCTATAGGAAGATGACACATGTTCATCTTGCTCCCCAAGTTAATTGAGTCTGTTAAAACAGATTCCCACACAAACCTATAGGAAGATGACACCTGTTCATCTTGCTCCCCAATTCCCACACAGACCTATAGGAAGATGACACCTGTTCATTTTGCTCCCCAAGTTAATTGAGTCTGTTAAAATAGATTCCCACACAGACCTATAGGAAGATGACACCTGTTCATCTTGCTCCCCAAGTTAATTGTATCTGTTAAAACGGATTCCCACACTTCCCTTGAGTGCCACCTCACTTAGGTGCTTTCATTCACTTAGTGCAATCAGTGATTGCTTAGGAACTAATAGTTTTTGCTAACGGAAATTTTAAATATTTTGTTTTGGAGGGTGATAGATGGACGAGCAACGATAGACGAGGCTAAGAGTGGCGGAAGCAGTAGTGGCGTAGGACGGGGTAGTGGATACGACGATCATCTGACGCCGGCGAAGAGGCGGTATCTTGAGCAGACGGAGAGGATTGAAGTTCAAAGGCTGGCGAACACGGCAAGGAAATCGCATCGCGATCGAGTTCATGAATTCAATCAGTATTTGGCGAATTTGAGTGAGCATTATGATATATATTCCTAAAGTAGGCCCCGGCTAACAACGTTCATGGAAATTTTGTCTAGTTGTTTGGACCTCAAGAAACCTACCTTTACCCGAATGGTACATTTGTTCATTATGAGATCATTGAGATCACATTTTCTCACGGGAAGATCATCATCATATATATTTTCTTGTATTTGGAATTTCTTTTGCTTCATGTTTAGGGCTCTGCAACTCGTTATGCTTGATTGTGTTCGTGTCATATCCGTCCTCATTGTAGTTTTCAAAATCCAAAATTCAAACTACATATTTCTGCATAAAACTAAATATGATCCACATCATAAAAATTTGTGTTAAGCCCTCCATTGGTGAAAAAGTAATATTGACACAGCAGATAAGCTTGCAGCATTGAAGTCCATTGCATGTTACGTGGAGAATGGTTCTTGGCTCACAATGTTCATTTCAAGTGGAATTACTACGTCTTTGGAAAACAAACAGAGAACCTCTTGAGCCCTTCCCCAACCTGACCTTGTCATCTATGTATGTGATCTGGAGTTTAACTTCACTTTCGCCACCGTATCTTAACTCCAATGCTCCAACTTTCAATTCCGGTGGCTCAAATATAACTTGGATCCATTTATCATCCAGAGCCTTTAGCTTACCTGCCCGTGCAGACATGAGACGAGAAAACGCCATGAAAAAAAAATGCTGTGTTGTATGAATCAAAACGAAAACTTTGACATGCTTGCGAAAGAAAATATATGTGCATGACAGTTACTAATTTGTAAGAATTTCTTCAAGGAGTTCGCACCCATCTTTCAGGGGTTAGAAATTTACAGGGCCTTGTTATTGCGATGAAATCAGCTAATTTAAGTCATCAAGTTGTTGATCTATGCCTAATTCATAAACCCGCTAGACCATTTGCTTAATTACCAAGCCATTTTCAACCAGAGGAGCTTTCTTACTAAATCGTCACAACCTAGAATAGCGAACTGGTGTTTAAACTACAGAGCTAAGCATGCAATCAGAATCAGGATTCAGAAGAGACTTGAAAGATCAGATCAGCGTTGTCTAAACCTTAGTAGCCTACCTGTTAAAGAGACTTCTCCATCCAAGAATCCAAAAGCAGAGAAGGTGACTTTGTTCCTGACCACGTCAGGGGCTTCAATAACTTGAATCATCTCCTTTGTTTTAAAAACCAGGCGGCCCAACGTACTTCTGTAGCCACCCCCAGGTGATGTTGGCACCGAACAGTACACCACATCCCACTCTATGACAGCACAAGATTTGCTCATTATATGACCAACAACAAAAAACAGATGCATAGCATGGTTTTATTGGTAATTAACGGAGTATCATTTATGTCCGAGGACACCTTTGCATATGGGTTCATTAATGATCATTATGAACACAGCTATGAAAGAAGCCCCTCCACCCTCAACTCTCTATTCCTCCCACCAACTTATATGGTGGATGATCACTGAATGGACGACTCAAGAAATGCTGATAAGGGTTTTCAGGTGGAAGGCATCCTGTGTGGGAGTTTCAGGCAGAACGCCAGAATTCCTATTCAAAAGTTTGAGCTTTAATATGCACTCTAGGGTCTAGACCTGAAGATGAAGTTACTTGAGTCTGAAGAATGTTAAGCAAACCTTACCTTGGCGCACAAGTAATTTGGTCCAACCCCGATTATTCCTCTACAATTGGATTCCTTGTACACCAAGGTAAGCTTCGCTAACAAATCTCAATGAAACAAAGAACGTCACACATTAATGGGATTTACCTCCAAAAATGAGAGGGCATTTCACTGGTTCGCTAACACAAAAGTTCTGCAATAAATCAGCCACTTCAGCTACCTCTTTCTGTTGTTCCTCTTTCAGCAAAACTCCTCCATCTGAATGCGTAACCTGATTTGGACAAATTATAGTTCATATTTCATAACTCCGGTGTCCAAAAAGAAAAGAGAAAATCCTAGCATAAACCACAAACACAAACTGCCCAGTACACCATACTATCATATTATTCAATTAACATAAAGCCTGCCAATTTTCCAAAGCAGAAGCATGGAAATAGTGAAAGTGATGAATATTTCAAATCAATAAAGAATCAGCAGCAGCTCAAATTCAAAGTTAATCCACTAACACCAGTGACAAAAACTATCGACGAAAATCACATTTTCTTAGCTACCAAACAAAAATTACGAACTCAGAAGTACAAAACATAAAAATCAAAAAGAAGGATTGATAAAAGCCGCACCTTGGAGAGAATAAACGCAGAGAGCTCCTCAGGATCGGTCCGCAATTGGGGATCGGAGACTGAAACAGAAGCCGATACTCTCAATGTTTTGTGCTGGCGACAGTGTGAGTGAGGTAAAATCGCTAAAGCCAAATTTGTGGGCTTTGAGCAGAAATTGAGGATTTTGAGTTTTGAGCGCTCAGGGCCTCCTCTGAATGTGGAGAGTGACAACGCTAATGAAGAGGCAATTGCACCAGCCATGGAAGTGATGCTGAGCTTCGACAAAATTGGGAAAGTCCACGATGAGTGATTACGGTTATCTGATGATATTTGATTGTGCCACGTGGGCGTTGCAACTCAAGGTGGGACAGCGTTGGGTTAGGCTATTGGTGTAGGTGATGCCACGTTTTGTAAATTTCTTTCCTTGCCTTATCTTATTGGTCAGCGTCATCCTAATGACCTCGCCCGTGGCATACTACAATTTATGAAATTGGAATTAAAAATTAAAACATATAAAATAAATACGAATTTATGAAAATGATAAAAATTAGATATTGATGGAATACTTTTTCTCTCAATCTTTTTCCTTTTCTTTTCTGTATTGAAGAAGTAAGAAATTGAATTCAAGTTGGGGAGGAAATTGAATTCAAGTTGGGGAGGAAATTGAATTCAAATTGGGGAGGAAATTGAACTCAAATTGGGGAAAACATTGAACTCAATTTAGAGAAGAAATTGAATACAAATTAAGAAGTACGAAATATAATCAAGTATACAGTTAGGGGTGGATATAAATTCGTTTAACCGGTTCACTTTAATCTATTATTTATCCAACGTTTTGATTTTGACTCAATAAAAGTCAAACGGTTTAAAAATTCAAACTGTTCCATTAATAACGATTTGGTTTTGAATTTTCAATTTGGAAATCCGTTAAATCCTGTTGATTCACAAAATGTGCAAACTTAAGGGTGAATCATGCGCAGCCACGTATCCTTAGACCGACCTGTCAAAAGTGGGCAACTGGTCGTCGGTTAGAGGTAGGCATTGATGTGGTATCAGCCTAAGGGTACTTCGACGTCCAAGTCAGTGATGGGTCTATGTGTATAAGGAGTGAATAATGAATAATAATTTGTAAAGTTCTTTTAAATAGGAAATGCTTAGTTACCTTTCTACGGAAAAGGACTCATTTTGTATGGGTGTGAAAGTGACAATAAATATGTTCTTCCGATGTAAGAGAATGTGAATTCATTGTGGGGATGACACGTGTCTTGATGATGGAATGAGTGGATATGTACACGTGTTAGTGTTGGTCAGCCCTTGCTAGGGTTTGTTTATTAATGTGGGCTTGGGCCCCTCGAGCTTCAAAAGTGTGTGTTGCGCTAAAGGTATTGGGCCCAAATGAGTCTGGATTGATATGGTATCAATAGAAATCTCCCAAGTTCTTGACCGAGATGGAATTTCTCGATTTGGGACTTGTAAAAACTGTCCCAGACTCGGTGTAGGGGATATACCTCTAATCCCCCAAGTTCCCCAAGTGAGGGAGTGTATCGAGTGGCATGTCCAATCGGCATGAAGTGATTCGAACCGGTCGGTGGACTAGTGGGACACTAACTGGTATGCCTTCGCTAGGTGGGCAGGTGTAGTCTGGCCTGGTAGTGTCGAGGTCTGCCATTGGGCATGTGAGCTAGTCGGTGTTAACAAGGCAAGTTAGGGGTCGCCAGTTGTGCGGCTCGGTCGGTGCCTCTTGGGTTTCCAGCGCCTTCTAGGTTCCTTTGCACGTAGGGATGCGTGAGACTAGTGTGAGGGCGACATGTTGCAACGGTAATAAATGCTGGGTTTTTACCGAGGTGAACTTTCGTATGCCGAGATGCCTCTATAAATAGTGGAGAAAGTGAGAAGGTGATTTTACTTTCACTTTTTTACGCTTTTGGCTTTGGTGAATTGTTGTTCTTCCAATGTAAGGACCCGTCCCGAAAATTAGGGTTAAGACAGTGATTAAGATGGGATTAGTGAGCTTAATCGGTGGTTAGTTGGTTACGATAGGTCCGTTAGCGTAGAATGACAATTTTGCCCCTAGGTTGGGCAAATAGTTGACTTTTAGTTCGGGTGGTCAATTGGGTATTGACCGATGATCGTGACATAGTTTGGGAAGTCATGAATCCGTAGACAGGTGGCACGCCCGATTTCGACATCCGAGGAGGAAGTTATGATGTTCGGAAGGTTGAGGGCATTACCGTAATTTGGCTCAATAAGGGGGAACAGTAGACTTTTCGTACGTCGGGATTTGACACATTGACCTAGGACCGTTAGGTAGATCTCGTCGTCCTGAATTCAACGACAGGCCGCACATGTTCATCGGACCTAGGATGCGTAAGATACGGGTCTAGAACTTCGATGGCATAATCGTAATTTGGACTCAAAAGAGGGGCATTTTGGTCTTTTACACATTGGGAATTGTGCAACCGGATTTGGGACAAGTGTACAGGTGAGATTGGGATATTTGTGAGAGGGCTGAGGGGATTGTGACATGTGGCAAGTGTGTAGTGGTTTCTAGGGTGCACGGTGTGCGTGTTCTAATCGTGCAGGTGTGTGTGCAACCGTGTTCGAAGAAGAGAGAAACAGGGGGTGAGATTGAGAGGGAATTGAGAGTGGCCGTTTGTGTGTGTGCGTATGATGGTGACTGAGGGAGTGTTTAGGGATCGAGAGAGAGGTCGTAGGTGAGTTTGGAGAAGAAGACTGGTGTGAGGAGAAAGTGTGAGCTCACGGGAAAACCAGAAAACAGAGAGGGATTTTGGTGGTGGTGCTGCCGTGTTCGACCAATCGAGGCTGGTGGTGGTGTCCAGAGGACGGAGGTGGACTGGAGGAGTCGTGTACTCACGGCTGAGCTCACGGCGGCGGCCTGGGCACAGGTAATTTCTTCTCCCCGTAGTTTTGCTCTGTTTTGTCGTTTAGGTTCAAACCACTAGTCGTGGGTTTTGAGTACGAGTTGAGGTTTTTGGTGAGTTGTGTGAGACTCCTAGGAGTTGTATAGTGTAGCCACCGTGACGGGGGAGGACTTGGGTGACCGGATTGTGAAACAGGGGTATGAACGGGTTACGGTTTCGAGTTAGGGACGATGGATTAGAAGCTGTGTCGAAGTGTTTGAAGTAGGGGAATAGGTTGCTTAGGACTGGACGAAGAGATTGGTGAAGAAAGGGAAGAAAACGGTGAAGGATTGGTAGAGAACCGGGTACGCCGGTTCAGACCGGTTCACCCATTGTAGACGACGATGAACAGTGTCTGTGTGCAGGCGCGTGAGGCCCACACGCAACCACTTTGGGCGGCGCGTGGGGGTGCGTGCGGTGGCTTTTGGGGAAGGTTTCAACTAGGTTTTTGGTCTAGATGTTGTAACGAGTCTATTGGAATAAGTTTGGGGTTATTCGGACGTCGTTTGAGGTTAGTTCCGCGAGGTTGAAGGTTTAGGGTCTCGGTTCATTACGTTTAGGACCCGGAGATTTTTGTGGGAAATTAGAAGGACCTTTGTTGATGTGTTAGTGACGTCTTTTGGCGACTAGTGACAGGAACGGGACTTCCCGAAGCGGACGAGGAACGTACGGAACGTACGAGACGCGAGTGACGTGCCCGGTATCTATGAGTGGACCCCTTCTCTAAACTCAAGCATGCATAATTGTTTTTCTATAATTATTTTATGGTTTTACATGTGATTTCATGATTTTTGAATATGTGATGTTGGTTTTACATAATTGCACGTTTTCGAGAAAGTACGTATTTGGCACGTTTTACTAGGAAATGTTGAATTTCTGATTACGATGCCATGATTTTGGGATTTCAAACGATAAGTGATTTTCAATGGTTCTTAAGGGATTTTGGAACGTGATTGCAATGATCAGGGTTTTCGGTTTTAGAATTGGATTTTGGAAAGCGGAATTTGGTTTTAAAGTTGAAAAGTGGATTTCCGGATTTGGGTTCAAAATGACGGTTCTGGATGCCGGAAGGGCGTCAGACCAGTGATTTCGGATTCGGGTTTGGATGAGGATTTAGAAATGGTTTTCAAATGGTTTTGGTTTGGATTTGCTGGATCTGGTTATTGGGTTTAAAGACCCGGATATTGTGATTGACGGGGGACGGGCCCGGATTGGGTTTAAAGACCCGGATTGAGTTTAAAGACTCGGGAGTTTAAAGACTCGGATATACTGATATTTCTCCCGTAGGCCTGTTGAGTTTAAAGACTCGGGAGTTTAAAGACTCGGGAGTTTAAAGACTCGGGAGTTTAAAGACTCGGGAGTTTAAAGACTTGGATATTATTGAGGCTTGGATTGAATTTAAAGACTCGGGAGTTTAAAGACTCAGATAGGTCCAGCAGGTTTGATCGGATAATGATTTGCTTGGTATTTATGATGGTTTTATGATGCTTATGACGTGATTTCTATAACTGTTTTCAATTCTGTTTCATGATGATCTCTATGTGATTTATAACTGGTTTCAGTAAATGGGTTATGCATGTATGATTTCAAAACGGAGGGCCAAAACCCTGTTTTGTTATAAAATGGTTTTGGAAAATCTTCTTTTATTTATGGTCCACTCACACTTTCTGTTTTTAAATTGCCCTCCAGGTCGTGGAGCTAGTGCGGGGTTTCGACGTCGAGGCAGTGTCAGAGGCATAGAGTACTCGAGAGTTTTCCGGAGTGTTTCCGATTTTCTGTTGTGCGTGTACCTTCTGTATCGGTTTTCTTTTCCTTGTTTAGTACTATGATCTGTATAGTTTTGACTCTGGATTGTATTAAATTTCTCCTGCGTCTGATAGTGTATTTGTGGTTTTCAATAAAGGGTATTTTCGGTTTTTCTTTCTGGGTTGTCGGACGGGAGCAGGATTTACCTCGGTGTTCGGGGTGGAACCGGGGTGGGTCCTGACAATTGGTATCAGAGCATAGGTTTGTCGGGTTTGTCGGTTTGTGTCTGTTGTGAGGTTGTGTTTAGGTTGTTTGACTGTTTCTATGCCTCTTTCAGCTTGCGGTTGACTATGCCTCCGAGACGTGAACCCCATCCACGACCTGAAGACGAAGCGGCAAGAGGGACAGAGAGTGCTACGATTGAGCGAGCCCAGCGGCTCGGGGCTACGACTTTTAGTGGTGGGGCAGATCCTGAGGAAGCCCAGAGGTGGATCACCAGACTTGAGCTGATTTTTGCCGTGATGTATTGCTCACCGGAGGATCGAATGTTACTGGCTACATTTTTACTGGACGGTGCGGCGTACGAGTGGTGGTATACCCTCGAGTTGTCAGGCTGGGATGCCTACACAGTGACCTGGGAGATGTTTCGGGAGAGGTTCATAGATCAATATTACCCTCGTTCTTTCCGTGATGCCAAGGAGGCTGAGTTTCTGCAGCTTAAACAGGGGAATCTGAGTGTGGCTGAGTACGAACAGAAATTTCAGATGTTGTCTCGGTTTGCTCCTGCGTTTGTATCTATGGAAGCCGAGAAGTGTCGTAGGTTTGAGTTGGGCCTGCAAGGTGAGATTCGAGCCATAGTGACGGCTGGATCATTTGCTACCCTCCGACAATTGTCGGATGCTATGGTGAGGGTTGAGGCTAGCTTTCCGGTACGACGCCGGGAGCCACCTTTTCTGGAGCGTCGAGTCAGAGGGTACCGAAGAGGGATAACTACAGTGGAACATCGTCAGCGGGCAAGGATCGTTTTGGAAGACCTGGTAGTTTCCAGAGTTCGGGATTCCGTGATTACCGAACACAGCCGACTCCGTAAGCTAGTGCGACGTCTGTTGCGTCTATAGGAAGACCAAGTGGTGGACCTGGTCGGGATACTTGTTTCTAGTGTGGGGAGCGAGGTCATTTCCGACGTGAGTGTCCGTTGTTACCACAGGAGGGTGGTGTAGGTCGAGGATCGGCGGAGCCCGGACGGAGTACAACATCAGTGTCAGGGACAGCTGGCACCAGAGAAGGTGGTGGTGCCACGAGCGGTGTGGGAGGCCGTGGTAGATCTTCAGGACCCCAGGCCCGAGTGTTTGCGATGACTTAGCAGGAAGCTCAGTCAGCACCGGGGGCCGTGACAGGTACTTTTACTTTTTTGGTTGGTTGTGTTGTACACCGTTTTGTTGGATCCCGGGATAGCGTCTAGGACTTTCGCTAGGTGACTTGGAGTGACGAGGTCCAGGATTACGGTGAGTTCCGTTGAAGGATGACGAAAGGAATTAAAAAGGAGTGACTATAATTGATCGATATGAGGTTATTGAAGGGAGAGAACCCACAATCTAGGATTTGCTTTTAGGACTTTGTAGATGTTTTCCGACAAGGTGATCGAAGTAGCAGCCGAGGGACATGACAGCGAGGGAGTGAGCCAGTAGGTAGGATTTCTTTTTGGACCAGATTGCTTCTGGGTTAGGATTCGAGTTGGTTTCCGGAAGGTGTAGGTGGTGGTACATGAGGATGTACTCTATGAACCATGTTGAGGTATTCTAAAATACCATTGTTGCTTTACGTTCCTAGAGTTTTCCCTTGCGTACATATTGAAGGTCTAGTCGTACTAAAGGAGGGTTAGGAGTGGTGAACTGGTAGTTGGGGATGGTGTGAAATACCCAAGGTGGAGATGATAGATCGGAAACCCAAGAGTAGTTGTTGTTGCACCAGTGTTGATCACCGGGTAGGAGACTTAGGTGTTGGGAACGAGCTGTGGAATTTCAGGGACGAAATTCTTTTAAGGAGGGTAGGTTGTAAGGACCCGTCCCGGAAATTATGGTTAAGACAGTGATTAAGATGGGATTAGTGAGCTTAATCGGTGGTTAGTTGGTTACGATTGGTCCGTTAGCGTAGAATGACGATTTTGCCCCTAGGTTGGGTAAATAGTTGACTTTTAGTTCAGGTGGTCAATTGGGTATTGACCAATGATCATGACATAGTTTGCGAAGTTACGAATCCGTAGACAGGTGGCACGCCCGATTCCGACATCCGAGGAGGAAGTTATGATGTTCGGAAGGTTGAGGGCATTACCGTAATTTGGCTCAATAAGGGGGAACAGTAGACTTTTTGTACGATCGGGTTTTGACACATTGACCTAGGACCGTTAGGTAGATCTCGTCGTCCTGAATTCAACGACAGTCGGAACGTGTTCATCGGACCTAGGATGCGTAAGATACGGGTCTAGAACTTCGATGGCATAATTGTAATTTGGACTCAAAAGAGGGGCATTTTGGTCTTTTGCACATTAGGAATTGTGCAACCGGATTTGGGACAAGTGTACAGGTGAGATTGGGATATTTGTGAGAGGGCTGAGGGGATTGTGACATGTGGCAAGTGTGTAGTGGTTTCTAGGGTGCACGGTGTGCGTGTTCAAATCGTGCAGGTGTGTGTGTGCAACCGTGTTCGAAGAAGAGAGAAACATGGGGTGAGATTGAGAGGGAATTGAGAGTGGTCGTGTGTGTGTACGTATGCTGGTGACTGAGGGAGTGTTTAGGGATCGAGAGAGAGGTCGTGGGTGAGTTTGGAGAAGAAGACTGGTGTGAGGAGAAAGTGTGAGCTCACGGGAAAACCAGAAAACAGAGAGGAATTTTGGTAGTGGCGCTGCCGTGTTCGACCAATCGAGGCTGATGGTGGTGTCTAGAGGACGGAGGTGGACTGGAGGAGTCGTGTACTCACGGCTGAGCTCACGACGGCGGCCTGGGCACAGGTAATTTCTTCTCCCCGTAGTTTTGCTCTGTTTTGTCGTTTAGGTTCAAACCACTAGTCGTGGGTTTTGAGTACGAGTCAAGGTTTTTGATGAGTTGTGTGAGACTCAGTGAGGTCCTAGGAGTTTTTTAGTGTAGCCACCGTGACGGGGGAGGACTTGGTTGGCCGGATTGTGAAACAAGGGTATGAACGGGTTACGGTTTCGAGTTAGGGACGATGGGTTAGAAGCTGTGTCGAAGTGTTTGGAGTAGGGGAATAGGTTGCTTAGGACTGGACGAAGAGATTGGTGAAGAAAGGGAAGAAAACAGTGAAGGATTGGCAGAGAACCGGGTACGTCGGTTCAGACCGGTTCACCCATTGTAGACGAAGATGAATAGTGTCTGTGTGCAGGCGCGTGAGGCCTACGTGCAGCCACTTTGGGCGGCGTGTGGGGGCGCGTGCGGTGACTTTTGAGGAAGGTGTCTACTAGGTTTTTGGTCTAGATGTTGTAACGAGTCTATTGGAATAAGTTTTGGGTAATTCGGACGTCGTTTGAGGTTAGTTCCGCGAGGTTGAAGGTGTAGGGTCTCAGTTCATTACGTTTAGGACCCGAGGATTTTTGTGGGAAATTAGGAGGACCTTCGTTGACGTGTTAGTGACGTCTTTTGGTGACTTGTGACAGGAACAGGACTTCCCGAAGCGGACGAGGAACGTACGGAACGTACGGGACGCGAGTGACGTGCCCGGTATCTGTGAGTGGACCCCTTCTCTAAACTCAAGCATGCATAACTATTTTTCTAAAATTATTTTATGGTTTTACATGTGATTTCATGATTGTTGAATATGTGATGTTGGTTTTACATAATTGCACGTTTTTCGAGAAAGTACGTATTTGGCACGTTTTACGAGGAAAGGTTGAATTTCTGATTACGATGCCACGATTTTGGGATTTCAAACGATAAGTGATTTTCAATGGTTATTAAGGGATTTTGGAATGTGATTGCAATGATCAGGGTTTTCAGTTTTAGAATTGGATTTCGGAAAGCGGAATTTGGTTTTAAAGTTGAAAAGTGGATTTCCGGATTTGGGTTCGGAATGACGGTTCTGGATGCCGAAAGGGCGTCAGACCAGTGATTTAGAAATGGTTTAGGGTTTGGATGAGGATTTAGAAATGGTTTTCAAATGGTTTTGGATTGGATTTTCTGGATCTGGTTATTTGGTTTAAAGACCCGGATATTGGGTTTAAAGACCCGGATATTGTGATTGACGGGGGACGGGCCCGGATTGGGTTTAAAGACCCGGATTGAGTTTAAAGACTCGGGAGTTTAAAGACTCGGATATACTGATATTTCCCCCGTAGGCCTGTTGAGTTTAAAGACTCGGATTGGTCCAGCAGGTTTGATCGGATAATGATTTGCTTGGTATTTATGATGGTTTTATGATGCTTATGACGTGATTTCTATAGCTGTTTTCATTTCTATTTTCATGATGATCTTTATGTGATTTATAACTGGTTTCAGTAAATGGGTTATGCATGTATGATTTCAAAACGGAGGGATAAACCCCCGTTTTGTTATAAAATGGTTTTGGAAACTCTTCTTTTATTTATGGTCCACTCACACTTTCTGTTTTTAAATTGCCCTCCAGGTCGTGGAGCTAGCGCAGGGTTTCGACGTCGAGGCATTGTCGGTGGCATAGAGTACTCGAGAGTTTTCCGGAGTGTTTCCGATTTTCCGTTGTGCGTGTACCTTCTGTATCGGTTTTCTTTTCCTTGTTTAGTACTATGCTCTGTATAGTTTTGACTCTGGATTGTATTAAATTTCTCCTGCGTCTGATAGTGTATTTGTGGTTTTCGATAAATGGTATTTTCGGGTTTTCTTTCTGGGTTGTCAGACGGGAGCAGGATTTACCTCGGTTTTCGGGGTGGAACCGGGGTGGGTCCTGACATCCAACAAGTCGATTTCCAGCAAGGATTATTGCGGTAGAACGTGCGGTGGAGCTATTTCTGGCAAGGACGACTGTCGTGTAAAAACAAGGTAAGCCATTTTCCTTTTATTTTATTTTATTTAAATTCAGTTTTTTGGATGAACTAGGGATGAAATGGGGGGTCGGACGTCAATTCGATCCGAGGAGGGTAGTGGTCGGTGACAAAAACTGGTTCTTTTCTTTTCTTTTCTTAGATTGCTCTAATATCCTACCAAGATAGTGAGTCCAACGAGGTTCAGAGCTGTGCTAGTGATGATCAGTCTGATGCATCATCGTTGGTGGAAAGGAGTGCATCAGTGGAATTTAGTGACAACGAGAAGATCAACTAGAAGCCCAGTCGGGGTGATCAGACCAGCGTATCGATATCGGGTTGGTCTATGGGCAACGAAGAGTTTGCTCAAACGGATGAGGGCCATGTGAAGGTGTCCATGTTGTGAGGAAGATAGGCGGTCAAGATAAAGGGTTGGTAAGGGTGATCAATGCGCCGAAAGATAAGGCCCCGGAGGTGGAGATCCCGACCGTCGTGCCAATAAAGAAGCCTAGGTTCTCTGTTAAGGAGCTCAAGAGAAAAGAGACAGAGGCAACCATGCAAAGGTTCTGGTAAGCCTGGAGCATCCTGCCTGAAGTGGAGTTGAGGGTGGTAGTTCCCAAGGAGGTGCCAAAAAATCCTCTTCCGGGGTATGCCCTCTTCTACCCCGAGTTGTACACACACGGGTTGCGGTTCCCCCTATACCCTTGGCTAAATTTCATAGTTCAGAGAATGGGGGTGGCCCTTGGTTATTTTAACCCAAACGTGTGGATAATATTAACTAGCATGTATGCGGTGCTTATGAAGGCAAGCCAATCGCCACCTATGTACGACCAGGTGGTGCACCTATACGAGTTCAGTCACTAACAATAGAGTTGAGGCTAGGTGCATGCTCGGTGTAGGGGTAAGATGACCAGAAGGGAGTTTATACTCGGTCTTCCGTCATCCCAGAAGTCATACAAGACAGAGCTTATCTTTTTCTGTGGGAATTGGGGTGGGGAGGGCATCCCGTCTGAGTTCCAAGACTTGGATGACAAGGGTTAGTCTTCGTGATAGTTGTATTTTTTGTGCTTTTTATTTAATACCGATCGATATGCCTTTTTCTGACCTGGTTGTGTGTATGGAGGTACTCTTCACGAAGTGGGACAAGAAGAAGACAGTCGGTGAGTTGGCCAGGAAAAAGCTCAAATCGACTTGGTGTCATCGGTACATACTTCGAGTGCCGCATGCATTGTTGGAGGTCGGCCTCATCATGTCTTTAGGTAAGGATACTTTCTTAAAGTGAAATTTCATTTGTAATGGTGGTTAATGCGTTAACCCCTTTGTTCTTTGTCGTTGTTCTGAAGGAAGCCAATGGGTGTATTAATCGGTCGGCAAAAGAGGCTTTGGAAGCAATTAGCCAAGCGATGGCTAACTTAGATGAGCATGGCGGAGAGCCCGAGCCGACTGCAACTCCTTATCCACAAGGGTTGGTTGGTAAGAAGAGGAATGAGGCACCGAGCACCAGTGAAGGGTCTCAGTCAAAAGGAACTCTGAGCATTGACTCCGAGGGTGGCCAAGAGGTTGAAACTCTTGTTGAAGGCCAGCAAGACCAAGAAACTGAAGATGGTGCTAGCGGGGACCAAGACTGTGATGGTCAATCCACATTCTGAGACAGTCATCGAGCTGGATAAGGAGGGGCCCGACAACCCTAGACAGATGAGCCAATATGAGTGAACCATAGGGTTTGTGGTGTCAGAAGACGATGCTGAGCGAGAGTGGCAGGTCTGGAATCCCCTCGAGTATGCTGCGGAAAACATGAGGCATACCCAAGTCAGGGTGCGCCAGTCTAGCGTGTTTTCCAAATCTTCCCCCACTGTTTAGTGGTCTATCGTATCCTCCCCCGCCATATCTGACCAGATCTCATCCTCCAGCACCATCTCAGCAATAGGCTCAATCACCTTTTATGTTTCATCCATCGTCATCTCATCAACAGGCCTATTGTCATTCCTTCATCCTCTTCCACGATCTCGTCATCAAGCTCTACACCGAGCAAGTTGACATGAGGAGGAAATAGTCGACTATGCGGATGTAGAGCTTGGAAAATTCACCAAGTCAGGTGTAAAATATGAGGATGTCTCAGTCGGCGTCCAAGAGAAGATATTGTTGGTCATCAACAACTTGGCGACTTGTTCGTTAATAGAGCTATATGAGCTAGACGACCTGCATGAGAGCTCGATGTCCGATCGTATAGAGAAGTCTCTCCTCGTTGCCTCCCACATAAGTACTCAGACTATTTTACACTTAAATATATATTTTTTAATTTTTGTGTTTTCTAACATGTGCTCTTTCTGTGTTGTCCCTCAGTGAGATGTTCATTAACTACACTTATGCGCTAAGGGGAGTCGCCACTGCCGATAAGGAGAAGGTTAAGTGAAAAGATTAGTCGGTGGCCTTGCATCAACATGCTCCAGAGGAAGATTCAGCAGCAACAACAGATCGTAGATCAACAGGCTGCTCAGCTTGGTCTGTACTTGCAAGAGGCTGCGGTGGCTCGATCGGCCATGGGAGAGGCTGACCGCTTGAGGGCCGAGCTGGATCAGGTTGAGAAGGAGCGTGACTAGAGGGAGTTAGAGGTGGTGCAGCATAAGGCATAAGTTAAGCGCTAGAAGGCAAAGGTTGAGCGCCTGAAGGTAGAGGGCGAGCGCTTGAAAACAGAAGCGGTGGATCAGAAGGTGGGGATAGAGTACAATTATAAAATAAAAAAAATATGAACAAGTATAATATGAACATTATGAACAAGTATATACAATTATAACAAAATAAAATATGAACATTTTATATACACTAACACATAAAAAATTATTTTCAATTTCTCCAGCAACGGTGCCAAAAATTGATACGGTTTAAACCAAGCATATAAGTAAACACAAAGTAACACTCAACACTTAATGAAAGTATATACAATTGAAAACCCCTTTTTTGTAGATGTAGTATTCGTAAATAGGGATCGATCTGGACCGGAGAAATTAGGAAACATTAAATAATGGTTAGTGAAAAAGAATAAAAGATAATCAAAGAATTAAAGAATTAAAGTATTAAAGAATAAAAGAATAGAACGATTTGGGGGGTTTTGAAAAGAGTTGCAGCTGAAGCTACATTTTAACAACTAAGAATTGAAATGTGAATGCTCATACTAACTAGAACGTTGAAGCTACATTTTAACATCTAAGAATTGAAATGCGAATGCTCATGCTAACTAGAACTTACAGACCATAGATTAGTTTTATAGACAAAACCAACATTTTTACATAAGTAAGTTCGAATTAACAATCATATTGACAGGACTCATCCCAATCCCCCCCGTGATTAACGTGGGATGACCCTGCTCCCGTATGATACTAAGTGTCAGACAAGGGATATTTTCGACCTTTGCCCTCCCGGGCTATCAGAGTACGCCAGGATCCGGAGAAGGTATGTGATATCTTGGTATCTGCTACATTCCACATCCGCTGTCAACCTGAAGGGCAGTCAAAACATTAAAAGCTGTGAGTGGACAAAACAAAAGTTTATAAAAACATTTCCATAAAGACATTTTTACCCTGCACTAAAAAGCATGCATGCATTCGAAAACCATTTAACCAAATGGAACCATCTGTGGGAACTAAGCCCAAAACCATAATCATACTGAAATCAAATACACGAGTCACTGCTCAAATACTGTGCACACATGTGCACACCAAATATCAAAGAATCATAAAGATTCAACCATACGGGCCACCGCCCAAAACCATACGGGACTCAGCCCAAAACCATCATGAAACCAAGTAAACGAGCCATCGCTCAAATCCTGTGTAACCACACATCACATATCATAATCCATATATATATATATACATATAATTCACACAACCAATCTTGTCACGGTTTCCAAAGCTACGCGCGTGCTACCTGGGTCTCAATCCGAGTCTTCTCAAAGTCAAGGTCAATGTCCGCGGACCACTGATCCTACCCGAGGTTATAGTAACCATAGCCTTCCTGAGAGTAAGGAACCCAACTGGGGGGTGACTCCACTCAGTCGGTGCTCCGTGACTACTCCGGGGTCCACCCAGGCAAACGACCCTCCCCGGAAAAGAAAATAGAAGTAAAGGAAGGTGTATGAACATATATATACATAACACAAATATCCATGCCCAGTTCCCCTGAACCGTCATGATCTATAAGATCCATTCCATTCATATATATATATATATATAAAACATCCTCCATGCCCGGTTCCCATAAACCGTCATGTACCAAAATGACATAACTAGGGTTCATGCCGGTTCCCATAACCCGTCATGAACCACGATACCATAACAAGGGTTCATGCCGGTTCCCATAAACCGTCATGAACTTGGAAATTCATTTAAGGTTCCCTGACCTGAAATCAAAACCGTAAAGTAACCTGGGTCTCGTACCCGAATATAGGACCTCAGCTGGGCACCGTGCCCGATATCTGAGGTCGTATGCCCGAGACAAAACCAAATGGGTCTCATACCCGAGTTTATCCTTTTGAAATCCAAATCCAGTTCATGAAAGCCAATAAAGAAATACAGGCCCGTATAAGCACCGTATACGACTGAAACCTCGAAATACGTGCTTATATGTAACCATATACAAATGCACCCATGGCATCATCAAACATGTAATAAAACACATAATAAACATTTATGCATGCACCAATTTAGAAAACCAAGGTCCACTCACAGACCGTCCGAGCTGCCGCTTCGATTTGCGTGCCATACGGCTCTCCCGAGCCAATCACCGTCACTGGGACTCCCAAACCTGTCCAAATTCATTTAGAGGGTTACTAATAGCCTCATTAACCTATCATTGAAGTCCCATAATTATCCTGATTTTCTAACTATTTTTAAAATCGATCCTAAACCTTCGGACACCCCGAAACCTATCGAAACGATGTCCGATTGACACGAAACCAGTCTCAAAATGTTCGTTACATCGAATAGATGATTTCACGTGTTGAACACATTCCCAAAATATTGTTCACGTGCCCCTAGAAGTGCAATGTGCACTGTTCATCATCTTCTCCAAGGGTGAACCGGTTTTTTTTCTGCAATCGAACCGGCCGAACCGGTATGGGCCGGTTCAAGGCCTAAACCAGTCCATTTCTACCCCATTTTGTTCCCTTTTTATCCTAATATCCTCCTAATCCTATTTCCTATCATTTTACACGTTAACGGCCGGATTTTCCCTGCCGTTCACTTCCATTTCCGGCCATCCCAAGCCCCAAAACTAATCCTATTCGACTCCTAGAGTCCCCAGAAACATAACCCAATTAAAGAAATCGAGTAAAAACCATTAAAACCAAACTTTGAATTTTTGAACATTTCCTTACCTCACGGGTTCACTCCGCCGTTGCCTCCACCGTTGGCCACCGTCCAGCCTCTCGGTCCTCAGCCCCTCAACACTCTTTCACGGTCATGTTCAGCTCAGACAATGGATGGTGGTGAGGTGTGGTGTTTGTGTTTTGAAGAAAATGGAGGAAATGTGCATATGGGGGAGTTCGAGTTTTGTGAGGAAAAACAAAGAAATGAAGTTTGATGAAGATGGTTTGATCTGATGAGAGAAGAGAGATAGATTAGATGAGATGAGTGGTGAGGATTGAGTGTTTAATTGAAATGAATGGATATGATTTAAAGATGAAAAGATTAATTATAAAATAATAATTATATTAATATTTAATTAGCTTAGATCCACAATTTAGGGGTTTGGACCAATGGGATGAGTGACACTTGTCACTCATCCATGGGGCCCACTGAAAATATCTAGCCCAATCAGATTTTTCCAAATCATCACCGTCTCGAAGTACATGTATAGTGCACTTGAACTTCCTTGAACCGTAACTTCGCCGTCGAACGTCCGAATTCGACGTGCCACCTGTCTACGGATTTGTATCATCCCGATCTACGTAACTATCTTCTGCCCTCGGTCATCGGACCTCCTGGTCAAAAAGTCAAAATTTTGCTCCTTTTAACCAAAATTACCAAAATGCCCCTAAACTTCCGAACGTCATAACTTCCTCCTCGAACGTCGGAATTGAACGTGCCTCCTGTCTATGAACTCGTGACGTCACGAACTACGTCACGGTCATCGGTCAAAGTCCATTTGTCCCCCAGAATGAATAGTCAACGTTTTGCCACGGCTAGGGGCAAAACGGTCATTTTGCATCGTTCATCCGATTTCGCTCAACTAATCACGGATTAACCTCACTAATCGTAATTCGCCACTAATCTAATCTAGGAATTTGTGACAGGTCGTTACACATATTATTTAAACTACTCCTACTTTAACCTTTGTACAACAGACTTTCTTCAAACACAAATCTTACTAACACTCTAGCATTTTGCACATAATGAACCAATCACGAAATCCTACATTCATCATCTTAATTACCTTCATACATTTTTTAGTACTATAAATGTATCGAACAACGGATAAACACTTACAAGATGATTAACCTTACGATTTTGATTGAATGCGTGTAAAACATTAAATCTCTTCAATCTTATTCTAAGTGCACTGAATAGCGAATAAACACTTAGCATTGAATTGAAGTTTAAGAACTAAAACGTAAGAAGTAAATGAAATTCAGATAGTAAAACACATGGAGATTGTATTCACATTTAAAATGTAAAAAGGAAAATATCAACATATATATTGAATTATAAATAAAACCAATAAAAATAATAAGAGTTTAAGTAGAGAGGGCAAGAGTATTTCACAAGGATCACCGAACAACGACAGGAACTTTGTGAAGATGGAAATAATGGATTGTTATTCACAAGGATCTTCGAACAGCGGCAGAAACCTTATAAGGATGAAGGAAGAAACACGGGGGATTATAGACTTAAAACTTTTGAATTGCCTCGGAATTACCTTAGCTAAGGTTTTCCTTATGGAAGGCTAAAAAAATGTGTCTAAAATAAGTCTAAAAAGAAAGTCCCCAAAACAATAAGAATGGCCTCCTTATTTATAGAGAAATGCCATTAAAAAACTAGAAAATAAAATACAAATTAACTAATAAAAACAATAAAAGATTAAATAAAGGAATAGTGGAATTGTTGGCTGATTTTTAGAGCTGAAATGTGCTGGAAAACCTAGGCATGAACATGATGTTGCAGGCACAAGATTCGGTGGGAAGTTGCAGAGGAGCAGGGCATGGCTTCGGTGTGTAGGCTCTAACAGGGACTGGGGGTTTAGACGGGTGAGGTAGGTGGAGTAGCATGGGTTTGGCATGGGTTGCAGCGGATAGGCCGGATTGGACTAGACGAGCTAGTGGGCTGGTGACCTTTTAGTGCACGCGCGCTGAAGGATGAAGGGTTCCGCGAGCTTGCGCAGAACGGATCAAGCGTACGCACGCGATAGGTCTTCAATTAAGTATTATTTTATATTATTTTATACCCTTTATACTTGACTTTTAATATTAAAATAATAAATAATTGGAGAAAATAATTTATTTTGTGGGATTTTTGTAGAAATAAATAAACTTGAAATTTGGAGCATTTTGGAGAAAGAATCTTCCCGATCAGAATTATAACGAAAAAATTATAGATAAAATTTGACGGATTGCTATTTAAATTGCAGCCCAAGAAAAAAAAAGAAATCCAAGCCCAAAACCCAAGGCCCATGTCGCAATCCATTAATCCGGCCCAGCAGCCCACTTGTTCGAAGCTTAAGACCAAATCAGAGATCGGCACAAGCTCAAGCCCAGAAGTCCAGGCCCGCGAGCCCCATTCCTTCACAAGCCCAACAACCTAATCGGAGCGTGCCTCCCGAATGGTGGGTGTCTAGTTTGGCGCACGTGCACCGAATTCAGAAGATCATACCTGCCCCTATTGTTCGCCTGATCCGCTGCCATACCTTACCTACCCACCGACTGACCCTTGCACGCCCAGCCGCCTGTGTCAGGACCCGTCCCAAATATCACCTCGATACTCGGGATGAACCCTGCTCCCGTCTGACAATCACACTTACAATACCAAAAAGGAACTTAATACCACTATAAGCATAACCATCAGACGAAGGAGTAAATATATACAACAGTAAGTCAGAGCGTGGTTCTACAAAATGGGCATCAAAAGTCCTACAAGTCTAAGTCCGCAACGGAAGAACGTCGAAAGCCCTATGCCTCGATATCTGCCTCAACGTTCACCCCAGCGCTATCACCACGACCTGGAGGGAAAATTAAAAACCAAAGGTGTGAGTGGGCCAAAAAGAATAAAAGTTTTAAAACCGTTTACCAGCAAATCAACGTAAGGAAATAAAATCATTTGTTCCCTCCGGTTTAAAACCAGGCATGCCAATGAAGTATTAGAAAAACCATAATATGAACATCATAAGAAACAGAGACACTATAAATACCATAAGAAACAGATACACTATAAAACATCATAAGAAACCAGAGTATAACCCGATCAAACCTGCTGGACCTATCCGAGTCTTTAAACTCAACCAGGCCTCACATATCAATCCGAGTCTTTAAACTCCCGAGTCTTTAAACTCAATAGGCCTATGGGGGTAATATCATAGTATCCGAGTCTTTAAACTCCCGAGTCTTTAAACTCAATCCGGGCCCGTCCCCCATAAATATCAATCCGGGTCTTTAAACCCATATCCAGATCCAGCAAATCCAATCCATATCCAGTGTAAAACCAATTCAAAATCCATCACCAAATCCGAATTCGAAATCCCCGGTTTGACGCCCTTCCGGCGTTCAGAACCGACATTCCGAACCCAAATCCGGAAAATCCATTTCCATACTAAAAACCATAGGAAATCCCTAACCATGTTTCATAACCCATTTACCATCATCAGAAAACATTTATAGGGTGAATTTCTCAAATATGGCATCAAAATCTGAAAACCGGCTTTTTCTCGAAAAACGTACAAAACCCCGAAAATATCTCGAAAAACGTGCAAACATCTCAATCACGTATAACCATCATTTCAAGCATAAAAACACATATAGAATCATAAAACAGTAATTAAAACAGTTTGGCATGCTCGGAAATAAGAAAGAGTCCACTCACAGTTTACGACACGTCACTCGCGCTCCGTGCGCTCCTCAACCGTCTCTGGTGTCTCCCGTCCTGTCAATAGATACCAAATAGGGTCACAATAACATCAAGGATACCTTCCCTATTTTCCCCAATTTTTCGGGAATTTAATAATATTTTAATCATAAACCCTAAACCGTACGGATTCCCGAACCATTCCGTAATACCGTCCGATTAACCCGAAAACTGTACCATTGGATTCCTTAGGACATTTAGAGCTAAACTCATGTTGGACGCTTAACCGGATTCCTTCCCACGCGCCCCCACGCGCCGCCCAAAGTGGCTGCGCGTGGGCCTCACGCGCCTGCTACAGTCCACCTTCAACCTCGAGTCAACCGGTTCAACTGTGTTGAACCGGCGTGACCGGTTCTCCGCCGTTCACCCACCATTCTTCTCCATTTCAATACCCCTAGCTTCGTCCAGTCCCCTGTAATCAAACCCAAGCCTAAAATCCAGGAATCACGGCCTAGAACCCTTCGTCTTCAACCTCGAAATAACTTGCCCGTGGGCTCTGTTTTCCTTCCCGGCCGTCCACAGCTTCCCCCTTCACGGTGGTGATACCAGCACCACCCTAGGACCCTACTTAGTCCTGCCCAACTCACAGAATCCATCGATTCATCCCCGAAGTCCACGACTTCACGTTTGAAACTCACGGCTAAAACAGGGTACAACGAACCCGCCGTCGAACCACCAGCCACCGTGAACCTCCCGTCACGGCAACCACCACAAACGACGCCTAAGACCTCACAGAACAACACCCTAACCTCCTAACCCCTCGACTCTAAGCCCAACATCACGACTTTGCATTTGAAAAATCCACGAAAAACAGAGTAAACGGGCTTACCTTTCGATTCCGGCGCCGCCGTGAGAACCGTCACCCACCACGGCGCTCGTGGGACTCCCCTCAACCTCCTGAGTCTCCTACCGCCCTGGTTTGCCTCACCACACGACACAACAGCCTCCACCGTCCACGGTCTCCCCTGTTTTCCTCAAACGTTCGCCGCACCACCACCGTGCCACCGTGCACGATTCCAGTCCCAAAACACGATCAGCACCTCACCCACGTCTCTCTGTCACTCTCACCAGTCACTCCTCACTCTCCCTGGCCTCCAGATCGATCACCGCCTCACCCAAACTCCTCTCTGTTTTTCAGTTTCCTTCGAATTGGTGCACGGTTCAAAAATGCCCAAGTGTGGCCGTGCACACTTAAGTTCCTCCTAGAACCATCTAGGGTCCCCCACGTGTCCCTCAGCAATTGGCCAGCCCAAAATATCTGCCACTTGCCCTTATCTGATTGGGCTGAGGAAAAATGACCAAAATGCCCTTCTGCACAAAATTACCATTTTGCCCTCAGACTTCCCAGACCCGTATCTTTTCCGTCCGACGTCCGATGACAGCGTGCCGCCTGTCGTTGAACTCAGGACGTCGAGACCTATCCAACGGTCCTCGGTCTACGTGAAAATCACACATCCTCCAAAAAGTCAACATTTTCCCTTTTAGCTCAAAATTACGGTAACGCCCTCAACCTTCCGTACATCATAACTTTTCCTCCGGTTGTCCGAATCGAACCTGCCACCTGTCTACGGACTCGTGACGTTCTAACCTACGTCACGGTCAAGGGCTAACACCCATCCAATCAATATTACAAAAAGTCAACTTTTCGTTTACTATTCACAAGGGCAAAATCGTCCTTTTTACAAAACTTCACAAAAATTACATTTGTACCCTTCCTGTAGGTACGGGTTGTTACAATCTACCCCCCTAAAAAGAATTTCGTCCCCGAAATTCAGTGAAATAAATAAGGGTACTGTTCTCGCATCAAGGCCTCGGGTTCCCAAGTAGCTTCTTCGACCTGATGATTCCTCCACAATACCTTCACTAAGGGAACCGTCTTCCTTCGCAACACTTTATCCTTCCGATCCAGGATTGCAACAGGTTGCTCTTCAAAACTCAAGTCTTCCCTCAGTTCCACTGGTTGTGCTTCCAAAACATGCGAATCATCTCGAATATATTTCCGAAGCATGGAAACATGAAAGACATTATGTACCTTTTCCAAATCTGCTGGTAAGGCCAACCGATAAGCTACAGGACCAATCCGCTCCAAAATCTCATACGGTCCAATGTAACGAGGACTCAACTTCCCTCGTCTGCCAAATCGTACAATTCCCTTCCAAGGAGATAGCTTCAGGAAAACCCAGTCTCCAACAGCAAACTCCAAATCCCTGATCCTACGGTCAGCGTAGCTCTTTTGGCGGTCCTGCGCTGCCTTCAATCGATCCCTAATCAGTACCACTTTTTCCTGAGTAAGCTCCACCAGCTCAGAAGTAGTCAACCTCCTCTCACCGACCTCAGTCCAACACAGTGGAGTCCGACACTGTCGCCCATACAAAGCCTCGTAAGGAGCCATCCCAATGCTCTCCTGAAAACTATTATTGTAAGCGAACTCCATCAAAGGCAGATGTGATTCCCAAGTACCCTGAAACTGAAGCACACAAGCTCGCATCATATCCTCGAGAATCTGAATAGTCCGCTCAGACTGCCTATCAGTCTGAGGATGAAAAGCAGTACTGAAGTGTAATTTAGTCCCAAAAGCTTCCTGTAAGCTCTGCCAAAAACGAGAAGTGAATCTCGGATCTCTATCAGATACTATCGACTCCGGAGTCCCATGCAATCGAATAATCTCATTAATAAACAACTGTGCAAACTGTTCCAACCTGAAGTTCTCCCGTACTGGCAAGAAATGAGCAGACTTCGTAAGGCGATCCACAACAACCCATACACCATCGTGTCCCTTCGGTGTTCTCGGAAGCTTGAACACAAAATCCATAGTCAGGTGATCCCATTTCCACTCGGGAATCGGCAAAGGTTGCATCGCTCCATAAGGTCTCTGCCGCTCGGCTTTTACCTGTTGACAAATCAAACATCTACTGACATACTCTGCAATTTCACGTTTCATCCCTGACCACCAGTAATGCTCTCGAAGTGTACGATACATCTTGGTCCCACCAGGATGCATCGCATAAGCTGAACAGTGAGCCTCATCCAGTATCACCTTCTTCAAGACTTCATCCTCAGGAACACACAACCGTCCATTCTTAACCAAGGCTCCATCCTCATGGATCTCAAAATCCTGTCTTTCTCCAGCCTCGACCTCAATCCGAATGATGCCCAGAATAGGGTCCTCAAACTGAGCATCAATCACCTGATCAATCAAAACGGGTCGCACATGGAAACTCGCTAGGAGGGCTCCCTGATCATCCACAGTCAACTCTACTCCCAACTTACGGAGCTCAACCAGCAAAGGTAACCGTACTGTCCTCAGATGCGACAAAGAACCAGCTGACTTTCTGCTCAGAGCATCGGCTACCACATTAGCCTTCCCTGGATGATACTCAATAGTACAATCGTAGTCCTTAAGTAACTCCAACCAACGGCGCTGTCTGAGGTTCAATTCCTTTTGAGTGAACAAATACTTCAAACTCTTGTGGTCCGTAAAGATCCTACACTTCTCACCGTACAAGTAATGTCGCCAAATCTTCAATGCATGAACCACCGCAGCCAGTTCCAAGTCATGTGTAGGGTAGTTCACCTCATGGGGTTTCAATTGCCGGGAAGCATAAGCAATCACTTTCCCGTGCTGCATCAAGACACAACCCAAACCTTGTAAAGAAGCGTCACTGTACACCTCGAACTCCCCACTATCATCTGGAAGGGCTAACACAGGAGCAGATGTCAACCGCCTTTTAAGCTCCTGGAAACTCTGTTCACAGTTCTCATCCCACTCAAACCGAACTCCCTTCCGTGTCAACCTCGTCAACGGTGCTGCAAGAATAGAAAAGCCCTCAATAAAACGCCGGTAATACCCTGCCAAACCCAGAAAACTCCGAATCTCCGTCACCGTCTTAGGCTGTTCCCAATTGGCTACCGCCTCAACTTTCTGAGGATCCACACGAATGCCCTCGGCCGAAATCACATGGCCAAGAAATCCAACACTGGTCAACCAGAACTGACACTTACTGAGCTTCGCATACAACTGATGCTCCCTCAACGTTTTAAGCACGATCCTCAGATGTTTCTCATGCGCCTTCGCACTCTTCGAAAACACCAAAATATCATCAATGAAAACAATCACAAAACGATCCAAGTAAGGCCGGAACACTCGGTTCATAAGATCCATAAAAGCTGCTGGGGCATTAGTCAAACCAAAAGGCATCACCACAAACTCATAGTGACCGTACCTGGTCCGGAAAGCTGTCTTCGGTATATCCTCCTCTTTAACCCTTAACTGGTGATAGCCGGAGCGAAGATCAATCTTCGAGAAATACTGTGCTCCCTTGAGCTGGTCAAACAAATCATCAATCCGGGGTAGGGGGTACTTATTCCGAATAGTTACCTTATTCAGTTGCCTGTAATCCACACACAATCTCAATCCTCCGTCCTTTTTCTTGACAAACAAAACAGGTGCTCCCCAAGGTGACATACTCGGTCGAATGAATCCTATATCGACCAATTCTTGCAACTGGGCCTTAAGTTCCCTCAATTCGGCAGGTGCCATACGATAAGGAGTCTGAGAAATAGGCTGTGTACCTGGTAGAAGCTCAATCGTAAACTCAAGATCTCGGTGTGGGGGTAGTCCTGGCAACTCCTCTGGAAAAACATCGGGAAACTCCCGTACCACTGGTATATCCTCCGCTCTCTCTGGCGTAGCACGCGTATCCACCACATGAGCTAAGTAACCTTGGCACCCTTTCCGTAACAGTTTACTAGCCTCGAGTGCCGAAATAACTCCCGTAGGAAGTGCACGCTGATCCCCCTGAAATGTAGTCTCTGGTAATCCGGGACTCCTAAAAGTCACTCTCCTATCGAAACATTCGATAGAAGCATGATGTCTCGTCAGCCAGTCCATACCCAAGATCACATCAAAGTCCCGTAAATCCAAGAGTAACAAATCTGCCAGTAACTCCACCTGGCCTACCAGTACCGGACACTCTCTCAAAACCTGAGTCACTACCAACACCTCCCCAGTAGGTGTACTCACTCCTAACGCACAATCCAAAGTAGACACCTCCCTCTCCTTAACCAGACTACAACTCCGAGCTATAAATGAATGGGTAGCCCCGGGATCTATCAAAGTAAAAACAGTGTGACCAAGTATGGTGAGTGTACCTGTCACCACTCCCGGTGCTGACCTAGCCTCCTGCTGAGTCATAGCAAAAACTCGCGCCTGAGGTCCCGACGACCTACCGCGCCCTCTGGAACTGCTCGTGGCACCTCCGCCACCCCTAGGGCCTGCCGCCCCTGATACTGATGCAGTACTCCGCCCGGGTTCTGCTGCACCTCTACCTGCTCCACCCTCCGGAGCTAACAATGGGCACTCCCGACGGAAATGTCCTCGCTCCCCACAGTAGAAGCAAGTGTCTCTACCGGGTCCACCGGTATGCCTCCCTGTCGAAGCCACTGAAGTCGCACTCGCCTGAGGAGTCGGCTGTGACCTAGCTCCTCGAAATCCTGAGCCCTGGAAACTGCCTGGTCTGCCATACCGGGCTCCACCAGCCGATAGTGATCCACCAAAATTACCCCGTTTCGGGGGCCTCTGACTCGATGCTCCTGGGAATGACTGCTCTCGGCGTCGAACACTGCCCGAATACTGTGGTCGAGCAGGTAAACTGGCCTCCACCCTGACAGCAGCATCAGACAACTCTCGGAAAGTAGCAAAAGAGCCGGCTGTCACTATGGCCCTGATCTCTCCCCGGAGACCCAACTCAAACCGGCGGCACTTCTCCGCCTCCGTCGCCACAAATGCCGGAGCAAAACGAGATAGCATCTGGAACCTCTGCTCATACTCAGCAACTGTCAAGTTTCCTTGCTTCAAGTGAAGGAATTCCGCTTCCTTCGCATCCCTGAAAGAACGGGGATAGTACTGATCTAGAAACCTCTCCCGGAAAGTCTCCCAGGTCACAGTATGTGCATCCCAGCCGGACAGTTCCAGCGTATACCACCACTCGTAGGCAGCTCCATCCAACAGAAAAGTGGCTAACAATACCCGATCCTCGGGAGGACAGTGCATCACCCCAAAAATACGCTCGAGTCGGGTGATCCATCGGTGAGCTTCCTCGGGATCAGCCCCACCGCTGAACGTAGTAGCCCCAAGCCTCTGGGCTCTCTCGATCGAAGCGCTCTCAGTCCCTCTCGCCGCTTCATCTTCAGGTCGTGGAGGGGGTTCACGTCTCAGAGGCATGATCAATCGTACGCTGAAAGAGGCATAGAGTTAGTATAACAACCTAGACCCAACACAAATTGACACAACCTATGCTCTGATACCAATTGTCAGGACCCGTCCCAAATATCACCTCGATACTCGGGATGAACCCTGCTCCCGTCTGACAATCACACTTACAATACCAAAAAGGAACTTAATACCACTATAAGCATAACCATCAGACGAAGGAGTAAATATATACAACAGTAAGTCAGAGCGTGGTTCTACAAAATGGGCATCAAAAGTCCTACAAGTCTAAGTCCGCAACGGAAGAACGTCGAAAGCCCTATGCCTCGATATCTGCCTCAACGTTCACCCCAGCGCTATCACCACGACCTGGAGGGAAAATTAAAAACCAAAGGTGTGAGTGGGCCAAAAAGAATAAAAGTTTTAAAACCGTTTACCAGCAAATCAACGTAAGGAAATAAAATCATTTGTTCCCTCCGGTTTAAAACCAGGCATGCCAATGAAGTATTAGAAAAACCATAATATGAACATCATAAGAAACAGAGACACTATAAATACCATAAGAAACAGATACACTATAAAACATCATAAGAAACCAGAGTATAACCCGATCAAACCTGCTGGACCTATCCGAGTCTTTAAACTCAACCAGGCCTCACATATCAATCCGAGTCTTTAAACTCCCGAGTCTTTAAACTCAATAGGCCTATGGGGGTAATATCATAGTATCCGAGTCTTTAAACTCCCGAGTCTTTAAACTCAATCCGGGCCCGTCCCCCATAAATATCAATCCGGGTCTTTAAACCCATATCCAGATCCAGCAAATCCAATCCATATCCAGTGTAAAACCAATTCAAAATCCATCACCAAATCCGAATTCGAAATCCCCGGTTTGACGCCCTTCCGGCGTTCAGAACCGACATTCCGAACCCAAATCCGGAAAATCCATTTCCATACTAAAAACCATAGGAAATCCCTAACCATGTTTCATAACCCATTTACCATCATCAGAAAACATTTATAGGGTGAATTTCTCAAATATGGCATCAAAATCTGAAAACCGGCTTTTTCTCGAAAAACGTACAAAACCCCGAAAATATCTCGAAAAACGTGCAAACATCTCAATCACGTATAACCATCATTTCAAGCATAAAAACACATATAGAATCATAAAACAGTAATTAAAACAGTTTGGCATGCTCGGAAATAAGAAAGAGTCCACTCACAGTTTACGACACGTCACTCGCGCTCCGTGCGCTCCTCAACCGTCTCTGGTGTCTCCCGTCCTGTCAATAGATACCAAATAGGGTCACAATAACATCAAGGATACCTTCCCTATTTTCCCCAATTTTTCGGGAATTTAATAATATTTTAATCATAAACCCTAAACCGTACGGATTCCCGAACCATTCCGTAATACCGTCCGATTAACCCGAAAACTGTACCATTGGATTCCTTAGGACATTTAGAGCTAAACTCATGTTGGACGCTTAACCGGATTCCTTCCCACGCGCCCCCACGCGCCGCCCAAAGTGGCTGCGCGTGGGCCTCACGCGCCTGCTACAGTCCACCTTCAACCTCGAGTCAACCGGTTCAACTGTGTTGAACCGGCGTGACCGGTTCTCCGCCGTTCACCCACCATTCTTCTCCATTTCAATACCCCTAGCTTCGTCCAGTCCCCTGTAATCAAACCCAAGCCTAAAATCCAGGAATCACGGCCTAGAACCCTTCGTCTTCAACCTCGAAATAACTTGCCCGTGGGCTCTGTTTTCCTTCCCGGCCGTCCACAGCTTCCCCCTTCACGGTGGTGATACCAGCACCACCCTAGGACCCTACTTAGTCCTGCCCAACTCACAGAATCCATCGATTCATCCCCGAAGTCCACGACTTCACGTTTGAAACTCACGGCTAAAACAGGGTACAACGAACCCGCCGTCGAACCACCAGCCACCGTGAACCTCCCGTCAAGGCAACCACCACAAACGACGCCTAAGACCTCACAGAACAACACCCTAACCTCCTAACCCCTCGACTCTAAGCCCAACATCACGACTTTGCATTTGAAAAATCCACGAAAAATAGAGTAAACGGGCTTACCTTTCGATTCCGGCGCCGCCGTGAGAACCGTCACCCACCACGGCGCTCGTGGGACTCCCCTCAACCTCCTGAGTCTCCTACCGCCCTGGTTTGCCTCACCACACGACACAACAGCCTCCACCGTCCACGGTCTCCCCTGTTTTCCTCAAACGTTCGCCGCACCACCACCGTGCCACCGTGCACGATTCCAGTCCCAAAACACGATCAGCACCTCACCCACGTCTCTCTGTCACTCTCACCAGTCACTCCTCACTCTCCCTGGCCTCCAGATCGATCACCGCCTCACCCAAACTCCTCTCTGTTTTTCAGTTTCCTTCGAATTGGTGCACGGTTCAAAAATGCCCAAGTGTGGCCGTGCACACTTAAGTTCCTCCTAGAACCATCTAGGGTCCCCCACGTGTCCCTCAGCAATTGGCCAGCCCAAAATATCTGCCACTTGCCCTTATCTGATTGGGCTGAGGAAAAATGACCAAAATGCCCTTCTGCACAAAATTACCATTTTGCCCTCAGACTTCCCAGACCCGTATCTTTTCCGTCCGACGTCCGATGACAGCGTGCCGCCTGTCGTTGAACTCAGGACGTCGAGACCTATCCAACGGTCCTCGGTCTACGTGAAAATCACACATCCTCCAAAAAGTCAACATTTTCCCTTTTAGCTCAAAATTACGGTAACGCCCTCAACCTTCCGTACATCATAACTTTTCCTCCGGTTGTCCGAATCGAACCTGCCACCTGTCTACGGACTCGTGACGTCCTAACCTACGTCACGGTCAAGGGCTAACACCCATCCAATCAATATTACAAAAAGTCAACTTTTCGTTTACTATTCACAAGGGCAAAATCGTCCTTTTTACAAAACTTCACAAAAATTACATTTGTACCCTTCCTGTAGGTACGGGTTGTTACAGCCTGCCCCCGAAATGATGATCTACTCTCCACCTGCTCCTCCCGAGTCACATCACTCCTGCTCAGCTGCTCCAAGCCGAACCTGCTTCAGCCATTCCTCCAAACCTACAACAACATGCTTTTTTCTGATTTTCCAGCACTATTCAAACCTAAAATTCAGCTTTTTCACTATTTTCATAATTTAATCCTGATTTAATTATTTATTTTTATTTCATTTTTTATTTTTTTTTTATAATTTTTGACACTTTCTCTATAAATAGAGAAGTGTTCCTTTTTGTTAAGGGTCCCAATTTTAGTCCCAATTTTGCTCATGTTAGTTTCATTTAGTAGTTCTTTTTATCTTTAGTTCATTTTCTTTATATTTTGTTCTTTATTTTTTTTACCATTTGTAACTTCTTGTAGATTTCTTATTAATTAGCTTTCTTTTAATTCTTGTTTTTAATTTATGTCTTTATATTTTGTTTCTTAATTTCATTTCTTCGTTACTTTGATCTTGTGATTTTTCTTTGAGAGCTCTTAAACACATTTTTATGTTTTCCTTAAGAAATACTTAGGTCGAGTAATTCTAAGGCAATTCAAGAGTTTTTAAGACCGAATTTCTCGTATCTCTTCTTCCATCTTCACAAGTTTTCTGCCGATGTTCTGTGATTCTTGTGAAAAACCATATTTTTCTACTTGAATTCTTGTTATTGTTATTAGTTTTACTTATAATTCAATATATGTGTTGGTATTTTCTTTCTAATATTTATAAGTAAGAATGCAATCTCCATGTGTTTTACTTTTTGAATTTCTTTTATTTCATATGTTCTAGTGCTTAAACTTCAATTCAACGCTTGTTGATCCGCTGTTCGGGGCATTTAAAATAGAATTGAAGAGATTTAATGTTTGATCGTTGTTCGATGTATTAAATTACAAACTTAAGGTGGATCATATTGTAAGTAATAATCCGCTGTTTGGTGCATTTATAATATGAAAAATGTATGCATGTAATTGAGATGATGAATGTATGATTTCGTGATTGGTTCAATATGAGCATAATGTTAGAGTGTTAGTAAAAAATTGTATTTGAAGAAAATCCACTTGTACAAAAGTTAAAGTAGAAGTAGAATTAAATTCTTAATTGTTTTTACTTGTTTTCTTTATTTTTTGGTTACAATCTTTTCAACCCCCTATTTAATTCATTAATTCTTTAATTCTTTAATTATTTTATTCATTTATTCATTAATTCTTTAATTCTTTAATTTATTTAATTCTCACTAATATATTACTAATGTTTTCTAATTTCCCCGGTAAAAAATGATCTGTATTTATCAATACTACAACTACACAAGTTAAATACATGTAAACCACACATTTCATTAAAATCTACCCCCCTTGAAGAATTTCGTCCTAGAAATTCACATATGACCCTCAACCCTCTGTGGAAACTATGCCTCTAATCACCCCTAGGCTCCCACGTGGTCGCTGCCACGTCATAATCCCACCACAAAATACACAAGGGACAACCATCACCAAACGTAAACTACAACTCACGACCATTGTCTAATCCCGACTCACCCTCCAATGACTGCACTGGAAAAGTGACAGGACCCATCCCAATCCCCCCGGGATTAGTGCGGGATGACCCTGCTCCCGTCTGACACGAAGTGTCAGACAAGGGATATTTTCGTCCTTTGCCCTCCCGGGCTATCAGAGTACGCCAGGATCCGGAGGAGGCATGTGATATCTCGGTCTCTGCTACAGCCCACATCCGATGTCAACCTGAAGGGCGGTCAAAACATTATAAACTGTGAGTGGACAAAACAAGAGTTTATAAAAACATTTAATAAGGAAGACATTTGTACCCTCCACTAAAAAGCATGCATGCATTCGAAAACCATTTATCCAAAACAACCATATGTGGGACTAAGCCCAAAGCAGATATAAACTAAGGTCGAAAGGACCACAATAAAAACGACCATACGGGCCACTGCCCAAATCCTGTGCACACCTGTACACACCACATATCATATATCATATATCCATCACATACATATATATAAGTCACACAACCAATCCTGTCACGGTATCCAAAGCTACGCGCACGCTACCCGGGTCTCAATCCGAGTCATCTCAAAGTCAAGGTCAATGTCCGCAGACCACTGACCCTACCCGAGGTAATAGTAACCATAGCCTTCCTGAGAGTAAGGAACCCAACTGGGGGGTGACTCCACTCAGTCGGTGCTCCGTGACTACTCCGGGGTCCACCCAGGCCAACGACCCTCCCCGGAGGAGATAATAGAAGTAAAGGAAGGTAGACGAACATATATATATACATAACATAAACATTCATGACCGGTTCCCCTGAACCGTCATGATCCATAATCAGGTAACATGCCAGTTCCCATAAACCATCATGTACTGTAATAACATAACCAGGTAACATGCCGGTTCCCATAAACCGTCATGTACCGTAATAACCAACAAGGGTTCATGCCGGTTCCCATAAACCGTCATGAACCATGATACCATAACAAGGGTTCATGCCGGTTCCCATAAACCGTCATGAACCTGGGAATCCATTTAAGGTTCCCTGACCTGAAATCAAAACCGTAAAATGACTGGGTCTCGTACCCGAACATAGGACACCAACTGGGCACCGTGCCCGGAATCTGAGGTCATATGCCCGAGACAAAACCAAATGGGTCTCATACCCGAGTTTATCATTTTGAAATCCAAATTCAGTTCATTTAAATCAATAAAGAAATACAGACCCGTATAAGCACCGTATAAGGCCGAAACCTCGAAATACGTGCTTATACGTAACCACATACAAATGCACCCATGGCATCATCAAACAAGTAATAAAACATATAATAAACATTTATGCATGCACCAATTTAGAAAACAAGGTCCACTCACAGACCGTCCGAGCTGCCGCCTCGATTTGCGTGCCATACGGCTCCCCGAGCCGATCACCGTCACCGGGACTCCCAAACCTGTCCAAATCGTAATAGAAGGTTACTAACTACTTAATTAACCTCCTACCAAAGCCCCGTAATTTTCCCGTATTTTTAACTATTTTTAATCCCGAACCTAAAACTTCCGATGCCCCGAAACATATCGAGACAGTGTCCGATCGACACGAAACCAGTCCCAAAATGTTCGTTAGATCGAATAGATGATTTCCCATGTTGAACACTTTCCCAAATTCCCTGCCACGCGCCCTCACGCGCCGCCTGAAGTGGCTGCGCGTGGGCTTCACGCGCCTGCTACAGTACCTGCTGACGTCAGCATGACGTCATCTGACAGCTGTGAGGTCTGACATGTCAGACTCTGACAGGTGCCACGTGTCAAGCTCCCATTGGTCCACGTCACTGTGCTGTCAGTGCCACGTGGCAGTCTGACATGTGCCACGTGTCATCACGGCACTGGTCCACGTCAGTGCCACGTGTCAGCCTCTGATTGGGCCACGTCACTGACATGTCAGTACTGACTGTGCACTGACATGTGACACGTGTCGCACTCCTATTGGCCCATTTTCTGACATGTCAGCTGACATTGTCAGATCTGACAAGGCTGACGTCATCGCTGACATGATGACGTCAGCAGGATGACGTCACCTGTCATCCCTGCCCTCCCGCGGGTCGACCCGAACGTCTGCAACCGGGTCGCCGTGACCCGCGGCTTGACCCGGCCAGTTCTCCCAGCTCCGGCCACCAAAACACTCCCCGTTTGTCCCATTCTCTTCGTCTCAACCTAACCTATAGTCCTATGACCTTAAAATGTAAGAAAAGCATCGAAAACCATACCTTCGAGTTTGGCCATGGCGGCCGTGCATTCCTCCGCCGTTCACGGCCGTTCCAGGCCGTCTAATGCCTCGAAACCAATCCCACTCATCTCCTGGGTGTCCTAGAAACCTTACCCAATTAATGGAATCGAATAAAACCCATTAAAACCCAATTTCGAATTTTTGAAATTTCCTTACCTCACGGGTCGAGCTCCTCCGCCGTGTCCTCCGTCGTCCGTCGCCGTGACTCGCCGTCCCAGCCTCTCTGTCCTTCCCTCCCGTCACTCACGGTCACACCCAAGCAATGAATGGTGATGGTGTGTGTGTGTGTTGCGGTTTTTGGAAGAAAATGGAGAAAATGGAGGATTTTGGGTTATGGGGTTTCGGGTGTGTGTGAAGAATAAAGGGGATGAAATCAGATGAGAGAATGAGGGATGAAGGGTGAGGATTAAAAGGTAGGGTTGAAATGGATGGTTAGGATTAATAGTTGTTAGGTTAAATTATAAAATAATTAAAATAATAATATTTAATTATTTAGATCCACATTTTGGGGGATCAAAGCAATGGGATGAGTGACACTTGTCACTCATCCATGGGGCCCACCAAAATATCCACCCAATCAGATTTCGCCGAAACGTCCCCGTCTCGAAGTTCGTGCATAGTGAAATCGAACTTCCGTGACCCATAACTCTCCCGTTTGAAGTCCGATTTCAGTGTGCCGCCTGCCTATGGATTTGTATCTTCCTTATTTACGTAACGGTCTTCGGCCCTCGGCCATCGGACCTCCCGGTCAAAAAGTCAACTTTTGACCTCCCATTCACCCAAATTACCAAAATGCCCATAAACTTCCGAACGTCATAACTTCTTCCTCGAACGTCGTAATTGAACGTGCCACCTGTCTATGAACTCGTGACGTCACGAACTACGTCACGGTCATCGGTCAAAGTCCATTTGACTGCCCGATTAAAAAGTCAACGTTTTGCCACCATCAGGGCAAAACGGTCATTTCGCACAGTTCGTCCGATTTCGCTCTACTAATCACGGATTAGCCTCACTAATCGTGATTAGTCACTAATCTAATCTAGGAATTTGGGACGGGTCGTTACAACCTTCCCTCCTTAATTAATTTCATCCTCGAAATTCCAACCGACCTAATCTAACCGTTCTTCCCTCCTTAATTAGTTTCGTTCTTGAAACTCCACTATCCTGATTCCACAACCACCTCGTGGAAAGTAGAATCGACCGCAAAACACGTGTACCCTAGTACACCCACTAGTCAACATAAACCTCGTTTGTAACTAGACGTACCACTAACGCTCTCGTCGTATCGACTACATTCGACCACGTCGAATGACAGAAGTCGTACGCTCCGAACTGATCCCACTTGTCAGATCTACCGTTTCGCTGACACAACCAACTAGACGGTTCCTTGCTCAACCACTAACTATCCTGACGTCTGCTCCCACTGGGAGTCATCAGACCTCACACCATGATCCACGCTGACACCTCCTACAAACTGTCAGTACTTGACAGTTGTCAGTCGCAAACTGATATGACACACACTCGTGGTTACACTAACCACAAGCATTTCACTCGACCTGTGTGTAACTAGACTCATCAGAACCACTATGACCCAATGCACAGTATCCAATGTCCAGTCCACGACCCCGACTAATCCAACGGTATCGGAACCAAGCCGACTACCAACACGCTCTCCAACGTACCACCGGTATCTCCTATATACCGTCGCCAGGCACGACAAGTCTGCCTAGTATCGTACCTTGAACAACGTACAAGGTACGTACATCTACCCATCAATCAGCCTACAACCACCTAGGTTGTAGCCAATCACGTTTCTACGATGGAGTCCATTTGTCCAATCCAGTATTAGACAATCGAAACTCCGACCCATTATTTATTTCCAAATCCGAATCCGAATCCGCAATTTCGTAAGAAATCCCAAATCCGAACCCAGAAGTCGTATCCATATCCATGTTCAAATCCGAATCCAAAATCCTTATTCCGTAAGCTAGCATTTGGAATAACTATTCCGAACCCAAATCCATAAAAGAAAATCTACAGTCAAGCTCTAGAATCAAATCCTGAATCGTCACCCAGAATCCGATTCCAAAACCCAAATCTAGAAATCCTTTTTCAAGTTCCAAAATCAAATCCTGAATCGTCATCCAGAAATCTGATTCCAAAACTCGAAATATCGTTCTCGTCTACCGAGACACACTATATCCGAACCTATCGGATACCTGCTCAGACACATTACATCTGATTGACTTCATAGGGAAGCCGATCCCAACATCCACACATCTCTAAGACTGACCATATCCGACCACGTCGGAAGACTACTCATCGGACAACTACTCAGGTGAGTAATAAGTCATATGGGATTTACCTCGAAAAGAAGTTCAGTCCCATCATGCTCCACTCAACATCCAAGTAAGAGTGATAAACTCTCCACCTATCTGGATCATCAAGATCACGATCCAGATCCACCACTACGTCAAACGACTATAGACGTCACGATCGAGACTGTGGGTCCTCCCCAATCACCTCGTATCGATCCTTGGCATTCTACCTAGGAAAATCCAAAGATGATCCAAGACGATGACATCAAAACTCGTCCTATGTGAATACAACCAAACTCGCTGCATTCACCACGTCACGTAAACCAAGATCGTCTGCCACCAAGCAGAAAATGAGAAATCTCAGTCACCTAACTTCGATATACTCATCTCCTCCTGATGGTCCAGAACAAATCCCGGGTCCACCAACCAATACACAATCAGTGTACGAGTGGCAACCAACAACATCTATATCATCAACGTCATCTACCATCATCAATCATGGTAGAATCCGAGAAGTCACCCAAAACGACTTCGCATTACCCGTTACCAATGCGGAAAACCCGTATTCCACTCGTCACCTCAATCGCAACCTCTCGCGATTCCGAAGTTCCAACAAGATTGGAAACAACATACCCGGACATCAACCACGTGTCCCCTAACCAGTTTAACTCTATCTGAGTTCCACTCCTGAACCACAGATACCGAACATATGCCCATTACGACGGAGTCACACCCCGATCCGTAACTCATCGTCATCACGATCACCGGCACCAGTACCAGCACTAGTACTAGTATCATCACCAACGCACTATCACCAGTATCAGTATCAGCATCGGCACACCGGGTGCAAATCTGACAACCCTGGATCTCCACTCATACCAAGCGACGATCGCGTACCTCTGCTCGTATAGGAGAAACTCTGTCTCCCTCGTACCTGACAACTCTGGGTACAGTCACCCTGACAACTCATGCGAGAAAAGGAAAACGTTCCCCGAACGTCCCCGATCCCCAACAATCGTAACTATAACCACTCTCGGTAGTAGCGCCTGCCCCACACTCGTGCAGACCTAACTACCAGACATCGCTATATCCAGACTCCGTATCCAACGGAATCAATCGTCCGTACCAACTACTCTGTATCCCACTCAGGGATTCCATCGACAAGTACCAACCCTGGTAACTTGTCCAACAATCTCTATCCTGTCGTAACTTGACTAAACCATTGTCGTCTACCAGGTCATCCACGACCTTAGTTGCACCAACCCACAACTGAAGTAGCACGACAACCAACTCGGTCTAACCGATACGTACAACCCTGACTGCGAAGTGCAGTCCCAATACAAGCTGACATGCCTAGACCGACTAACGAATCCAAATCCGAATAGTCGTCCAAGTCAAACCACCAGTCAACTCCCATTTCCGAACCATACACATACGGTAGGGTTCCACGATCACACCTAGAGTTCCCCTGAACCCACCTGCGAAAAGCAGTAAAATCAACAATCTGACCGACCCTGCGGTCCGACATCATAAAGACGTCAATCCAATCCTACCAACAATCCAACTCGGATTCCTCGAATCCGGTTGCAAACTGCCAACTGCAGTAAATCCATTTAACTCAACATAATCTGACCATCTAATGGTCACACTCCTAACCAGTCGTCGGAATCGATCCTACGACATCGTGAAGCGATCCCAACTAACCGTCTCACGATCCAAAACTCTAACGTAAAACTACGTTAAGCCTTCCGTAGGGTTCCACACTGCCAACCCTGACAGAACCATGGCAACCCCGGCATCGAGTGCCGAACCAAGGCTTGCCAATCCTACTAACTATCGTACCGGCACCCCGACAATCAGGTTGACTACGAACTGCAGCCCCTTGAGATATCACATCCTCGACCTGCGTACATACTCCAAGAGCTACACGGTTGCTCGAAGAGAGACAACCCCGCTCTGATACCACGTTGACAGGACCCATCCCAATCCCCCCGGGATTAGTGCGGGATGACCCTGCTCCCGTCTGACACGAAGTGTCAGACAAGGGATATTTTCGTCTTTTGCCCTCCCGGGCTATCAGAGTACGCCAGGATCCGGAGGAGGCATGTGATATCTCGGTCTCTGCTACAGCCCACATCCGATGTCAACCTGAAGGGCAGTCAAAACATTAAAAACTGTGAGTGGACAAAACAAGAGTTTATAAAAACATTTAATAAGGAAGACATTTGTACCCTCCACTAAAAAGCATGCATGCATTCGAAAACCATTTATCCAAAACAACCATATGTGGGACTAAGCCCAAAGCAGATATAAACTAAGGTCGAAAGGACCACAATAAAAACGACCATACGGGCCACTGCCCAAATCCTGTGCACACCTGTACACACCACATATCATATATCATATATCCATCACATACATATATATAAGTCACACAACCAATCCTGTCACGGAATCCAAAGCTACGCGCGCGCTACCCGGGTCTCAATCCGAGTCATCTCAAAGTCAAGGTCAATGTCCGCAGACCACTGACCCTACCCGAGGTAATAGTAACCATAGCCTTCCTGAGAGTAAGGAACCCAACTGGGGGGTGACTCCACTCAGTCGGTGCTCCGTGACTACTCCGGGGTCTACCCAGGCCAACGACCCTCCCCGGAGGAGATAATAGAAGTAAAGGAAGGTAGACGAACATATATATACATAACATAAACATTCATGACCGGTTCCCCTGAACCGTCATGATCCATAATCAGGTAAGATGCCGGTTCCCTAAACCATCATGTACTGTAATAACATAACCAGGTAACATGTCGGTTCCCATAAACCGTCATGTACCGTAATAACCAACAAGGGTTCATGCCGGTTCCCATAAACCGTCATGAACCATGATACCATAACAAGGGTTCATGCCGGTTCCCATAAACCGTCATGAACCTGGGAATCCATTTAAGGTTCCCTGACCTGAAATCAAAACCGTAAAGTGACTGGGTCTCGTACCCGAACATAGGACACCAACTGGGCACCGTGCTCGGAATCTGAGGTCATATGCCCGAGACAAAACCAAATGGGTCTCATACCCGAGTTTATCATTTTGAAATCCAAATTCAGTTCATTTAAATCAATAAAGAAATACAGACCCGTATAAGGTCGAAACCTCGAAATACGTGCTTATACGTAACCACATACAAATGCACCCATGGAATCATCAAACAAGTAATAAAACATATAATAAACATTTATGCATGCACCAATTTAGAAAACAAGGTCCACTCACAGACCGTCCGAGCTGCCGCCTCGATTTGCGTGCCATACGGCTCCCCGAGCCGATCACCGTCACCGGGACTCCCAAACCTGTCCAAATCGTAATAGAAGGTTACTAACTACTTAATTAACCTCCTACCAAAGCCCCGTAATTTTCCCGTATTTTTAACTATTTTTAATCCCGAACCTAAACCTTCCGATGCCCCGAAACATATCTAGACGGTGTCCGATCGACACGAAACCAGTCCCAAAATGTTTGTTACATCGAATAGATGATTTCCCGTGTTGAACACTTTCCCAAATTCCCTGCCACGCGCCCTCACGCGCCGCTTGAAGTGGCTGCGGGTGGGCTTCACGCGCCTGCTACAGTACCTGATGACGTCAGCATGACGTCATCTGACAGCTGTCAGGTCTGACATGTCAGACTCTGACAGGTGCCACGTGTCAAGCTCTCATTGGTCCACGTCATTGTGCTGTCAGTGCCACGTGGCAGTCTGACATGTGCCACGTGTCATCACGGCACTGGTCCACGTCAGTGCCACGTGTCAGCCTCTGATTGGGCCACGTCACTGACATGTCAGTGCTGACTGTGCACTGACATGTGACACGTGTCGCACTCCTATTGGCCCATTTTCTGACATGTCAGCTGACATTGTCAGATCTGACAAGGCTGACGTCATCGCTGACATGATGACGTCAGCAGGATGACGTCACCTGTCATCCCTGCCCTCCCGCGGGTCGACCCGAACGTCTGCAACCGGGTCGCCGTGACCCGCGGCTTGACCCGGCCGGTTCTCCCAGCTCCGGCCACCAAAACACTCCCCGTTTGTCCCATTCTCTTCGTCTCAACCTAACCTACAGTCCTATGACCTTAAAATGTAAGAAAAGCATCGAAAACCATACCTTCGAGTTTGGCCATGGCGACCGTGCATTCCTCCGCCGTTCACGGCCGTTCCAGGCCGTCTAATGCCTCGAAACCAATCCCACTCATCTCCTGGGTGTCCTAGAAACCTTACCCAATTAATGGAATCGAATAAAACCCATTAAAACCCAATTTCGAATTTTTGAAATTTCCTTACCTCACGGGTCGAGCTCCTCCGCCGTGTCCTCCGTCGTCCGTCACCGTGACTCGCCGTCCCAGCCTCTCTGTCCTTCCCTCCCGTCACTCACGGTCACACCCAAGCAATGAATGGTAATGGTGTGTGTGTGTTGCGGTTTTTGGAAGAAAATGGAGAAAATGGAGGATTTTGGGTTATGGGGTTTCGGGTGTGTGTGAAGAATGAAGGGGATGAAATCAGATGAGAGAATGAGGGATGAAGGGTGAGGATTAAAAGGTAGGGTTGAAATGGATGGTTAGGATTAATAGTTGTTAGGTTAAATTATAAAATAATTAAAATAATAATATTTAATTATTTAGATCCACATTTTGGGGGATCAAAGCAATGGGATGAGTGACACTTGTCACTCATCCATGGGGCCCACCAAAATATCCACCCAATCAGATTTCGCCGAAACGTCCCCGTCTCGAAGTTCGTGCATAGGGAAATCGAACTTCCGTGACCCATAACTCTCCCGTTTGAAGTCCGATTTCAGTGTGCCGCCTGCCTATGGATTTGTATCGTCCTTATCTACGTAATGGTCTTCGGCCCTCGGCCATCGGACCTCCCGGTCAAAAAGTCAACTTTTGACCTCCCATTCACCCAAATTACCAAAATGCCCCTAAACTTCCGAACGTCATAACTTCTTCCTCGAACGTCGGAATTGAACGTGCCACCTGTCTATGAACTCGTGACGTCACGAACTACGTCACGGTCATCGGTCAAAGTCCATTTGACTGCCCGATTAAAAAGTCAACGTTTTGCCACCATCAGGGCAAAACGGTCATTTCGCACCGTTCGTCCGATTTCGCTCTACTAATCACGGATTAGCCTCACTAATCGTGATTAGTCACTAATCTAATCTAGGAATTTGGGACGGGTCGTTACAAAAAGGATGTGACCAGCCACCACTGAAACGCTAAACTTAGCTACCAAAATCCGCATGAGGCGTCAAAACTTGTCAACCTCTCCTGCCACTCACGCAGGTACAATTCAGAACCAAATCTAACATCCCTGCTCCTAGTGAGCAATGGCCAAGTTCCCTACCACCAGAGTATCCCAACCATCAATAACACCTACGACCAACCGTCGTGAACAGCCGGAAACCCATTGACTCAACTATCTCTGTAATGCCCCTGAAATTCGGGAAATGTAATATGGTAAAATAATGAATAAAATGACGGTTTTACCCTTGTGATTCGTATGGTCAAATTGTTGACTTTTGATTGGAGGGTCGAACAAACGTTGAGTGATGACCGTGACGTAGTTCGGGACGTCACGAGTTCATAGACAAGTGGCACGTCCGATTCGGACGATCAGGATGAAAGTTATGACGTGCGGAAGTCCAGGGGGCATTATCGTAAATTCGACATTATAAGGGGAAAAAGTTGACTATTTGTTTGACGATTGATATCCATATGACTCGAAGACCGTTATGTTCGTCTCGACGCCCTGAGTACAACGACAGGCGGCACGCGTGAAACGGACGTCGGGTGACCGAGTTACGGGTCACGGAAGTTGGAGGGCAATTTGGTAATTATTGCACAGAGGGGCATTTTGGTCATTTCACGGCGGTTACTGTAGCACCACCGTGAAAAACAGAGTGCACGGCCGTGGTGTCTTGTGCGTTCAATTGTTTATGGCCTAGTGGATTGATCAGATGCATTGTTTAAGTTAATTGAGGCAGTGGAGGACATTGGTGAACGGACTGAGGCCACACAGAGCACGGGCTGGGTTAAAGAAATGGCCATGGCTTCTGTGTGCGTGGGAGACATTTTCAGAGAGGAATCAGTTGGTCTCCCCCGGGTTGTTGGCCGCTTTGATCGATTATCTGATTTCCTTTGAGTCTGGGAGCTCATTTGGAGTCATTCTGCCGCGGAGAGACTGAGAAAGATTGATAGAAACCGCGAGGAAATAGTTTCGGGTTTTTGGGGGGAAACTCAGAGTTCAATTCCTACGGGCTTTGAGGCAAAACTAAACACATAGGGAGACTTCTGGGAGTGACAGAAACACGATGGTGCTAGAGTTGTGGACATTGGAGCCCGTTTTGCCCAGGAACCCAAGTTCCAGTTCGAGGGGAAAACCAGTGGAGGGAAAAATCGAAGATCAAATCGTGGGGACATTCGAGCTAAACTAAGGGCCGTTCTAGTCTTCTGGGAGCAAAAGGAAACCAATCACATCGATCTCGAAGGACATCACTCGCGAATTGGTCAAGAACTGAGTTCCCTGGTTCTGAGTATTGTCGAGCTTGAGGACGACGACTTCCAGGTAACGGCGAGTTCAATTGTTTGTGCTATCGTGTTCGTATATGTCCCCTTAAGTTACTGGTGAAGTTAATTTGGAAATGGAATCGTGTAGGGTGAGTTCCAGACGTCGACTTGATCGACTGTTTGAGCTTGAGTTGGGTCGATTTGGTGTTAGTCGAGGTTAGTCATCAATACAGACCTAAAATTAACGGATTAAAGAAGATAATAGGATTGAAAACGAGAGGAATTGATTGAGAATTGAGCTTGAACTGGTCGGGTTGAGTCGCGGGTAATAGACCCGTTTATCAGTCTATTCTGGTAAGGACGAAGGACTGTAGGTTGGCGCGTGGCCTTCACGCGCAACAACTTTGGGCTGCGCGTGACAGCGCGTGGGATGTTAACTCCGATCACGGTCAACATGAGATTTAATCCTTTCAGTTTAATTAACATTTTATCTTTAGAGTTCGAGTTGTTCGGGAGTCGTTCGGGATAATTTCGGGAGCTCGGAAGTTTAGGTCCTTAACGTTTATTTTGTCGAAAAATCCGGAAAATTAGGGAAAAATTTGAAGATGTTTGTAACCCTTTTTGCACGTTTTTTACAGGCCCGGACACTTCCTAAGCTACGGAGGAGCGTGCGAGACGCGATTGACGCGTCCTAAAACCGTGAGTGGACTTTTTGATTTATAAACTGGGCATGCATGACTATTTTACTTGTTTATCTTATGGTTTTGCATATGATTTTATGATGGTGATATGATAATTCGGTTTTAGGTATTTTCACGCTTTTCGAGATATTCATCGTATTTCACGAAATTCGAGGTTACAGTTTTTGCTTATGCATGAATGATGTTTTGATGAAGTATCTGGATATGATTATGCATGTTACGGATTTATGATGTTTTGATTATAATTGTGAAGTGATTTCGGAAATTGCATGTTTTGGAAATTGCATGTGAATTCGGACGTAAGTCCTATTATGACGTGATATGATTTTGGAATGTTGTTGGAAAACGGTTTATGATGAATCCTGGTTTATTGTGTTTAAAAACGGTTTTGGGTTTAAAGACCCGGTTGATTGTTGGATCTGGTTTTGGGTTTAAAGACCCGGTTTATTGATGACGGGGGCGGGCCCGAAAATTGGGTTTAATGACCCGGATTGAGTTTAAAGACCCGTGAGTTTAGAGACTCGATTATTGTGATACCCCTGAGGCCTATTGATCATGTTCTGAGTTTAAAGACTCGTTGATATCCTGGGAAGGCCTGATATTGAGTTTAAAGACTCGGATGGATCCAACGGCATAATTGTGATTATTGATTCACTTTTTACTTGGTTTGTGCAATTGATGTTTCAAAATGACGGTTTCTGGATTCTGGTAATATTAAATTGTTTTACATGAGTTATGACGATTCTCTGTAACGTTTTTTTCATATGTTTCGGAAAAAGAGTTTCCAAAGGTTTAATACGCGATTTTTGAATATTTGGTTATGCATGCGTGTTACAAAACTGGAGGGCGAACCCGATTTCGGAAAACTGTTTTCCTGTAAAACTTATGTTTCGGTCCACTCACACTTTGTTGTTTTAAATTCCCTCCAGGTCGTGGTACAAGTGCGGGGGCAAGCGCCGAGGCAGAGGCAGAGGCATAAAGTTTTCCGTTGCGGTGTAGTTAGTTCACAGAGTATGATTTGTTCTTTAACATGTTTTGTAATATTATGGTCTGTGAAACTGTGGACTTGACGTTCAGTCGGATGTATTTGTTTAATCTCCCTGCTCTGACAATGGGTGTGATGTAATCTTATTTAGTTTTCCGGTCTTTTGGATTCGATTGTCAGACGGGAGCAGGATGCTTCTCGATTATCGAGGCGATAATCGGGGTGGGTCCTGTCAATTGGTATCAGAGCCTAGGTTTATGATTCGTGTTTGGCACTCGGGTGTGCCTTGATTATTGTACTAACTTATGCCTCTTTCAGAGAAGGACGACCGGCCATGCCTCCGCGACGCGAACCCTCTCCACGGCCTGATGGCGATGCCGAGAGTGCTTCGATCGAGCGAGCCCAGCGTCTTGGGGCTACGGTGTTCGGTGGTGGAGTGGATCCCGAGGATGCTCACCGTTGGATTTCTCGGTTCGAGCGGATTTTTGCTGTGATGCACTGTCCTCCTGAGGAGCGAGTTGTATTGGCCACCTTTTTGCTTGATGGATCTGCTTATGAGTGGTGGTACACTCTGGAGTTGTCGGGTTGGGATGCCCGTACAGTGACTTGGGAGACCTTTCGTGAACGGTTTCTGGATCAGTATTATCCCCGTTCATTCTGTGATGCTAGGGAGACCGAGTTTCTGCAGCTCCAGCAGGGGAGCATGTCTAAAGCTGAGTATGAGCAGAAATTTCAGATGCTAGCCCGTTTTGCTCCTACCTTTGTGTCTACTGAGGCTGAGAAATGTCGTAGGTTTGAGCTTGGCCTACGGGGTGAGATACGGGCCATTGTGACGGCCGGAGCTTCTGCTACTCTCAGGGAGTTGTCAGATGCCGCAGTGCGGGTGGAGGCCAATCTCCCGACACGTCCACAGTACTCTGGTGGTGGACAACGTCGAGAGCGTTCATATCCTGGATCGTATGGTCAGAAAGCCCCGAAGAAGGGACGCTATGGTGGAGCCTCATCTGTAGGCAATGATCGTTATGGCAGGCCTGGTAACTATCAGAGTCCCGGATTCCGAGCGCCCAGGGCGCAGACTGCTCCGCAGGCGAGCGCGACTTCGGTTGCTTCCACAGGACGGCAGGATGGTGGTTTTGCTCGCGATGCTTCCAGTGTTATCTGTTTCTTCTGTGGCGAGCTGGGCCACTATCGGAGGGAGTGTCCATCTTTGCCACAGGGTGGTGGCACAGGTCGGGGTGGAGCAGAGCAGGGACGGAGCACAGCTGCGGTTTCTAGAACTGGGAGTACTAGAGGAGGTGGTGCTGGAGCGGCTAATGGATAGAGGGGCTGGGGCCGTGGGCGAGCAGCTGGACCACAGGCCCGAGTGTTTGCTGTTACGCAGCAGGAGGCCAGGGCAGCACCTGGTGTTGTGACAGGTACACTCACGATCTTTGGGCATGATGTTTGTGCTTTAATTGATCCCGGAGCTACTCATTCATTTATATCGCGGGACTGTGAGTTGTTGGAGGGTAGAGAGGTGTCCGCATTGGACGGTGATTTGGGTGTGAGTACACCCACAGGAGATGTATTTGTGGTGAACCAAGTGTTGCGGGAGTGTTCCGTAATGGTAGGTGACGTTGGACTGGTAGCAGATTTGATACTCTTGGACTTGCACGACTTTGATGTCATTTTGGGAATGGATTGGTTGACGCTCCATCATGCTTCTATCGAATGTGTCGATAATAAGGTTACTTTTCGGAGCCCTGGGCTACCGGAAACCACCTTTCAGGGAATACAACGAGCAACTCCTGTCAGAGTGATTTCAGCTCTGAAGGCAAGTAAGTTGTTGAGGAAGGGGTGCCAGGGATACTTAGCTCAAGTGATGGACTCACGAGCTGCACCATTGAGGGTGGAGGATATACCGATAGTACGGAAGTTCCCGGATGTCTTTCCGGAGGATCTATCGGGATTGCCACCGCATCGAGATGTCGAGTTCACTATTGATCTGGTTCCAGGTACGCAACCTATTTCGCAGACTCCGTATCGTATGGTGCCAGCCGAGTTGAAAGAACTGAAGGCGCAGTTACAAGAATTACTTGAGATGGGGTTTATTCGATCGAGTGTATCCCCCTGGGGAGCTCTGGTGTTGTTTGTGAAGAAAAAGGATGGGAGTTTGAGACTCTGCATTGATTACAGGCAACTGAATAAGGTAACAGTCAGGAACAAATACCCGTTGCCTCGGATCGATGATTTGTTCGATCAGCTGCGAGGAGCGCAGTACTTCTCCAAAATTGATCTTCGTTCTGGGTATCATCAGTTGCGGGTTAAGGATGAGGATATACCCAAGACAGCCTTTAGGACCCAATATGGTCATTATGAGTTCCTTGTGATGCCGTTTGGTTTGACCAACGCACCCGCAGCGTTTATGGATTTGATGAACCGAGTGTTGCAGCCTTACTTGGATCGCTTTGTCATCGTGTTCATTGACGATATCCTAGTCTACTCGAGGAGTGCGGAAGCGCACGAGGAACACTTAAGGATGATGTTGGGTACCTTGAGGGAAAACCAGTTGTATGCGAAGCTCAGCAAGTGTCAGTTTTGGTTGACGAGCGTGAGTTTCTTGGGGCATGTGATCTCAACAGACGGGATCAGTGTGGATTCTCAGAAAATTGAGGTAGTGGCTAAGTGGGAACAACCGAGGACCGTCACTGAAGTCAGAAGTTTCTTGGACTTGGCCGGTTACTACAGGAGGTTTGTAGAGGGTTTCTCTACCATTGCTGCCCCGTTGACACGACTGACGCGGAAGGGAGTCAAGTTTGACTGGGATGACGATTGTGAGCGTAGTTTTCGGGAGCTAAAGGAACGGTTGACATCTGCTCCTATACTGACCCTTCCAGACGACAGTGGGGAATTCGAGGTGTACAGTGATGCATCCTTACAGGGTTTAGGATGTGTGCTAATGCAGCATGGGAAAGTGATTGCCTATGCTTCGCGCCAGTTGAAACCGCATGAGCGCAATTATCCTACGCACGACTTGGAGTTAGCTGCTGTTGTGCATGCGTTGAAAATTTGGAGACATCACCTGTATGGTGCGACTTGCAGAATGTTCACGGATCACAAGAGCCTGAAGTACTTGTTCACTCAGAAGGAGTTAAATGTGAGGCAACGACAGTGGCTAGAGCTAATTAAGGACTATGATTGCACAATTGAGTACCACCCTAGAAAAGCCAATGTGGTGGCTGATGCTCTAAGCCGGAAGTCGACGCATTCTGTAGCACATCTACGGACGGTTCATTTACCACTTTTGGTTGAACTCCGTAAGACTAGCATTGATTTGGGACTGGATAGCCAAGGGGTCTTGCTGGCTAATTTTCTTGTGAGACCACTCTTAATCGATCGGATCGTTGAAGCTCAATCTCAAGATCCTGTCTCGTGTATACTTCGGATTGAAGTGGAAGCCAGTGAGCGGCTAGACTTCACAGTCAGGGAGGATGGAGCTTTGTTAAAAGAAGGACGTTTGTGTGTGCTCGACGTTGAGGCACTGAAGAAGGAGATCTTGGACAAAGCTCATAGTTCGGCCTACGCGATGCATCCTGGTGGGACCAAGATGTACCGTACCTTACGAGAGCACTACTAGTGGCCGGGTATGAAATGGGAGATTGCCGAGTTTGTCAGCAGGTGTCTGATTTGCCAGCAAGTGAAGGCTGAGAGACAACGAACTTATGGAGCCTTGCAACCCCTACCTATCCCGGAATGGAAATGGGATCACTTAACGATGGATTTTGTGTTTGGACTTCCTAGGACACCCAGAGGTCACGTTGGAGTTTGGGTGATTGTGGACAGGCTTACGAAATCAGCTCATTTCTTGCCGGTGCGAGAGAACTTCAGAATGACACAGTTGGCTCAGTTGTTTATCGATGAGATCATCCGTTTGCACGGTACTCCAGAATCAATAGTTTCTGACAGAGACCCGAGGTTTACTTCTCGGTTTTGGCAGAGTCTACAGGAATCCTTTGGGACGAAACTCCGTTTTAGTACTGCATTTCATCCTCAGACTGACAGCCAGTCTGAGCGGACTATCCAGATATTGGAGGATATGATGCGAGCTTGCGTTCTGCAATTTCAGGACACTCGGGAATCACATCTAGCCTTGATGGAATTTTCCTACAACAACAGCTATCAGGCGAGCATTGGGATGGCTCCGTACGAAGCCTTGTACGGACGGCAGTGCAGAACCCCGTTGTGTTGGATGGATGTGGGTGAAAGGAAGCTGACTAAATCCGAATTGGTGGAACTGACAACCGAGAAGGTCAAACTCATCAGAGATCGGCTCAAGGCAGCCCAAGACAGACAACAGAGCTATGTGGACCATCGGATTCGAGATCTTGAGTTTGTGGTCGGAGATCGGGTATTTCTGAAACTGTCCCCTTGGAAGGGTGTGGTGAGATTCGGCAGGCGAGGGAAGTTGAACCCTCGTTACATCGGACCTTATGAGATCACTGAAAGGATTGGCCCGGTGGCCTACAGGTTGGCACTACCGCCAGAGCTTTCGAAGGTCCACGATGTTTTCCACGTGTCGATGTTGCGGAAATATGTGTTTGACGCATCTCATGTACTGGAGGAACGACCCATTGAACTCCGGGGAAACTTGAGCTTTGAGGAACAGCCAGTGCAGATTTTGGACAGGAAGGATAAGGTGCTACGTCGGAAGACCGTTCCTCTGGTAAAGGTCCTTTGGAGGAACCAGAATGTGGAGGAAGCCACATGGGAACCCGAGGCGCAGATGCGAGAACAGTTCCCCTACTTGTTTCCTTGAAATTTCGGGACGAAATTTCTTAAGGGGGGAGATTGTAACGCCCCGGAAATTCGGGAAATGTAATATGGTAAAATAATGAATAAAATGACGGTTTTACCCTTGTGATTCGTATGGTCAAATTGTTGGCTTTTGATTGGAGGGTCAAACGGACGTTGAGTGATGACCGTGACGTAGTTCGGGACGTCACGAGTTCATAGACAGGTGGCACGTCCGATTCGGACGATCAGGGTGAAAGTTATGACGTACGGAAGTCCAGGGGGCATTATCGTAAATTGGACGTTATAAGGGGAAAAAGTTGACTATTTGTTTGACAATTTATATCCATATGACTCGAAGACCGTTATGTTCGTCTCGACTCCCTGAGTACAACGACAGGCGGCACGCGTGGAACGGACGTCGGGTGACCGAGTTACGGGTCACGGAAGTTGGAGGGCAATTTGGTAATTATTGCACAGAGGGGCATTTTGGTCATTTCACGGCGGTTACTGTAGCACCACCGTGAAAAACAAAGTGCACGGCCGTGGTGTCTTGTGCGTTCAATTGTTTATGGCCTAGTGGATTGATCAGATGCATTGTTTAAGTTAATTGAGGCAGTGGGGGACATTGGTGAACGGATTGAGGCCACACAGAGCACGGGTTGGGTTAAAGAAATGGCCATGGCTTCTGTGTGCGTGGGAGACATTTTCAGAGAGGAATCAGTTGGTCTCCCATGGGTTGCTGGCCGCTTTGATCGATTATCTGATTTCCTTTGAGTCTGGGAGCTCATTTGGAGTCATTCTACTGTGGAGAGACTGAGAGAGATTGAGAGAAACCGCGAGGAAACAGTTTCAGGTTTTTGGGGGGGAAACTCAGAGTTCAATTCCTACGAGCTTTGAGGCAAAACTAAACACATAGGGAGACTTCTGGGAGTGACAGAAACACGACGGTGCTAGAGTTGTGGAGATTGGAGCCCGTTTTGCCCAGGAACCCAAGTTCCAATTCGAGGGGAAAACCAGTGGAGGGAAAAATCGAAGATCAAATCGTGGGGACATTCGAGCTAAACTAAGGGCCGTTCTAGTCTTCTGGGAGCAAAAGGAAACCAATCACATCGATCTTGAAGGACATCACTTGCGAATTGGTCAAGAACTGAGTTCCCTGGTTCTGAGTATTGTCGAGCTCGAGGACGACGACTTCCAGGTAACGGCGAGTTCAATTGTTTGTGCTATCATGTTCGTATAAGTCCCCTTAAGCTACTGGTGAAGTTAATTTGGAAATGGAACCGTGTAGGGTGAGTCCCAGACGTCGACTTGATCGACTGTTTGAGCTTGAGTTGGGTCGTTTTGGTGTTAGTCGAGGTTAGTCATCAATACAGACCTAAAATTAACGGATTAGAGAAGATAATAGGATTGAAAACGAGAGGAATTGATTGAGAATTGAGCTTGAACTGGTCGGGTTGAGTCGCGGGTAATAGACCCGTTTATCAGTCTATTCGGGTAAGGAAAAAGGACTGTAGCTTGGCGCGTGGCCTTCACGCGCAGCCACTTTGGGCGGCGCATGACGGCGCGTGGGATGTTAACTCCGATCACGGTCAACATGAGATTTAATCCTTTCAGTTTAATTAACATTTTATCTTTAGAGTTCGAGTTGTTCGGGAGTCGTTTGGGATAATTTCGGGAGCTCGGAAGTTTAGGTCCTTAAGGTTTATTTTGTCGAAAAATCCGGAAAATTAGGGAAAATCATACGAGCTATTTGAGGATGTTTGTAACCCTTCTTGCACGTTTTTTACAGGCCCGGACACTTCCGAAGCTACGGAGGAGCGCGCGGGACGCGATTGACGCGTCCTAAAACCGTGAGTGGACTTTTTGATTTCTAAACTGGGCATGCATGACTATTTTACTTGTTTATCTTATGGTTTTGCATATGATTTTATGATGGTGATATGATAATTCGGTTTTAGGTATTTTCACGCTTTTCGAGATATTCATCGTATTTCATGAAATTCGAGGTTACAGTTTTTTCTTATGCATGAATGATGTTTTGATGAAGTATCTGGATATGATTATGCATGTTACGGATTTATGATGTTTTGATTATAATTGTGAAGTGATTTCGGAAATTGCATGTTTTGGAAATTGCATGTGAATTCGGACGTAAGTCCTATTATGACGTGATATGATTTCGGAATGTTGTTGGAAAACGGTTTATGATGAATCCTGGTTTATTGTGTTTAAAAACGGTTTTGGGTTTAAAGACCCGGTTGATTGTTGGATCTGGTTTTGGGTTTAAAGACCCGGCTTATTGATGACGGGGGCGGGCCCGAAAATTGGGTTTAAAGACCCGGATTGAGTTTAAAGACTCGTGAGTTTAGAGACTCGATTATTGTGATACCCTCGAGGCCTATTGATCATGTTTTGAGTTTAAAGACTCGTTGATATCCCGGGAAGGCCTGATATTGAGTTTAAAGACTCTGATGGATCCAACGGCATAATTGTGATTATTGATTCACTTTTTACTTGGTTTGTGCAATTGATTTTTCAAAATGACGGGTTCTAGATTCTGGTAATATTAAATTGTTTTACATGAGTTATGATGATTCTCTGTAACGTTTTTTTTTCATGTGTTTCGGAAAAAGAGTTTCCAAAGGTTTAATACGCGATTTTTGAATATTTGTTTATGCATGCGTGTTACAAAACTAGAGGGCGAACCTGATTTCGGAAAACTGTTTTCCTGTAAAACTTATGTTTCGATCCACTCACACTTTGTTGTTTTAAATTCCCTCCAGGTCGTGGTACAAGTGCGGGGGAAAGCGCCGAGGCAGAGGCCGAGGCATAAAGTTTTCTGTTGCGGAGTAGTTAGTTCACAAAGTAGGATTTGTTCTTTAACCTGTTTTGTAATATTATGCTCTGTGAAACTGTGGACTTGAAGTTCAGTCAGATGTATTTGTTTAATCTCCCTGGTCTGACAATGGGTGTGATGTAATATTATTTAGTTTTCCGGTCTTTTGGATTCGATTGTCAGTCGGGAGCAGACTGCTTCCCGATTATCGAGGCGATAATCAGGGTGGGTCCTGTCAATCTCAATTCGAGTCCACTAATGAAAACCCGACTCAAAATAGAGTCCCCTTTCAAAACCTCGACTCACCTGGAGACCCAACATGTGACCCCGATTCCTCTCGAGTCCTCATCTGATATCCCCACTCATCTAGAGTGTTCTAAACCACCCAACAAGACATGACTAGATACATCCAACCCTCGTAAAGAGCTACCATCGACCACATCGAATACTTACTCTAACCGAGAAATCAACTAATTCGTCTAACTAGGGTTCCATTTGCCAAAAAATCGTGGTCCCGAGCCTCTAAGCTTGCAAAACAATTGTAGCCACCAAAGTCCTTCTCTCTTAGAGCACGGTATCCGATACCCAGTTCCAAGCATCTGAGGGTAAGTTTCAACCTCGAATCCCTTTCATCCCCACGTACACACCGACTAACTTTCTCGTCTTTACCCCTAAGCTGTCGAATGGCTTACTTCGCGGAGGCATTCGTTCCAACCATACCAAATTCTACGAAGGTTAACCTAGAACTCTGATATCAAACTAACAGGACACAACCATGAAATTCCTAAATAAATGTGTCTGGTCTTACTATCGTCTGACACAGAAAACTAGAATTTCCAAAATACCCTTAGACACGTGTCAGACTAGAGATACACACTCAACTAATAGCAACTAACGGTAAAACAAGGGTATGAATTCTATACCGTAGCTCCCATCGAGTGCGCAGTCACATGTAATGCTTCAGCTGCGGAAGTAGCCCCGATGCCTAACCCGTTTCCAAATCCACAGATAAAATCGTGAGTAGACCCTAAATAATTAAACCTTTTGAAAACACATTAAGCCAGACAACAATAATATCCACCCTCCAGTTCAAAACATGCACGCATATAAGAAATGATCAAGGTCACAAAGTTCAATATAAACTGTAAATACCATACCAGGGCCCATACTTCCCTAAAACATCCCCCTAGTAACACCATTGGGAATACAACCTAGACACCACAACAGGCAACCATGATACCCCATCCTCTTGACCAAGCCAATCAATCCATATACTACGCGTAGAAAGCCCCCAGGAATTGACAGACACATTCTAGACGCCAGTTTGGGAAAGTATAAGCCCTCAGGTACTGGCAGAGACACACTCCAAATGATAGTCCGGGAAAAGGTAATCACCATAGGTATCTGTCTCAGGGTCTGCGAAGCTACGCTCTAGACGTATGAGAACTGGTCAAACTCCAAGGATGGTCAACCGTGGAAACACTCATAGTCATATAACCCAAAACATCATTTAGAACATATGTCATAGACTTCGACTCCATGTCAAAACAATAATCCCGGGCCCAAGCCCAAAATATTGTTTACGCACGCAAATCCGTCTAAAACCACTCCTGACCCTAAAACAATCATATAATGTCCAAATTCGACGTGCCGACCATCTACGTAACCAGAATCTCGAGACCTACGCATCAGGCTTAGTTAAACGTGCAACCAACTTCTCGAGTCAAAATTCAACCTTCAGGCACAAATCCCTACTCAGGGGAAAAATCGTCAATTCACCCTAGATATTCCAAAAATATGGTCTGGGTCATTACACATATGGTCAGCTTGCCCACTGTTCAGCTAAACAAGTCCAAAATACTCATCCGGGCCATACGAGGACACGTGTAAGCTCCTGGGACAACGACATTAATCCCATATCAAACTACTTCATCAACAACATTCAATGCTACTATAAATATAAGGGTACTTCTCCTCCAAAAGGTAATGACGATCTTACCTTTACGTTACTTAAATTATTATAGTACCATCGACAATTAATTTGACTTAAACATCGGAGATTGTTACGCCACCACACCTTGCTCTTACCTCTCTTTACATAGGTTCTGCCACCACGAGAAAAACATCTGAAGGAGTCTAGTATGGCAAGTCGAAGTTGGTCCGTTTATTGCATCGACACATATGAATAATAAAATGACATTTAATTTTGTTTATTTTTTACCTTAAAATGATGATTTAGATCATAAATAATTCTAATTATAATACATATGTAGAAAAATAATTCGATAAATCAAAAGATTGGAATCGATACTGTGATGCATGTATTATCTTATACAGCTACTTAGTATCTCTGTTTTTAATTAACCCCTTAACCTCGGCCCAAATTGACAGCATTAATATTTATACATAATTTAATATTACGTGGGAAAGTTGCCATAATTCACTGGCTCAAGTGTGTTCATCGCCCAAAAACCATCCAATTGCTCGAATTGTCCACAACCGGAGATTCACACGTACTCATCACCATATACAATGTCTCTCATCGTTTTTCATCCCTTCATACTTTTCCATTTGCCCGCCGAACCCGCTTCCCCTATGCTCTTCCTCTCGCCGATCACCACCTGCATTTGAAGTTTCGTCACAAACTCAGGTTTTTATTTCTCTCACCTTCTTCAAGATTTTCGTTTTGTTCGTCGCCACTGTTTATTGATTCCACGGTTTCAAAATGTTTTGATCTTTGCGTTATGCTTCCATAGTTTTCTGCTTTCTCTGTTTGCACTTTTGTTTTTAAATGTAAGCTGGTAATGACATGGAATTGAGGGTTGGAATTTGGTCATGGTGGTGATAATGTAATGGATTGCGTTGATGTTTGAATAGAGATTTCGTTAGTTTGTGAAATTTATGTGCGTTTTCTTGTTGTTTGATGATCTCTAAAACGCCTATTGAACTAACGCCCTATGTGTTGCAAGTTTCAGCTTCTTGTTTAAATTGAACCCAACTTGGAGTTATTTAAGAGCAAAGAATGCGAAAAGCGGTTTGAATGAGAGGTGGTTCTGTGTTGCCTTCAGCCCAAATGAAAAAACCCTTTGCATGGCGGCCACAACTTATGAAGGATGTTATGACGATGCCTAAATCATCAAGACCTCGTGGCCAGTTGAAAAGACCAACATGGATTATTGCATTGCTTTCATTCGTTTGCGTTTTTCTGATTGTTGCCTATTTCTACCCACCAAATGGCACTGCCTCATGCTATTTATTCTCTTCTAGTGATTGTACTGTGTTTGGAAGGACTCCACCTGGCCCTGCAAGGGAATTGACTGATGACGAGACTGCATCTGATGTTGTAGTTAAGGAAATTCTTAAGACACCGGCTGTTCAATCCACAAACCCAAAAATCGCTTTCATGTTTTTGACTCCTGGTACATTGCCTTTCGAGGAGTTGTGGGAAAATTTCTTTCAAGTAAGTAGTTTTTCCTTTATGTTTTTCATCTCCACCCTTTGTTTATTTCCCCCCTTTTGTGCTCATCAGATGTTGTTATTTATGCTTCTGTACTTTTTTTTTCGCACATATTTACGAAAGGGTCATATCAATGCATTAGTTGACCTCCAAATTAGTAGTTAAGTGTTAGATTTAGGAATTCTTAGAGCAACCTTTCACTTAGCAGCTGTAGTAGATGTTAAGTAGCTAAAATGGTCAGGTATTTTTGTTGATATTTCTTCTTAAATTATGTACAAATCCCTTCCTTATATATGTTGTCTAATTCTGAGTCTTAACAAAAGCAATATGTTGTTTAGGGCCATGAAGAAAAATTTACAGTTTATGTACACGCTTCTAAGCAAAAACCAATACATGTGAGCCGCTATTTTGTCGACAGAGACATACATAGTGAACAGGTAAGTAGAGCCTCTCATAGAATTGTTATAGTTCACCGTTTCTTTTATCAGTAACCAGTACATATGGTTTTCTGTAAAGATGTCATTAATAATAAATCTGCAGGTGGTTTGGGGAAAATTTTCAATGGTTGCAGCAGAAAAGAGACTTTTGGCAAATGCACTTATAGACCCTGATAATCAACATTTTGTCTTGCTGTCTGATAGGTCATTGCATTGTAAACATTTACAATTGTGACTTTTGCATGAGGTTCTTATGATCGAATTTTGCTAGTTCTTTCATTGATTTTATTTTACGTTTTGGTTTCAGTTGTATACCTCTACATAACTTCGATTATGTATATAACTATCTCATGTACACAAACGTCAGCTTTATTGATTGGTAAGCAAACTTTATCTTAGGAGAGGAAATCCAATGGGAATTTAAAAATTCCTTCCTACTAGTTATGCTAAAGCTCTTATTCTGATGTACTTGATGAACGACCAATTACTTACTACATGTCGTTCTTTCTCTATCTCTAGTTTTGTGGATCCTGGTCCACATGGAACTGGCCGGTACTCAGAACATATGTTGCCTGAAGTTGAAAGGAAGGATTTCCGGAAGGGTTCACAGGTATATCTCTCATTTCAATATGTACATCTCGTAGAAAATTTGGAGCTTGTTTATTTAGTTCTGGAACTTCTGCATAATCTAACTATAGGAGCTCAAAGAATCATTATAAAAATACCTGCTGTAAGCCTATCTCCTGAATGATGAATGGAGTTTGAAGCAGTAATCACGAAAACTTAATTTGCGAATCTACATGACCTATGCTAAACTACTTGACCTTGATCGGTTCAAAATTTCAGATAGATCACATGCAATTGTTAATTTCCCATGGATGTGGGGATTTTTTCTTTATCATTCCCCAAATGAAACCAGAAAAGATTCGATATTAATTTTCAAATGTGTCTTTTCCAGTGATTTAGACTTCTATAAATCAGTTCTTTCTAAATTATCTGATCTTCTTCTCTATTTCTCCTGTCTTTCTTGTGCATTTGGATTGGTTTGTTTCTCTTGTTCACATCACTATTTCATATTGGCAGAAACTATTATACTCTATGAAAACATGTTCATTGTTCCAGTGTAGGATGGTTGATATTTCTCGATATAGGGCTGGTTGTAACTTTTAACTGACATCTGCACTGCAGTGGTTCTCTATGAAAAGGCAACACGCAATTGTCATGATGGCAGACAGTCTATACTACACAAAGTTCAAGCTTTACTGCAGGGTAATTAAACTGCTCTTTCTTATGATGTGCTATTTTCATCAAAATGAATGAGCAAACATGAAAACTTCCATTACGATCTTTATGTTGATGTTTTCGACTTTTCCAGCCAAACATGGATGGGCGCAACTGCTATTCAGATGAGCATTACTTTCCAACCTTTTTCAGTGTGAGCACATGAAACCTTTGTTTGGTTGCAGTAGAACTGCATTTTAGACCTTTATCTAAATTCTCATGATTGGTTTTCAGATGAAAGATCCCGGTGGACTTTCGAATTGGTCAGTAACATATGTTGATTGGTCTGAAGGGAAGTGGCATCCAAAAGCATTTAGAACTCAGGATGTTACTTACGACCTCCTCAGGAATATAACAGTACGGTTTCCAAATCCTTCTCTTAATCTTAACACCTTACTTCATTTTCTACATATTGACATGCCAATATTGACTTAAGTCACAATTTTCACCCATTTTCAGTCCATTGCTGAGAGTACTCACATTACAAGTGAAGACAGGGTGCGCAATTTTCCACATCATTTAGTGAACAAATTTTGACGACTCAACGGTAATATTATTTTTGAGAATTTGATTGGTTTTGCACCGACTGCTGCAGAAGCAAATGCTGAACACTCCTTGCATGTGGAATGGGATGAAGCGACCTTGTTTTCTATTTGCCAGAAAGTTTTATCCTGAAACACTGGGGAAACTTATGCAGCTTTTCTCCAATTACACAAAGGTCTAAAAATCTTTCATTGATTCATGCATTGCCACACTCCACAATTTTGAATTTTTGGCAGGATATATCAGGATATATGGCTTAGATTGGTGGTTGAGAGGCTGCTGGCTTTTCCCTTATTGCTGCAGCTCCATTCAATTTCAGTTTTTTTTTTCTTTTGTACAAGATCATTTTTTATATCCAAAAACTGCAAAGGGTGTTAGTCCCACTTTAGCATCGTAAGAGTCTGATTGATGATCTTTCTGTTGTTTTTTGTTTTTTTTTTTTGTTGCCTGATACAACACATGAGACATTGACCCTGTTTAAAACAGTGGCCGCTTAGTCGCCTAGGCGGCGCTTAGGCGCTCGAATAAACTGCCCCGCATAATGATAAACGCCTAGATAGATTTGCATGTACATCCTTATATATAAATTTAGTTATATAAATTCTTAGATATATATATATATATAGTTATATAAGTTATTTTATTTATTAAATACTTAGTTAATAATATAAGTATTAAGTAAAACAAAGATAATAAATTAACAAATATAGAATGTTGTATAATAACATTAATAAAAAACTTATATTTTCAACATTTATGATTTCCAATTCAATTTATTTATCTAGATAATTAATTTTTGTTTTGATAGTTTTCATTATATTATTAATTTGTTGAATTTTGTCTTTAAAAAAAAAACTGACTAGGCCCCGCCTAAATGCCTAAGCACTAGACTCCTATCGACCGCCCTAGGAGCGCCTAGCGCCGTTATGAACCTTGGACATTGGGGTATATAAAAGGGCAAATTATACTTTACTATTTCTTAATTTATACTTAAAATAGATTTATACATAAAATTTTAAATGTATTAATTTGCACTCTAAACTCTTTAAAATGTTACAACTTAATATCTCCGTTAAAAAAATCTGTTTTAACTGTCGTTAAAAAATCTATTTAGAAGCTAAATTACCTAATCGTCCCTAATACTATCTTGCCTCTATCGAGGCTGAAGCGGGAGAAACAGTGAAACACCCATCGAGATTCATCACTTCCGCGGGGACCAACTAAAGATGGACTTGTACAGTTCAAATTTTGTAAAAGCCTCTTCCAGCTCATCCTTTGCTGCTGTAAATGGCAAATTATGAACAAAAAGACGACCACTTTCAAACACTTCTTCGTCCTCATCTTTTGAGTTGGATGTAGGTTTTCCAGGGTCAAGTACTTGCCCATTAGCATCCTCGGAAGACCCTAACTCTCCAGCCACTTCTTCAGAAACTCCTCCTCTTCCATCCTCGTGATCATCATCACCATTTTTTGAATCTGGCCAATCACTCTTCACTCTGCTCTTGAAGTAATCCATATCCGAAACCACGTGGTCAAGAGCCACATTGTGTGAATCATTCTTCTTAACACGTTTTTCTACCACCACGCTTACCGGACCAGATTTTCCTTCACTTACATTCTTGGTTTTTTCGGTTTTGCCAATACTCTCTATATATAGGAACTGTCATTTGCCCATAATTTCAACTTCGTCCTCGGCTACATCACTTCCAAAAACTCCTGAAGCTTACGTTCACTACTCTCGTCTTTCTCGTGGCATCGAATTTTCGCACTACCACCTTCCTTCTTGTCCTTCTTGTCCTTCTCGTTCTTCTTGTCATCTTCATCCCTTTTCGTCTCTTTCTTTAAGAAGTGATGATTCCATGGCCGAGGAATCTCTGGATCCCCAACATTCCGAGCAATCTCACAAGTAATTTTATAAGTATCCATAAATCACCTGCTATAGTATCGCATGGCCTCCTGAGCTTCGCTCTCAGTACGGAACCCAATGAAAGCAAACTGCACGCTCTTCCCTTGCGGGGTTCGCATCTGTAACCTCTCCTTTCACCGAGAAGAACTCTCGGAGTCAGCTCTCATTCACATGCATTGGCAAATTCTTCACGCAAATCCTGGAAGTCCCAACCCAATTTCTTGACAGTTTCTTGATTCCAGATCTGCAAGTCCCAACCCAATTTCATCGTCATTGGGTCCGTGTCCTCTGCCACTCCTTCGTCAACACCATCAACGACCCTCCTTTCACCACCGTTTATTCCCTGCTGTCTGATTTGAATAGCTACCTGTCTTCACGCCGATCTAAAGAAGAAGAAGAACGACAAAAAAAAGAAAATAAATTCAAATTTAAAACCCAACAACCCTAAAACACAAAAGAATAACAATGAATTTAATCAGAGAATCAGGATACAATCAGAAACTAACCTCAATTATTGTAAGTGAGTAAACTAACTCTTCCCCTCTGCTCTCCCCAAACTAATGAAGTTTCACCCATATATAAAGACTGAAGTGAACCCAGAATTGTGTACTGGGGTTTTTGGGGAAGGATTTGTGGTTTCTAGATTGTGATGTGAATTTGTGAAATTTATCTTCTTTGATAGTTGCACTTGTGATTCTGGTGGAAGCAATTGCGTTTACGAGAACTTTTTCATTTTTTGGGGTTCAGGATAATTGTGTTGGTGCACATGTGAGGAAAAAAAACAAGCTAAATATATCATTATTAAATTATTATGAACAACAAAATATTGGGAGGATATTTCAGTTTTTTATAAATCCCAGTGTCTTGAGGAGCCGAAGGAGGGACCGAGAATGAGAATATAGTAAGCTTAGGGAAGTGGAAGCGGGACAGCATGGCAGGTTTTTGGGACTTGGCGCTGGTGCAGTCGGCGAGCAACTTGTCAAATCAAAAGGCGTTGCTCGGGGTTGGGTCTGATGTGCCAGCACCACCAACGACGGTTCGATTATTTTGCAGATTTGATTTGATTGTATAGCCAGATTGGGAGAAATACAGGTTCTAAATTCATTTGGTTGTGGTTTTACAAAGAATTGCAGAGAGAGGTTGAGGAAAAAGAAAATAGGATTTTTAGGTGGGTGTTATTTGAAATTTTTAAATTCCGAAAATGCTGCTCTATTTTTTACCACATCAATTGTTTATTGGGCAAAATTTGTGGCACGTGATATTTTGACGGTCGGATGGATGGAAAACCTGATAAATGTAGTTAAATGTGCGTAGTCATAGTTTGGGTCGTTATTTGAAAATTTTGATAGTTTGGATATGAGTCTGTGGTGAACCCTATAATCTAGGATTTTATATGTAGTTTTTTCAATATAAATAATAACTCAAATCACAAAAAAAAAAATGAAAAATATGTAAGGAAATAAAATAGTAAGAAATAGAGAACACCAGATATAACGTGGTTTGACAAGGTGCTTACATCCACGAGGTAACAGGAATAAGAATCTTCACTAATAAAATTAGGAGTACAAAAAGATGCACAAATTTAAGAACACCACTTGAAGGAAACTCTTTCTCAAACACTTGTTTTTCTACCTAAACTACAACACTCAACACTCTCAACTTGGATTGGGCACTCTTCACTCTTTATTTATAGAAAGATGTTTCTCTTTGATGAGATTGATGGAATGAGAAAATGACCTCTCCTTATATAGGTCAAGGAGGAACCATCTAGATGTCTTCATTAATACTCTACCCACCTACATACTTCATTTATGAATTTTTAACCTACTTCCTTCATGAACTTTTTTCATATATCTTGGGTTCATGCACTTTAAAATTAATTTAGAACCACAAGTATGTTCTAGATAAGCACAATAATTGTGGAAGCCCAAAATTTCTTTTGTGAATGTATTTTAGTATTAGGCCTGGATATTTTACAATCTCCCCTCAAAGCCAATTGGGTCAAAACGAAGTGACTTTTATTTGAACTCCATTAGCAAACTTGCTACAATACTTTAACTTCTGCTGCTAAACAACTTTTGTCAACATATATGAAGTATTCTTTTAGTGTGAATTTTTCTTAATTGGAAAAACTTCTTTAACATTGCATCTCGGATCGAATGATAACGGAGATCAATATGCTTAGTACGAGGATGGTACATTGAATTTTTGTTTAAGTGAATAGCACTTTGACTGTCACAATGCACGACATAACTTCCTTGCTTTACACCCAACTCTTGAATGAACCTCTGCAGCCAAATTATCTTCTTGCCTGCTTCATTTGCAGCAATATACTCAACTTCAGTGGTGGATAAGGCAACACAGTTCTGTAACTTAAACTACCACAAAACATCTCCTTCTGAAAATTGAATAAGTAACCAGAAGTGGATTTCTAGCATCAAGGTCTCCTGCTAAATCTATATTCGTGAAACCTTCTAAAATCAGTTTCGATCCACCAGAACACAAGCACAAATTTGAAGTGCCTCTCAAATATCTAAGTATCTATTTGACTGATTCCCAATGTTCTTTAGTAGGGTTAGATAGATACATATTAACAACACCAAATGCATGTGCTATATCTGGTCAAGTACAAAATATAGCATACATAAGACTACTAACAGCTAATGAGTAGGGAATAGATGCCATCTTGTCTGGACCTAAGCTTTTCATATCAAAATACTTTGAAAATTTTGATTTCAACTTGTGAATCATAGCAACATCTTGCCCCACAACCAACATATCATCAATATAGAGCAATAAAATGTTGAAGTTATCTCCAATGAACTACTAGATATACACACATGGATCGACATATGTTCTCTTGTACCCATGGCCCATCATGAATGAGTCAAACTTCTTGTACCACTTTCTTGGCACATGCTTTAGCCCGTACAAGCTTTCTTTAACTTACAAACCATGTGCTCTTTTGCCTTAACTTCAAAACCTTCTGGTTGCTCCATGTAAATTTCCTTTACCAAATCACCATGCAGAAATGTTGTCTTCACATCCAACTACTCCACCTCAAGATCCATGCTAGTTGCCATGCTTAGAATAACTCGGATAAAACTCATCTTGACCACTGGTGAGAATATCTCGTCAAAATAAACTCCTTCTTTTTGCCCAAAACCCTTGACAACCAAGTGAGCCTTGAACTTTGCCAACTGTTCATTCTCGTCCCTCTTCAACTTGAACACCCACTTATTTTTAAGTTCTTTTTTACCTTTAGGAAGCTCCATTAACTCATAGGTGTCATTCTTCAATAAAGATTCCATGTCAGACTTCATTGCCAACATCCACTTGTCATCGTCTACATGAGTCTTTGTCTCCTCAAAATTTGCAGGCTCTCTATCAATAGTTAACATAATGTATTTGGAATACAAGTCATCTCCATCACTGGCCACGAGAGTATGCTGTGAAAACGAATACTTGGTATTCGGCTTTGACACTCTGTTTGATTTACGAACTAGTACTTGGGTAATCTCTAGCTGCTCCCCCTAGCTTGGCTCCCCTTAATTAGGCTCCCCCTTATCATGATCCTTCTAATCATCGTCTTCAGGTTCAGGCACTATCTCAGCACCTCGTGATTCAGCCATATCAGGAATATTTTCATGTACAACCTCTTGAGCTCTTCCATTGGGTTCTTGTTGCAGTGGTGATGAATCATAGGTGAGTTATCCTGCAATCTTAACTGTTTCCTTATCAAGATCTGCCACGGTCTGATCTTCAAAGAAATGTATATTTCTTTTTCTAAATAGCTTATTGGTCTTTGGATCCCATATGTGGTAGCTCATTTCTTCATGACGGTACCCAAGAAAGATGCACATTGTGGCTTTGTCATCTATCTTCAATCTTTCTTCATCGGATACATGTGAAAATGATTTGCATCCAAACACTCTCAAGTATGAATTTGAAACGCTTCTACTTATCCATACGCCTTCGGTAGTCTCAGAGTTCAACGTTACACTTGGTGATCGGTTGATGACATAACAAGTGGCTGACACAGCTTCAGTCCAAATACGCTTTGATAGATTAGTCGTCTTCAGGATACACCTGATGTAACGACCTGTCCTAAATTTCTAGATTAGATTAGTGACTAATCACGATTAGTGAGGCTAATCCGTGATTAGTTAGGCGAAATCGGACGAACGATGCGAAATGACCGTCTTACCCCTAGGCGTGGGTAAACCATTGACTTTTCATTCGAGCGATCAAATGGACTTTGATCGATGACCGTAACGTAGTTCGTGACGTCACGAGTTCATAGACAGGTGGCACGTTCAATTCCGACGTTCGAGGAGGAAGTTATGACGTTCGGAAGTTTAGGGGCATTTTGGTAATTTTGGTTAAAAAGGGTCAAAATGTTGACTTTTTGACCGAGAGGTCCGATGGCCGAGGGCCGAGGACTATTACGTAGATCGGGACGATACGAATCCATAGACAGGCGGTACGTCGAATTCGGACGTTCGAGGGCGAAGTTACGGTTCAAGGAAGTTTAAGGGTACTATTGCACGAATTACGAAACGAGTTAACTTTTGGACTCTAGTGGGGCCCAGATATTTAATCCCCTGCCCTATGGATGAGTGACAACTGTCACCCATCCACTAGGCCATCCATTTTCCTTCATGCACCGTGCATTTCCTTTTCTTCATTTCAAACACACCCAAAACCACCCGATCTCACACATACCCACCATTCTCCCATCCGTGCAACCCAAAACCCATCCAACCTTCACTCAAGGGACCAGGACTGAGACCAGAGATGGAAGATAGGACAAGAGGAGGTGGTTTCCGGCCAGAACCGCCGTCCAAGGCGGCTGGAAGGAGGAAGAACCCGTGAGGTTCACGGTAAGCCCGCTTTGACCCATTTTCCATTTTTGATGTTTTGGGTCCGTTTTAATGGTTTTAATAAGTCCATTAGGTTGATATGGACATGTTAGGAAGGTTTTAGGAAGCTTAGAATGGCTGTGCAGCCATGGGTGCTATTTTGGAAGTTTGAACCGTTTGGTTCAAAGATTAAACCATGGGTTTATGCGGTTTTTAGGTAGTTTTAGGGAACGGAATGGATGGAAAACATCAAAATAGGAAGAAAGGAACCAAAAAGGAAGAAGTAGGATGAAAAATGGGATGTCTAGGGCTGTGAACCGGTCACGCCGGTCTAGCCAAACCAGGTGAACCGGCTGGAGCTGGTAGACGATGAACAATGTTTCCGCCCTTCTTGGGGAACGTGAGGGTGCGTGGGCCATAATTTGGGGAAGTGTTCAACATATCAAATCTTCTATTCGATGTAATGAAGATTTTGGGACTGGTCTCGCGTCAATCGGACATCGTTTCGATAGGTTTCAGGGTGTCGGAAGGTTTAGGATCGGCTTAAAAATAGCTTAAAATTCGAGAAAATTACGGGGCTTTTATGGGAGGTTAATTAAGTAGTTAGTAACCTTCTATTAAAATTTGGACAGGTTTGGAAGTCCCGGTGACAGTGATCGGCTCGGGAGAGCCTATGGCACGCAAATCGAGGTGGCAGCTCGGACGATCTGTGAGTGGACTTTGATTTCTAAACTGTGATGCATGCATAAATGTTTTATATGGATTATGATTGTGATTATATGATATTGATTTGGGAATTTGTGAATTATATGGTTTCACGTATTTCGAGGCGATTTACGTGCTTGCACGTAAATCGAGGTTTTCCGGTTTTACTCTGATTTTCCATACTTATGGTTTGGGATATGATTTCATGAAATGGTTTTGAATTCGAAAAGGTAAACTCGGGTTCGAAACTCATTTGATTTACGGAATCGGGCTGGAGGCCCAATTGGTTTACAATTCGGATCGGGGGTCCAGTTTGTATGTGGATTCGGGCCTAGGGCCCAGTTATGTATTACAAATGGTTTTACGGGTCATGAAGGTTTATGGGAACCGGCATGAACCCTTGAAATGGATTTACAGGTCATGACGGTTTATGGGAACCGGCACGAACTCATGAAAGGTTTTATGGTTCATGACGGCTTATAGGGGTCGGGCATGAATCCTTGAAGGTTTAAAGAATGATTTCAAACGGTTTTTCATATGCCATCATTTATATATGATTGTCTCCTCTGGGGAGGGTCGTTGGCCTGGGTGGACCCCGGAGTAGTCACGGAGCACTGACTGAGTGGAGTCGCCTCCCAGTTGGGTTCCTTACTCTCAGGATGGGCATGATTCGTTACCTCCAGGGAGGGTCATTGATCTACGGGCATTGACCTGGGTGGACCCTGGAGAGACTTGGGTTTGAGATCCCGGTTAGCACACAGCTTTACTTTACCGTGACAGATTCTTGGATATGAAATATAATGGATAAACATGATTTCAATTGGTTTGGGAAATTATGTTTTATAATGATAAATGGATTTGGGGCTGAGACCCTAATTATGGTTGTTTAAACGTATGTGTTTGAATAACTGGTTTTACTATGCATGCATGCTTTTTAGTGAATGGTATAAAGGTCTTTTATAAATGTGTTTTACGAAACTTATTCCTTTTTGTCCACTCACAGTCTTTCTGTTTTTAATACCCTTCAGGTTGGATACGATGTGGACTGTAGCAGAGACCGAGATATCATATGCCTCCTCCGGATCCTGGCGTACTCTGATAGCCTGGGAGGGCAAAGGTCGGAAATATCCCTTGTCAGACGGGAGCAGGGTCATCCCACACTAATCCCGGGGAGATTGGGATGGGTCCTGTCACCTGACCTTCTCTAGAATGGTGCGGTCATACTTTCAGCTACACCATTATGTTGTGAGGTGCTAGGAATTGTCTTTTCAAGCCTAATGTCATTCTTTGAACAATATACTTTGAACTCGTTTGAAGTGTACTCTCTACCATTGACACTATGGATACATTTGAGGGCTCTCCTAGTCTCCCTCTCTGCCATGGCACAAAACAGTTTGAAGGTTTAGAACACCTCGCCTTTTGATTTCAACAAATAAACTCAAACCTTTTCTAAAGCATCATCAATAAAAGTGACAAAATATCTATTACCACCTAGGGATTCAAACTTCCATAGGGCCACAAATGACAGGACCCATCCCAGTCCCCCCGGGATTAGTGCGGGATGACCCTGCTCCCGTCTGACACGAAGTGTCAGACAAGGGATATTTCCGACCTTTGCCCTCCCGGGCTATCAGAGTACGCCAGGATCCGGAGGAGGTATGTGATATCTCAGTCTCTGCTACAGTCCACATCTGATGTCAACCTGAAGGGCAGTCAAAACATTTAAAGCTGTGAGTGGACAAAACCAAGAGTTTATAAAAACATTTTATAAGACATTTGTACCCTCCACTAAAAAGCATGCATGCATTCAAAAACCATTTAACCGAAAGAACCATATGTGGGAACTAAGCCCAAAACCATAATGAAAACGACCGTACGGGCCACTGCCCAAATCCTGTGTAACCACACATCACATATCATATATCATATTTATATCATATACACATATAATTCACACAACCAATCCTGTCACGGTTTCCAAAGCTACGCGCGTGCTACCCAGGTCTCAATCCGAGTCTTCTCAAAGTCAAGATCAATGTCCGTAGACCACTGACCCTACCCGAGGTAATAGTAATCATAGCCTTCCTGAGAGTAAGGAACCCAACTAGGGGGTGACTCCACTCAGTCGGTGCTCCTTGACTACTCCGGGGTCCACCCAGGCCAACGACCCTCCCCGGAGGAGATAATAGAAGTAAAGGAAGGTATATGAATACATATATATACATAACATAAACATTCATGCCCGGTTCCCTTGAACCGTCATGATCCATAATATCCATAACCAGGTAACATGCCGGTTCCCATAAACCGTCATGTACCGTGATAACATAACCGAGGTAACATGCCGGTTCCCATAAACCGTCATGTACCGTAATAACATAACCAGGTAACATGCCGGTTCCCATAAATCGTCATGTACCGTAATAACATAACCAGGGTTCATGCCGGTCCCCATAAACCGTCATGAACCAGAATGACCTGACAAAAGTTTATGCCGGTTCCCATAAACCGTCATGAACCACAATGACCTTTCCAGAGTTCATGCCGGTTCCCGTAAACCTTCATGAACTTGGAAATCCATTTAGGGTCCCTGACCCGAAATCATAAACCGTAAAATAACTGGGTCTCGTGCCCGAACATATGACATCAGCTGGGCACCGTGCCCGATATCTAAGGTCATATGCCCGTGACAAAACCAAATGGGTCTCATACCCGAGTTTATCCTTTTGAAATCCAAAACCTTTTCATTAAAACCAATAAAGAAATACAGACCCGTATAAGCACCGTATAAGGCTGAAACCTCGAAAGACGTGCTTATACGTAACCATATACAAATGCACCCATGGCATCATCAAACAAGTAATAAAACAGATAATAAACATTTATGCATGCACCAATTTAGAAAACAAGGTCCACTCACAGACCGTCCGAGCTGCCGCCTCGATTTGTGTGCCATACGGCTCCCCGAGCCGATCACCATCACCGGGACTCCCAAACCTGTTCAAATTTTAATAGAAGGTTACTAACTACTTAATTAACCTCCTACCAAAGCCCCGTAATTTTCCCGAACTTTTAACTATTTTTAAGCTGACCTTAAACCTTCCGATGCCCCGAAACATATCGAGACGGTGTCCGATTGACACAAAACTAATCCCAAAATGTTCATTACATCGAATAGAAGATTTCCAGTGTTGAAAACTTTCCCAAATTATGGCCCACACGTCCTCACGAGCCCCTAGAAGGTCGAAAATACTGTTCATCATCACTAATCTCAGAAAACCGATTTTTTTTCCTGAAACTGGACCTGTCACTGTGCTGAACCAGCGTGACCGGTTCAACGTTCCTACTCCCTCATTTTCGGTCCGTTTGCCTCCATTTCAATCCCTAAATTCCTCTTTTCTCATTTCCTATTTAACCCAATAATCAAACCTAGCTAAAACCCGTATAAACCCATAGTTTGATTTTTGAACCAAACGGTTCAAACGTCCAAAACCTCCCATGGTGTCCTACTGTTCCTAACCATCCTCAAAACCAGTCTGAAACCTTCCTACTAACCCTTTTAATTCATTGAAAGCAACCAAAACAACCCATAATACATATATTGAAAAATGGGAAGAATCGGGCCTTACCGTGCACCCGCATGGGTTCGAGGCTCCACCGCCCACGGCGGCGCCTTCCTGGGCCGGCCACCGCGTCCTACATCCTCCCTCACTCTCTGGTCTCAGTCCTGGTCGAAATGGGGTTGGGTTGGCTGAGTTTGGGTGAATGGTTTGGGTGAGATTGGGTAATGGGTTTGTGTTTGGATGAAGAAATGAAAATGCACGGGAAGGTTGGATGCATGAATGGGGGCTGGTAACCAGTGGATGGGTGACACTTGTCACTCATCCATTGGCATCAGGACAAATATCTGGGCCCACTAGAGACAAAACTGCACTTTTTGTCTCGTAAAACGTGTCGCCGTAAATAGTATCCCGAAACTTCCGTGAACCGTAACTTCGCCGTCGAACGTCCGAATTCGACGTGCCGCCTGTCTATGGATTCGTATCGTCCTTATCTACGTAATGGTCTTCGGACCTTGGCCATCGGACCTCTTGGTCAAAAAGTCAATATTTGACCCATTTTTAACCAAAATTACCAAAATGCCCCTAAACTTCTGAACGTCATAACTTCCTCCACGGATGTCGGAATTGAACGTGTCACTTGTCTATGCACTCGTGACGCCACGAACTACGTCACGGTCATCGGTCAAAGTCCATTTGACCGCCCGATTGAAAAGTCAACGTTTTGCCACCACTAGGGGCAAAACGGTCATTTCGCATCGTTCGTCCGATTTCGCCTAACTAATCACCGATTAGCCTCAATCTAATCATGAAATTCGGGACGGGTCGTTACAACAAACATCAGAATGTACTAGGTCTAATATTTTTTTTTTCTTGTGAAGGTACCTGAGAAACAAATGTGATGTTTCTTTCCATATGAAAAATAATCACAGCGTTTGGCAAATGGAATGAAAGATTTCTTTCCCAAAACTTGCAATCCCTTCTCACTCATGTGGCCTGACCACTTGTGCCAGATTTGGAGAAGAATCGTCCACGACATTCAACTCTTCTTTGCAAATCTTGTCATATGTCTTGTAGAGGGTGCAAAACAACTACATTCTAGAAATCACTAGTGTTCCCTTGGTAAACCTCCACTTTCGATCACCTCCATGATGGTGGAACCCTTGTTGATCAAGCATGTCAGTTGAAATTAGATTGAGACATAAACCAAGAAAATATCTCACATTTTTCAATAACAGTTTGTTGCCTAAATCAGTCTCTAAGAAAATATCACTAATTCTTGAAATCTTTGTGTAGCTATCATTGCCCATCTTCACTTCTTCAAAGTCTCCAGCTTTGTATGTCGTGAAGAACTCCGAGTGCGTCATGAAATAGAAATATGCTCCAGAATCAACTACCCATGAAACATCTTTATCTTTATCAACATGTAGACATTCACCATCAAGAGACAACAACTCGCATACTTAGTTGAACATGATAACAACGGTATTGGTTGAGTCCTCCTTCTTTTGATAGGTAGAGCCATCTTTCTCATCCTTCTTGGTATTCTTTAGTTTGTTGCAATTCTTCATCATTTGGCCATAGAGATTACAATTATGACACTTTCCATTTAATCATGTCTTCAAACGGCTTGCACACCTTCCACGATCTCGACTGGAACCTTTACTTTTACTCATTCTTTTATTTTTTGCCACATATACTTGGCTACTATCGAAACTTGAGGGCTTCCTCCTAGTCTTTTAATTAAACATGTCATCTTTAACATTATCCATAAATAACACACCATTAGAAGTAGAGTTACTTATAGTGATGACAAAGCTAGTGAGCTCCCAAAAGGCCTCATGTTGGATAGATGTGCGCCCATATATATAAAGCGCATCCCCCAGATCCCCCGAACAATGTGAGATTGCTAACCATGCCCCCAAGGAAAAGGGTTCTCACACCAGGGATGACGTATCTCCATTGATCATGCTGGGAGTGGATCCAACAGCAGCGACAAAACCTGCTCCTTCTTCAACCTTCACCAACAATGAAGACGACTCAGGAGGGGCACAATCAATTTACCCATCATGACTCGAACAATTGTCGCGTCAAAGCTCGCTTCCATGAACCAGACCCAAATAACCATCAAGTTGTACAACCTCACCTTAGTCGCCATAAATGGTTTTGATTCGGTGGCGACAAAACCGTTCTTCAACGATGAGGACGAGTCCCTGCCCAACGCGAAGACCATTTTTCGATCTCAATTTCATTCACCTCTGATGAAGCCTGATGCTCATCCATGGTAATCAGTCACTCTTCATCACTACAGTCTAGATTAGTCGCTGCCCATCCTGACGGTGAAGCCTTGCAGGGTCGTCGAACGGTCGAGCCACACCTAGCAGGCGACATTAGTGCCAAGGGATAGAAACCAGATTTTGTGTCTTTTCGGTAGGAATGACCGAAGCCCTAGGGCCTTTCAGTGGACCATGATCAAGCCACCCTTTGGTGGTGAGTGACAGAAGTAGTGCCCCTTCGACAGACAGGGATCGAATCTCTTCGGTATCCAAATTGCTATTTACCAGACGGGAATCGCCTAAGTCGTTTTTCGTGTTGGACACTAGGAGCACCCTTCCCCTCCCCCCCATCTCCAATCACGCAGTTTGATTTTCCTTGATGTGGTGATTGTTCTGTCTAATTTACTCAATGTGGCAATTGAATTATTTGTTTGATATTTCTTTGTATGTTTTATATTGTTTGGGTTGTTGCATTATTACATCTTTACATTGATGTCGGTCCAATTGATATCAGTCAGCTTGTTAATTGACTTTTTGTCGATCTAGGCTTATCAATTGCGATTGTTTACTCCAAGTTAATCACACATTCTGGAAGTTCTCTTCCACATTATCACACGTTTTTCCAATCTACCTTTAGGCACAAACAAGTGGTTTGCCGTTAGGGCCGTATTCCTTCCGTTGAAGATTATGACCCACCTATGGTACTTGATACACAAGCGGAGGTGGGCGCAGTTGCTGCCAGCGGCAACTCAGTGATGCCATTACCAGCAGTTTCTGACAGTTAGTATGCTACTAAATGGCAGTTATTTGCAAGTTTTCAAGATAAAGATAAATTAACGGTTAGACAGCAGTTACCAAATCGAACCCCGATTGACACATGTAATGCAAGCAGTTCTCTTTGTTAGCCCATTATTTGTGGCATGGATAATTTTATTTTGTGATAGCTTGTTTAGATCCAAATAGGGTCAGTTATTATGTTAGACCTTGAATTAGTGCACCAAGTACATTATCGCCCAGAAATCATTCTCGAATCCTTTCAAGTATGTTGCTCTTCACTTCAACAATGCATTGCAAGTTATGTTACTTTGCCATATAACTAGGATTCATTTTACTTATTTTGGGTATTTATTTTGCTTACTTAGTTTGAATCCCCTTTTTTGTCCAGGAAACTTCCTTTCCTGATTTACTATGTTGTTTTCCTTGATTTTATTTGTATCGCACATTTGATGTTCTACCCTTATGGCCCAATTGCTCTCTGCCTGAATTTTCGACTTTCGAGTTTTGCTTCTTAGTTTGGGAATTACTCCCAGAGTCTTGATGTGATGTGAAAAAAAAAAACATTTTTGCTGCTCTCTAAATTCCATGGAACCTTAGTGACTTCTTCCATGCTAGGTCTTTGTTTGCTATGAAACTAATATGTAGTTTAGTACTGGGTGCATCTGTTTATGTTTATAATTTTTGTTTTTTCTTTACATCTATGGGCTACAATGTTTTTAGATTTGCTGCTTATTTTGTGTTCCTAGTACCTCTCTGTATGCTTAAGTTTGGTTGTCATTTGGCATTTATATTTTAATGTTTCTCTATCATTTGTGTAGTTCACACATTGTTTAACTATTTCATTTTACTTTCTTTTGATTTGTTAATTTACAATGTTGTTTACCCATTACACACACATTATGTTCGATTTCTCTGTTCCATATGCTTCATTCTTGAGTTTTCGAGCTTTGCCTGTTAGTTTTGTGATTTACTGCTACAGTATTGAAGTACTGAGGTCAAAGACAGCTTTATTGACCCTTATTTTAATTGAACCCTTCTTGACTGTTTCCATGTTGGAAGATTTCTAATTAGCTTTGACATTATCCTGGAGTCTTTGTGCTGGAAGTTTCTGTTTGTGTCTAGACTTTATCTTCTTTCTTCTTTACTTTTCAACATTTTACTCTTATGACAACATTCTCTGCAGTGTCTCTCTTGGTCTTTCTTAATTTTAGATGTGGTTTTTAATTCAGTTGCTTTATTGGCTATCGAGTTTCCCTACTTTTTCGATTATTCCCTAATTCAGTCATTTAGTTGCTTTGGTGCTCGTAATGGATGTTGATGAAGGAATTACTATGCTTAGCTATGTACAATTGTACCAAAACCAGAGAAAGCAATTTTGTTTTGTTGTAATTGCCATCTGGTTGACCTCTTTCACTTAGCTTCACTCAAGTTTTTTTTATCCTTTTATCTACTCTGATTGTAGAGTGCTTGTGTCCTCATTTGATTTCTCTGTTGGAAATATTTCAATTGATTTTTCTACGCTGAACTCAACTGTAACAAAGATTCGGATTTTTTTCTTTTTTACTTTTTTTGTTTTTCCCAAATTTTTCGACCCAATATGGTCTCTTTTTAAATGAATTAAATGTAGCTTTTTGTTCATTTTCCTTCAACTATATCAATAAGTCAACATTTTATCCCATGTTCTAACATTTCTTCTTTTTATTTTGCAGCTCCATAATTTCTTGACTTTTCACCCTCAATAGCATAATTATCTCCTTCACATATGCGGACAACAGCACTCTTTTTCTTTCGACTATATTTTTATCGCAAAAGGTTTTTTCTAGCAAGATTTTTTAATAAGGCAGCACCTCAAATTTTATCATTTTCTTCCTTGAGGACATATGTAATGCTAGTATAGTATTTAGCTAGTAGTCAACATTTCATTGTAATTTTATTCCCCGTGTATCATTTTAAACCGCAAATCATTTTAGATTATACTATCATTCCTGGTGGTCATGTTTTGGATTCATTATAGATAACATGTCTATTGTACTATTTCCAGATGTTTCAATAAAATATTTCTTCCAATAAAAAAAAATATATGAGCATGTAACTAAACAACACATTAAGGTAAATTTATAACTTTGTCCTTACCGGTACATTAGTTTTACCGGTACATTAGTTCGATTATTAAAAAAAAACTCTCAATTATCAATCATAAATAATATATAATTTTTTTTTTGTGAAATCATAAGTAACAGTGGATCATGTTGCTTCTCTCGTCCTGGTTGGTTACTGCCTACGGGGCCACAAGAAACCTACCCTTTGGCCCTAATCTAGGTTTATTTTTTATTAGTTATTTTACCCTTGAATAAACGGTTGGAGTTATTTTTGTTGAATGTTGGGTTTACCTACTTACATTTGGCCTTTGGCAATTAAGGAAATTTTAATTTTTAATAAAAACATTCTCCTCAATTAGTTTTACTCCGTTGAGCTGTTTTCACAGTAATTTTTAAATTCTTACTATAGTTACTTCACTCCCAAGTTTAAGAAATAAATAAATAAAAGGCAATAATAAGTATGTAAATCTGTTTGCTTTATTTCCACTCCCTATAAAATATTAAGACTTGTGAGTGCTTATTTTTTTTTTTTTAAAAAAAAAAAGGAAAGAGAGCACTCGCGAGTCTTAATTGCTTTGCTCTCCTTTTCAAAATCCTTTTCTCTGTTTGAGCGATCGGAAAAAGAAAATAAAAGCTTGAAAATATTCCGTTGATTCTCATCAATGGGGTTCCATTTGAGTTACATTCTTCGCATTTACCCGATCAAGAACCAAAACCCATCACAGCAAACCACAAACAGTCTCCAAATTCAGACGAGACAGCGCCTACAGCTACGAACCCTAACATAGGACAACGGCGACGTATCGCCGACTCTGCTCGAGGACGTAGCCTCTCCGGTGCTCACCACCGGCCACTTCCCTCTACCTCCCCGCGCCATCGCAGCGCCCGCGCTGCGCCGCCTCTATGTCCTCAATGCGCTCGCAAGTTTGCAAATCCATGGGTCTGTGAGCGAGCGCGTGGAGCCGGAGTTTGAGAATTGTGTGGCGGTTGTGGCGGAGACTTTTGGCGTTGGAGGGTTTGGGGTGGTGGCGGAGATTGATGTCACGAAGGCTGACGTTGATGACCAAGCAAAGGCTGCAGCAATTGGGTTTGCGATCAATTCAAAAGTACGTTTTGCTTATGCTTTTGTAACTGATATACATGCCAAATATAGTCCTAGATATATATATATATATTTTAAATTATTTTCTCTTTTATCTGGTAGCTTTTTTTTTGAGTAAATTACATTTATTACGATTATACATATATTTTGAAATATTTTGTTTTACTTCTATATAAAACATTATACTCGGAATATTCTATATAAAATATTGTACTTTGAAATCTTCTCCCAAACTTTTTATTTTCTCTCGAATTAAGTGTTGATAGGGAGTATTTGGATCCTATCAATTAACTATTTTTTAATTTATTTTAAGCAAAGAAATTAACCTTGAGTAATCCTATCTTGCACATTATGTTAAAAAAGGAAATCAGTCTTGAGTAATCATATCTTACACTCAACATATTCAATCTTCTCCAATCTCCTTTGTGGGATACTGTTGATGCACAAAATGTGTCAATTTAGGGAGTGAATACTGCTCTGTCACGTGCCTTTAAAGAGACCTGAAAGAGAAAGAATTTGTTGGTCGGTCAGAGTATAGGCACTGGTATGGTAACAGCCTAAAGGTACTCGGATGCCTAAGTCAGTAGTTAGTATGAGTGGTAAAGAGTGGTAATAAGTGTACTGTCAAAGTAGTTGTCAAATAGTAAATGCTTAGTTACCTTTATGTCAGGACCCGACCCTCCTCGGTCAGGACCCGACTCATATAGCACCATATTGTCCGCTTTGGGCCTCGCCCTCACGATTTTGTTTTCGGGAGCTCATGGTGCAACTTCCCAGGGGGTCACCTATCATGGGATTGCACTAGCCTCAACTCGCTTAACTTTGGGGTTCCAATACCCCTCAAAGCCACTTGAGCTCCCAAAAGGCCTAGTGCTTTGTCTGAGTGGATTTGGGCCCCTTGGGCTTGTGTTAAGCAAAGGTACTGGGACCTCAGGTCGGTATTGGCCGACATACCGACCGACGGAGGCTGGTCCTTTGGAGTCGGCTTGTGGTACGGTGGTGGCAGAGGGCTGGGCCTCCCGGTCAGTCTGGACCGACATATCGACTGATAGAGGGATGAGCCTCCGAAGTTGGTCTAGGCTGATGTGGTATTTGGTAGTGAACTGGGCCTCCTGGTCGGTCTGGGCCCCTTAGTCGGTCTAGGCCGATATGGTATGAACAAAAATCCCCTAAGTTCGTGACCGAAGTGGAATTTCTTGGTTGGGAACTTGTAAAAAAGAGTGCCTCAGACCGGGTGTGCATGCCTTCAGTCCCCCAAGTCCCCCAGGCGAGGGAGTGTGCCGAGCGGAGTGGTCAGTAGTGAGAGGTGGAGGGGAGACCGAGCAGAGGTGAGTCGGTCGGTGCTGGCGAGGAAAACGAAGTCCGCCCGGGTTGTTTCAGTAGGTTCAGAAGTTAAGGGGTCGTCGGTACCGTAGGTCGGTCGATGTGACCGTTGGTGTTCGTGACCGTTGGGTACCAGCCAGGCGTGTAGGGGCACGTGGGGTCTGTGGAAAACAGCTGGCAAGGTAATAAATGTCATGCAAAACGAGGGGACGCTTCGGCTGCCTACCTGCGCCTATAAATTCTACGGACGCTTCGGCTCGGCTGCCTACCTGCCTACCTAACCTTTTCACTTTCTTGCATTTCTGGTTTATGAGATTTGTCGGTGCTGAGGTGATTTCCGACGAGCATTTCCGATAAATTCTACGGTGGTATGATTTCCGGTGAGGACGACCGTTGCTTAATCACAATGTATGACCTCATTCCTTTGCTGTTTTTCGATTCAGTGTGTTGTTTTGACTTTTTCTTTGGTATGAACTGTGGATGAACTGGGGGTCGGACGCTGGTTCGATCTTGGGAAAATAGCGGTCGGTGACCAATAGCTGTTTTTTGTGCTGTCTCTGTTCGTAGTGTTCCGATGTCTCACAGGGATAGCCAGTCAAATGAAGTACGTGACTACGACGAGGAAGACCGACAGAGCTCCTCATTGGACGCAGGCCCCTCGGTGGAGGACACACCGACGAGGCAAGCCGCTAAAAAGCCCACTAGAGGTGATCATACTAGAGTGTCGGCTTCCGGTTGGTCCAGGATGGAAAAGATGTAGACCAATTGGAAAGGGTTTGCTGGTGCGAGCATAGTGCAGACGACAGAGGGTCGGATCGAGGAGTCTATCGACACGGTGTTGTGGTTGATAGACGCATATGAGAGCTGGGAGACAGAGACGTCGGTAAAGAAATTTCGGTCGGCATAGGCAGTGTCCTCGAAAGTGGAGCTGCGGATGGTCGGTCCCACCGAGATGCTAAGCGAGGCGCCCGAGGGTTGGGCCTTATTCTATACCGAGCTGTGCAGTCACGGCATCCAGCTGCCACTGTACCGCTGGCTAAGGAGGATGGTCCGAGAGCTGGACGTGGCCCTCGGTCAGTTGAACCCGAATGTCTGGATCATTCTGGTCTGCTTGTACGCCGCATTTGTTAGAGAGGGAGAAAAGCCACCAATCTACGCCCAGGTCGTCTACCTCTACGAATTTGCACAGTAGTAGTAGAGCACGGGTTGGGTGCATGCTTGGTGCAAGGACAAGATGTCTCGGCTGGAGTTCATCTATGGTCTGCCGTCCTCCTAGAAGACATACAAGACCAAGTTTATCTATGTCGGGGGGAACTGGGGAGTACGAGGCATCTCGTCGTCATTCCAGGATTTGGGTGCCGAGGGTCGGTTTCTGACTTATTTAATTATATTGTTTTTGGGTCGGTATGTGAGTGACTGACCGAGGTGTTTTGTGTGTAGGAACTCTTCCCGAGGCAATCTCAACCGATGATGAACGGAGGGCCTGTGAGCGGGTCAGGAAAGTCTGCACTCTCTCGTGGCGTCACCGAGATGTGCTACGGGTACCCCAAATACTACATGAGGTTGGTTTGATCCGTAATCTTGGAAAGTAAATATCTCGTTGTTTCTTTTTTTTTTTTTGTGTTTCTTTTCACCTGTGTGCTGACACTTGGTGTTCGGTGCAAGTTATCCCCAAAGACATCAAGAAGCGGATTGACCGAGCGACTGAGGATGCAAGGGGAGAGAAAAATATGGTGGGGGTCGGATGAGCAAAGGAAGACAGTGTGGTTAGTCAGCTCCACCCAGAAGAGGAAACAGGCCCTGGATGCTGGCTCGGGAGCTCAGAGATCACCCAACTTTGATCCACGGGCTGCCAAGAGGCTGGGTCGACTAATCGGGATGTACTAGCAGAGGAAGAAAAGAAGGAAGAGCGCTGCGGTCTCGAAGGACGTGTCAATTTCTGTTCCTACTCCTCCGACCGCCCTCACTTCGCCTACCGAGCAAACCCTGGTTGCTCCAGTGATTGGCCTAGAGGAAGGTGGGGAGGCTCCTGAGCTGGTGGCCCAGCCTGAGACCCCTGTCAGCATCCTAGTCATGGAGAACAGCGCCGAAGGGGAGAGGCAGTGTAACGACCCGTCCCGAATTCCAGGATTAGATTAGTGACTAATCACGATTAGTGAGGCTAATCAATGATTAGTTGGGTGAAATCGGACGAACGATGCAAAATGACCGTTTTGTCCTTGGGCGTGGGCAAAATATTGACTTTTTATTCTGGCGGTCAAATGGACTTTGGCCGATGACCGTGACGTAGTTTGGGACGTCACGAGTCCATAGACAGGTGGCACGTTCAATTCCGACATTCGAGGAAGAAGTTATGACGTTCGGAAGGTTAAGGGCATTTTGGTTAAAAGGGGCAAATAGTTGACTTTTGGACCGGGAGGTCCGATGGCCGAGGGCCAAGGACCGTTATGTAGATCGAGACGATACGAATCCGTAGACAAGCGGCATGCTGAAATCGGACTTCGAACGGGGAAGTTATAGGTCACGAAAGGTCGATTTCACTATGCACGTACTTCGAGACGATGATGATTTGGCAATATCTGATTGGGTAGATATTTTAAGTGGGACCCATGGATGAGTGACAAGTGTCACTCATCCCATTAGTCAATTCCCCTAAATTGTGGATCTACATAATTAAATAATATTATAATTATTATTTTATAATTAATCTTTCTAACACTCAATCCTAGCCCTCAATCTAATCTAAATCTCTTCAATCCTAACCATCCATTTAATCCTCTCTTCTCTCATCTGATCAAATATCATTGTTAGGTCATATTTTATGCATTTTTCCATGCATTATTATCTTTGATGTACTACTAATATCTTTCATCACATAGGAGAAAATGATAATTTTTGTGAGAGTTGTGCATGATTGGACATTATGTCGAATTAGAATGTTTTCGGTGTAAAAGGAGGAAATTCGGAGTTGAAATAGCTTACTTATGGAGCAAGGAAAAATAATGTGGAAAACAAAAAGATGTCACTATTCAGGAATCACTATGCAGGCCAGACACTATTCAGGAATCACTATGCAGGCCAGACACTATTCAGAAATCACTATGCATGCCTGACACTATTCACATGTCTAGTAGCAGATTACATGTCTTTCCTTATTTGCCCTCATGCTTTCTTGCCTATTTAAGCCCTCTTCACTCTCAAAATAAGAGAGCCTCCACACAACAAAGAAATCAGATCTGCTCTTCTTTTTCATTCCCCTTATCTTCCAGTGAGAAAACCTCAAGAATTCCATAACCATCTCCCATCTTCCATCCTTTTGCATCTCTTTCCCATGTACCTCAATCTCTCATCATAAAAGCTCCAAAATTCCTTCATCAAATTCGTCATCCATCATCTTTGTGTGTGAAGAAGAAGCCCTTTTCAGTTCTGGAGAAGAAGACTGCCTTCTACTTAGAGTTTGCTGCATCCATGTCTTTAATTAATGCTTTTATGTTGATTAGATACATGTGTAGCTAATTTCTCATCTAGGGTTCTTGATTTAACCATGTAAACTCAGTCTATGTTATGATTGAAGTATTCTGATTTCTGCAAACTCTTCTTTGTTTCATTCATTTTAATTATTGATTCATATGTGATTCTAGTGCTTGATCACCATTAGGGTTCCATATGCCTAGTTAGATTTAGAGCACATGTCATGCCTAAGTTTAATTGATTTATGAATGAAAGAATAGGGTTAGTGAGTACATGCCATGCCACTAAATCTGTTTGGTCATATTTATTTCTTTTCTCATACTTAAAGGCTTTCTAGGAGTAATCTAAAGTACATGCCATACTTAGGTTGCAATTAGAAGGACTAGATAGTGTTCCACATGCCATGGCCTATCTTACTTAAGTGAAAACGATCCTTAGAGCAGGTTTGGAAGATCAGGTACTTTAGTCACTGTATTCATAGAATCAAGGTTACATAGGTGAAGTCAAGACCCTAGCTTCCATCTCCATACTTTTCTCAGTCTTTTCTATCTATCTTCATTTACTTAAAGTTTTAATTTCAGTTTAACGTCCTTACATATCACAAATCAAAACACAATTCTATTTTATTTTCAGTTCTTTTAATTCCACTAGTTAATTGAGTCAGTATAGGGTTATTTAGAGGTAATTGTGAAGCCTAATCAGTCTCTGTGGTTCGACACCCTTACTTGTGCATTACCATTACTACAATAGTAGTGTATAAGCTAGGATAAATCAACAATTTTGGCGCCGTTGCCGGGGACTGATTTAAGTCCTTTGCAATTGGTTACCAACTTAGCCCTATAATCTGTTTTCTGTTTTAGTTTGTTTACAGCTTGAGTTATTCATATCTTTGTGTGTCAGGTTTTGAATGTCCAGTACGCCTTTGCTAGACTCCGTTGCAGCAGCGATAAGGAAATCCAGGGAAACAAGAGGAAATCTTACTACAAAAATTGTAGCTAAAAGAGCATTTCAAGAAATCATCAAGGATAAGACTTCTGTCTCAATTCATTCAGGAGAGTCAGAAGAGTTTGAAGAAGAAATTGAAGAAAAGATGGCTGAGGCTGCAACCCATGCTTTGGAGTTCTATGCTCAACCAATAATCCCTGATTCGCCTTCATGCGTAGTACTGTCACAGGCAGCAAGGAACTATGAACTTAAATCTTCATATTTTTCGATGTTTCCTTCATTCTTTGGTTTGCCTAATGAGGATCCATTGGCTCATATTAAAGAGTTTTATATAGCTGTTAATTCATTGCCCTTGCAGGGACTTTCGGAGAATGATTTGAGGTGTATGATTTTTCCCTACACATTGAAGGAACGGGCCAAGGCTTGGCTCATGACTTTGAAGCCTAAGTCCTTGGAGACATGGGATGAGGTTGTAAAGAAGTTTATGGACAAGTTCTTTTCCCCCCAAAAGACAGCAACCCTAAGAGCTCAAATTTTCAATTTCAGACAAGATGATACTGAAACATTTAGTGAATGCTGGGAAAGATTTAGAGGACTATTGCTGCAGTGTCCACACCATGGGTTACCTCTTTACCTTCAAATGTAAATTTTCTTTGACGGATTAACCCCTACATGTCAATCAATGTGTGATAATGCAGCTGGTGGTGCTCTAAAGAAAAAGAGTCCAGAGGAGTCTCAAGAACTCTTTGAGATGCTGGGTTCTAATATGCATCAATCAAGAGGGAAGAGAAGTGGTGCATATGAAGTTCATTCAACTAATGACGTTTCTTTCAAGGTTGACAACTTGGAAAGGAAACTTGACGATGTGCTTTCAAAGTTAGGCTCATCTCATGCCTCTCAAAGTGCTACATATGCTGATTACGATCAAGAGCAAGCCAATATGATGAATTGCTATAATTCAAGGCAAAGGAATGATCCATACTCAAACACTTACAACCCCAGATGGAGGAACCACCCTAACTTTTCTTGGGGTGGAAATCAGAATCAAAGCCATGCTCAGCAGCAGCCTAACAACTACCAAGTTCTCCCAAGCAATCCTGTGGAGGAGACATTACAGAAGTTCATGCAAACCACTTCCACTTTGTTCCAAAACCAAGCTGCCACCATTCAAAAGCTTGAGACCCAAGTTGGACAACTTGCTACTGCTCTTAACCAGAGAGAACTTGGGAAGCTTCCAAGTCAAACTCAGTTGCTTCAAAAGAATCAGGAGCAAGCAAAAGCCATAACAACACTTCGAAGTGGTAAGGTTATTGATAATGGTATTAACTACGATCTTCCTAATACTTCTGAAATTGTGAATGCAGGTGGGGAGGAAGGAGAGGCGGAACAAGCACCCAAGAAAGCTACTGATGTACCTCTTAGGACTAACAAAGATAAACCTGTTTTACACAAGGCTCCCGAGCCCTACGTGCCACCCATTCCTTTTCCAAGAAGACTTGCTCAATGCAACAAGGATAAGGCCTTCAAAGAACTTTATGACATTTTCAGTAAAGTTAATATTAATCTGCCTTTACTTGATTTAATTGATGATGTTCCAGCCTATGGCAAGTTCTTTAAAGAATTGAACAAGTACAAGAGGAAATATGAACCACATGAGAAGGTTTTAGTCTCCGAGAATGTCTCTGCCATGCTTCAAAGAAAGCTTCCACCCAAACTTAAAGATCCTGGCGGCTTCTCCATACCTATTACCATTGGGGACAAGAAGATTGAGAAGGGTATGCTAGACTTGGGTGCAAGTATCAATCTTATGCCATACACGGTTTACTTGCATCTAGGTTTGGGAGAGTTGAAACCGACCACAGTTTCTTTACAACTTGATGATCGTTCAGTAAAGTATCCAAGAGGTATAGTTGAAGGCATTCTAGTTCAAGTTGATAAATTGATCATACCTGCTGATTTTGTAGTGCTTGCCATGGAAGAATCACCAATCAAAGATCGTGAGTTACCTATTCTTCTTGGGAGGCCATTCATGGCCACAACAAGGACAATCATAAATGTGCATGATGGAGTGCTCACAATGACAGTTCTTGGAGAAACTGTCCAATTTAGAGTGTTTGAATCTTTAACTCATCCGTATTCTTCTTTAGATTGTTTCTCTGTTGATATATTGGATTCTTTTGTGTTCACCAAATTTTCTCAAGGCCCCCCTAAAGACCCACTAGAGATTGTCTTGACCAATGTTCTGGATGACTTCGAAGATGAATGGGAGTTGGAAGAGGAAGTTTCTGCTTTGGAGGCTTTGAAGTCATATCCCCACACCTATTTAGTCCCCCTTGAGCCACTCGAGCCATCCACTGATCATCTCATACCCTCAATCATCAAACCACCAAAGCTTGAGCTTAAATTACTTCCCTCTCATCTTAAGTATATCTTTTTGGGTGACCAAAATTCACTTCCAGTTATCATAGCTTCTGATCTGACCTCTTTGCAGGAAGAAAAGCTAGTAAGAGTTTTGAGAGAGTTCAAATCCACCATTGGATGGTCTATAGCAGATATCAAAGGAATCAGTCCCTCTATGTGCATGCATAGGATACTTTTGGAGGAGGATAGCCAACCCAGCTGTGAACCTCAATGAAGACTCAATCCCAACATGAAAGAAGTGGTTAGAGCTTAAGTACTTAAGCTACTTGACACTGGGATCATCTATCCTATTTCTGACAGCAAGTGGGTTAGTCCTACTCAAGTTGTACCAAAGAAGAGTGGCATGACTGTCGTAAAAAATGATCAGGATGAACTTGTCCCAACAAGAGTCATGACAGGATGGAGGGTGTGCATTGATTACAGGAAGTTAAATGCTATGACTAGAAAAGATCATTTTCCCCTTCCTTTTATTGATCAAATGCTTGAAATATTAGCTGGTTACTCACACTATTGTTTTCTTGATGGTTATTCAGGTTATAACCAAATCCCAATTGCACCTGAGGACCAAGCGAAGACGACCTTTACCTGCCCATTTGGCACGTTTGCTTATCAGAGGATGCCATTCAGTTTGTGTAACGCACCAGCTACATTTCAAAGATGCATGATGGCCATTTTCTCTGACATGGTTGAGAGGTTCATCGAGGTTTTTATGGATGATTTTTCTGTGTTTGGTTCCTCATTTGATATATGTCTTGATCATCTTGCATTAGTTCTAAAACGTTGCCAAGACACCAATCTGATTTTGAATTGGGAGAAATGCCATTTTATGGTTAAGAAGGGTATAGTGCTAGGTCATGTAATTTCAAGCAAGGGAATAGAGGTAGATAAAGCAAAAATTGACTTGATCTCTAAACTACCTCCCCCAGCATCTGTTAAGGGAATTCAAAGCTTCCTAGGTCATGCAGGTTTTTATAGACGTTTTATTAAGGATTTTTCAAAAATAACTCGTCCGTTATGTAACTTGTTAGCTAAGGACACTTCTTTTGACTTTAATGACGAATGTTTGCAGGCCTTTGAAATGCTTAAGAAGAAACTAACTTCTGCTCCAATTATCATGGCTCCAGATTGGTCTTTACCCTTTGAATTGATGTGTGATGCATCTGATTTTGCTATTGGTGCAGTACTAGGCCAAAGAATTGGAAAACTCTCTCATGTTATTTATTATGCAAGCAGGACATTGAATGATGCTCAGCTAAACTATTCCACAATAGAAAAAGAGTTACTTGCTGTTGTCTTTGCTCTGGAGAAGTTCAGATCTTATCTTGTAGGATCAAAAGTCATTGTCTACTCAGACCATTCAGCTCTACGATACCTAATGACCAAAAAGGATGCCAAGCCAAGACTCATTAGATGGATCCTCTTATTACAAGAATTTGATTTGGAAATAAGAGACAAGAGCGGCAAAGAGAATGTAGTTGCTGACCACTTATCACGTTTGAAAAGTGAAGCAATTGACAGAAATGCACAGTTGCCCTTGAATGAATCATTCCCTGATGAACAACTTCTTGCCATCCAAGATGATGAACCATGGTATGCTGATTTTGTTAATTTTCTTGCTTGTGGTATTATTAGAGATGATCTAACCTTTCAGGAGAAGAAAAGGTTCTTTTCGCAAGTGAAGCACTACATGTGGGATGAGCCCTACCTTTTCAAATATGGACCTGATCAGATTATTAGAAGATGTGTTCCTGAGGTTGAGCAAGAAAGCATACTCAATTTCAGTCATGAGTTCGCATGTGGGGGTCATTTTGGTGCCAAGAAGACAGTAGCCAAGGTTCTTCAATCTGGTTTTTTTTTGCCTACTTTGTTTAAAGATGCTTTTAAATTTTGTGCTAAGTGTGATAGGTGCCAAAGAGTGGGCAACATCAGCAGCAGAAATCAGATGCCTTTGCATAACATTTTGGTTGTGGAGATCTTTGACGTTTGGGGCATCGATTTCATGGGACCATTCCCACCCTCTTTTGGCTACAATTACATCCTGGTGGCAGTAGACTACGTGTCTAAATGGGTGGAAGCAATTGCTTCAAAGACCAATGATCATAGAGTGGTGATTAACTTCCTCAAGGACATCATTTTTTCAAGGTTCGGAATGCCAAGAGCTATCATCAGTGATGGTGGAACTCACTTCTGCAACAAGCCATTTGAAGCCTTGATGAAGAAGTATGGAATCACACATAGAGTGAGCACACCATATCATCCCCAAACTTCAGGCCAAGTGGAGATAAGCAATAGGGAGATCAAGAATATTCTAATGAAGACTGTGAATTCGACAAGGAAAGACTGGTCCACAAAGTTACATGATGCACTTTGGGCCTATAGAACAGCTTATAAGACTCCTATTGGGATGAGCCCTTACAGAATTGTTTTTGGGAAAGCTTGCCATTTGCCAATGGAGTTGGAGCACCATGCTTTGTGGGCAATCAAGAAGCTTAACATGGACTTTACAAAAGCTGGAATGTCAAGAAAGCTGCAACTCAATGAGCTTGAGGAGCTAAGGAATGAGGCTTATGAAAGTGCAAAGATTTACAAAGAAAGGACCAAGCTTTACCTTGATAAAGCTCTTATGAGAAAGGTATTCTTCCCTGATCAAAATGTTTTATTATATGACTCTCGTTTACGTCTCTTTCCAGGTAAACTTAAGTCTAGATGGGTTGGACCTTTCAAAGTGATCAAAGTGTATCCTCATGGAGCAGTTGAAATAAAGAATCTCAGCAATGGTAACAGTTTCAAAGTTAATGGCCACAGATTAAAGCCGTACTTGATGTCTGATATGGGTGTTCCCATTGCACATATGGTGGATACTCTTCCATTCCATTAAGCCCATTGGCAACCACGTCTTGCCTAGACATTAAATACAGCGCTTGTTGGGAGGCAACCCAACCAGGTTCTATCTTTTAAGCCTTTAACTTAATTACTTCTTTTCTTTCTCTGCTTTGATACTCCCTTTGCATTGCATGCATTTTTTCTATTTTATACATTGAGGAAAATGTTTAGTTTAGGTTTGGGGGTAAGGAATTGCAAATTTTTGGGTGCTAAAGAGTCAGTCTGTTAGGGCATTGTTGAAACATTGTAATGGAATCTTTATGCAAACTAAGGCATACAATCGTCAGTTAGAAGGAATCCTTGATTATTCTTCTGATTAGGTGTTCTTTCTGACCTCTTTTTCTCTTAGAATCATGGTGAATAAGGTACTTGATCAAACAAATGAAGAAGAATAGTGGAGACTACCCTTGTGATGTTTTGAGCCTACTTGCTTTCTTGAGAGGGTTTAATTTGTTTCTGCTCCAATTCTTTCTTTCTAATTCATCTAATCTGATCTCATTATCATTTTTGGTTGATTACTAAGAATTTATCATAATTTCAGATATCACATGCCCTTCATTTGTGGAGTAGCCCTTTTGAAGTGATGCTAGGCTTTGTGTGCATAACCTTCTAAAAGCCTTCTCTAAACCCGACCTTTGTGTGCTCCATTAGCCATTTTGTAGCCAAACACATGTAGCCATTTCTTTCATAACCTACATCACTCCTTCCCTTTTGTATCTCTCTTTGAGGTACCTAGCTTAATTGTGACCATACCCTATAGCTTGGAATCTGCCAAGGTTGCTGAAAGTGGAAATTCGATGCAAGGAAAAGTATGGCCACTGTTAAATCAAAAGTTTATGAAAAATCAAAAGTAGCTCAGGTCAAAAGAAGTTCATATCAAAAGAAAAGAGAACTTAAATGAAGTAAAACTTCAAGGAAAAAAAAAGATGAGAAAAAAAAAAGCAAAAGAAAAAGTTCAAGTATGATCTGAGAAAAGTTCTTTCCATTCAACTTAAAGTGAGCAGATGCTGGGAATAACATCAAGCTGTGCAAAGGAATTTTTCAAGAGCCCGTGGTATGATTCTAAGTTACTTGTTGTTCCTATCTTTTTTCATTTTTCCCTCAACCAAGCGTCATTACAACCTATATAGATTAAGACCTATATTGATCATTTGGGCAATGACATGAATGCTGGGAGGTATGTGCTCTATCTAATTCTTAGTTTTCGATTCTCTCATGAGATCTATCCTGAAATTGTGCCATTTTTCCTTATACTTCATATGTGAGAATACTTGCTTTCATATTACATAACTTCACTCACATATGTTTGATGGAGAGATTAAACCTTAGGTTCGAGTGATTGAGTGAATTTGTGAGACTTAGAGTTGAGACGAATTCTATCTTCAGGTTTGAAAATGATACCTATGAAGCCTTGAAACTTAGAGTAGAAGTGTTCACTTGCACACTAATTAGTTTCTGGCATGGTGAATTCAAGAAGGTGAAGGTATGACTACGGTTTCATTGGTTCACCTTACTTTGTTTCCATAATGTTTTAACCCTTGTTTTTTCAATAGTCTTGATGGTGTTTGTGGGTGTCACATCTGTTAAACCCTCAGGAGACAAAACTCCTCCTACTAGGCACACCTAGGGGTTTAAATGGTCTATCATAGGAAGATCGAGTCATTAATTTAATTGTGCTTATGTAATTTGTTTTGCTTGAGGACTAGCAAACGATAGGTTTGGGGGTCTTTGTTAGGTCATATTTTATGCATTTTTCCATGCATTATTATCTTTGATGTACTACTAATAACTTTCATCACATAGGAGAAAATGATAATTTTTGTGAGAGTTGTGCAGGATTGGACATTATGTCGAATTAGAATGTTTTCGGTGTAAAAGGAGGAAATTCGGAGTTGAAAGAGCTTACTTATGGAGCAAGGAAAAATAATGTGGAAAACAAAAAGCTGTCACTATTCAGGAATCACTATGCAGGCCAGACACTATTCAGGAATCACTATGCAGACCAGACACTATTCAGAAATTACTATGCACGCTTGACACTATTCACATGTCTAGTAGCAGATTACATGTCTTTCCTTATTTGCCCTCATGCTTTCTTGCCTATTTAAGCCCTCTTCACTTTCAAAATAAGAGAGCCTCCACACAACAAAGAAATCAGATCTGCTCTTCTTTTTCATTCCCCTTCTCTTCCAGTGAGAAAACCTCAAGAATTCCATAACCATCTCCCCTCTTCCATCCTTTTGCATCTCTTTCCCATGTACCTCAATCTCTCATCATAAAAGCTCCAAAATTCCTTCATCAAATTCGTCATCCATCATCTTTGTGTGTGAAGAAGAAGCCCTTTTTCAGTTCTGGAGAAGAAGACTGCCTTCTACTTAGAGTTTGCTGCATCCATGTCTTTAATTAATGCTTTTATGTTGATTAGATACATGTGTAGCTAATTTCTCATCTAGGGTTCTTGATTTAACCATGTAAACTCAGTCTATGTTATGATTGAAGTATTCTGATTTCTGCAAACTCTTCTTTGTTTCATTCATTTTAATTATTGATTCATATGTGATTCTAGTGCTTGATCACCATTAGGGTTCCATATGCCTAGTTAGATTTAGAGCACATGCCATGCCTAAGTTTAATTGATTTATGAATGAAAGAATAGGGTTAGTGAGTACATGACATGCCACTAAATCTGTTTGGTCATATTTATTTCTTTTCTCATACTTAAAAGGCTTTCTAGGAGTAATCTAAAGTACATGCCATACTTAGGTTGCAATTAGAAGGACTAGATAGTGTTCCACATGCCATGGCCTATCTTACTTAAGTGAAAACGATCCTTAGAGCAGGTTTGGAAGATCAGGTACTTTAGTCACTGTATTCATAGAATCAAGGTTACATAGGTGAAGTCAAGACCCTAGCTTCCATCTCCATACTTTTCTCAGTCTTTTCTATCTATCTTCATTTACTTAAAGTTTTAATTTCAGTTTAACGTCCTTTCATATCACAAATCAAAACACAATTCTGTTTTATTTTCAATTCTTTTAATTCCACTAGTTAATTGAGTCAGTATAGGGTTATTTAGAGGTAATTGTGAAGCCTAATCAGTCTCTGTGGTTCGACACCCTTACTTGTGCATTACCATTACTACAATAGTAGTGTATAAGCTAGGATAAATCAACAATCATCTTCCTCTCTATTTTCCCCACAAACCTGAAACCTCCATTATCTCCATTTTCCATTTCTTGAACAAACACACAACACCCATCACACCATCACTCTACTTACATCAACATGACCGTGTGATTAGTGATGAGAGGCTGAGGGTCTGAACACGATGGCTCATGGCGGGGGAAACCCGAAAACCTTGGGTAAGTGTTTGAAAAATCAAGTTTGAGATTTATTGACAGGACCCACCCCTAATCCCCCGGGATTAAGGGCTAAATCTCGATCCCGTCTAACTTACGCATGACACGAAGGCTAAACTGACGTCCAACCTGCATGTGAGACGTAAGTCGGACAAGGGATTCTCGAACCAACCATCCGAAAAGGTACCGGTCCTCCCAGAGTATACCGAACTACTGTGGATCGCAGGTGTAATGTCTCCGTCTCTCTCGACCAACAGCCCGTGTCGCAACAACCTAGAGGGTATCGAAAACACGAAAAGACTGTGAGTGGACAAAAATAAAGAATAATTTTAAAACAATTATAGTTATACCCTCCATATTTATTGATTGGATGAGGATCTGGAGAACGCAGGGATTCGAATAAGCTCGAAAGGAAGGAAAATGGTGGTCGTACTCGCAAGAACAGAGAAGGACGATTTGGACTTGTGTTTCTCGATTTGGAAGGTAACCAATTACTCCCAAGTTCTTGTTTTGGTCATGTAAATGCCTAGGAAAGGGATGGATGAAATTAATGGGCTAATTAGGACTTAAAAAGGATTAAAAAACTGGACAGAATCGTGGACGCCGGTTCAAAATCGAACCGGATTTGCAGACTGGTCGAACTGATGTTGAAGACGATGAACAGTGATTGGCGCGTGAGGACCATGCGCAGTCACTTCAAGTGGCGCGTGTGGGCACGTGGCATGCCTTTTGAGGAAGGTTCCAACACTACTTTTAAAGTATTCGATGTAACGAACATTTTGGCGCTAGTTTCGAGTCAATCGGACATCGTCTCGATATGTTTCGGGATGTCTGAAGGTTTTAGGGCTAGGTTAAAAATAGTTAAAAATACGGGAAAATTACGGGGCTTTAGTATAACCTTTGTGAAGTAGTTAGTGACCTTAGTATGAGATTTGGACAGGTTTGGAAAAGCCAAGGATAGCGGAATGGCCAAGAACGGCGTAAATGCGCGCGTATTGAGGTGACGTCGGAATGGTCTGTGAGTGGACTTTGTTTTTTAACTCTTGATGCATGCATATATGTTTTTAATATGTTTTCATACGTGATTCTATGATTTGCTTTCTGATCTTGATGGTTTACATTTTTGCACGTTTTTCGAGGAATTTACGATTTTGCACGTTTTACGAGCTTGTGATGAATGTTGTGATTTAAACCTGGTTTAACTGATTTGATGTCGGGATTTGAAGTATGATTTAATATCAATGATTTAAAAAGGATTTCAGAAAAGTGGTTTTAAGAAAGTGGATTCCGGGTTTGGGTTCGGAATGGTTATTTCGGATGCCAGCTTACGGAATGATGGTTGCGAACTCGAATCTGGAAATGAGATGGATAAGAGTTCTGGGTTTGGATTCGGGATCCTGATGAGATTGAGGATTCGGATTCGGAAATGGAAAAAGGTTTTCAAGTGGTTTACGGATTGGATTTGCTGGATCTGATTATTGGGTTTAAAGACCCGGATTATGATATGACGGGGGACGGGCCCAAATTGGGTTTAAAGACCCGGATTGAGTTTAAGGACTCGGGAGTTTAAAGACTCGGGAGTTTAAGGACTCGAATATTGATATTTCCCCCGTAGGCCTGTAGAGTTTAAAGACTCGGGAGTTTAACGACTCGGATTATATTGAGGCCTGGTTGAGTTTAAAGACTCGGGAGTTTAAAGACTCAGATAGATCCAGCAGGTTCGATGAATGGAAATATGGTATGGTTTTCAATAATGGTTTTCCGAGGTTTTGGGCTATGCCCGGATGAGATGGTTTTCGGTGGTTTTGGGCTGAGGCCGGGATTTAGAAAAAAGAACCTGTGTTCGGTTTTTATATGGAATGGTTTTTATAACATGAATTTGATATGCATGCATTGGTTTTTGAAATGGAGGGTATAACTATAATTGTTTTATTGAGTCGTGTAAACGGGTTCAAGGCGCTGAACGATGTTTCTCAAACCATCCAGAGGGGGCCACGCATCACAATTTTTGTGGCCACCCTTTCCATCAATTTCCAAGTGTCCATTTCCCATTTCGCACAATTCCCTAGGCAGGAAATGACCAGTTTACCCTCAGTTGTACAAATTATCAATTTACCCTTCGTATTTCTAGACTCAAAACTAATCTGTCAGATGTCTGATGAAGGCGTGCCGCTTGTCGTTGTACTCAGGACGTCGAAATCTTTCTAACGGTCCTTGGTTTTCGTGAAGAAACCTTGTCGTTCAAAAAGTCAACAAATGCCCTTCTTTTAACCAAATTATGAAAGTGCCCCCAACCTTCCGAACATCATAACTTCCTCCTCGGATGTCAGAATCGGGCGTGCCACCTGTCTACTGACTTGTGACGTCCCAAACTACGGCACGGTCGTCGATCAATGCCCAATTGACCGTCTGAACTAAAAGTCAACATTTTGCCCATTCTAGGGGCAACATCGTCAGTTTGCGCTAAACGTTCAAACGTAACCACCTAAGCACCGATTATCTTTTTTAATCCGTCATTAACTACTAAGCTAATCCCGACTTCCGGGATGGGTCGTTACAATTAGAGGTTTTTAGCTGATTCTATTGATTGGGGTGTGCTTCTGGGGACTTTTGGAGACGAATGGGGTTATTTTCGAGGCCTTGGGCGACTGGAATGGACGGCGTGAGGAGGTTGCAGCCGCCATCACCATTGTTGAACTTGGAAGGTATGTGTTGCTTGGTTTTAAATTGTGTTTAATAGCTAAAATGATAGGGTTTGAGATTAGGAACATTTAGGGATTAAAATGGGTTGAAATGGATCGAAAATATGGAAGTTTGGGCCTTAAACCGATCCAGATCGGTTCGGCCGGTCCAGGAACCAGAAAACACGGTTCAGTCTCTAGGGAAGATGATGAATAGTGCCTACGTGTGGGCTCACGCGCATGAGGTTCTCAGGGTGCGTGTCCCATCTTTTGGGAATGTGTTCAACACGTGAAATCTTCTATTCTATGTAACGAGCATTTTGGGACTGGTTTCGTGTCGATCGGACACCGTCTCGATAATGTTCGGGGCATCGGAAGGATTAGGATCAGGATTAAAAATAGTTAAAAATTTCAAAAAATTACGGGGCTTTAATGGGACATTAACTACGTAGTTAGTAACCTTCTATTACGATTTGGATAGATTTGGGAGTCCCGGTGACAACGATTGGCTCGGGAGAACCGTATGAAACGCATATCGAGGCGGTAGCTCGGACGGTCTGGGAGTGGACCTTGTTTTCTAAATTGGTGCATGTATAAATGTTTATTATATGTTTTAATACTTGTTTGGTGATGCCATGGGTGTATTTGAGTGTGGTTACGTATTGGCACGTATTTCGAGGTTTCGGTCTATACGGTGCCAATACGGGTTTGTACTTTCTTTGTTGGTTTAAATGAAATGGATTTGGATTTCCAAAAGGATAAACTCGGGTATGAGACCCATTTGGTTTTATCTCGGGCCTATGACTCTAGTTACGACCTACAGGTCTAAATCGTGGTCGCGGCGAGTGCTCTATGCACGGCGACCGACGATACGACGCTCACCTTCAGACTGGGATATGTTCCTTTTAGATAGGTCACGATGCACGATTCATTGTCTGGCAGTCGAGGGAGGCTCGACTTCGGAGTGCTGACGGTTCAGGGTATCGATCCGTGATGAGTACACCATGATCTTGTGGTGGTCGCGTCGGTTGATTCATTCACGGCGACATACCAGGATTGAGAGCGGTCCTGGATGGATGGTTGCACGCATCACTACGATCGGAGTCGTGACTGAACCTGAGATATCGGGCACGATGCCCCAGTTGAGTCATGTGTTCGGGCACGAGACCCAGTTACTTTACATTTATGATTTCGGGTCGGGGACCCTAATGGATTTCTAGGTTCATGACAGTTTGAGGAAACCGGGCATGAACCCGTTGAAAGGTTTTAAGGATGATTTCGTTATATATATATATGTATGTATATTCATATACCTTCCTTTACTTGTACTATCTCCTCCGGGGAGGGTCGTTGGCGTAGGTGGACCTTGGAGTAGTCACGGACCACTAACTGAGTGGAGTCGCCCCAGTTGGGTTCCTTACTCTCAGGAAGGCTTGGATCGTAACCTCAGGGCGGGTCATTAGTCTACGAACATTGACCTTTAACCCTGAAAGACTTGGGTTTTAGACCCCGGGTAGCACGCGCGTAGCTTTGGAAACCGTGACAGGATTGGTTGTGTGATTATATGTATATATGATATATGATATGTGATGTGTACGATATATGATGTGTGATGTATACAGGTTCTGGGCTGAGTCCCGTATGGATTTGGGCAATGGCCCGTATGGTTTGTTCTTTATGGTTCTTTCGGTTATGGCTTTGGGCTTAGTTCCCACATATGATTCATTTGGTTAAATGGTTTTCGAATGCATGCATGCTTTTTTGTGAAGGGTACAAATGTCTTCGTTAAAATGTTTTTATAAACTCTTTGTTTTGTCCACTCACAGCTTTTAATGTTTTGACTGCCCTTCAGGATTGACAGCGGATGTGGACTGTAGCAGAGACCGAGATATCACATACCTCCTCCGGATCCTGGCGTACTGTGATAGCCCGAGAGGGCAAAGGTCGAAAATTTCCCTTGTCTGACACTTCGTGTCCGGCGGGAGCAGGGTCGTCCCGCCTTAATCCTGGGGGGATTGGGATGGGTTTTGTCAGGCAGGTCTGGAACTTGCTTTCTAAGACTGCCGAGGAAGTGAGGGCTAGCGCCAGCATCCCTGACCTGACTTGGATGGCCTTCCCTAAGCCGCCCTTCAACTTCTGGGCTCGCCGACCGGGTGTATGCCTTTATAGCCTGACCGATAGGGTATGCGGTCTGTATGTTGTATGCCTTTATAGAAGTCTGTATGTTGTATGCCTTTATAGACTGACCGGGTGTATGTTTCGTCGGCATCTCGTATACTTTGGGAGTTTCAGTATACGCCTGTCTGTAAAGTAGTCTCAGCTCTGTATGTCTAAGCGTAGGCCTTAGGAAAAAAAAGGTTCCCATTGTGTAGGCATCTGCCTCGGTTGAGGACTTGCATAGACCTCCTGAGCACTAGGACTCGGTGTGTACCTCAGTCCCCCAAGTGTTCAGTCGAGGTAGGTCACCGACGGGGGAGCGGAGGTGAAGCATTCGGCATATAGATGCTTGGAACGGTGTTGTGATGGGTCAGAGTGGTGTGGGCTTAGCTGATGTAGGACTTCGACCAGAATATGTCGACCGGTCCTTTCATCCAAGGACGATGCAAGGCGGGCAAGCGCGTCTGTAAGACCCGTGTCCTGGAGGGAACGGTGAACAATCCCACACTCCTGCGAGGGGGAATGGTCTGGGAGAGGATGGTGGTGTGCCTTAAAGGTGTAGGCACACACCTATCTAGCATGAGGCCTTTTGGGAGCTCAGTGGCTGGGGGGGGGGGGGGATTGGAACCCCAAAGTTAAGCGAGTTGAGGCTGGTGCAATTCCAGATGGGTGACCCCCTGGGAAGTTGCACCGTGAGCTCCCGAAAACAAAACCGTGAGGGCAAGGGCAAGGAGGCCCAAAGCGGACAATATCGTGCTAGATGAATCGGGACCTGACAGAAGAGGGTCGGGTCTTGACAATTTGGTATCAGAGCCAGACCCCGACCGGGAAGTGTGCCAGCGAGGACGCTGGGCCCTAAGGGGGGTGGATTGTAAGACCCGTGTCCTGGAGGGAACGGTGAACAATCCCACATTCCTACCAGGGGGAATGGTCTGGGAGAGGATGGTGGTGTGCCTTAAAGGTGTAGGCACACACATATCTAGCATGAGGCCTTTTGGGAGCTCAGTGGCTTTGGGGGGGATTGGAACCCCAAAGTTAAGCGAGTTGAGGCTGGTGCAATTCCAGATGGGTGACCCCCTGGGAAGTTGCACTGTGAGCTCCCGAAAACAAAACCGTGAGGGCAAGGGCAAGGAGGCCCAAAGCAGACAATATCGTGCTAGATGAATCGGGACCTGACAGAAGAGGGTCGGGTCTTGACAATTTGGTATCAGAGCCAGACCCCGACCGGGAAGTGTGCCAGCGAGGACGCTCGGCCCTAAGGGGGGTGGATTGTAAGACCCGTGTCCTGGAGGGAACGGTGAATAATCCCACATTCCTGCGAGGGGGAATGGTCTGGGAGAGGATGGTGGTATGCCTTAAAGGTGTAGGCACACACCTATCTAGCATGAGGCCTTTTGGGAGCTCAGTGGCTTTGGGGGGGATTGGAACCCCAAAGTTAAGCGAGTTGAGGCTGATGCAATTCCAGATGGGTGACCCCCTGGGAAGTTGCACCATGAGCTCCCGAAAACAAAACCGTGAGGGCAAGGGCAAGGAGGCCCAAAGCGGACAATATCGTGCTAGATGAATCGGGACCTGATAGAAGAGGGTCGGGTCTTGACAGCGTCGGTATGGCTGTTCTCGGATCAGCCTGCATATACTTGGCCAGACAGAGGTCGGCAAGTAGAGCTTCGTACTCAGGCTCGTTGTTGGAGGCTTTGAATGTCAGGACCCGCCCCCAATCCCCCTGGATTAAGTGCTAAATCCTGCTCCCGTCTAACTTACGTATGACACGAAGGTTAAACTGACGTCTAACCTCCATGTGACACGTAAGTCGGACAAGGGAAACTCGGTCCGATCGTCCAATAGCTTCCGGCTTTCCCTGAGTGTACGGAACCTACTGTGGATCTCATGTGTGATGTCTCCGTCTCTCTCGACAACCAGCCCACGTCGATACAACTTGGAGGGTATCGAAAACATGAAAAGACTGTGAGTGGACAAAAATAAATAATAATTTCATAAAACAGTTTAGCAGAAAGATAGGTATTACACTCCATGTAAAAACCAATGCATGCATATAAAGTCTATGTTATGAAATTATTTCATATTAAAACGATCAATGAAACCATTATTGAAAATCCAAATCAAATTCGTCATTCAAATCCAGGGTCGCAGCCCAAAATCACAAATCATTCTCAAGGTACGGGAACTCAGCCCCAAAACTCATCAAATCCAATCATCCAGGTCATTGCCCAAAACATCTGAAAACCAGTGAAAACCAGTGAAAACCATTAATCATGCGATTTTGCTGGATCTCAAGTGCGCCCGAGTCTTTAAACTCAAAACCATCCGCAATAATTAGGCCTTCCCTAGATATCAACGAGTCTTTAAACTCAAAACACAATCACAGGCCTCGGGGGGAGGGGGGGGGGGGGGGGGGGTGGGGGTATCATAACCGAGTCTTTAAACTCAAAACATATCAATTCAGGGCCCTCCCCCTGTCAATCAAACGAGTCTTTAAACTCAAAACCAGATCCAGTGTTTTTTTCTTTTTCCGGGTGTTTAAACCTAAAACCATTTTTCAATCAACAGTGAAACCCATAGAAAATCCTTATTCGGATTCGCAACAATAATTCCGTAAGCCGACATCCAGAACCTCTGTCCCGAACCCAAATCCAGATTTTCTTTCCAAGTCTCAAAACCAAATCTGAAATCTCAATTCTGAAATCCAGTTTCAAAATCGAAAGCTCTTTTATCGAAATCTCAAAAACAAGGCTCCAAACCCGGAATCACTTTTCCGAAATCCATTTCAAATCCTTGAAATCAAATCATATTTCAAATCCCAAAATCCAATCATCAAAATCATAATCAAATCGCAACATAATCGAAATCTCGTAAAGCGTGCAACTACGTTATTTCTCGAAATACATGAAAAACCTTAAAACATCAAGATCATAAATCAAATAAGAGAATCCCGTATATAAAACACATAAAAACATATATGCATGCATCAAGAGTTAGAAAGCAAAGTTCACTCACAGACCATTTCGCCGCTGCCTCGATATGCGTGCAATTACGCTTTTCCGGCCAATCTGCTATCATCGGCTTTCTCGAACCTGTGCAAATCCCATAATAAGGTCACTAACTACTTTAATTAGCTTCTACTAAATCCCCGTAATTTTTCCAAATTTTTAACTATTTTTAACAGGGCCCTAAAACCTTCGGACATCCCGAAACATATCGAGACGATGTCCGATCGACTCGAAACCAATCCCAAAATGTTTGTTATATCGAATAATTTAATAGTCTCGTTGGGACCATCCTCAAAAAATGTGCCACGCACCCACACGCGCTGCCAAAGGGGCTGCGCGTGGTCTTCACGCGCTGCTACAGTGTCATCTTCAACCTTGCTTCGACCTGATCCTGGCTGAATCGGCGTGGCTGGTTTCCTATCATTTTAACCCAATTTCAAATCCGTTTCATCCTTAGCTTCATCCCAACGTTTAGAACTGGTTTAACTAACTAAAACATATAAATGAATCCTATTTCATACCTTCCAAAGTCGAACCAAAACTCTGAGTTTTCCAGCCCTCTGTTTCCGGCCACCACTAACCTTTTCGACCATGGTTTTGACTTCCTGGGTTCAATAGGAACTTTATACGACTGCAAAGGTCATCAGAGTTACTTAACAGCCTAGCACACCTGTCGATTCTCACCTTGAATCATAATCATTTCTGAAAAAAAAACAGAGGAATCGAGACAACATACCTGCTCTCTGTCCTCTACCGTGACTTCCACCGTGGTTGGACAACGTTAGGTTCCCTTCTGCGCACTGAACACTACCACAAACTAGATTTCAATGGGTTTGATCGATTTAGCCCACGGCTGTTCACAATTAGCCCTCTCGGTTTTCTAGGTTTGTTTCACTGCTCACACACTTTCTCACTCAATCTTTCACTTAAACACAAACACTCAAGTCACCACACGTCTCTGTGCTCTCACTTAGACATAATAAACTCACACCCACGACTCACACCGAAGATGGACGATTTTTCTCTCTGTCTCTGTTTTCCCTCCTTTTGATTGATCAACCAAATTCACAATAACTCAGACTGTGTGAGACTTGGCTAGAAGCCACTAGAGAGTGGACAGGTGTCCTCATCTCAGTGGTTTCTTGCAAAAAATATCCAATCTTCCAAGCCCAGGTGACCTCATCTGATTGCCCACATCATCAAACTGCCAAAAGACCATTTTGCCCTTCGATGTCCTCATTACCATTTTACCCCTCGTACATTTAGACCCATAACCTAATCACCCGAAGTCTAATGATGATGTGCCGCCTGTCGTTGTACTCACCATATCGAGACCTACCTAATGGTCCTAGAAATACGTAATAATTCCATGTCGTTTGAAAAGTCAACAATTGCCCCCTTTTTAGCTAAATTATCGAATTGCCCCTGAACTTCCGAACGTCATAACTTCCTCCTCGGATGTCGGAATCGGACATGCCACCTGTCTATGAACTCGTGATGCCTGGAACTTCGTCACGATCATCGGTCCAAGTCCATTTGACAGTCTGAAAGAAAAGTCAACAGTTGTGCCCATTCTAGGGGCAAAATTGTCATTTCGTACCGTCCGTCCGAAATCGTCCAACTAATTACTGATTAACCTCACTAATCCATCATTAATCACTAATCAAAACCTGATTTCTAGAACAGGTCGTTACATTGAACATGAAATGAAGCATATATTCCAATCGGTGTTTGTCTAGGGTGGATAGGACGACCCCGGCGCCAAAGCCGCTATAACAAGCCGAGCCGTCAAGTCGATGAGGTCAATGCACATATGCCATGCACCAGAGGGTTTCTTTACCAAAACAACATTGGCCACCTAGACTGCGTACACGGCCTTGAGGATGAAGGGGATAGTGTTGAGTTTGACAATTTCGGCCTTCATGGCCTTGGTCCGCTCGGCATCGTAGGTGTGCCGCTTTTGTTCCACTGGTTTAAAGCTCAGGCGGATGCTGAGTAGGTGGTAAATGACGTCCGTTGAAATGCCAGGCATGTTAGCATAAGGCCACGTGAAGACCTCTGCATTGTCGCTCAGGAACTTGATTAGGGCGGCTCGGAGAGCTAGGCCTAGAGTAGTCCCGATTTTGACCTTTCTGTTAGTGAATCCGTGCGAGAGGACGACTTCCTCTACCTCCTTGATCTACTGAGGATACGGCGTTGTGGAGTGATCATGGGGATCTTCGATTAGTCCGGCTCTTAGGTGCTGGGCCACAGAGGGGTCCACTGGGTCGGCCCTATAGGTGGACTCAGCAACAACCAGGGTTTTCGCGAGCTGGGTGATGGATTTCACGGTAAGAGTGACAGAGATGCAGGTTCGAGCTGCTATCTGATAGCCTCAGATGCGCCTGATGCCCATTGGGGTCAAAAATTTCATGACCACTAGGTGGGTGGAGACGACTGCTCAGATCTGGTTGATCTGACCGCAGCCCAGGATGACGTTGTAGGCACTCGAGCAGACGACCACGAGTAATGGGGCTAAGACAGTGGCGCGCTTTAGGTTTTCACCGACCATGAGGGGAAGGTTGACCGTGCCGACCGGGACAATGGAGTCCCCCGTAAAACCAAAGAGTGATGAAGGTGACTGGTCTAGCTCGGTCTCCCTGACCTAAAGCTGCTTATAGGCCTTCATGAAAATGACGTTCACCGAGCTGCTAGTGTCGACCATGATCCGACCGATATCGAAGTTGCTAATGATGGATCGGATGATGACCGGGTCGTCTTGTGGGTAGGTCATGTCGCACTCTTCCTCCTCTGAGAAGGACATGGCCTCCCAGTTGGTGCATGACACCTTCCGAGCTCGCCCTTCCGCGATCTGGAAAACTTGCTGGTTTTGTTTCATGTTGCGGAGAAAATCCTTTTTGGCTCGGTTTGATGCCAGTGGTGAGAAGAAGGAAGTACCGCCAGTGATGGTGTTGATCTGGGGGTGTTGGGGCTGTTGCGGAGCATGTTGCAAGAACAGATTGATCTTGCCGTCTCAGACTAGTGCCTCCATGAGATCCCTGAAAGCCATACATTATTCAATATTGTGGACATTGTACTTGTGGTACTGGTAGTTGACGCTAGTGTTTTTAGCCAGTCGGCCTTTGTTAGGAGTCCAGGTCGGCTTGGGAATCATATCCTCCACAGTCATCAGAACATTCTCGTAGGAGGTGTTTAGAATCGTGTAGGTCTCATTCTTGGACTGAGGGGGAGGGCACTCGGTTCGTTGGTGATCGAGTTTTTTCTCTTGCTAGCCCTGCCCCTGATGGTAACCATGGTGGCCATGGTTCTTCCCTTTCTTCCCCGGGCTATAGGAAGGGGTGTAGTCTTCCTCTTCCCACTCGGGGAATTTGGTGATGGTTTTGGCTCGGAGCGGCTTGTTGAGGAGCAGACTGGGGGTTGGAGTGGCTCGATAGGTGTGTGTCGCCCGAGTTCCCAGTACTGGGTCGGTAGGTGTTACCCGTTATAGAACTGCCCTTACTAGTCATCAGCTTGACCTTGGCGTGAATAGCTGCCTGTTGCATAAACTCATTGTAAGTAGACCAACCTTGGGTATGTGCAGCGTACCTGAATTGGGATTCGCGCAGACCGCCGCTGAACGCGGTAATTGCTATCTTGCCATCTGATTTGGTGCACCGAGAGTACTCCAGGCTGAAATGGGCGGCGTACTCGCGTAGCGTCTCGGTCTCCCCTTGCTTCAAGAGAAAATAGTCTTTGGCCGAAAATAGTCTGTGGGTCTGAATCATGAACTGGTTCAGGAAGATCTTGGTGAGCTGGGAAAGGAGTCTATGGAGCTGGGTTCCAGTTGGTAGAACCAGTAGATTGCGGCCTCGGTGAGGGTGGAACTGAAAACTAGGCAACATACCTCATCGGTCAAGCTTGAGAAGGCGACGGCTAGCCGAAAGTTGTTTAGGTGGTTGATTGGATCTGTCTATCTCGTGTAGAGGGGGATCTTGAGCAGTTTGATCGTGTGACCGTGCTGGAAGAAAGTGATCTGATCTGTGAAGGGGCCCGTGCTGGATCCACCCCAAGTATGTGTATGGGGGTTCCTTTCTCGGCCTCGAGGCACCTTACCCGGTCAAGAAGTTGTTGGACGATTAGGTCAGTATCGGGAGCCTTGCTCGAGGAAGGGTAGTTGGTGACCTGCGGAGGTCTCGGTGCGTCTCGATGGGATGAATTCCCTCGGTTTCCCCTGGATCTGTTATTGTGTGGGGGGCGATCGGATCGTCGCGCACTGAGGATCTCCTGGGACGAGTCTGCTCCTTCAGTAACTGAGATGTGGGTGTTGTTCCTTCCGAGAGACTGTTGTCGTGGGCTAGTTTCGGGTTGTGTCTGATCGATTTGTTTCACCATTTGCAAACCCTTTTCCCAGGGGAACTCGAGTCAGTTCGGACTAAGCTGCTTGTGCTCCGGTTTGAAGGTTCCGCTCAGAGCTTCGTGATCGTCACGGTAGATCCTAGTCCTCTGACCGCCCTTCCCGGGTATGACCAGGAGTTTTTGGACCTTTTCGGTCGGTGCGGTCGCGGTGGCGGCTTCGCCCTTATCGGCTGTCCAGCGGACCCTTTCGGCTCGCTCGGCGCAGTCGGCCACAACCTGGTCAGCCCCGTGGATCTCGTCTTGGGTGCGACGGGCATTCAGTTCAGCCCTTGCAACCTGTAACTGGACGACAACCTCGGTGTACTACCTGCTGAGCTCGGTATAGCACACCTCGGCCTGAGAGCCATTAGCCCTGATCTCGGCCATGTCGCGTTGTAACTTTTCCAATGCTCGAAGCACCTCGGGGGAGGTGTCCCTTGGGCCTCGGCTAGGTGCGGGTGTAACTTCGCCATCTACGTTGTCCTGCATGCTTGGAGGATGGGAGGGTAACGTTGTGCTTGGCTCGGTAGAGTGGAGGGCAAACTTAGTTAGCTTCCCACAAACGATCCCAAACTATTGATGCACAAAATGTATCAACTTAGGGAGCGAATACTGCTCTGCCACGTGCCTTCAAAGAGACCGAAAGAGAAGGAATTTTTTGGTCGGCAAGAGTATAGACACCGGTGTGGTACCAGCCCAAAGGTACTCCAACACCAAGTTAGTACTCGGTCTGAGTGGTAAGGAGTGGTAATAAGTGTACTGTCAAAGTAGTTGTCAAATAGTAAATGCTTAGTTAACTTTATACGACAAATGGACCCCCTTTTGTATGGGTGTGGTAAGTATAATAATTACATTTTCTCGATGTGTGACAAATGTTAGCTGTTGTGGGACCGACACGTGCAGGTAGGGGATGTCCACGTGTCGGTGCTGGCCAGGCTCTATTAGGGTTTGTTTGTCTGAGTGGGCATGGCCCCCTTGGGCTTGTGTTAAGAAGAGGTACTGGGCCCTCAGGTCGGTATGGGCCGACATACCGACCGACGGTGGCTGGTCCTTTGGAATCGTCTTGTGGCATGGTGCTGGCAGAGGGCTGGGCCTCCTGATCGGTCTGGGCCAACATATCAACCAACAGAGGGCTGGGCCTCCGAAGTTGGTCTAGGTTGATGTGGCATTTGGTAGTAGGCTGGGCCTTCTGGTTGGTCTGGGCCCCTTGGTCGGTCTGGGCTGATATGGTATGAACAGATACCAATCTTCTCCAATCCACTCTTATGTGATATAGGGTTTCATCAAGCCCACTCTTATTTTGGTTCATGACTTGAAAACAAATATGTGAATCCTAGAAGTGAAACAAAAATAAATCATGAGAGGGATCCTTCATGAAATAAACCACATACAAAAAAAAATGAAGGAAAAAGAAAAAAAATCACAAATCAGAACCCATCATGTCCCACGTCCAAGAAATCCCAACTGGGTATGGTCGGTGTATTCTTGCGTTTACCATTGGAACCTTTTCTCAGGGAAGTTAAAATTCAAATTCTCTAATGAAAAAACCGTTTGCATCGCTATGACATTCAAAAGAGTCACCATATGGTCCATATAACCATGCATCCCTCAATAACGGTAATCAAATCAATAATTCATTCTCTTTGCCGAGTGAAATCTAACCCAAATCTTGATCTCTTTTTCTTGATACAAAATTCAATTCTCGATAGATTGGTTCTCTTATGAAAACACAATAGAATGATTTTGTTACATAACTTAATATTTCCAAGTTAAATTTTCAAGCCAATTGATGTGGATAAAATTTGGCCCATATAAGTACTTTAAAATTTTAAATTGTGCAGATTATTGTTATATGTGAAGTTGAAAAAATATATATGCAGATCTTTCAAAATCATTCATGTCTCCGTTTGGACGATTTGAATTTTCCTTACACGTGATGAAGTTTCACAACTTCATCTTGGAAGAGAAGAAAACTTCATCAACTAGTATTGCCTCCGGATTGGCAGAATTTATTGAAAGTGCAGATTCAACAACTTCTGATGACTTGAAAATAATAAAAATTTGGGTTTGGACCAGAAGAATATTATTTTACCAATATTTTCACAGGAAAATTCTTCTATTAAAATGTAATGACTCGGACAGTGTTTCAAAAATTATTTGAGGTAAATTGACAATTTTGCCCTTATCTCGGCACTAAGTTCGAATGTGGACTTTTTGACTCGGGGAGTTGTTTACACGCCTACCTAGAACTATTACATTGGTCTCGGAATTATAGTTACATGGACAGGCGACACGTCAAATTTGGACATCGTATGTTAGATTTACGGTTCATAAACGATTTATGGGATTTGTTCGTTTGGATGACATTTTAGTAAGGGTCGTGTAATGGAGTTGTTCGTGATGGGCTATTCCCTTCATTAAGTTAAGGGGAATTTGATGGGTTAATCCCTCTTTTAAGTGGAGGAGAATTAATATAATCTTTAGAGTTCGATATCTCAATGCACATGTAATGGTTTGTGCATGGATGTGATTTTGGGTAGGTTCATTCATGTGCTTGAAAATAAGGAAGAACAAGTATTGTTGGAGATTACCATGCACATGGGAGTTACCATGAGATTAATTGGAGCTAACTCTTATGCATGATTATGCATTGGCGACTTCCTTCCATCCATCCCTATATAAAGGAGAGGGATTGAGCATTCTCAATCATCCTTCAAGAAACAAATTATTCACCAAAAGTGAGAGTGACAAGTGAGTTCCACATTCTGTGAGAAATATAGAGATAGTCTCATTTGTGAGAAAAGGAGAGAAAGTGAGATCATCTTGAGTGAATCCAAGAGAGAGTTGTATATCCACCATTGAGTGAGATTGTACTTGGAATCCCATTATCCAAGAGAGAGTTGTATATCCACCATTGAGTGAGATTGAAAAACCACATATGTGAAGATCGAGTAGACAGCGAAAGCCCAACAACTTCTACTCCTCAGACCAGTTTGTGCTGCTGAAAGATGCAGGAGAGCTCGAGTGCTACCAAGAAGCTGTGACCCATGAGAAAAAGGGAGAGTGGTTGAAAGCCATGACAGATAAGTTGAAATCCTTGTATGAGAACCACACTTGTGATTTGGTGAAATTTTCGAAGGGAAGAAGAGCACTCAAGAATAAGTGGGTGTATAAGTTAAAGACATAAGAAAATAGCTCATAGCCAAGATACAAAGTAAGGCTACTTGTGAAAGGCTTCAGTTAGAAACAAGGAGTTGACTTTGAAGAGATTTTCTCACCAGTAGTGAAGATGACGTCTATGAGAGTAGTGCTTGGTTTGACTGCTAGTCTGAATCTAGAAGTTGAGCAATTGGATGTCAAGAATGTGTTCCTTCATGGAGACCTTGAAGAAAAATTTACATGGAGCAGCCAGAAGGTTTCAAAGTCACAACAAAAGAAGACGTAGTCTGTCGACTAAAGAAAAGTTTGTATGGACTGAAGCAAGCACAACGATAATGGTACAAGAAGTTTGATTCCTTCATGATCAAACATGGATACCAGAGGACCACTTCTGATTATTGTGTTTTTTTTCAAGAGGTACTATGATGGAGAATTTATTATACTTGTTTTATATGTTGATAACATGTTGATTCTAGGTCGTGATAGTGAAAAATTAGCAAGTTGAAGAAAGAACTCAACAAGTCTTTTGCAATGAAAGACTTAGGACCAGTAAAGTAGATTCTCGGTATGCATATGTCTCGTGATCGAAAGAATGGAAAGTTGTGGTTATCACAAGAACGTTATATCGAGAAGGTGTTGAAGAAATTCAACATGGACAAGGCAAAATCAGCTGTGACTCTTCTTATTAATCGTTTCAAGCGTAGCTCCAAGTAGTGTCCTACAAGTGATAAAGGGAATGAAAGATGAACCCGGTTCCATATGCCTCAGTAGTTGGAAGTCTTATGTATATGATGGTGTGCACTAGGCCAGATTTAATGCCTCAGTAGTTGGAAGTCTTATGTATATGATGGTGTGCACCAGGCCAGATTTAACACACGTAATTGGTGTTGTTAGCAGATTTTTATCCATACCGGGTAAAGAATACTGGGAAGCAGTAAAATAGATTATGAGATATCTCAGAGGTACCTCCAAAATGAGTTTGTGTTTTGGAAGTGGTAAGTACGAATTGGTTGGGTACACAAATGCAGACCATGCTAGAGAACTTGAATCTAGAAAGTCTACTTCAGGTTATTTGGTTACTTTTTCTGGGAGAGCTGTTTCCAGGCAGTCTAAATTATAGAACTGCGTTGCTTTGTCAACTACAGAAGTAGAGTTTATTGCTACTACAAAAGCTTACAAGAAGTTACTGTGGATGAAGAGATTCCTACAGGAGTTGGGACAAGAGCAACAAAAATATGTTCTTCATTGTGATAACTAAAATGCTATTCATTTGAGTAAGAACTACAATTTCCACTCAAGGTCAAAGCATATTGATGTGAGATATCATTGGATTCATGAAGTGTTGGAATCCAAGCAACTTCAAATCGAGAAGATCCATATGATGACATAGTCTTTACAAAAGGACAAGTATGAGTTTTGCAAAAGTGCAACTGGTATGATGAAGCCTTCCATTTAAGTTAGGAAGAGGAAAATTGAAGGGGTTATTCCCTCCATTAAATGGAGGGGAATTTGATGGGTTATTTCCTCCATTAAGTGGAGGAGAATTAATATATTCTTTGGAGTTCCCCAAATGAAGACTTTTGATATCCCAATACACATGTGATGGTTTATGCATGTATGTGATTTTGGGTAGGTTCATTTATGAGCTTGAAAACAAGGAAGAACACTTATTGTTGGAGATTACTATGCTCATGGGAGTTACCATGAGATTAATTGGAGCTAACTCTTATGCATGACTATGCATTGATGGCTTTCTTCCATCCATCCCTATATAAAGGAGAGGGATTGAGCATTCTCAATCATCCTTCAAGGAACAAGTTATCCACAAAAAGTGAGAGTGAGAAGAGAGTTCTTCCTTATGTGAGAAATATAGAGATATCCTCATTTGTGAGAAAAAGAGAGAAAGTGAGATCCTCTTGAGTGAATCCAAGAGAGAGTTGTGTATCCACCATTAAGTGAGATTGTACTTGTAATTCCATTATTCATAGTGAAAGAATTATAGAGTTGTTGTCCGATGACGTAGGCACACTTCCGAACCTCGTTAAATTTCGGTGTTCTCTTTTATTTTTTTATATCCACTTTATTTCTGCCAATTTATTTACTCACTATATTTTTTTAGGTGGAGAAAAGTTTTATCCTGGTGATTATAATTATCTATTTAGTTTTTGCATCTTTCCCAACAGCTTGTTGGTTTGTGTGAACAAATATCTTCCCCAAGTCAGTGGGATAAGTAACAGCGTCACTCACCCCTTGGTCCTTATCTTCATTTCTCTCTCAAATTTCCTTATGGCTACACACACCTATACCCAAAACACACTCATCCACCCTTCCTATCTCCTTGTTTCTTCATTCTGCATTTGATGAAACCAGAGGATGAGAGACTGAGAGACGGGTGAGCATGAGGAACTTCAAACCGTGGGCCTTGAGACTTGGTTTTTGTTTTTTCATGTTGGAACGTCAAACCCAGATCAATATCATCGTCACTAAACTCATGCAATCAAAACAAGCTAAAATATGAGGTTTTGGATGTAGGAATGAACCCAAAAATGAGTTCGAAATTTGGCCGAGAAGCAACAAGTTTGGCTCGAAAGATTCACGATAAATTTCACATTTAAGGTCGTAATCGAGTTTCTGGGTAGATTTTGGGTCAATTGGTGGTTTTAATTTTGAGTTTGGTTAAGTTTTGGGCCAGATTTAGAAAAACGGGTCACGAATATGGGTTGAAACCCGGTTACAAACCACGGGTCGATCCGTCATGAGGAACAAGATGAGATGACATGACATTTGCTGATGGGATGATGACATGGCATCTATGTGGTAGCCATGTGTCCATCCATGTGTCAGCCACGTGTCATCTATGTTTGCAGCTATCAGGCCATAGGACGCCACATGGCAGGCTGAGTCAGCGCTTGAGCGTGCGAGCGTGGGGGCTGGTGTGACGAGCGTGGCGGCGCACAACCTTCCATAGGTGCGTGGCTATGCGTGGGCACGATTCTAGAGGCACGGTGATGCATTTCGACAGTTCTTGACGTCTTTCAGGTCGTTTGGACTTCATTTAGAGGTACTTCTAAGAATCCAAAGTGATGGATTGTGTGTTTCAGACACGTGTACTATCTCGGGAATCAGAGGGTTTAAGTGCTAGGCTATTTGTAATGTTAGTGACCTTTGGTTATCTTGTTTGATAAAAAAAATAATGCTCTATGGATCTTAAGGAGCGTACAGCTTAGGACATAGCTCGTTTGGACAATATGTGAGTGGACCTTTAGTTTGAAAACTATCTTGCATGCATATAGAACTGTTTTAAATTATTTGATTAATTATTCTAGGTATGTTTTCCTTTTATATGCGAATTTATGGTTTTCAAATAATTATTCGATTAGTGTTCTGGACACATGTTTTATGGATTTTTGTGAAAATAGTGTTTTGATTTTCAGCCCTAGTTTAAATATTTAGACATGGAGTTGAGTCAAAATATATTTTGAAATAATGTTTTGGTTTTATTACTTTGATCGTTTTCACGGTTGACCATCGTCAAAAGTTTTGACCAGCTCTTAAACATCTGGATTGTGACTCCGCAGATGTCACGACCCGACTCTCTTAGCACGATATTGTCCACTTTAGGCCCAGCCCTTAGGACTTTGTCTCTCGGAACTCACACACAATTTCCCGGTGGGTCGCCCATCCTAAGATTGCTCTAGGCCCAAAATTTCTAAACTTTGGAGTTCCAACCAAATCCAAAGCCAGCGAGCTCCTAAAAGGTCTCGTTGCTAGGAAGATGCGTGCCCACACATATAAAGCACTTCACATTTCCCTCCTTGAGCAATGTGGGATTATTCACCAGTCTTTCTTCTTAAGCTCACGGGTATTACTTACCATTCTTACTTCCTAAGCTCACGGGTCTTCCTCATCGTTCTTACTTGCCATGCTCAGGGGTCTTACAATCCACCCACCTTGGGGCCCAACGTTCTTACTCGCAAACTTTTGGTCGAGGTCTAGCTCTGATACCATTATGTGATGACTCGACTCCCCTAACACGATATTGTCCGTTTTAGGCTCAGCCTTCACGGCTTTGTTTTTATGATTCACGTGCAACTTCCTAGTGGGTCACCTATCCTGAGATTGCTCCAACCCAAACTCATTTTAATTTGGAGTTCCAACTAAACCCAAAGCTAGTGAGCTCCCAAAAGGCCTCGTTGTTAGGAACGTTCTAAATCCAATGATGGTGGGTTCAGGTCAATCAGAGATCGTTTGATGGGTGTTTTGGAGGTTTTTAAAAGCGTGTTCGGAACGCGTTTTTGGTTCCGAGGTTTTTGAAGATTTATTGTATGGACTTATATGGATTCTTAGTGACCCTCAGATATGACTTTGATAGGCCCGGACATCCTAGAGGCTTCGGATTGGCTTACGGCTCGTGTTTTGAGCGAGCGACGATACTGTGAGTGGACAGTTTCTTTCATAACTCTGATGTATGCGTAAATACATGTTTTTACTAGCTTTACGATATGATATTCCGTGATTATGGATATGATTTTGATTACTGGAATAATGTTGGGTTTGCAATGTGTTTTGGTTATATTTCTGGATATCATAATATGTTGGTTTTTGGAAAACCGTATTTTGGGCTGGTGCCCGTATGATCACTATTTTAGGCGGTTGCCCATGTGCTAAATTATGTTTCGGTTTGGATATTGTATGCTGGATAAGTTAACCTCAGGTGATTGGATCGCTATATCTGGAGTTGGACTCCGTGGATTCTTAAAGACGAGCTCAGACGTAATCGGGGTTAGACTCCACACGTACTGACGGGGTTAGACCCTGTAGATCCCATACTCTCCTGTCGGTAGTGCACTTGGGATGCTAGTTGGACTAGCAGCTGGTTGGACTAGCATGGCGAGGTTGGACATTGGACTGGCTGGGTCAGTGAGATCAGGTTTGGTTTTTAAATAAATATATTTTGTATAAATATTTTCAAAGCGGCTAAGAGCCAGCGATTTCGGTAAATGATGTTTTGTGTAGATGATGTTTTTAGATACATAATATTGGTTATTAAACACAATGTTTTCTTAATTGTGCATGCTTGTTCTACAAATTGACGGTTTAAAGGTAATTTTTCATAAAATGGTTTTCCAAACCTTTATTTTTGTCCACGCACACTTTTTATTATTTTTGGCACCCTCCAGGTTAATGGCGGATGCGGGATGTATGAAGGTTGAGGCATCACGGTGAGTGCGTACTCTGATTACACTAGTTAGGGTGTGCTGTATTCCCTGGTCTGACACGTGGTTAAGATATTTATTTTGTTTCCAAGGGTAAATTGGTCATTTTATAAGGACAAGTCAAACAGGAGCAGGTCCTTCCATGTTAATCAAGGGGAATTATAGGGAGGGTCATTTCATTATTGGATTTGAGAAATCAAAGCTGTTCTGCTCCTTGAATACCAGATGGCGATGAGCAGCCTGCATCAGTCGTTTGTGGTACGCCTCGTACGGTGGATTTGGGGAGATATTTGGTAGTCCCTTTGGTTCATAAGCATGTTACTCGAGTAACTTATTGGGGGATTGTGGATAGAGTTTAACAAAAGTTGACGGCATATAAGTGTAAGAATTTAAACATGGTTGGTCGGGCTACTTTGATTCAGTCACTCACTGCTGCTATCCCTGCTTATACTATGCAAACTGTCAATCTTCCAATTAGTGTGTGTAAAGAGCTTAATCGCCTGAATAGGAACTTCCTTTGGGGGAATATGGAGGGGGCCAAGAAGATTCATTTGGTTAATTGGGCTATTGTGACGACCAAAAGCCCGGGGGGGGGGGGGGGGAGGTCTTGGGTTGAAGAAAATAGGTGACATGAACTAGGCCTTCCTGGCCAAAGTGAGGTGGTGGCTTATGGGAAACTCGACTAGTTTATGGGCTCGGACGTTCTCATGGAAATATCTTGGGGAAAGGGGGGGGGGGGGGGCTGCTTCTGGGTCGCATAGTGATACCTTGGTCACTAAGGCAGACGTGTCTTCGACTTGGTGTGCAGTTATGTCTGCGGCTTCGGTGTTGAGTGTGTTATCGACACCCCTGTTGTTGCAAACCAAATATCTATTTACCGGCTTGTGGAGTGTGTTATACGGTTGTCTGGTCCTACGTTGGATTTACAGGTTATTGATTTTTTTTGGGATGGTGCTTAGAATGTGGAATGACTGCTGGAGGTTTTGCAGATGGACCTTGTGTTGTAAATCATTAAAGTTCTTGTGGGTTTTCCTAGTGTAGGTGGGGATAAGGTGATTTGGGATGGTACTTTAGATGACGTTTTCTCTATGAATAGTGATTTGGAGTTTATCACTGAGAGTGATAACGATTTGCAGGTTTCTTGGTCTCGTGTTTGGAAGGTGTGTTGTCCTGCTAAAATGAAATATTTTCTCTAGTTAGCATGTCAGGATAAACTGCTCACTAATGTTCAACGATGTGTTAGAGGTCTTACATTAGACCCCAGCTGCTAGTTGTGTGGTGCTGGTTTGGAGCCCTGTGGTCATATCCTCTGGAAATGTGGGCCAGCTCGGTTGGTGTGGACAGCTTCTTTGAGCCCTACTATGTTGACTGGGCCACTACCAGATGACCTTTATCCCTAGATTCTTTCGAATATGATGGCTTAGTCTACGGTCTGTGGTATCGAGTGGCTTGGCAGATGGACTTCTGGGATATGGTGCTGGAAGCTGACTCTATTGTGGCTATCACCCTGGTCTCTTCTAGGGTAGGGGTCTTGTCACGACCCGACTCCCTTAGCATGATAATATCCACTTTGGGCCTAGCACTCACGGTTTTTTTTTAGGAACTCACGCCTAACTTCCCAGTAAGTCACTTATCCTGGGATTGCTCCATCTCAAACTCGCTTAACTTTGGAGTTCCAACCAAACCCAAAGCCAGTGAGCTCCCAAAAGGCCTCGTGCTAAGAAGGTACGTGCCCACACATATAAGGAACTTCACCTTTCCCTCCCCAAGCGATGTGAGATTGTTCAGTGTTCTTCCCAAGACACGGGTCTTAAAGGTCTTCCACCCTCTAGCGTCCTTGGTTGATAGGTGTAAGGAGCTTATGGCTCGGGCTTGGTGTTTCAGGGTGACACATGTTTATCGGGAGTGTAATTGTGTTGCTAATGGTTTAGCTCACTTAGGGCATGGGTGTGATCCTGAGGTTGTTGTGCTTGCTTAGCCCCCTATTTTAGTTATTGTAGTTCTTATGTCTGATAGGGTGGGCTTCTGCTCCTCCCGAGCTATTGTTTAGTTTTTGGTTGTTTTTTTCTTCCTTTTGTATTACCAAAGAAAAGGGTTGTGTATTATACAGGAATTATAGGCACGTATGTGTACATCACTTGTATAGTCATTTTGATTTTAAAAGATATGGGTATTTTAACGAATCTTTGAGAAATGGAGGGAAAATATAAGTATTTAATATATATATATATATATATACGTAAATATGTGTATCATACTCATTCGTGCTACTCTAGGCCTTAAGTGGGATGAAGAGAGCTAGTTTGAGCATGAGGGGTGGTAGGGAGAAAGTCTATACTCGAGCATTGCATGGAGTGAGTTCTTCCATGCATGAGTAGTGCAAGGAGAGAGTACGTTATTGCACAAGCAATATTGGGAGTGTTGAAGCAGAATTCGTCCTTTAAACTCAAAAGACTCAAGGATCCCTATAATCAAGCAAATAGTAGGCTATCGTTCGTTCAATGATCGAGACCCGGGGGGTTGATCGACCAAGAACGCTCCAATGCTTAAGTTAGCTTCGAAAGAGAAATCTCAAGAGGTTAAGTAGCGTTGAACAAAATTACTTGGAAAGTGAACTGAGCTCCGTTATTTATAGGAAATCCTTGGGAGCCTCAGAGCGTTCTGATTGGTCGGTTAAATTTGTAATTAATAAATAATATATTAATAATAAATATTTTATTTAATAATTATGATAATGGTTCATTATGATAATAATGATAATTATTGTAATTTAATATCATTATTAATTGTCCGTTATTAAGAATAATGACATTTAACTCCCGAGAAGAATATTAATATTATGAAGACTTTTAACTCGATTAAATAATGTATTTAGCTGGTAAATAGATTATTTAATGTGTGGGTGTCTACAAGTCATTAGTATTATTGCCAGAGGCAATTTGGTCATTTTAGGACTTATGGGCCACGTGGCAGCTCCACAATTTTTGGGTGATTTTGGGTTCCACAAATGCCCCCATATCGCTTAGGAATTCAGGGAATCCTAAAGGATATACAAACTTTGGAATATGCTCAAGAAGTTCCATCAGGTTTGGTGTTGTGGTCTGAATAAAATTTGACTTCGGATTGTAATATTCAAACTAGAAAAATTGGTCTTGAAGTTTGAAAAAAGGTTGCCCTTTTAACTTGAAGAAATTTGGGTTTGTAACTTATTTGATCTGATGGCCCATTTGAAGTTGATGTGGGTAAAAGAAAAATGAAACACTGTTTTTTTTTCATTTTCAGCCCCTAAGAAATTCAAACCTCCCATAAATGGCATTCAATCCTATTTAAGAATAAGAATTAATTCCCTATGTACGTTGTGAGGTGTTTTCTTCCTATTTAAAATGGAGATGTATGTGCTAGGAAATTCAGAAGGGAAAAATTGCACCCTAATGTTCTATATGTCCGCTTGAGTGAAAAGAAGAAGGTGCTGCTGGAGGGTGAGAAGGAAGTTTGCTGGATTTCCTTTTTCCCAAGGAGTCTTGTGGGTAAGTATTGATGTACTTGTTTTATTTTCTATTTGTGATAAAAATGTGGGAATGCCCAAGTGTTGTTCTGTCAAAAGCATTAGTGGTGAGTAATGGGGAGTCTAACGCGTGGCATGCTGTCGATGGGAGGCGCACGCTGCGCAATGGTAGAGTCCGACCCTACTCCGTTGACTGGGCTGAGCAGTCGTGGGCAGACAGGCAGCGAGTGGCAGGAGACCATATGGAGCGCGTTAGTCAGCACCTTTGGAAACGAGTTTTTAAAATTCGAGGTTACTACTGAGGAATTCTGGCACTGCTACTCCATAGCGCATGACAGGCTCTCAGGTGGAAGTCTTACGCAGGTTGTCCCCAAAGTTGAGTTGTTCGTGGACAGTGTATTCACCGACGGGGCATATAGACAGAGCTGATTTGAGGTGGGTGGCACATGGGACAGCAACTGCAGTGGAAACGTGAGGATTGCATCTCGCTTCCGTACCCGTGATGAATTGTACTCAGATTTTGAGAGTCAACCTGACCTTACGAAGATTGATAGAGCCTTGAAAATTCCTCCTGAGTTTCGGGAGATGAGCTGGTTGATTTGCCCTTCCAGAGATTCCGATGGCGAAAGACCCTTTGTTAGCTTGGTCAATGAGTGGTTGAGTGCTCCGCTACATCAGAACAGAGTTGTCATTCAGATGAAGAACCATAGAGAAGGACTCGCTGCACCTCCCGAGAAGAAATCAGGCCCTGAAATGCATTCTCAAGATGTCCCGGATTCCATACCCTGTCATGCTAGCCCAGCAGGATCATCTAGTAAGTGCAGAGCCTCAGATGGTCTTTCTGAGCAAGCGGCTGATCCTTCCTAAAAGCTAAAGGTTGTCTCTACTTCCCTTGAAGTAATTGAAGCACTGAGATATTATGGCTTGGAACGTCTAGTGGAAAGGGCGCAACCAACTTCTAGGACTGTGGACACAAAAGCTTCCCCTAAGACTATGAAAATTGCGAAGGTAGTACCACTTTATGCCTAAGACAAAGTTGTTAGAGACCTCAGGATTTCCAAAGTTGGGGGCCACATGACAGGACCCGTCCCAACTGGACGTCAAAACCCGTGCCCGGTCCTGCTCCCGTCTGACAAGTCAACTAAAGGTCTGAAACTCCCCTTCAGTGCTTGCCAGACAAAGGATGTTTGCGCGGATTTCTGCTGCTGTCATTGCCTCACGATCAGTCCCGAACGTCGTACCACGGCCTGGAGGGTCATAAAACAGAAAAGGTGTGAGTGGACAAAAATGACCTTTGATAAAAACATTTATCAAAATACAATCTTACCCTCCAGTTTTCACAATCTTGCATGCATATCGTAAAACATGAGTGACCGATAAATTCAAAACATATTTTCCCATGGTCCATAAAACTCATGCTCACCAAATCAGTTCATGTTATAAAACATCAAATCCCGGCTCTCAGGCCAAAACATGTGAAAACATAATCACCTGGCCACAAGGACCAAAAACCCGTACTCAATACCAGTACATCATCACAATCAATACCAATCAGTATTACTTACCAGTGCACAATAAATATATCAATCCAATCAATCCGCACTACTCACGAGTGCATAAAATATCACCAATCACATCTGCACTACTCACAAGTGCACAATCAATCAAACTGCACTACTCACAAGTGCACAATCAATCAAACTGCACTACTCACAAGTGCTGCACAATCAATCAAACTGCACTACTCACAAGTGCTGCACTACGCGTAGGCCAATATCCAGTCACTCTCTCGGGAATAAACACCTCTGGGCTCAACCCCCTCGGGCTCAGTCACCTCTGGGCGAACACATCCCCAGGATCAGACACCTCCGAGTGGTACATCCAGGCTCAGTATCATCCGAGAAGCTGACTACCATAGGATCAACTCCCGATCCTACAATCACATCCCCCAAGCTCCGGTCGTCTGGGTAATCCCCCCCCAAGCACCGACCGTCTGGGAATATCACAATCACAATGAACACCATCCCGGGAATTACATCCCAAAACATTTCAATCAAATCTTGACTTCATACCAAGTCAAGGTCATTCTCAACTGGGTCTCAAGCCCAAAATACTTTTTACACATAAACCGTTAAAATCACATTTAAATCAATAGAACAATCCGGAAATCATCATTGACTCACCAACCAAGTCAAAACATCATTTTAGAAATCATTTAGACTCCGGGCCTAGCCCAAAACATCATTTGTACGTACCTCGTAAAACGTGCCCGAAAGGACTGATTAAAATAATCATAAAATCACAAAAATCATTAATTTCATCAAATTCACAAGTGACTCCAAAACCGAGTCAAAATCACTATTCACTTGGGTTATCATGCCCAACATATCATTATCACGCAAATCCTTGCGTTGCAACCTCCGTTGCCATTTTCACACAAATCCACAAAATTGACCCTCGACTCATTCCCGAGTCACCACATCATCTTTCAATCCATGACTCAATAATCCGAGTCCAAACATTATTTTCAATCAATTTCAATCCCGGACTCATAAACCAAGTCCAAACATTATTTTTACCAAATTTCGTAATTTCTCGAAAATCGCCCAAAATAATAATATAATAATCATAAAACCGAGAAATTACCGGATTGAAACACAAATCATGCCCAAGCATATAAAATCATATAATAAGGCATTTAAATCATATATGCATGCATCACTGTTAGAAAACAAAGTCCACTCACACACACCGTCCAAAACGGTCCGTTTCCGAGCTGCACGTTTTTCCGTAAAATCTGGAAATCACAACTCCTGTCCAAAATCATTATAGAGGGTTACTAACATCTCAAAATACAACATATAATTTTCCCCAATTTTTCCGGGATTTAAATACGTATTTTTAACGTAATACAAAACTTCGGATACGCGGAACATTAACGAAACAATATCCGATTTCATCGAAATCAACGTCAAAATGTTCGTTACACTGAGAGGATCAAAAGTCATGTTGACCTCACCTTGAGACTAGGCCGGACGCGCCCCCACGCGCCGCCGTGAGTGGCTGCGCGTGAAATCCACGCGCCTGCTACAGTGTCACCGTCCCAACCCGTTTGTCTGGTAAACGGGTCGTTTAACCCGCGATCAGACCCGGTTCCAATCCTATCAATTCGACACTGAATTCATCAATTGATCAATCAATTAGCTTCTACATAAGTCCAATTAGAGTTCTGTAACAATAATTCCATGAAACATTACCTCAATCCTCACGATCACAGATGATCAATCGAAGGATATCCGGCCACTGTTCATCCTTCGAAAACCATCAAACCTTCTTGATTTCGTTCAATTGATTAACCAGTAAGCTTCAATGGACTCAGGTAAGTATTTTCCCCAACTCAATTGCATCAATTCGTGGCTCAAACGCCACGACTCAAACTCGATTCTTCGTCACTGTGCAACCATGGAGTTCAGTCAATCTCCAGCGTTTTCCTTCAATTGATGGATCCAGAAGCATCGTGGGATCCTCAGGAACACATTCCCCACATCAATTACATCAATCGAAGCCTCAATTCCCTCGACTCAACCTCGAATTTCATCCTCTGTCACCAAGTGTGTTCAGAGTCAAAACAACACCAATTTCCTTCGTTCTTTCGACGTTTCTGATCGTAATGATCCCAGGAAGCTCGAAGTGAGTTCAATTTCGATCCTCACGGCTCAATTCCCAGTATTTGAATTTCCCCCCAATTTTTCTAAATTTTCGATTCTCAGTCTCCAGCCTTCAATTAATCCCCAGTGTTTTCCCAGTTTAATCCACTCTCATAACTCTCAAATTCCCCTCGAAGCTGGTTGTGAAAGGGAGCTCAATTCTCCCCAATTTTGATGCCCAAAGTCCACGGTTTAGAAAAACAAAGAAGAGGGAATTAAGGAGAAAATGGAGGAAATGATGAAGGATAAATGATGATGTTGTAATGATGGTGTTGGGAGGGAAACATGGACCAGATTTCAGGGGATGGGTGACACTTGTCACTCATCCGAATGTGCACAGTCACCGGGTACTGTTCCTATTAAAATATTATTTTAATTCCGGTTCGTTCGGTTAATCGAGCCCGATTCCGTGACCATAACTTCGTCGTCGAATCTCCGATTTCAGCATGCCGCCTGTCGTTGGATTCGTATCGACGAGACCTACGTAACGGTCCTTGGCCCTCGTCCATCGGACCTCCCGATCAAAAAGTCAACATTTGGCCCCTACTATGCCAAATTACCAAAATACCCCTCATCTTCCGATCATCATAACTTTCACTACGAATGTCGGAATCGAACGTGCCACCTGTCTATGAACTCGTGACGTCCCGAACTACGTCACAGTCATCGGTCAAAGTCCATTTGACCGCCCGAACTAAAAGTCAACATTTTGCCCACACTAGGGGCAAAACGGTCATTTTGCACGTTTCGTCCGATTTCACTCAACTAATCCCCGATTAGTCATTCTAAATCATGATTAATTAATATTCAATCCCGATATTCGGGACGGGTCATTACAACCTTCCCTCCTTAAAGAATTTCGTCCCCGAAATTCCAACTATCCGTATTCCAAAACAAATGGGTCTCACAACACGTGTACACCTGTACACCCACTAGCCAATGCAAAACTCGTCTGCACTCAGACGTCACATCACAGATGCACGTCGCACTGACTACACTCGACCACCCCGAGTGAAAATGAATCACCAGAAATTGGCAATGTCATCACCAAGCTGACTCCTTCAGCCTGTCGGCCCCACGTAATCACTAATGTGCCCTGACATCCGCTCTCATAGAGAGTCACCAAAACTCACTTGTCAGTCCATGCTGACACCACAAGCCAAACTGTCACCACCAAGCTTTACCACCCTAGTAAAGCGCCAATCAGTAACAAGTCAGTGACAACACATCATACTACAACGTCCGTCAATGTAGCGTATGATCATCAACATGATCTCCCCTCGCAGGGCAAACTCAATCCTGCGACAAATACCAAAAGCAGTATCCACAACTGTCACCCCCTCAGCGATCCCAGATGCTGGTAAGGTCACGACAAGGTAACATCTCGCCGCAAAGCAACTTACGGTCACACTAACCACCAACTCACTCATCCTGAGTATAGGCATACCGTCATCACACTCAAACAGACGGTGTAACTGGAACACATTGAACACCAGCCTAGCAGTGGTCACACAACCCATCACTAGAGTTATACTGGCCAACCATGGCTAAGAGCACCTGCTCAAACAATCACTGAAATCATCAGAATCACCCTGCCCAGTACATCGTGTTCAATGTCCAGTTCACGTTCACAACCCATCCAATGGTATCAGGATTAAGCCGACTACTAACACGTTCACCAACGTACTACTGGTATAACCCGTATACCGTCACCCGACACCACAAGTCTGCAAAGTATCGTACCCCAAACCATAAACAAGGTACATACATCTATCCATTGACAAAACTACAACCACCTAGGTCATAGCCAAACATGTTCCAATAATGGAGTCCATTTGCCCAAACCAGCAAGAGACAAATCGAAACTCCACCAATCAGCTAATTCCAATTCCGAATTCGAATCCGCAATTTCGTAGGAAATCCCGAATCCGAACCCACACATCACATTTTTAATTCATGTCCAAATCCGAATCCGAAATCATTATTCCGTAAGCTAGCATTTGGAATAATCATTCCGCACCCAAATCCAGTATTCCACTTTCAAGTTCTAAAATCGAATCCTGAATCGTCACCCAGAAATTCGATTCCAAAACCCGAAATCTCGTTCACGTCCACTCGGACGTACCAAAACCGAACCTATCGGTTACCCATTCATTATACTCGGTTGACTTCATAAGGAGGCCAATCCAACAACCACACGGTTAAGGTTGACAAAATCCGACCACTTCGGAAACCTACTCACTCGTGTAATATACCATAAAAGGGCTCCACTTCGAAAAGAAGTTCAGTCCCGTCATTTACGACTCACATACCGGAGTAAGAGTGGCAAACTCTCTACCCAACTGGATCATCAGGATCACAGTCCAGATCCATCACTACATCAGCTCGCCATGAACATCACGATCCTAGATCGTCACAATGCCCAATGTCCATGACATCACAAACCCGATCCACCTAGGGAAAACCAAGGATGATCCCAAAACGATAACACCAATATTCATCCCCAGGTCAAGTTTATTCTGGGCCCAACACGCCCATCTATCTACAAACCAAACTGTGAACAAAAACAACCATCCGGACCCACACTAGTCCGACACACCCAAAACACATGATACAATATTACAACACAAATGGACAAGACAAACCATTTACAAGGTATCACGAAAACATGCATCAATACAATTATTCTGACCTACGGTCAAGTCGATCGGGGCAGTTCCTTCGCAAATGTCCAAGTTTCCTACAAAAGTGACAAGTGGCAGTGCTGAGGCGACTTGCCCCACCACGCCGCTTACTTGTCGACTGGGTTGATGTTCCACCCGAATGAACACCTACCGAGGGTTGCGACACAAGAGTATGAAGGCTAACTCGCTTCGTTGTTTCCTGACTTATCTGTTTAGTATCCTGACGCTCTCGGCGTCGTCCAGAGCCCAAAGATTGTTCTGACACAGGTAAAATAGTAGCCTCCACTCGGATAGCAGCATCCGATAATTCCCTCAGGGTAGAATACGAGCCAACAGTTACAGCTCCTCGTAACTCATTCCTCAATCCCTGCTCAAACCTTCGACACTTATCCTCCTCTGTAGCCACATACAGAGGAGCGAAACTAGATAAGTGCAAAAATTGCTGTTCATAATCGACCACTGACCGATTCCCTTGCTGCAATTGGAGAAACTCAACCTCCCTAGCGTTCCGAAATGAGCGAGGATAAAACTGATCCAAAAATCGCTCTCGGAATGCATCCCACGCCAAGGTACGGGCATCCCAGCCAGTCAACTGTAAACTATGCCACCACCTGTAAGCATAGCCATCCAAAAGAAAAGTGGCCAAAGGTACCATGTCCTCTAGGGGACATATCATAACCTCAAAAATCCTTTCCAATCGAGTAAGCCAATCTTCGGCACCATCCGGCCCCGAATCACCACGAAACACAGTGGCTCCCAACCGTCGAGCTCGCTCAATATCTGGGCCTGTACTAACACTACTCTCGCCCCTCCCATCTTCAGACCGTGTACGGGACGCACGACTCGGAGGCATGACGTATCAACAGAAATCAAGAACCAAATGCTCTGATACCAATTTGACAGGACCCGTCCCAACTGGACGTCAAAACCCGTGCCCGGTCCTGCTCCCGTCTGACAAGTCAACTAAAGGTCTGAAACTCCCCTTCAGTGCTTGCCAGACAAAGGATGTTTGCGCGGATTTCTGCTGCTGTCATTGCCTCACGATCAGTCCCGAACGTCGTACCACGGCCTGGAGGGTCATAAAACAGAAAAGGTGTGAGTGGACAAAAATGACCTTTGATAAAAACATTTATCAAAATACAATCTTACCCTCCAGTTTTCACAATCTTGCATGCATATCGTAAAACATGAGTGACCGATAAATTCAAAACATATTTTCCCATGGTCCATAAAACTCATGCTCACCAAATCAGTTCATGTTATAAAACATCAAATCCCGGCTCTCAGGCCAAAACATGTGAAAACATAATCACCTGGCCACAAGGACCAAAAACCCGTACTCAATACCAGTACATCATCACAATCAATACCAATCAGTATTACTTACCAGTGCACAATAAATATATCAATCCAATCAATCCGCACTACTCACGAGTGCATAAAATATCACCAATCACATCTGCACTACTCACAAGTGCACAATCAATCAAACTGCACTACTCACAAGTGCACAATCAATCAAACTGCACTACTCACAAGTGCTGCACAATCAATCAAACTGCACTACTCACAAGTGCTGCACTACGCGTAGGCCAATATCCAGTCACTCTCTCGGGAATAAACACCTCTGGGCTCAACCCCCTCGGGCTCAGTCACCTCTGGGCGAACACATCCCCAGGATCAGACACCTCCGAGTGGTACATCCAGGCTCAGTATCATCCGAGAAGCTGACTACCATAGGATCAACTCCCGATCCTACAATCACATCCCCCAAGCTCCGGTCGTCTGGGTAATCCCCCCCCAAGCACCGACCGTCTGGGAATATCACAATCACAATGAACACCATCCCGGGAATTACATCCCAAAACATTTCAATCAAATCTTGACTTCATACCAAGTCAAGGTCATTCTCAACTGGGTCTCAAGCCCAAAATACTTTTTACACATAAACCGTTAAAATCACATTTAAATCAATAGAACAATCCGGAAATCATCATTGACTCACCAACCAAGTCAAAACATCATTTTAGAAATCATTTAGACTCCGGGCCTAGCCCAAAACATCATTTGTACGTACCTCGTAAAACGTGCCCGAAAGGACTGATTAAAATAATCATAAAATCACAAAAATCATTAATTTCATCAAATTCACAAGTGACTCCAAAACCGAGTCAAAATCACTATTCACTTGGGTTATCATGCCCAACATATCATTATCACGCAAATCCTTGCGTTGCAACCTCCGTTGCCATTTTCACACAAATCCACAAAATTGACCCTCGACTCATTCCCGAGTCACCACATCATCTTTCAATCCATGACTCAATAATCCGAGTCCAAACATTATTTTCAATCAATTTCAATCCCGGACTCATAAACCAAGTCCAAACATTATTTTTACCAAATTTCGTAATTTCTCGAAAATCGCCCAAAATAATAATATAATAATCATAAAACCGAGAAATTACCGGATTGAAACACAAATCATGCCCAAGCATATAAAATCATATAATAAGGCATTTAAATCATATATGCATGCATCACTGTTAGAAAACAAAGTCCACTCACACACACCGTCCAAAACGGTCCGTTTCCGAGCTGCACGTTTTTCCGTAAAATCTGGAAATCACAACTCCTGTCCAAAATCATTATAGAGGGTTACTAACATCTCAAAATACAACATATAATTTTCCCCAATTTTTCCGGGATTTAAATACGTATTTTTAACGTAATACAAAACTTCGGATACGCGGAACATTAACGAAACAATATCCGATTTCATCGAAATCAACGTCAAAATGTTCGTTACACTGAGAGGATCAAAAGTCATGTTGACCTCACCTTGAGACTAGGCCGGACGCGCCCCCACGCGCCGCCGTGAGTGGCTGCGCGTGAAATCCACGCGCCTGCTACAGTGTCACCGTCCCAACCCGTTTGTCTGGTAAACGGGTCGTTTAACCCGCGATCAGACCCGGTTCCAATCCTATCAATTCGACACTGAATTCATCAATTGATCAATCAATTAGCTTCTACATAAGTCCAATTAGAGTTCTGTAACAATAATTCCATGAAACATTACCTCAATCCTCACGATCACAGATGATCAATCGAAGGATATCCGGCCACTGTTCATCCTTCGAAAACCATCAAACCTTCTTGATTTCGTTCAATTGATTAACCAGTAAGCTTCAATGGACTCAGGTAAGTATTTTCCCCAACTCAATTGCATCAATTCGTGGCTCAAACGCCACGACTCAAACTCGATTCTTCGTCACTGTGCAACCATGGAGTTCAGTCAATCTCCAGCGTTTTCCTTCAATTGATGGATCCAGAAGCATCGTGGGATCCTCAGGAACACATTCCCCACATCAATTACATCAATCGAAGCCTCAATTCCCTCGACTCAACCTCGAATTTCATCCTCTGTCACCAAGTGTGTTCAGAGTCAAAACAACACCAATTTCCTTCGTTCTTTCGACGTTTCTGATCGTAATGATCCCAGGAAGCTCGAAGTGAGTTCAATTTCGATCCTCACGGCTCAATTCCCAGTATTTGAATTTCCCCCCAATTTTTCTAAATTTTCGATTCTCAGTCTCCAGCCTTCAATTAATCCCCAGTGTTTTCCCAGTTTAATCCACTCTCATAACTCTCAAATTCCCCTCGAAGCTGGTTGTGAAAGGGAGCTCAATTCTCCCCAATTTTGATGCCCAAAGTCCACGGTTTAGAAAAACAAAGAAGAGGGAATTAAGGAGAAAATGGAGGAAATGATGAAGGATAAATGATGATGTTGTAATGATGGTGTTGGGAGGGAAACATGGACCAGATTTCAGGGGATGGGTGACACTTGTCACTCATCCGAATGTGCACAGTCACCGGGTACTGTTCCTATTAAAATATTATTTTAATTCCGGTTCGTTCGGTTAATCGAGCCCGATTCCGTGACCATAACTTCGTCGTCGAATCTCCGATTTCAGCATGCCGCCTGTCGTTGGATTCGTATCGACGAGACCTACGTAACGGTCCTTGGCCCTCGTCCATCGGACCTCCCGATCAAAAAGTCAACATTTGGCCCCTACTATGCCAAATTACCAAAATACCCCTCATCTTCCGATCATCATAACTTTCACTACGAATGTCGGAATCGAACGTGCCACCTGTCTATGAACTCGTGACGTCCCGAACTACGTCACAGTCATCGGTCAAAGTCCATTTGACCGCCCGAACTAAAAGTCAACATTTTGCCCACACTAGGGGCAAAACGGTCATTTTGCACGTTTCGTCCGATTTCACTCAACTAATCCCCGATTAGTCATTCTAAATCATGATTAATTAATATTCAATCCCGATATTCGGGACGGGTCATTACACCACAAGCTAGTTGGCATACTTCATAGACAAGCTAGCCTGGAGGAGGAGAATAAACGAATGAAATTAGAGTGCATCCGCCTTCGAGAGGGACACAACCATTCCAGACGAAACAACAATGCCTTGGTGGGGAGAATTAGTTCATTAGAGAACAAAGTGCGCGAGCTGGAGACAAGTCACACAGAAAAGTTGTTGGTAGAAAGTGAGTGCGACACTGTCCTTAACGAGTCTGCCTTGCTGCGTGGGCGTTTGCATGATTCTGAAGAGACAATCAAACTCTTGGAAGCTGAAATCCAAAATTTGAAAGTTGATTGCTTGCGACCATCGCCTGCCCCCACAACTTTGTGCTGTAAGGAAATCGAAGTGCAAAAGTTGGGTGTGGAGAGCTGGAGCGGGATCACTACCAAAGAGTAGGAGCTTGAACTAGAGGTGGAGCCTGAGGCTGAACCTGAGCCTGAGGACGAGGCTATGAAAACAGATATTTCTAACACCGGCGAGTCACCTTTTGACGACATTTCCCTACTTTCAACAGAAGAGTGGGCAGAGTTTCGAAGAACCATGGGCTATAAAGACTTGCATCCATAGTTACTTTATCTTTGTATGATGATTATCGCTTTTGAATTTTTGTATTGAATAACTGGATTAAGCAATCGGGATGTGATTAGCCAACCACCCTTCAAATTAATAAATGAAAACGATATTGATGAGGAATGTTGAGCTCCTGTGTTTTTTTTCAAATTCTACGAACTGTCTTTATGTATCCAAACTTGTTCGCTCATCAAATGCCCCCGTTGAAGCCATGGGCGTCCAACTTTGGGGTTTCAGCTAACTTGGTTAGCGTTCGTTTCTGTGTTGCCTTCAAGGAAAGGCTTTTGCTTCTGAAAAGAAGGCTTGAAGTGCTTCCATGTCGAAGACTTGTCGTACTTCCAAGAGGAAGACTTGGGGTGCTTCCTAATGGAAGACTTTGAGTGCTTCCTAGTGGAAGGCTTTGAGTACTTCCTAGTGGAAGACTTTGAGTGCTTCCTAGTGGAAGGCTTTGAGTGCTTCCTAGTGGAAGACTTTGAGTGCTTTCTAGTGGAAGGCTTTAGGTGTTTCCTGGTGGAGGCCTTTGGGTGCTTCCTAATGGAAGGCTTTAGGTGCTTCTTGGTGGAAGGCTTTACGAACAACATGATTAACTTGAGAATGACTTGGTATCTTTATTGATAAGTTGAATAAAACATTCTCAAAACACAAAGACTATATTCAATACACAACTAAAGATGGTCTAGTTTCAGGTTTGTACTAAACATAGTATTTCCTAAGGTGATGAGCGTTCATGGAACCATTCACCAACTTCCCGTCCATGGTTTCCAAAGTGTAACTCCTCTTTCCTCCTACTTGGTAGATTCGGTAAGGCCCTTCCCATGGGGACTTGAGTTTTTTAGAGCCAGGACAGTTCGGTGTTGCGAACTTCTTCTTAAGAACAAGGTCACTAGGGAGGAAGTGCCGGATCCTAGCCTTTTTTTTTGTAAGAACTTCAGACCTAGTGTTGGTAGCTGGAGATGCGCTTTACCACTTGCTCCCATAATTCCTCTCTGAGGTCAAAAGAAGTCCTTAGAGCTATGGAGTTGACCACTGGATCATCAAGATCAGTAAAAGACGTTGGTACAACAACATGTGATGGTATGACAGTGCTGGTGCCATACGCAAGAGTGAATGGAGACTCTCTAGTTGCACGACGCGGAGTTGTGCGATAAGCCCATAGCGTGCCATCCAACTCTTCTTCCCACAAGCCTTTTTTATCGTCTAGGTTCTTCTTGATACAGTCGAGGATTGTCTTGTTGGATGCTTCAACTTGGCCATTACCCTGGGGGTAATAAGTAGTTGAAGTAAAGTGCTTTACCTTCCGAGACTCGAAGAATTCGTTAATTATGGCGCTAGTGAATTGAGTTCCATTATCCGTTAGGATGACCTTAGAAATTCCAAATCGGCAAATAATCTGGCTCCAGATAAACTTTTGAACATCATTTTGGGTGATGCTAGCCAAAGCTTTTGCTTCTACCCATTTGGTAAAGTAGTCGGTGGCAACGATTAGATACTTTTTTCTTGGGACTGGTGTGTGCTTGGAATCAATCCAACAATATCAATTCCCCATTGCATGAATGGCTAAAGGCTTTTCTGTACATGCTGCTCTTTTGGTGGGGCCAACTGGTTCGGTTTGAACCTTTTCCATTTGTCGAATTTCTAGGCATATTGCAAAGCTTCCTAGTGCAGAGTTGGCTAGTAAATTCCTGCACTAAGCGTCTTTTGAGCAAGCGACCTTCCACCATAATGATTCCCACAATGTCCTTCATGAATTTCAGCCATTCAAGATGCCTTAAACATAGCAAGTTCGACCCTGTGAAGCTTTTTCGAAAAAGTCGGCCTCTGTCAACATAGTATCGTGTAGCCTTCATCTGGATTTTGTGGGCTTCTAATTGTTCATCAGGCAATATGCCATGCTCTAGGTAGTTGATAAAAGGGTCCTGCCAAGTCGGAGATGAATCAAGTTGTCTTACTTTAATCTTCTTAACATCAATGCTTCGCTGCTCGAGATACTCAATAGGGATTGAGCGCTTGAATTAGTAGTCAAGTGATGACGCTAGATTTACCAACACATCTTCTTGTGCATTTTTGGCTCGTGGAAGTTGATGAAACGTGAAAATCGAGAAAAAAGCAAGCATTTCCTGGACCTTGTTGTTATATCTGAGCATCCTTGCATCATGCGCAGCATATTCACCTATCGATTGGTTAGTGATCAGCTTTAAATCCGAATGAATAGAAATTTTTTTGATGCCCAACTCCTTAGCAAGTGCGAGCCCACAAATCAAAGCTTCACACTCTGCTTCGTTATTTGAGGCTTTGAATCCAAACTGTACTGCTTGCTCCATTATTGAGCCATCAGGAGTGATGAGGATAATCCCCGCTCCTGCCCCCCTGCTGATTCAAGGAACCATCAACAAAGAGCTTCCATAGGAGATTGGAAGTTGAGGGTTGCAGAGAAGAGGAATTGCCGCATTGATTTTGCGCTATGGAAGTGCCAGCGGCCCTGGGGGCTTTGTCAAGTTCTTTGCCATTGCTTCTTTCCATTGGTGCTGGTGTGAACTCGACAACAAAATCTGCTAAGGCTTGGCCTTTGACAGCTGTTCTAGGACGATAGAGCAAATCATGCTGACTCAACTCTATGGCCCACTTCATTACTCGGGTCGATGCATCAGGTGCATGAAGCAACGAACGCAGTGGATATTCTTTCATGACAACTACCCGATGAGCTTGAAAGTACGGCCTTGTAAGACCCGTGTCCTGGAGGGAACGGTGAACGATCCCACATTCTTGCGAGGGGGGAATGGTCTAGGAAGGGAATGGTGGTGTGCCTTAAAGGTGTAGGCACACACCTATCTAGCACGAGGCGTTTTGGGAGCTCAGTGGCTTTGGGTTCGGTTGGAACTCCAAAGTTAAGCGAGTTGAGGCTGGTGCAATTCCATGATGGGTGACCCCTTAGGAAGTTGCACCGTGAGCTTCCGAAAACAAAATTGTGAGGGAAAAGGCAAGGAAGCCCAAAGTGGACAATATCGTTCTAGATGATTCGGGTCCTGACCAAGGAGGGACGGGTCCTGACAGAATGGTATCAGAGCCAGACCCCGACTGGGAAGTGTACCAGTGAGGACGCTAGGCCCTAAGGGTGTGGATTGTAAGACCAGTGTCCTAGAGGGAACAGTGAACGATCTCACATTCTTGCGAGGGGGGAATGGTCTGGGAGGGGAATGGTGGTATGCCTTAAAAGTGTAGGCACACACCTATCTAGCACGAGGCCTTTTGGGAGCTCAATGGCTTTGGGTTTGGTTGGAACTCCAAAGTTAAGCGAGTTGACGCTGGTGCAATTCTATGATGGGTGATCCCCTGGGAAGTTGCACAGTGAGCTCCCGAAAAAAAAAACCGTAAGGGCAAGGGCAAGGAGACCCAAAGCGGACAATATCGTGCTAGATGATTCGGGTCCTGACCGAGGAGGGTCGGGTCCTGACAGCCCTCAACTTCTTTATGGTAACCAGTAATGCCAGAATCAACTTTTCAAACATCAGATATTGGGTCTCAGCATCTAGAAGGGTTTTAGATGTGTAGAATACAGACAGTTGAATTCCATTCTCTTCCCGGACAAGCGCGGAGCTTACTGTGACATCAAAGACTCCCAGATAAAGGAATAGGTCCTCATTATCCTTAGGTTTTGACATCAGTGGTGGGGACGTCATGTAGGTCTTAAGATCTTGAAATGCTTGTTCTCAACTGTTATCCCACTTATCTATAGATGCCTTCTTTACTGCTTGGAAGAAAGGTCGGCACCGATAAGTTGACTTGTACAAGAATCTGTTTAATGCTATTGCTCGACCAGTGAGACTTTGAATCTCTTTGAGACTTGACGGGGACTTCATCTCGAGAATCTCCTTGATTTGCTTTGGATTTACCTTGATCCCATGTTGGGTCACAAGGTAACCCAAGAACTTCCCTGCTGACACCCGGAAAGTACACTTCAGAGGGTTGAGCTTCATTTTGTACTTCTTCAACAAGTTGAAGGTCTCTCGTAGGTTAGTGATATGATCCCCTCTATTTTCACCTTTGACCATGATGTCGTCCACATAGACCTCCATGGTCTTACCGATGAGATCTTTGAAAATCCGATTGACAAGTATCTGGTACGTTGCTCCCGCATTCTTGAGGCCAAACGACATGACCTTGTAGCAGTACACACCTTGGTCGAAGACGAAGGCGGTTTTGTCTTTATCATTTTCATGCATGAAAATCTAGTTATAGCCCGAGTATGCATCTAGAAAGCTAAGGAGCTCATTTCTTGCAGTAGAGTCTACTAAGAGATCGATTCTGGGCAGGGGATAGTTATCCTTTGGGCACGCAAGATTGAGATCGTTGTAATCAACACAAACCCTCCATCGTCCTGCTTCCTTCTTCTTGACGAGTACGACGTTTGCTAGCCATTCAGAGTGCATAACTTCTTCAATGGATCCAGCAACGAGTAACTTGTCAATTTCCTCTTGGATGATAGCAATTTTCTCGGGGGAAAAATTGTGTCTTTTCTTCTTAACCGGCTTGTGATTGGGATTGACGTGAAGCCTGTGGCAAGCGATGGTAGGATTAATCCTCAGCATGTCAGAGGGAGACCAAGCAAAAACTTCTTTTCCCTCACACAGGAAAACTATGAGTTCTTTTTTTCTTTGTCACTTTAGTGAGCACCAATGCGGCCATGTCGCTCAGGATATTGAGGGTCAAGCTGAATATGGGTGACGTCATCCTCCAGTTGCCATCCTTCTGGAGTTGATGGCTCTCGTAAATGTCAGGATCTTGACCCGTGATTAGTTTCTATTTGGGCGACGAAGAAGAAAGCTTCCCCTAGTAGATGATCCTGCCTGGGGAACAAACTCAGCCTCCTTGACCTCCTTCAGCCCTTCTGTGAGGCATCGTCGAGCCATTGCCTGATCACCCTTGATCTCCCCAATTCCACCTCCGGGGATAGGTAATCAAATCTTCTGGTAAAGGCTTGACGTATTTACGAGGATTTTGTGAAGCCATGGTCTTCCCTAAATTCCATTGTATGGAGAGTACTCGTCCATGATGTAAAAAGTCTGGGACATGACGACGGGATCCGAATGTACATCCAGCTGGAGAGTGTCTATGGTCATGCTGGTTGACTTATTGAAACCTCGGAGCGGGACAACCCTTTTGGTTGTGAGGCTTTCTAACCTCATCTTGCGCACTACATCCAGGCTGAGGATATTTGTTGCACTTCCTTCATTAACGTGAATCTGATCAACTTGAACATGAGCGATCTGGATTGACACGACTAAAGCATCATCATGCGGCCAATCAAGTCCTACCTTGTCCTTCAAAGAAAAAGCAACGACAAGATCGTTGGCCACCCCGGGGTGGTAACATGGGAGACCTGAGAGACAGCTAGTGCATCTCGTATCTTTATTTTCTTCTGCTTGGAGGTGGTTCCTAACAACTCCAATTCCGCTATGATGGTGTTGATGCGAATCATCTTTGCTGCAGGTTCTTTCGGTCCTTTTTCAGCGGGCCGATCTGTGGCCTTCCCTTTGACGTACTCGGTGCAGTGCCCTTCTTTGATGAGATTCCGAAGATATCTCTCAAAGGATATGCATTTTCCGATGTTATGCCCATAGCACTCGTGGTAGGCACACCACTTCGTTTTATCGGCCTTTTATTGATCACCTTTGACTAGTTTCGGCTTCTTGAACCATAGCTTGTCCTTTATTTCATTGTAGAACTGATTGACTGGCAAAGATAGCTGCAAATTAGGTTTTCCCATAGCCGGAGTTTGCGAGGGTTGACCCGCCTTGCGCTTGTTGAACTTTCTAGTCGCAAACTTTTCCTGGGTTTCATCCTTATTAGAGGCCTTCTCACTAGCCCCACAATGGTCCTGTGTATGTGTGGTGTTCTTCTCTTACTCCCAGCTTGCATGTTGCTCTGCTAGCGAGAGCATCTTGGTGAGACTTCGTGCATTGCCCATGACGATGTCTCCGTAAAGCTGGTTGTCCCAAAGGAGTCCTTGTTTAAACGCCATTGCCACAACAAGGAAGCTACAGCCGACAATTCAAGACTTCTCTCTAGTTATTTCCTGAATCTTCTCTTCTTCAGAACTCTCTTCCTCTCACTTTCTCTTTCTCTCCCTGGCTTCTTTTCTTTCTCTTTACCCTCTCATTTCTCATTTTCTTTCGTTTTCCTTCTCGGCCCTTTCCCACCAAAAAACACAAGCACACACTAGCACCTACATATATAATAACACAAGAGTAGGTCGGTGGAGGGAAGAGATAGGGAAAGGAAGAAAAAAAAACAATTCTAGACAATTCTAGACTATCCAAGATTCCTCTTGTTAAATTACCAAAATACCATTTATGCTAAAATTACCATAACGCCCCTTATGAAAGTTGACCCGTATAGAATCCGTTCAATCTTTGATTTTGACATATCACACTTGTGTCAGGACCTGACCCTCCTCTGTCAGGTTCTGACTCATCTAGCACGATATTGTCTGCTTTGGGCCTCCTTGCCCTTGCCCACACGGTTTTCTTTTCGGGAGCTCACGGTGCAACTTCCTAGGGGGTCACCTATCATGGAATTGCACTAGTCTCAACTCGCTTAACTTTAGAGTTCCAACCAAACCCAAAGCCAATGAGCTCCCAAAAGGCCTCGTGGTAGATAGGTGTGTGCCTACACCTTTAAGGAACACTACCATTCCCCTCGCAGGAATGTGGGATCGTTCACTGTTCCCTTCAGAACACGGGTCTTACAATCAGGAGCTCATGGTGCAACTTTCCAGGGGGTTACCCATCATGGAATTTCACCAGCCTCAACTCGCTTAACTTTGGGGTTCCAATCCCTCCCAAAGCCACTTGAGCTCCCAAAAGGCCTCGTGCTAGATAGGTGTGTGCCTACACCTTTAAGGCACACCACCATTCCCTTCCCAGACCATTCCACCCTCGCAGGAATGTGGGATCGTTCACCGTTCGCTACAGGATACAGGTCTTACACTTGTCTATAGATTCAGGAGTCTGAGACCTTCATATTGGTACAAACAGAACGTCCAAAAAATGTCTCGGTCAAAACTCAACCTTTGACTTTATAAGGACAAAATTATCATTTCCTTTTTAATTTTCTAAATTTACTTTTCTTGGATTTATAGGCCGTTACATAGCACCCTGTCCCTATTGTGCGATCTTTTATCGTTCAACAAGGTGTCGTATTAAAAAAAACCCAAAATAGAAGTTCTTTTCTTATGGTTGCTTTATTCACATGGTTAAAACAATGTGTAATAAAAAAAGACCAAAATAAAGCTTTTATTATACAAATATATAAATATTACACAATGGGTCTGAATTTTGATATATACATGAGATTGACATCAGATTAAGAGCACTTTTAATATCCTTTAATATTTATAAAAAAACCGTAATGAGATTCAAACACTATATTAAGGAGCAAATCAAGTTAGTACTTAAGGGGGTATATTCAATTTGGATTTTAATAGACTTTAATGGGTTTCAAATATAATAAGTTTCAACGGATTTTAAAAGCTTTTTGTTGATTTCACCGTGTTTTCATATGGATTTTAAATGATTTGTTTATTGATTTGTTATGATTTTAAAATATTTGTTATGATTTTAAAAGATTTGTTGTCCTCCATGTCATATGTATTTACATTACAGTGTACAAGCAACTACTATCTTCCTTTTTATTCTAACTCTTGTTCATGGTATCTCCCAAGGTACCAATATCACCAAAATGAAGCCTATGTTGCCGTCATCATATCCAGTGAATTCTTCTTCTTATGTGACTAGTGTTGTAGTTACATTATAGCCTCAATTCTGTATATAGTTTCCTTGCAGGTTTTAAACATAAGAATTGGTCAATAGTAGCAGAAAAGGTCCAATTTTGGCACATTTTCTGCGCAATTACTTTGTATGTGAACTGTCAGGACCGGTCCCAAATTCCCAGGGATTAACGTGGGACCCGCCTGATCCCGTCTGACACGAAGTGTCAGACCAGGGAAAATTCCTTCTCTACAGTCCACGAAGTGGGACCCGCCTGATCCCGTCTCGTCTCTGCTACAGTCCACATCCGCAATCAACCTGAAGGGCATTAAAACATTAAAAGTCGTGAGTGGACAAAACAATATTTTATTAAAAACATTTTCCGCGTAAAGACATTTATGCCCTTCATAAATACATACGTATGCATTCAAAACCATTTATCAAACATTCATAAAGACAACTTGAAAACATTCTCAAAACCTTTCAAGGGTTCATGCCTGGCCCCATAAACCGTCATGACCCATAAATCCATTTGGGTCCCCGACCCGAAATCACAACTCAAAACCATAAAACAATACATGTGGGAACTTAGCCCAAATTCTTTCTCAGTGAACACGTGGGTCTCAGCCAAAAACCATTCTTAGTGAAATACCAAACGTAACATACGGGGTCTCCGTCCCAAATCGCTTTCTGTAAAACCTCATACGTATCGACATACGTATAACCCATCCTAGGCATTTCCGGAGAAGATGCCAACTCGGGGCACACCGCCCCTAGGGAACACATCCCCGAAATAGTCACGATGACATCATATCTATCTAGTGTGCACACTACACGGGGTCTCACTTCGAGTCTTCTCCCAGGAATCTCCATCTGAAAGGCTAAATCTCTAGATTTAGTCCGAGCTCTCTCTCTAAATCTAGTCCACATATCTCTCCGGAATCTGGTCCGAGACCACATCATATCTCATAATCTTCACTCCTGGAACGCGATCCCTATGGGGATACCCATTCTGGTCTGTGGATCGTGACTCTCCAGGTCGACGTCTGGAGGAGACGAGATAATCATATGGAGGGTTCAGATACCTTTTCAAAAAGCACTTTCTTTCTTTCTCAAAACATTTCTCAACTGGGTCTCATACCCGATTCATCTCAATAAGATTCCTCGAATCCGATTCAAATCCATTTCAAAGGCCTCGACCTGAATCCACAGTTCAACAGGGTCTCATGCCCGAATTTTCATTTCATAAACCGAACTGAGACTCAAGCCCAATGTTACAATCAACAAGGAATCAAGCCCGATACAATAGCTAACTAGGCCCTAGGCCCGAAACCATAAACCAACGGAGCCTCAAGCTCGATTTCACAACCAATAGGGCCTCAAGCCCAATACTACAATTAAAGGGGCCTCAAGTCCGATATTACAACCAAATGGGCCTCAAGCCCGGATTCATAAACCAACAGGACCCTCGATTCGATTGTATAAGTCAAATGGACCCTCGGTCCGATTCCTCGTCAAATCAAATGGACTCCAAGTCTGAGAGTTCGTAAATCAAATGGGCCTCATGCCCGAGTTCATATTTTCAAATCCAAAATCCATTTATTAAACCCTCGTTGAAAACCTAGCACGTATACGCATCGTATAAAACCGTAAATCTCGAAATACGTGCAAATACGTAAATCCTAGGCTACCACAAAAAAATGCACTCATGGCATCACAAAACATGTATTAAAAAAATTATAAAACATTTATGCATGTATTGAATTCATAAAACAAGTCCACTCACAGACCGTCCGAAGCTGCGCCTCGATACGCGTGCCATAAACGTCTCCCGAGTCAAACGTCACCTCCGGGATTCCCGAACCTGTCCAAATTAATTTAGAGGGTTACTAACTACTTATATAACCACTCACTAAAACCCCGTAATTTTCCAGAATTTCTAACTATTTTTAAAACCGAACTTAAACCTTCGGACAGCCCGAACTATATTGAAACGATGTCCGATTGACATGAAACCAATCCCAAAATTTTCGTTACATAGAATAGATGAAATTACATGTTGGAATCACCCCAAAGGAGGGCTCACGCGCCCGTACACACCCCAAGAAGGAACTGCGCGTGGGCCTCACGCGCCTATTGTGCAGTCACCTTCTCTAGCGGGTGAACCAGGTCCGACCGGTTCTCTGGTTTTTCTGGACCGGCGTGACCGGTCAGGCCTGGATCCTCACTCATTTCTAGCCCTTTTTCTTCCAATCCAATCCCTTAATTCCTATTTTCTCATTTCCTATCCATTCCAATTAATAAACCTAAGAGAAAACCACTAAACCCGACCCATGTCAAACCCCCCTTCACGGTTCAATCTTTCAAAACCTCCCCACGGATTCTCAGCTACTAACTACCACCTGAAACCTCCTTATTACCTTCCTGACAACCTAATACACATCCTCTAATCATCCAAAATCGATCATAACGTCAAAATCAAAATAGAAAACAAACTGGGTCTAGTCGGGTACCTGTTCGGGTTTGGTCGCAGCCGCCCACGGTGGCGCCGTCCTGGCCGGCCACCAGCATCCAAACATCCTCCCATCACTCCCTGGTCCTCACAGCTGCTCATGGGGTGAAGTTTTGGGTTTGCTTGGAAGTGAGATCGGGTTGGGTTTTGGGAATAAGGAAGAAAAATGATTGATGAAGGAGGAAGGAGGAAGGTGCATGAATGGGAACTAATGGCCAGTGGATGAGTGACACTTATCACTTGTCACTCATCCATTGGTCCACTTACAATTTTCTGGGTCCTACTTAGGACAACACTCAAGTCGTCTCATAATTCGTGCCATAGTACCACAGAACTTCCGTGAACTGTAACTTTTCCGTCGAACGTCCGAATTCGACATGCCGCCTGTCTATAGATTCGTATCGTCTCGATCTACATAATGGTCTTCAGCCCTCGGCCATCGGACCTCACGGGTCAAAAGTCAATTTTTTACCCAAATTACCAAATCGCCCCCGAACTTCCGAACATAATAACTTCCTCCTTGAATGTCAGTATCGGGCGTGCCACCTGTCTATGAACTTGTGACGTCACAAACTATGTCACAGTCATCGGCTAAGTCCATTTGACCGCCTGAACGAAAAGTCAACGATTTTCCTATTTCAGGGGCAAAATCATCATTTTGCCTTGAACGTTCGCTAATCCTCGTTTAATCCCCGATTAGTCTCGCTAATCCATCATTAATCCTTAATTAATCCCGTTAATTTGGGAAGGGTCGTCACAATCTTCCCCCCTTAAAGAATTTCGTCCTCAAAATTTAAATCTACCCGATTCCACAACCAAATTGTGGAATCCAATCATGTCCCCTGACTCGGATCACTGCATCCACACATAAGGGTACCCGTGTAACAGTACACATCTGACACACACCTCGTACGTGACTGTACGTATCGTCACAGGATCCCCCAAAGCTCACTTTTATTTCTGAGAACTACATGTCAGCTCGTATGTCTCACTCGAGATAGAACGTCGACACTCGTCGATCTCGCCTGTAACTCACTTTGATAGGTCATCAATACCAAACTGACATCCAAACGGCTTCCCACTAAGGCTGACACAGCCAAGCTGGCATCCTGCTCAGCATCCGATCAGACAACATTCTCCAGGTCCTGCCATCACAATGGTACGAATCCCATCTCATAAGTCATCCTCAAACCTATGTCCATACTGACTCTCGATACTCGCATGAATCAACTCTTTCAAATTCCTATACTTAAAACTGACTCTCTTTAGAGTCCCATCACTCCCTATCAATCCAAACTCGTCGGGTACCAATCAATCTGTAACTATCACAGGTCACAACCATCGTGACCAGCCGAAAACTCCTGGCTCCACTGCGCTTCGCTGCTCTACTCTGATCTCGACTCGTTCTTGAGTCCTCGTATCGTATCACACATCACTCAGCGATCCTTCTGACATCTAGACTGAGGTGAGTCTCCAAACTGTCACTATCGAATCTAATCTGATCGCCGCTCATGTCCATCTAGGACTATATCCAAACTAAAACATACTCAAACTCTCGGGCACTCTCAACCCGACACATCGATTGACCGTGGTCAATCCCATCGTCCAACGTGTACAACACACCAGTGCACCCACAACACCTCAACATCGGGGTGTCACCCGACCTACTCAAGGACTGCACTCTAGCAACGTCCAACCACACACTACTATCCACACTCCAACTATGGTCTGGACCCCAACCGTCCGTCACCAAGCGAACGTCAGTTCATCACTTCGAACACTCACTCGTCACATCCTGTGACGCTAAATACCATCTACTCGTCAAGTCAATCAAATTGACCCATAGACTAGGTGTTCGGTTCTTACACCCTCTCAAACTCATAGTTGTCATATCACTCCTTGACGTCCCACCTAGGAACGAAACCAATAGAATTCAACATGATGACATCAAAGTTCATCCAATGTCATCCTCCGGCAACCAGCACTATCTATTAAAGAGTCACACTCAGTGACCTCGGAAAATCCATCTCCAATGCGGAATCTAGTACTCCTCTCATCATCTCAATCGCAACTTATCTTGATTCTGATGTTCCAATCACGTTGGAACTAGGTTTCTTTTCTAATTACTGAACTCACTCAATACACGCACATTCTCATGTCCTATAGGCAAACAAGTGCCATGTCCTCAACGCAGGAGGTATGGTCAACCGTGGTCAACCAAAACCAATTCATTATGTACTTTCAAATCCTCCGCTCAACTGGATGCCATCCACGCGTCCGTGAATTCTGTCTATGTAGGTTCACTCATTCTGAGTGGAGTTCACGCTATTCAAGGTTAAACCTTGTACATTCTGGTAGCCACAACTCGTACCTTCAAACCACCTGATCCAACTCTGACGCATAGAATTGGTCGGAATCTACTGACCTCGGTCGGTAGGCTAAACAGATCGTAACATCTGTCGTGATCTGAAGCCAAATCTCTGCGTACTACCAAATCTGACAAACCGACCCATACATCATCTATTCACCTGTATCTCGCGTTTCACCTCAATACTTCTGAGTACACCCTCGCGACTCAATCTTGCAGCACTGGGGGAACTAGTCTCCATTACTGGGGAAACTTATCTCCGTCATAGGGGAAACTGGTCTCCATCACTGAGGAAACAGGTCTCCATCACTAGGAAACTGGTGTCCATCACTGAGGAAACTGATCTCCATCACTGGGGAAACTGGTCTCCATACCAAGTACTCCCGTACCTTGCACTGAGCCACTCGGGATCCTTTCTGTCCCACTTATAACAACCACCTTCACTGGAGCGTGGCAAGTGTGCCAACACCCAATGTCAACATTTCATTCTGCGATCAGACTCATTCGTCACCGAGTCGAATCCAGAATCACTGCTCGTACTGTGCGTCACTCACATACCTCGTATCATCGTCACGACTAACAAATCCTATCGTCACAATCGTCACAGCAACCTGAGTCTATCCAACTCGATAAGACTCGATCACGTCCATTGATAGCAGCGTCTGTCACAACCTCGTGCAGACCAAACTCACAAACACTTTGCTATCGAGACTCTCAAACCATGCAGTAGTCTCACCGCCAGTACCAACCACTCCACACGTAACATTCACTGATCGGTCCACCTCTGGATCCGATCACAAGTACCACACTCCTGATAACTTGTCCAATCAATCGCCAACTAAGGTTACCACAAACCCGGCTGCCCGCTGTAGCCCAACGATCCTGATCGATCCCTCACTTTCTACTCCGAAGAGTCGTCATACTCAAATACTGGTACCAAACCAGCCAATAACTACCCTCTGAGGATCTCATCCTCTCGTAACTCTACGGCTCTCAGTCGCTGGCCTCCACCATAACTTGGCCATACTTCGTGCCTAACACTGCACAAGCGCTACGTGCTCAATCGCATCCTATCGTGTCACACCACATCTACTCCAGGCATCCACTGCCAGTCGACATCCTGTACCAATTGGCATCCTGTCGTGTGGCACGACAACCACTCTGGCATCTCCTGCCAATCGACATCCTTATAGGATTCGACACACTAAAACATGGCATCACTACGCCAACCAGAGTTACACATTCCTATTCCCAACTGTCGTAAGTGTAGTCGTACAGGATCATCGTAAACCGGGCGACCCTGACCTCTAACCACACTGGTATTAATTTGGATATCCTCTATCCGACACGACCCTACCGTCGAGCAGTTACGACTCTCAAGTCATTATACTGTGTCTACCGGTCAATGTAGTCCTATCCACCGATAACACCATGGCTCTAGGTCGTCATCTTTCACACAAATTATGATCCTACTCGGGATCCACTTCCCCGAAACATGTGGCATTCCATGCCAATCGAACTTCAAACTATCGGGTCACGTGCCAAACACCATCTAACTAAGGTTCGATTCTACTCAATCCTCGTACTAATTCCCTAACTATCAGGTTGATGACGGGCTGTTACGACTGCAGAGACATCGCATCCTCGACCTGCGCATACTCTGAGAGCAAAACACGATCTGATACCACTTTGGTATCAGAGTACCATGAGTATCACAAGAGCCAACCTGCTCTGATACCACTTGTCAAGACCGGTCCCAAATCCCCCGGGATTAACGTGGGACCCGCTTGATCCCGTATGACACGAAGTGTCAGACCAGGGAAAATTCCATCTCTAGCCCTCACCCGGCTTCCAGAGTGCGCCAGGATTATAGGAGAAGGAGTGTGATGTCTCGTCTCTGCTACAGCCCACATCCACAATCAACCTGAAGGGCATTAAAACATTAAAAGTCGTGAGTGGACAAAACAATATTTTATTAAAAATATTTTCCGCGTAAAGACATTTATGCCCTTCATAAATACATACGCATGCATTCAAAACCATTTATCAAACATTCATAAAGACCACTTGAAAACATTCTCAAAACCTTTCAAGGGTTCATGCTCGGGCCCATAAATCCATTTGGTCCCCAACCCGAAATCACAACTCAAAACCATAAAAAAATACATGTGGGAACTCAGCCCAAATCCGTTCTCAGTGAACACGTGGGTCTCAGCCCAAAACCATTCTCAGTGAAATACCAAACATAGCATACGTGGTCTTCGCCCCAAATCACTTTATGTAAAACCTCATACGTATCGACATACGTATAACCCATCCTAGGCACTTCCGGAGACGATGCCAACTCGGGGCACACAGTCCCTAGGGAACACATCCCCGAAATAGTAATGATGACATCATATCTATCTAGTGTGCACACTACTCGGGGTCTCACTTCGAGTCTTCTCCCAGGAATCTCCATCTGGAAGGCTCAATCTCTAGATCTAGTCTGAGCTCTCTCTCTAGATCTAGTCCACATATCTCTCAGGAATCTGGTCCGGGACCACATCATATCTCGTAACCTCCACTTCTGGAACGGGATCCCTATGGGGATACCCATTCTGGTCTGTGGATCGTGACTCTCCAGGTCTACGTCTAGAGAAGACGAGATAATCATATGGAGGGTTCAGATACCTTTTCAAAAAGCACTTTCTTTCTTTCTCAAAACATTTCTCAACTGGGTCTCATACCTGATTCATCTCAATAGGATTCCTCGAATCCAATTCAAATCCATTTCACAAGCCTCGGCCTAAATCCACAGTTCAATAGGGTCTCATGCCCTAATTTTCATTTCATAAACTGAACTGGGACTCAGGCCCGATGTTACAATCAACAGGGCCTCAAACCCGATACAACAGCTAACTGGGCCCTATGCCCAAAACGATAAACCAACGGAGCCTCAAGCTCGATTTCACAACCAATAGGGCCTCAAGCCCATACTACAGTCAAAGGGGCCCTAAGCCCGATATTACAACCAAATGGGCCTCAAGCTCGGATTCATAAACCAACAGGACCCTCGGTCCGATCGTATAACTCAAATGGACCCTCGGTCTGATTCCTCGTCAAATCAAATGGAATCCAAGTCCGAGAGTTCGTAAATCAAATGGGCCTCATGGCCGAGTTCATATTTCCAAATCCAAAATCCATTTATTAATCCCTCGTTGAAAACCTAACACGTATACGCATCGTATAAAACCGTAAATCTCGAAATACGTGCAAATACGTAAATCCTAGGCTACCACAAACAAATACACTCATGGCATCACAAAACATGTATTAAAACAATTATAAAACATTTATGCATGCATCGAATTCATAAAACAAGTCCACTCACAGACCGTCCGAAATCGCACCTCGATACGCGTGCTATAAACGTCTCCCAGGTCAAACGTCGTCTCCGGGATTCCCGAACCTGTCCAAATTAATTTAGAGGGTTACTAACTACTTATATAACCCCTCACTAAAGCCCCGTAATTTTTTGGAATTTCTGACTATTTTTAAAACTAAACCTAAACCTTCGGACAACCCGAACTATATCGAAACGATGTCCGATTGACATGAAACCAGTCCCAAAATGTTCGTTACATCGAATAGATGAAATTACATGTTACAACCACCCCGAAAGGAGGGCTCACACGCCCACATGCGCCCCTAGAAGAGATTTCGCTTGGGCCTCACACGTCTAATGTGCAGTCACCTTCTCCAGCGGGTGAACCGGGTCCGACCGGTTCTCTGGTTTTCCTGGACCGGCGTGACCGGTCCGGCCTAGTTCCTCATCATTTCTCGTTCATTTTCTTCCAATCCAATCCCTAAATTCCTATTTTCTCATTTCCTATCCATTCCAATTAATAAACCTATGAGAAAACCACTAAACCCGACCCATGTCAAACCCCCTTCACGGTTCAATCTTTCAAAACCTCCCCACGACTTCTCAGCCACTAACTACCACCCAAAACCTCCCTATTACCTTCCTAACAATCTAATACACATTCTCTAATCATCCAAAATCGATCATAACGTCAAAATCAAAATAGAAAACAAAGCGGGTCTAGTCGGGTACTTGTTCGGGTTTGGTCTCAGCCGCACACGGTGGCGCCGTCCTGGCCTGCCACCAGCATCCAAACTTCCTCCCATCACTCCCTGGTCCTCACAGCTGCTCATGGGGTGAAGTTTTGGGTTTGGGTTTTGGGAAGTGAGATCGGGGTTGGGTTTTGGGAATAAGGAAGAAAAATGATCGATGAAGGAGGAAGGTGCATGAATGGGAACTAATGGCCTATGGATGAGTGACACTTGTCACTTTTCACTCATCCATTGGTGCATTGACAATTTTCTGGGTCCCACTTAGGACAATACTCAAGTCGTCTCATAATTCGTGCAATAGTAGCACGAAACTTCTGTGAACCGTAACTTTTCCGTCGAACGTCCAAATTCGACGTGCCACCTGTCTATAGATTTGTATCGTCTCGATCTACGTAACGGTCTTTGGCCCTCGGCCATCGGACCTCATGGGTCAAAAGTCAACTTTTTACCCAAATTACCAAATCGCCCCCGAACTTCCGAACATCATAACTTCCTCCTCGAATGTCGGAATCGGGCTTGCCACCTGTCCATGAAGTCGTGAGGTCACGAACTACATCACAGTCATCGGCCAACGTCCATTTGACCACCTGAATGAAAAGTCAACGATTTGCCCATTCCAAGGGCAAAATCGTCATTTTGCCTTGAACGTCCACTAATCCTTGTCTAATCCCCGATTAGTCTCGCTAATCCGTCATTAATCCTTAATTAATCCCGTTAATTCAGGACGAGTCGTCACATGAACTAAATAGATGTATTGAATTTTTATAATGAGAATTTAGGTTTAGGGATTCACTGTATAATGATCACATTCATCATCGAGCATCCTTAATTATGCTACCTACTGTGAGGTCAAATTAAAAACAAAAACAGAGCAAAAGTTCATTTAAGAGCGCTCTAAACAAAATATACTCCTACGTCCACGCTCCATAAATTAGAAAATTATAAATGTAACCAATAATTAAAACAAAATACATTGTGAAATAAGATGAGAAAATTAAAGCAACTATTAAACCAATAATTCAAAATTAAGGTCTTAACATTAACCAAAGACTTTAAACATAATGTCAAATCAAGGTCTAAAAATTAACCTGAAATTTTGAAACATAACACTTATAAAGTCATAACATTAACCTCCTCTAATTTAAGCATAATACTAAACCAAAAGCCATGACCATTTCTTCTTAGTTCAATCCAAAGTAGTATACCGTATCCATTCCGAGCGTTCTTTCGGTGACATTTTTAAGAATGCATCTTTCATCCTCAACTTATGGACCTTATCAAGTGCTTTGAAATGAGGAAGTTTATCCAAATTTGGAGGTTCCTTGATTGCTTCCCAAATGTTGGCAGTTTTCTCCATTTGTTTCTACCATGTCTGGTCTAGTTTCTTCTTATACCCTACTAGGTCTTATTTCTTCAACTACATATGTCACATCATCAGTGTCATCCCCTACAACAATTGAGTGTTTTTCAACTGCTGTTCCATTGCTAAATACAATTGCCAAATCTTCATATTCATCATATGACTCAGTGCGGAGTTTCTCTTGGTTTGGGTGAGACTGTAAAGAAAACATAAAAGTTTAGAAAGTTATAGCTATTTAATTATAATGAATGTGAAAGTTATCAATCCACGTAATATTTAAAACAATAGAAATTAATAATATCACCTTGAAGTAATTGTCCTATACTTCATCACTAGCCGTGAACTTCTTTGTGATAGTGTCCGACGCAAATCCAGAACTATGGGACATAAGCTCAACCAAACTTAGATAGTGTTGCTTCAAAATTTTCAACTGGTTTTGATAGAGCTTGTAAGTTTTTTCACATCCAAGACTCTCATTATGAATGAGAAGTATTTTATCACACACTGTATTCTTAAATATCCCACCACTAGCATTACGAAAACCAATCTTGACGACATCAATAAGTAATCCTAACAACATACGGCTCTCTTGGATGCTCCTTTGACTATACTTCGCTTTTAACTTCTCTTGTTTTACATCTTCCATTTTAATGTTACTAGATAATACAACCAATGATTTATTAGTTATCTATTTATTTATTTTCCATATATATTCTTACAATCCAAAATAATGAAAACATCTAATTCATAACAATATAATGAAGACAACTAATTCATGAAGTTTGCAGAAACTATAACCCAATATTCTATATATAATTTCCTAAACCCATATTGCTGATCCTTATTTTTTATTTTGTTTTCCTATTTCCAGTTTCCCAAGTAAAGTCAGTATGTTAGAAAGTGGGAACTCACTTATGTTGCAAGATAACAAACGACAAACATAAAGATCAGGCCATGAAAAGTTGTTGGGACTTTTGAAACTCAAGGATAGATGGCTACTACAATTTTTCCATGACCACCTCAAGCAAACAAGCTGAAACCTTATACAACAGTAGTTCAATTACATAAACAGATAGAGGCAAATAATACCGACAAAATCAAACATGCAACACAACTAAAATCCCAAAATCAAAACAAAAAACAAAATTAAAAAATCAGAAAAAGCAAGGGAATCTTTGCTATGTTAAGTAAAGCTTCTATTAAGTTTTGTGGTGGAAAAGGAAGATTCTTAATTCGTAGTTAATTAAGTGTTTAAATAATTTACTGGCAGTGTGTGTTTCATGCACTATTTATTCAATGTGCGATGAGCTGAGATTCAATTCAGCATCATATTTTTTAAATACGAAAAAAGACTTGGAAGTAAGGAGATTGTTAGGATATGTCTGAGAAGTCAATTTTGATGCCCCCTGTACTTGTTTAGGTGGAGCCTTGATGCACACTTTGTTATATTATGGATTATGATTGTAGGTTTTGCAAGATTGTCACTTATTCTTATTGTTAAACTAATGTGTGCTGGTAATTGTCAATATCATTAATGTAACAACCTGTCCTGAATCTACGGATTAATTAAGGACTAATTGAGGATTATCGAGACTGATCGGGTATTAGTCGACGATTTTTAGGACAGTCGGCGTAAAATGACGATTTTGCCCATTAAATGGGTAAAATGTTAACTTTTGACCCGAGAAGTCTTTTGCACAAGGACAGAGGACCATTACGTAGATTGAGATGATACGAGTCTGCAGACATAAGACATGTCAAATTTGGATGTTTGACGAGGAAGTTACAAGTCACGGAAGAAAAATGAGACTATTCACATTTTATGAGGAAATTGTACAATTGGCTTGTTTAGATTGGGTCAAAATCTAGGTGAATTAATAATTGGCCCATATACCCATGAATTTGGGATCCAATATTTGTGGTCATATTCATCCTCTTTGTTCCTTACACCTGAAACCCACACAAATCCAACCCAACCATCAAACCTTCATTGACAGGACCCACTGACAGGACCCATCCCACTCCCCCCCGGGATTAGTGCGGGATGACCCTGCTCCCGTCTGACACGAAGTGTCAAACAAGGGATATTTCCGACCTTTGCCCTCCCGGGCTATCAGAGTACGCCAGGATCCGGAGGAGGTATGTGATATCTCGGTCTCTGCTACAGTCCACATCCGATGTCAACCTAAAGGGTATTAAAAACAGAAAGACTGTGAGTGGACAAAAATAAAGAATTTATAAAAACATATTTCATAAAAGACTTTTATACCCTCCACTAAAAAGCATGCATGCATAGTAAAACCATTTATCCAAACACATATGTTAAAACATCCCCAATTAGGGTCTCAGCCCCAAAATTCTGTAAATACAAGTTATACGGGCTCCTGCCCAAAACCATTTACAGAAAACCATAACACAGTGAACATATGAGGGATCTCAGCCCAAATCCATTTATCATTATAAACACAATTTTCCAAAACCAATTGAAATCATGTTTATCCATTATATTCATATCCAGAACCTGTCACGGTAAAATAAAGCTACACGTGTGCTAACCGGGGTCTCAAACCCAAGTCTCTCCAGGGTCCACCCAGGTCAATTGTAACACCCCGGAAATTCGTGGATTTTAATATTGTGATTTAATGTGTGAATTGACGCTTTTACCCTTGTGATTGGTATGGCCAAATTGTTGAATTTTTGATTGATGAGTTAAATGGACTTTGACCTATGACCGTGACGTAGTACGGGATGTCACGAGTTCATAGACAGGTGGCACGTCCATTTCGGACGATCAGGGAAAAAGTTATGACTATCGGAAGTTCAGGGGCATCACCGTAATTTTGACAGTTGGGGCGAAAATGTTGACTTTTCATTTGACAATTAATTTTCACGCGACTCAAGGACCGATGGGTAGGTCTCGACGTCCTGAGTCCGTAGACAGGCGGCACGCCAAAATCGGACTTCGTATGGCTGAGTTACGGGTCTAGGAAGTGAGGGGTATTTTGGTAATTATTGAACCAGGGGCATTTTGGTCTTTTTGCCCTGGTTACTGTAGCAGACCGCGGGGGTCATGGGCGGCACCACCATGTGCGGTGGTTCAATCGTGCAATTGGCTGTGCAATTGTGTGCTGGAAAGTTGGGAATGTCTGATGCTTTAGATCGTGGTCTGTTGCATCCACCGTGCACGACCCCATTATTAATTCAATTTTGAAGCTTTTCAGGGGACATTTTTCAGTGGACAATTTGGCACCCACGAGCCTCTGGGACGGCTTGAAATTAATTAAAACTGATTATATAGTGTGTGAGCTTCACTCTGGTATTGAAAGGAATGAAAATAAGAGTGGAACCAGAGAGAAACCATTTCGGGAATTTTTGGAGGGAAATCGGGTTTTTGATTTCTACGGTGTGTTGGGCCAATCTAATCGCAGAGTAAGCTTTCTGGGAGTGTTTAGAACACAACCATATCAAAATCGAAGGCAATCAGCCACGGGTGAGCTGGGACGGTGACTGCCGTGTTCAGAAGAATTTCAGAGGTTTGGACGACTACTTCCAGGTGAGTGTTGATTCAATTGAGTGTGTTTTCCAGTTCGTTGTGATACTATGATGCTTCATGTAAGGTTAATTTGATTTCGGTTTAGAAACCAGTGAGTTGGGGTGATCAACCCGTTTGGATGATCACAGGTCGAAGGGCCGTTTGAGGATTCGATTTGGCAAATTAATAACCCAGAACTTAAATTGAATGTTCAATTAACATGTTAGGATCAAATTGGATTGAAATCGAGTAGGAATTGATAGGTAATTAACCGGGTCAGGCCGCGGGTGGCAGGCCCGAATTACAGACAAACGGGTGAAGGTGCTGACACTGTAGCTACAATGTCAGGCGCGTGACTTTCACGCGCAGCCACTTTGGGCGGCGCGTGAGGTCGCGTTGGGGCTTATCTCTGATCACGATCAACATGACTTTTATTCCTCTCATCATTCTGAACATTTTTGGTGAAATAGCCATGTTGATCTGAGATAGTTTTTGATGGGTCAGTTTAGGGCCGATTGCCTCGGGAAACGTGTTGGTCGGCTTCCCCAAGCCGATTTCTATTTCGGACTTTGTGGTTAAACATTTTAGACTTGTGGTGACCCTTACATGTGATTTGGACTGAGAGGAATTGTACGATAATCCCGGTACAAGTTCGTACGCGCAGGTTCACCGCGGGATCGTACAGTGAGTGGGCCATTTTCTTAAACTCTTGCGTGCATAAATGTTTTCTGGTTTATTATACTTATTCACATGCTAAAAACAGTAATGGTTTTGATGATATGGAAAATATGGTTATGGCACGTTTCACGGTATTTGGGCTTGAGACCCGTCTGATGAAACTTAATGATGGGTTCGGATTTTATCTATGTATATATATGCTTGCATGTGGATATCAATAAAATGTATTTGGTACTGCACTGTATAGATCCATTCATATGATACTGTCTCCTCCGGATGAGGTACCCCGGAGAGGTCACGGACGTCTAGAACATCCAGCGTCTATGACGCTAAGCATCGGGGATGCAGTACCGAAGGGGGTTCGGGGATTGAACTCGGAATTGAGACCCGAGTGGCACGCGTAGCCTTGTGATTGTGACCTTATTGGACGTCAGGGACGTCCGACATCAGGGATGTCGGGATTGGAGTGTATAGTGCAGCAACTAAAATTATACTTATGGTTTTATTACATGCCTTATGGTTCATATTATATGACTTATGATTTTAAATACGGTTGCATGCATGTTTGGAAAACGGAGGGGTAAATTATATGTTTTACTTATCAAATGGTTTTATAAACTTGAGTTCGGTCCACTCACCCTTAATGTTTTTGGTAACCCCTTCAGGTCGCGATACTGAGGTAGAGGAGGAACCTGAGGCTGAGGCATAGATCTACTTCTGCGTACCTGAACCCCTGTTGGGTGGTTTTACCCGCAGGTTTATTTTAGAGTCGTGCTCGCAACTTGTAATTTTGGATTTCATCCCTTGTCTGACATCTGTTTAATTCGGATTTGATGTATGACTTTAATTTGATTATTTATGCATTTGAGGTTTTGAGGTCAAAATTGGTATGAATTATTGGGTGTCAGACGGGAGCAGGGCACGTCCCCATGTGGTCCCAGGGAGGATCGGGGCGGGTCCTGTCATCAATGTCCGTAGATCAATGACCCTCCCTGGAGGTAACGAACCATGCCCATCCTGAGAGTAAGGAACCCAACTAGGGGGCGACTCCACTCAGTCAGTGCTCCGTGACTACTCCGGGGTCCACCCAGGCCAACGACCCTCCCTGGAGGAGACAATCATATATAAAGGATGAAATATGAAAAACCTTTTGAAATCATTCTTTAAACTTTTTCAGGATTCATGCCCGGCCCCCATAAGCCGTCATAATCCATAAAATCCTTTCATGGGTTCATGCCGGTTCCCATAACCCGTCATGACCCGTAAAAAAAAACCATTTGTAACACATAACTGGGCGCTAGGCCTGAATCCACATAGAAACTGGACCTCAAGTCCGAATCGTAAATCAATTGGGCCTCCGGCCCGATTCCGTAAAGCAAATGGGTCTCGAACCCGAGTTTACCTTTTCAAATCCAAAACCATTTCATTAAATTATTTCCAAAACCATAAGAATGGAAAATCAGAGTAAAACTGGAAATCTCGATTTACGTGCAAGTACGTAAATCACCTCGAAATACGTGAAATCATATAATTCACAAATATCCAAATCAAAATCATAAAATCATATTCATAATCCATATAAAACATTTATGCATGCATCATAGTTTAGAAATAAAGGTCCACTCACAGACCGTCCGAGCTGCCGCCTCGGTTTGCGTGCCATTCGGCTCCCCGAGCCGATCACCATTACCGGGACTCCCAAACCTGTCCAAATTTTAATAGAAGGTTAATAACTACTTAATTAACCTCCCATCAAAGCCCGTAATTTTCCGGAATTTCTAACTATTTTTAAAACCGAGCCTAAACCTTCCGATGCCCCGAAACATATCGACACGGTGTCCGATCGACTCGAAACCAGTCCCAAAATGTTTGTTACATCGAATAGATGATTTCACATGTTGGAACCATCGTCAAATTCTCCCCACGCGCCCGCACGTGCCGCCTGAAGTGGCTGCGTGTGGGAGCCACGCGCATGTGAACAGTGCTTCTCCTACCTCGGTCAGACCGGTCCGAACCGGTCCGGTCCGGTTTTTCTTGCAACTTGGACCGGCGTGACCGGTCCAAGCTCATTCCGGCCCAGTTCCCCGATTCCACTCCTAATCGATCCTAATCTTCATATAATCGTCTTAGGAACCTAACCTAATTAATTAGAGATCCTAAAACAACCTAAACCAGACCTGTCCAAAAAGTCCCTCAAGGTTCAATTTTCCCGAAACCTCCCAGGGCTTCCCCGACGTCCAACCACTACCAAAACCTCTCTAACAACTCCCTAGCAACCTATTTAACTCAAACCAATCGTCCAAATCGACCCATAACAACATAAATGAAAAATGGATTGAAATCGGTTAGAACCGATACCTGTGCACTGTTTCCTCCATCGCCGTCCACGACTGCTCCGCCTGGCCAGCCACCACATTCAGCTGGTCCTCCTCACTTCTCTGGCCTCTCTCAAATGGTCAAGGGTCAGGGTTTGGGTTGTGGATGAGAATGGTGGATCGGGGTGGTTTTTGGGTGGATGGAAAAATGGAAAATGGTCGATGCAATTTGGAAGGGGAGATGCATGAATGAATTTGGGTGGCCTGTGGATGGGTGACACTTGTCACTCATCCATTGGGCCTCCATTAAATATCTGGGCCCACTAGAGACAAACTGCACTTTTTGTCTCGTAAAACGTGTCGCCATGAATAGTAACCTAGGACTTCCGTGAACCGTAACTTCGCCGTCGAATGTCCGAATTTGACGTGCCGCCTGTCTATGGATTCGTATCGTCCTTATCTACGTAACGGTCTTTGGCCCTTGGCCATTGGACCTCCCGGTCAAAAAGTCAACATTTGACTCCTCTTTAACCAAAATTACCAAAATGCCCCTAAACTTCCGAACGTCATAACTTCCTCCTCGAACGTCGGAATTGAACGTGCCACCTGTCTATGAACTCGTGACGTCACGAACTACGTCACGGTCATCAATCAAAGTCCATTTGACCGCCCGATTGAAAAGTCAACGTTTTGCCACGACCAAGGGCAAAACAGTCATTTCACATCGTTCATCCGATTTCGCTCTACTAATCATGGATTAACCTCACTAATCGTGATTAGTCACTAATCTAATCATGGAATTTGGGACGGGTCGTTACACCCGCCCCGATCCCCCAGGGACCACATGGGGACGTGCCCTGCTCCCGTCTGACACCCAAAATAACGTTCTAATTTTAACCTCAAAAGTTCAAATGAATAAATAACCAAATAAAGTTATACATCAAATCCGAAATAAACCGAATGTCAGACAAGGGATAAAGTTCCAAATTACAAATTGCGAGCACGACTCTAAAATAAACCTGTGGGCAAACCACCCAACATGAGATTAGGTACGCGGAAGTAGATCTATGCCACAGCCTCAGGATCCTTCTCTACCTCGGTAGCACAGCCTGGAGGGGTTACGAAAACATTAAGGGTGAGTGGGCCGAAACTCAAGTTTATAAAGCCATTTAATAAGTAAAACATATAATTTACCCCTCCGTTTTCCAAACATGCATGCATCAGAATTTAAAACCATAAATCATATAATATGAATCATAAGGCATGTAATAAAACCATAAACATAATTTTAGCCACTGCACTATACACTCCAATCCTGACATCCCCGATGTCTGACGTCCCTGACGTCTAATAAGGTCACAGTCCCAAGGCAACGCATGCCACTCGGGGTCTCAATCCCGAATCAAATCCCCAAACCCTGTCCGGGTACGGCATCTCAGATGCCTAGCGTCCTAGACGCACGATGTCCCTGACGTCAAATTATAGCAATCCTGCTCCAGAGTCATTTTACGGTTCGGTTCCTCCGTAGAATGACCCCTCGCAGGCAATGCGCCGTGACCGCTCCGGGGTACCACATCCGAAGGAGACAGTATCATAAGAGTGAATCTATAAAGTGCAGTACCAAATACATTTTATTGATATCCACATGCAAAACAATATACATAGATAAAATCCAAACCGATCTTTAAGTTTCATCAAACGGGTCTCAAACCTAAATACCGTGAAACGTGCAATAATCATAAATTCAATACCATCAAAACCGTTTCTTGATTCCAGCATGTGAATATGTAAGTAAATCAGAAAATATTTAAGCATGCAAGGGTTTAATGAAATCGGGCCCACTCACAGTACGATCCCGCTGCGAAATTACGCGTACGGACCTGTACCGGGATTATCGTACAATTCCTGTCAGTCCAAATCACACGTAAGGGTCACTATAAGTCTTAAACATTTATCCAAAATGTTCGAAACAGAAACCGGCTCGGGGAAACCGTCCAACACGTTTCCCGAGGCAACCGGCCCTAAACTGACCCATCAAACTATCTCAGATCAACATGGTTAATTCATAAAAAATGTTCAGAATGATGAGAGGAATAAAAGTCATGTTGATCGTGATCGGAGATAAGGCCCAACGCGCCCTCACGCGCCGCCCAAAGTGGCTGCGCGTGAAAGTCACGCGCCTGACACTGTAGCTACAGTGTCACCACCTTCACCCGTTTGTCTGTAATACGGGCTTGCCACCCGCGGCTTGACCCGGTTAATTGACCCTCAATTTCCACTTGATTTCACTCGTATTTGATCCTAACATGTTCATTAACTATCCAATTTAGGTTCTGAGTCAAAAATCAACCTCAATGGTCCCTTAAATGGACCCTCGACCCGTGATCACCCAAACGGGTCAATCACCAGAACTCCCTGGTTTCTAACCCATTCTCCAATTAACTTCACAGGAAGCATAATAGAATCAAAACGAACTAAAATGAACGATCAATTGTGCCTGAAAGTACCTGGAGGTTGTCGTCCCAAGCTCTGCAACTTCTCTGAAAACGGCAGCCTCCGTCCCAGCTCAACCGTGGCTGATTCCCTTCGAACTTGACGTGGTTGAGTTCCTGATGTTCCCAGAAGACTAAACCAGGCCTTGGTTTAGTCCAACAAGCACCAGCAATTGAAAACCCGATTTTCCTCCAAATTTTCCCGAAATGGTTTCTCTCTGATTCCTCACCAATTCTCAGTTCTTTCAACGACAGAGTGAAGCTCACACACGTCCTACTCAGTTTTAAACAACTTAAGCCGTCCAGAGGCTCGTGGAAGTCCAATCTATCCACTGAGATTTTGTTCCCCCAAAAGCTTCGATCCAGAATTAAAAATGGTGTCCACTGACAAAGAGTGACTCAGCCCACGTTGAGACATTCTGTAATGCTTAGGTAAATCTCCCATTTCCAGTTCATTACAGCCTAAAGGTATTAAGATTGCACAGAGACACCGCACACGGTGGTGCAGCCGCTATCCCTCACGGTTTGCTACAGTAACCCGTGAGTGAAATGACCAAAATGCCCCTAGTTTAGAAATTACCAAAATGCCCTTCACTTTCCAGGCCCGTAACTCAGCCATCTGAAGTCCGATTTCAACGTGCCGCCTGTCAACGGACTCAGGGCATCGAGACCTACCCAACGGTCCTTGAGTCGTGTGAAAATCGAATGTCAAACGAAAAGTCAACATTTTCGCTCCTAACATCCAAATTACGGTAATGCCCCTGAACTTCCGATAGTCATAACTTTTTCCCCGATCGTCCGAATTGGACGTGCCACCTGCCTATGGACTCGTGACATCCCGAACTACGTCACGGTCATTGGTTAATGCCCGTTTGACCCACCAGTCAAAAATTCAACAATTTGGGCAATACAATTCACAGGAGTAAAACGTCAATTCATAAAATTACAATATTAAAATCCTCAAATTTTCGGGGTGTTAAAACTTTCCCCCCTTAAGAAATTTCGTCTCGAAATTTCAAAGAAACAAGTAAGGAAATTGTTCTCGCATCTGAGCCTCGGGCTCCCATGTGGCTTCTTCCACATTCTGGTTTCTCTAGGGAATCTTCACAAGAGGGATCGTCTTTCGACGTAGTACCTTGTCCTTCCGATCCAAGATCTGTACTGGTTGTTCCTCAAAGTTCAAGTCCTCTCGGAGTTCGATAGGTTGTTCCTCCAGTACATGAGAAGCATCATGTACGTACTTCAGCAGCATCGAGCTGTGGAAAACATCGTGAACTCTAGAAAGTTCTGGAGGTAGTGCCAATCTGTATGCAACCCGGCCAATCCTTTCCACGATCTCATAAGGTCCGATAAAACGCGGACTCAGTTTCACCCGTCGACCAAAACGGATAATCGCTTTCCACGGAGATAACTTCAGGAAGACAGAATCTCCCACTTCAAATTCCAAGTCTCGGATCCGTTGATCGGCATAACTCTTTTGGTGATCCTGTGCCGCCTTCAATCTTTCTTTGATAACCCGAACTATTTCCTGGGTTAAGTCCATCAATTTCGCCCTACAGCCGTTCGCTCCCCTATCTTCATCCAGCAGATAGGTGTCCTACACTGCCGACCATACAGTGCCTCATAGGGTGCCATCCCGATACTTGCCTGATAGCTGTTGTTGTACGCGAATTCCATCAACGGCAAATGAGTATCCCATGAATTCTGAAACTGTAGCACACAATACCTCATCATGTCCTCTAGGGTCTGAATGGTCCTTTCAGACTGTCCATCGGTCTGTGGATGGAAAACAGTACTGAAACGTAGGGTTGTTCCCAAAGTAGTTTTCAAACTCCGCCAGAACCTGGAAGTGAAACGCGGATCACGATCAGACACGATCGATTCCGGCGTACCATGCAATCGTATGTTCTCCTTAACGAACAATTGAGCTAGTCGGTTAGGTTTATAAGTCTCATGAACCGGCAGAAAATGGGCTGACTTGGTTAACCGGTCCACAATCACCCACACTCCGTCAACTCCACTCTGAGTCCTCGGTAACTTAAAGACGAAGTCCATGGTGATGTGATCCCACTTCCATTCGGGAATCGGAAGTGGCTGCATAACCCCATAAGGTCTCTGCCGTTCCGCCTTAACCTGCTGATAGGTTAAGCATCTGCTCACGAACTCTGCAATATCTTTCTTCATTCCTGGCCACCAATAATAGCTCCGGAGAGTACGGTAAATCTTTGTACCTCCCGGATGCATGGCGTAAGCCGAACTATGGGCCTCCTCCAGAATCTCGGCCCGTAACTCTGCCACTGCAGGTACACACAAACGACCCAACTTCACAAGTGCTCCATCATCCCGGATAGTAAAATTCTGTTTCCCATCCGTATCGACCTCAATCCTGTAAATACAGAGTATCGGATCCTGAAGTTGTGCTTCGATGATCCGATCAATCAGCACTGGTCGTACATGAAAGCTGGCCAACAAAGCTCCATGCTCATCCGTATCCAAAATAACTCCCGCCTTCCGGAGTTCCACCAGCAAAGGAAGATACACCATTCCCAAGTGTGCAACTGATCCTGCTGACTTCCTACTGAGTGCATCTGCCACCACATTGGCCTTACCCGGATAGTACTCAATTGTACAGTCATAATCCTTCAGTAGCTCTAACCATATCCGTTGTCTCATGTTAAGCTCCTTCTGAGTGAATAGGTACTTTAGGCTCTGGTGGTCGGTGTATATACGGCACGTTGCGCCGAATAGGTAATGTCTCCAGATTTTTAGAGCATGAACCACCGCTGCCAACTCCAAATCATGGGTAGGGTAGTTCAACTCATGAGTCTTTAGCTGCCGGGATGCGTAGGCGATAACCTTACCAGTCTGCATCAATACGCAACCCAAACCTTGTAGCGATGCGTCACTAAAGACCACGAACTCTCCACTGTCATCCGACAATGCAAGGACAGGTGCAGTAGTCAATCGATCCTTCAATTCTTGAAAACTCCGATCACACTGCTCGTCCCAAATAAACTTTACTCCCTTCTGAGTCAATCGAGTCAATGGTGCAGCAATTTTGGAGAAACCCTCCACGAATCTCCGGTAGTAACCTGCTAACCCGACAAAACTCCGCACCTCCGTTACTGTTGTCGGTCTAGCCCAGTTAGTCACCGCCTCTGTTTTCTGGGGATCCACGCTAGTCCCATCCGTTGATATCACATGTCCCAGAAAACCAATACTGCTCAGCCAAAACTGACATTTGCTCAGCTTGGCGTACAACTGTTCCTGTCTCAGCATCTCCAACACCAACCGTAGATGTTCCTCATGTGCTCGGGCACTCCTTGAGTACACCAAGATATCATCGATGAACACAATCACGAACTTATCCAAGTAGGGTCGGAAGACCCGGTTCATCAGATCCATGAACGCTGCCGGAGCATTCGTCAAGCTGAAAGGCATCACAAGGAACTCGTAGTGTCTGTAACGGGTTCGAAAAGCTGTTTTTGGAATATCCTCCTCCGAAATCCTCAGTTGGTGATACCCAGACCGCAAATCAATATTCGAGAAGCACTGTGCTCCCTGCAACTAGTCAAAAAGGTCATCGATCCTGGGTAGAGGATACTGGTTCCTCAGTGTCACCTTGTTGAGTTGTCGATAGTCAATACACAAACGGAGACTCCCCTCCTTCTTCTTCACGAACAACACCGGTGCTCCCCACGGTGAAGTACTCGGTCGGACGTATCCCAAATCCACCAACTCCTGGAACTGAGTTTTGAGTTCTCGTAACTCGGCCGGCACCATCCGGTATGGTGCCTGGGACATAGGTCGGGTACCGGGGAGTAGTTCAATTGTAAACTCGATCTCCCGCGGTGGTGGTAGTCCAGGTAAGTCTTCCAAGAACACATCCAGAAACTCACGTACCACTGGTATCTTGTCGATACCCGGAGTATCAACCTGTTCTGACACGACATGCGCCAGATAACCCTGGCATCCCTTCCGTAGAAGTTTGGTAGAAGTCAGTGAAGAAATCACTTCAGGAGGCAAACCATCACGTTCCCCCTGAAAGATAACCTCCGGAAAGCCCGGGCTTCGCAGAATCACTTGCCTGCTACAGCAATCGATGAGCGACCCATGCTCCGATAGCCAATCCATTCCTAAAATCACATCGAAGTCGTGGATATCCAGGATAATTAAGTCTGCTGGCAAATCCACATCTTCAATTCTCACTGGGCACCTCCCAATCACCTGATTCACAAGGTACACGATGCCCATCGGGGTGCCAACACCCATCTCGCAATCTAAAGCTGATACCACACAATCAAGCATACCAGCACAACTCCTCGAAATAAAAGAATGTGTAGCCCCTGCATCCATCAATACACGTACAAGAAGGTTTAAGATATGTAGTGTACCTATAACCACGGCTGGGGCGGTCCTTGCCTGCTGCTGGGTCATTGCAAACACTTGAGCCCTAGACCCTCCATTCCGTCCGCGCCCGCGCGCGCCACGCCCAGCACCACGGTCACCTCCCTGACCTCGACCTCCGTTAGTGTGGGAAGCCATGCTCTGCACCACACTAGAGCCCCCAGCGTCGTTGTTCTTGGACAACATCGGGCAATCACAAGCATAATGGCCCTCTTCTCTGCAAGCAAAATAGTTTACTGGCCTCGGCCTGTCCGAATGCCCACCAGAAGCACCGCTCCATGATGAACGCTGCCTAGAGTTGAATCCTGATCCCCTGTAGCCTCCTCCCTTAGTGTTCTTCTGGCCCGTCGGTCCAAGATGTGGATGGTCCTGACGACGCCCTTCGCCCGAAGGCTGTCGTGTCTGGTGTGACGCCAGACTAGCTTCGACACGCATCACAGCGTCGACCATGTCTCTCAGAGAAGCATGACTGGCAGCAGTCACACTTGCCCGAATCTCCCCTCGGAGTCCAAGCTCAAACCTCTGGCACTTGTCTTCCTCAGTGCTCACGAAAGATGCAGCGAACCGGGAAAGTTTGCCAAAAGTCTGCTCATAGTCCGCAACGGACATATCCCCCTGCTCCAACCGTAGGAACTCCGCCTCCCGTGCCCCGCAAAACGATCACGGGTAATACTGGTCCAGAAATCGGGAACGGAAGACCTCCCAGGTAGTGGTGTGGACATACCATCCAGACATTTCAAGGCCATGACACCACTGATAGGCTTCTCCTTCCAGTAAGAAGGCCGCCAAGGTGACCCGCTCGCCCGGAAGGCAGTGCATCACCGTGAAGATCTTTTCCCACTTGGTGATCCATTCATGAGCATCTTCGGGGTTTGATCCTCCGTTGAAAGGAGTGGCTCCCAGACGTTGGGCCCTTACAATGCTTACGCATTCCATTTCCCTCTCCAGATCCTCGTCGGTTCGTGTATGAGGAATCCTCCTTGGAGGCATAACCAACTGTCAAGAGCCATAGATCAAATAACATTATCCTTAAACTCGAAAAGTAACTAGTACTAACCGCTAGTCTAGCATGCTGACCACAACCTAGTGCTCTGATACCAAGCTGACAGGACCCGCCCCGATCCCCCTGGGACCACATGGGGACGTGCCCTCCTCCCGTCTGACACCCAAAATAACGTTCCAATTTTAACCTCAAAAGGTCAAATGAATAAATAACCAAATAAAGTTATACATCAAATCCGAAATAAACCGAATGTCAGACAAGGGATAAAGTTCCAAATTACAAATTGCTAGCACGACTCTAAAATAAACCTACGGACAAACCACCCAACAAGAGATCAGGTACGCGGAAGTAGATCTATGCCTCAGCCTCAAGATCCTTCTCTACCTCAGTAGCACAGCCTGGAGGGGTTACCAAAACATTAAGGGTGAGTGGGCCGAAACTCAAGTTTATAAAGCCGTTTAATAAGTAAAACATATAATTTACCCCTCCGTTTTCCAAACATGCATGCATCAGAATTTAAAACCATAAATCATATAATATGAATCATAAGGCATGTAATAAAACCATAAACATAATTTTAGCCACTGCACTATACACTCCAATCCTGACATCCCCGATGTCTGACGTCCCTGGCGTCCAATAAGGTCACAGTCCCAAGGCTACGCGTGCCACTTGGGGTCTCAATCCCGAATCAAATCCCCGAACCCTGTCCGGGTACGGCATCTCAGATGCCTAGCGTCCTAGACGCTCGACGTCCCTGACGTCAAATTATAGCAATCCTGCTCCTGAGTCATTTTACGGTCCGGTTCCTCCGTAGAATGACCCCTCGCAGGCAATGCGCCGTGACCGCTCCGGGGTACCACATCCGAAGGAGACAGCATCATAAGAGTGGATCCATACAGTGCAGTACCAAATACATTTTTTTGATATCCACATGCAAAACAATATACATAGATAAAATCCAAACCGATCTTTAAGTTTCATCAAACGGGTCTCAAACCCAATTACCGTGAAACGTGCCATAATCATAAATTCAATACCATCAAAACTGTTTCTTGATTCCAGCATGTGAATATGTAAGTAAATCAAAAAACATTTAAGCATGCAAGGGTTTAATGAAATCGGGCCCACTCACAGTACGATCCCGCTGCGAAACTGCGCGTACGGACCTGTACCGGGATTATCGTACAATTCCTGTCAGTCCAAATCACACGTAAGGGTCACTACAAGTCTTAAACATTTATCCAAAAAATTCGAAACAGAAACCGGCTCGGGGAAACCGTCCAACACGTTTCCCGAGGCAACCGGCCCTAAACTGACCCATCAAACTATCTCAGATCAACATGGTTAATTCATAAAAAAAATGTTGATCGTGATCGGGGATAAGGCCCAACGCACCCTCACGCGCCGCCCAAAGTGGCTGCGCGTGAAAGTCACGCGCCTGACATTGTAGCTACAATGTCACCACTTTCACCCGTTTGTCTGTAATACGGGCCTGCCACCCGCGGCTTGACTCGGTTAATTGACCCTCAATTTCCACTCGATTTCACTCGTATTTGATCCTAACATGTTCATTAACTATCCAATTTAGGTTCTGAGTCAAAAATCAACCTCAATGGTCCCTTAAATGGACCCTCGACCCGTGATCACCCAAACGGGTCAATCACCAGAACTCCCTGGTTTCTAACCCATTCTCCAATTAACTTCACATGAAGCATAATAGGATCAAAACGAACTAAAATGAACGATCAATTGTGCCTGAAAGTACCTGGAGGTTGTCGTCCCAAGCTCTGCAACTTCTCTGAAAACGGCAGCCTCCGTCCCAGCTCAACCGTGGCTGATTCCCTTCGAACTTGACGTGGTTGAGTTCCTGATGTTCCCAGAAGACTAAACCAGGCCTTGGTTCAGTCCAACAAGCACCAGAAATTGAAAACCCGATTTCCCTCCAAATTTTCCCGAAATGGTTTCTCTCTGATTCCTCACCAATTCTCAGTTCTTTCAACGGTAGAGTGAAGCTCACACACGTCCTACTCAGTTTTAAACAACTTAAGCCGTCCAGAGGCTCGTGGAAGTCCAATCTGTCCACTGAGATTTTGTTCCCCGAAATACTTCGATCCAGAATTAAAAATGGTGTCCACTGACGAAGAGTGACTCAGCCCACGTTGAGACAGTCTGTAATGCTTAGTTAAATCTTCCCTTTCCAGTTCATTACAGCCTAAAAGTATTAAGATTGCACAGAGACACCGCCCACGGTGGTGCAGCCGCTGTCCCTCACGGTTTGCTATAGTAACCTGTGAGTGAAATGACCAAAATGCCCCTAGTTCAGAAATTACCAAAATGCCCTTCACTTTCTAGACCCGTAACTCAGCCATTCGAAGTCCGATTTCAACGTGCCGCCTGTCAACGGACTCAGGGCATCGAGACCTACCCAACGGTTCTTGAGTCGTGTAAAAATCGGATGTCAAACAAAACGTCAACATTTTCGCCCCTAACGTCCAAATTACGATAATGCCCCTGAACTTCCGATAGTCATAACTTTTTCCCTGATCTTCCGAATTGTACGTGCCACCTGCCTATGGACTCGTGACGTCCCGAACTACGTCACGGTCATTGGTCAAAACCCGTTTGACCCACCAATCAAAAAGTCAACAATTTGGGCAATACAATTCACAGGGGCAAAAACGTCAATTCATTAATTTACAATATTAAAATCCTCAAATTTCCGGGGTGTTACATTCATCCCCTGGACCAGAGAGTGAGAGACTGGGAGACGTTTGGGAAGGTTTCTAACGTTTGGGTAACCTGAAACCCGTTTTGGACCTTAAAATTGGTTTTCGATTTTTTGGACGTTTGGGAAGGTTTCTAACGTTTGGGTTGTGTTCCTCATGTCCGTGCGAGTGTCTAGGGACCAAAAATAAGGATTGAAGAGGCTAGGATCGACGTGAAAGCAAGGTTGCAGGTGGTCGTCACTGTTCAACGTTTGGAAGGTAAAATCTTAACCCTTTTAGCTAATTATGGGTTCATAGATCTCTTCTAGGGACCAAGATGACCACATAGGAACAAAATGGATAGAAAATAGTTCAAGATTAAGTGAAAACGAGTCGGGTCAGGTCGCGGGTCCAGTTGAAGCGTTGTAGGGAACCAGGTCGACCCGGCTGGAGGTAGACGATGATGACGCCATCGAGTGACCTCATCATCTGTTAGAAGTGCCGGGCCACGTGGCCAATAAGGAGCTGACGTGTGGCATACTGTCAGGTATAGTCAACACTGACATGTTAGACACGCGAACCAATCAGAGGCTGACACATGGCATATGTCAGACCTGACAGGTGGCCGACCTGTCAGGTTGACATCAGCATGACTTCATGATGACGTCAGTCGTTGACTTTGATCGTTGACCTTGACATCAATGTTGACTTTTGACCAGAGTTGACTGGAAAGTTTGATCGATGCGTGGGGGCACTTGGGCATATTTTTCGAGGTGAAACTGCACTTGTTCAAAAGGTTTTGTCGTTCTGAATCCAGTAGTGTTGGTTTCAGGTCGATCGGAGATCGTTAAGTTGGTCAAATTGAGGTCTTTAGCCTAGGGAAACGTTTTTGAGACACGTTGAATTTTCTGGTAGTTTTAAGGGTTTTTGATTAGGACTTGTCTAGGTTGGTAGTGACCTTTGAGTGTGTTTTGGATAGGGCCGAACGACCTGGAGAGTGCCTTAAAGGTTTAGCCCTGGAGTGGCTTACGACACAGCTTGTAGGCGAGCAGCTTGGATGGTCTGTGAGTAGATACTTGATTTTTAAATATGATGCTTGCATAATTGTTTTATATGTTTTATGAACATGATTTGAGATTCCTTGAGTGCATATGGTTTATATATTTGCTTGCGATGTTTTAGCATTTTCATGGAAATGTGTTCTTGCACATATTTCCAGATTTATATTTTATGTGATTCCTTGGGCTTAAGTCGGGTTTTATACGTGCTTGTGATATCAAATGATTTGATTGATGAAATGATTTCGGATTTGGAAATATTATCTCGGGCTTGAGGCCCAATTGGTTTATTATATTGAGCTTGAGGCCCAGTTGATTTATGAGATATTGGGCTTGATGCCCAATTGGTTTATTATATCGGGCTTGAGTCCCAGTTATGGTTTATGAAATGAGATTTCGGGTTTAAGACCCTATTGAGAAGATTTGGGCTGAGTCCCTATGGGATTTGGATTGGATCGGATTCGAGGAATCCTTATTTTGTGGAAAGGGTTTGTGGAAGCTATACCTCAGGCTGAGACCATGTTGAAATGTTTTAGACTAGATTTGAGGTATAAATGGTTTTACAATGATTTTCCACTGGTTTGATTACTGTTTTACATATTCCATCCTTATGAATGGATTATCTCCTCCAGACATCTCGTAGTATCTTGGAGTAGTCACGGTGTACTGCTTGAGAGAGGCCGCTCCTAGGAGAGGCTCAGGATCAGGATTGATAGAGATTGATATCACCTGAATAGGGTCGGGGGAAGGACTCAGACTTGAGACCCCAAGTAGCACGCGTAGCCTTAGAAATCGTGACATTATTGGTTAGACATCTGAGATATTTAACTGTTTTGGGCAGAGACCCCACATATTTTATTGATTTTTGGCAGAGGATCCACATGTTTTGGTTTTGGGCTGAGATCATACTAAGGAAATGGTTTTAATTGATAAATGTTTTCATTGAGATTTAATTTAAAGGAAATGGTTGTGATAACTTTTTTCTAATGCATGCATGCATTTTAGTGAAGGGTATAAATTGTCTTTTCGTGAAATGGTTTTATAAACTGTTTATTTTCGCTCACTCACATCTTTTATTGTTTTTGGTACCTTTCAGGTTGATCGCGGATGTTGGTTGCAGCAGTGACCGAGCCATCACATGTTAGGACCCAACTCTCCTCAGTCAGGACCCAACTTTAGCACAATATTGTCCGCTTTGGGCCTCCTCGCCCTCACGGTTTTGTTTACGGGAGCTCACGGTGCAACTTCCCAGGGGGTCACCCATCATGTAATTGCACTAGCCTCAACTTACTTAACTTTAGAGTTCCAATCGAACCCAAAGCCACTAAGCTCCCAAAAGGCCTCTTGCTAGATATTTGTGTGCCTACACCTTTAAGGCATACCAGCATTCCCCTCCCAGACCATTCCTCTCGCAGGAATGTGGAATTGTTCACCGTTCCCTCCAGGACACGGGTCTTACATCACATGCTGTCATAGATCCTAACATACTCTAGTAACCCCGAAAGGGTTTAGGTGTATCCCTAGTCTAGCACGGGGTGTCAGTTGGGAGCATGGCACATCCTACGTTAATCCAGGGAGGATTGGGATGAGTCATGTCAATTAAGTTATGAGAAGTTTACTTTATTGTAAGATAGAATACACATAGGAAGTAAAAGCAAAGCAAACAATAAACTTAAGGGCTGAAATTATTCAAGCCATGCTGATACTCGTCTGGTTGTAGCCAAATTTTTTTTTGTTCAATTAGGGTCGAAAGAAACTTGTGTAGGGTTCTAAGTTAACCTAGTTTGATTGATATTGTGTTTAGACGAGCTTCTAGTTGTTTCGGGGTCTCAAATGGCATATTCTTCAAGAATTAGCCTATTTTTATTTTATTTTTAATTTTTTTATGAAACTCTATATCGTCCATACCTCACTTTTTCTCTGGGCTCACATAGCTTAGAACATGTGCATATGAAGCAAGAGAAAGTAAGGTGACGAAGCTCTCTGGTTTTAATGGTGAAACTTCTTAGTCCCTAAACCTAACCCTAAATAAAAAAACAGCACACTCTCCCTAAATTCCACACCAAACAAAAAATATATACAATTCAAAAGACAAAGAATTCGTACCAAGTAAAAAATATCAACAACTACTATATTGAAAGAGAGAAAGATAACATGTTTTACCTCTATAGGGTCCAATATAGATGAAGCTTGTATGCTTAGAAGCTGGTATGTACTTATCTGTTTATATTCCAAACAGAAGAATAAAGGGAGAACGTTCAAATCTTTGAGGGGGAGATTAGATTTATGTTTGAGCTCTGATATTTATACCTTTCACTAAAAAAACCTTTCAAATCCAAAATGTGTAACAATCTTACAAAATACATGTTTTTTGAATTTTAAAGTGTTTACTTTGATTTGGAAGTATTTTAAATCAATCCATTAAATCAGAAATTAAATACACCAATATTTCAAACAAATTATTTAAAATTTTGATTGAATACATCTAAATTTCAAACTCTATTAAAAAAATCACACATTAAATACACCTCTCAACATCTTTGCAATTAAGTTGAAAGAAAGGTCGTTTGACATTCTAATTATAACCCTAGGCATTAAAAACACAAAATTAATACATAGATCAATAGGGTAATAAAAAGGGCATTAAATTATTCATAGGTGACTGAAAAAGTTTCCTATTGCTAAGACTTTTCTTTGAGGAGTAATATTTCCATGCACCTTGAAAGTAATTAGGAAGTGCTACGATGCTAATCGGATTTCAAAAGAGAATTTTCAATATATTTGTTGCTATATGATATGAAAAACCATTAATTATGGGATGTGCTTGCTCGTAATGCGTGAGCCCTATGTGCCCAAATGCCATAGCTAGCCCGTAGGAGAGACAAATTGTGACGATGTGGTTCAATTCCCATCACTATTCACAACCCTCACCCCACCAGTTCCTACTAGCTTACAAATCCACGGCCTGCAATCATTCATTACCCTATAAATCAATCTCAGCCGTTGGTCGGTTGGAATACCCGACCCATAAAAGCGCGGGAAAATGAAATATTATCTGCGAGCCTGCAGAGCGAGTCAGTTGTGCGTTTACCTGCTCTCAGCCAACGCAGCAGTCTCCATATCTCCCTCTCTGCTCTGCGAGTCTGCTAGGGTTTGTGGATTTTGTGACAATGCCGCCGAAGAAACGAAAGGCTGATTCTTTGGAGCCGACCAAGCCCACCGCGGTGACTACTACTCGGCGATTGACTCGGAGCATGACTACTCGTGCGACTCGGCGCTTGAATCGGAGCGCTTCGAGTTCGAGCCCGGGGCCACAGCCCTCACCAAGGAAGAAGGCCAGGGTAACCCAGACGAAGAAGCAAAAGGAAGTGAAGAAGGAGAAAGAAGAGGACGAAGCCGAATCGGAAGAGGAATCTTTGAAGGAAGAGAAGGATGAGGCTGAAGAGAGCGACGGGAACGCCGACGAGATCGAGGAGAAGGCCCAAGCTAAGAATCTTCGAGCGACTCGGAGCTCGAATCGGGGAGCTACGAGTTCGAGCCCGGGTGTGTCACGGGCCCTGCCAAGGAAGAAGGCCCAGGTAACTCAGAAGAAAAAGCAGAAGAAAGCGGGGAAGGAGAAAGTAGAAGACGGAGCCAAATCGGAAGAGGAACCTTTGAAGGAAGAAAAGGATGATGCTGAAGAGAGCGAGGGGAAGACCGACGCGCGCGTGGAGAAGCCCGATGCTGAGCGCGAGCAAGATGAGGTCGAAGAAGAAACGACGGAGGATTCTGGTGACGAATCGAACAAGAAGACCATTGTGATTGAGCACTGGTGAGGCCTTTTTATCCCGCTTTCATTGGTCTTGTTTGGTTGCTGAGAAATTTTCGGGGATTTGTAAGAATATTTTGAATAATATCTTTCCCCTTATTGTCTTAATTTACTACTGTTTATTTATTTATCTTTCATATCTGTTTTTTTTTAATTATTATTGAGGATTTTGCTATTTTCTTTGCTATGGCTATCTGCTTATCGGAACACTATGGGTAGATCGTTTGAATTTTCTACCTTTTTTTTTATCTGAAAACTTTCTACCCTTTTTCTAGGGTTTCTTTGACTTTTCTATATTTTTGGGGTTTTCTTTTAAATTGCACCGTTTTCTTTCTCAAAAAATGTTCTTCTGGAGATTTCTGAAGCAGAAAAGGCAGTAATTAGGGTAGTGGTGATGGCTTTTGATTTCTCTTGTCGTATATTTGGATTCCTTGGAAAGTTAGGAAACGAAAGGAATTAAAACACTGATTTTGGTCCTTATGCTGTTTTCCCTTTTAACGTGATAAAATGAACAGGTAAATGCAATTTGAGCCTCATAGCTCTCTCTAGAAAATCAGGAGTTAAATCTTGATTAGTGAGCTGAAATTATTGTTTGGTGGTTTTTATTCATTTTCAAAGCCAAGGGTTGGAGGTCTGAGTTATTTACTTAAGATTTGAGGCATTTGGCTCCCAAATACAATCCATATACGGCATATGGTAGTTTAGTATCTAGGAATCAACAAATGTTTCAAAATCAATATTACTCTTAATTTCTATTTGAGGAACATGTGGCGTAGTTTAGTGTCTAGGAATCAACAAAAGTTTCGAAATCAATATTACTCTTAGTCATTAAACAATGCCCATTTGTGTCTTGCATTGTGGTAAATACTTCCTCGTTCAAACTTGGAATCATCCTAATGCTCATTCTTGGAAAAGAGTCTTCAGTTCCATCAGTTTAATTGTGGTATAATTAACTGAATTATGAGTTGAATTTCCTTGGTGTGTATCAGCATATATATCAGAGTCCAGCTGTTGCATTTATATTCTCGGATTAGTTTGATTACTGGCTGAAATTTATGGAGCCTTTCCTTCACCTAGAAAGTGATAACTAATTACTGGTGTTCTGGAATATAATTGGTAGGAGTTCTGTGCAGTTCGCTGCCATTTTTGTTTTATGATTACTTTTTAAGAGTTGGTCCTGTTTCTATTGAAGGTGTCTCTCAGCGATAACAATATTTTCTCCAAGTGACTTTATGGTTTCATGTTCCAGTTGCAGGAATAGCCTCTCTGGAAGGAGGGGCATGTTGTGAATTTTTGCCTTCCCTGTATCCCCACATTTGCAAAATCCTTGTGCACTTGGTTGTCATATTTGGGCTTTTTGTTGTTGTTGTTGATGTTGTGCTTAATTGCAGTCTTTTCATTTCATCCCTACTAACTGATTTGTTTTGTTTCTGTAGTAAGCAATGCAACATATTCAAGACTAAAGCTAATGAGTTCAAAGATGGTTTAGAGAAAGGTGTTCCTGGCATCACAGTTCTTCTAAATCCTGCTAAGGTATACTTGATGGATATCAACTTCCTCCGTGGTTTGAGTTTATTTAGATGGAATGATTTCAATAAGGATTTGGATATGGCAATAAAACTGAATTAGTAGGAAAAAAGAAAACATGACATAATGTATTTTGGGAAAACTACATACAAGGAATCAATTGAGATGCATAAAATTTCTTTCTTTTTCTTCTAATTCATATGTAGGTATAGGCCGTAAATGTATAGTATATTCTCAAATGGGCTCTAATTGAAATTGGCCTAAGCTTGGTAATCCTTTACTTGGTAATCCCATATTCTTTTGTTGACTTGCTACTCTCCTATCTTGAAAGGAAATTTAGTTTGAAAGGTGTGAGTATTGAAACTATTTGGGTGCTACCAAAAATGAATTGATGCAATACAGGCACAGCTAATAATGTAACTTGTCCCTTTTTTCGTTTCTGGAATAGCCAAGGAGAGGCTGCTTTGAAATACGGGAGCAAGGTGGTGATATGTTCGTCAGTCTTCTGGTAATTCTCACACTGATATTTTTCTATTTTGACAAGGTTGTATGTTGTAATGATCTCACGTTAATCTTGCTTCTTTCCTGCATTTTTTTTTGGGTTATTTTTAAGTATCCTAGTGATATTTTGGGTTATGAGTTTTTTCCATTCTGAAAGAGAGCCGATAGTCGAGCATAATAGCTCAGTGTTTTTCTCGAGAGGTAAGTTTAGTTTTAAAAAATTCTGAAAATGAATGATAATTCAATTCTTCTGGGATGGTCCAGACTGATGAATTTCAAGGTTAGCATGGGAAATTGGCTTCTTTAAATAGATTTTTTTTCAAAATAAAATGAATTATTGGCTTTGGCTTTGTCTTGGATTGGATGAGGAAAAACGATTTTTCTTGAAGGTCGTATCTGTATGATTGCAACCATGCAATTACTTCATATCTGTATGAATTTGATTAATTGTAAGGGTTTAAAGGAGTCTAGTGAATTCAGGCATTAGAGGGCTGCTGAGAAATTCATAATCATAATGGCAACGCTTATAAAAGGTCAAGTATGGCTTGTAATTTTCACAAGTTCAATATTTTATTTTATTGTGAATTGTTTCTCTAACTAGCCATTCTGAAACCGGAAAAAACAGTGACCCAAACCTGAAACAAACTTGAGTTATGCCGAGCTGATTAACAACCATTGTATATATTGATCAGTTTATGTTCCCTTGCTATTTTTGCCCATCTTGTCTTTGTCAGACACATTGTACTTAGTATTTTTTTACGAAGTTTAGAATATAGCCCATATGAACCCTTTTGCTTTGAGTACAATTTCTGAATCAGATCAGGGTTTTGTTTTGGTCGGATATCAGATCACGGTCATGTGGGATCAACTCTGGTCTTCTTCTATGAAAAGAAAATATCATATTCTGTTATGATCTAAAGCTATTATGTTAAAAATATCTGGTCTTCTTCTGTTATTATCGTCAACTCTGGTCTTCTTCTATGAAAAGAAAATATCATATTCTGTTATAGCTAATTTGAAAATTAGCTACCTTCATCGAATTGTGTCATTTATACGGGTTTTTTTCTTCTTCCAGGAAATGAAACGACCGTTTAAGCCATTGAGGGATTTGAACATGAAGGAAGTCGTTGACGATATAATTGAGAAGATCAAATGAAGTGATGCATTGCCTGTGAATGGAGTTCTTTTAGAAGAATTAACCATCTTTTTGTTAGCAAGCAAAGATATTTTGCTGCATTGACAGTCGAACTTTTAGCCCCAATCATTTGGTTGTGTTCTTATTTTTCTCTAGGAGGGATGGTGCAAAGTTGCACCTGATTGGCCAAATGATGTGGGTCTATTTTGGTTGGCATGCAAGTTACTGAGGATCCATTTTGTTAGCGGTTGAATTAGAACTGCTTTTTGCATAATACTTCAAACCGAGTTTCCAAATTTTGGTGATCCTATGCTCTCACTGCATTTTCCTTTTTCTATGTTTTCTTTTTCTCCTAGGGTTTGTAGGAAAATGGGTGGTGTTCGGATTGGAGATTCTTTGACCCCGTTTGTTAAGCATATTGTACTCGGGTTGGAGATTTCTGACCCGTCCAGTACATCAAAATTCAATAAGCGATGCATTTCTTAGGTAATAAGAATTCATTTCTTATGGTTACAAATCATCCATAATGCACATACACCGATCCGCTGTTATTTGCTTTTGGTTTCGGGAAAATGAGGATGAGATGACGGGAAAATGAGGATGAGATGACAAACATTTTTAAGATCTTCCCCTTAGAGAAATCTCTATTTTTCTTTTTTCTTTACAAAGCCAAGAAAAATGAGATGAACCCCATAACCATGGCGACACTGAGGAAGCTTGAAGCCCAATGAGCAGGTGAACCAGAACTCTCATGCGAATAGGGTCCTTCAGCAACACAAGACAACGAATTGGGCTTCATTATTTGGTTTAAGGTATCAGCACCATCGCCCTGTAAGGAAGCAGCAGCTCCATTTGTAATGCTGCCGCTGGGGGCCGGGGCCCGGGGCCCGGGGCCGACCTTAATACATAGGGAATTGTAGTGGCTGCAGGATCACCCTTCATTGGAGCCCCAGCTGGTCCATCGATTTGATCTATGGTTTTGGATTTAGCCACTTCTTTCGGAAGACTTTGTGAGCGGCCATGATTTTTTGTTTTTGTTTTCGGTTTGATTTGAGGTCAATAATTGAGAGGATAATGGATGAGATTAGTTCAAGCTTTGGAGGAGCAGTTTTATATATTGTTGCAATGTGATTGTAAAGGCTCCTCTGTTTTCTTTGTAGTGGAGAACACAAGGATGAAATTCCTATGTTTGGACTTTGGAGGGCCAGATTTCTATTTTCATGCAATTTGATTGTTTGCTTGTAGGCTCTGTTTTTCCTAAAACCCAATCATAACAAAATACAACTTTTTTTTTCTTTTTTTTTTTCAACGAACAAATACAACTGTTTTGGCCTCAGCTATGAACCCTCATATAACAAATTAAAACAGAGAAAATTCACATCAACGTAGAGAAATAAGAAATAAACGAAGAATGTACAAAATTATTTCCTCAATCTATAATATCAAATGTTCATATGAATTTTATAATTTGAAATTTTGAACCCAAAACTTTTTTAAAAAAAGAATCAAACCTTCAATTTCATATTGTTAGAGTTCACATCAATTTTAGCATAGAGAATAACCAAACTTAGAGAAAATTTAAAATTCTTCTTCCAATCTGTAACATCAAATGTCAGAGTTCATATGAACCTTATAATTCCCAAATCAAACCTCAAAATTTTGAAGAAAAAAAAATTAAATATTGAAAACCTTATCTCATATTGTGAGAGCTCGTATCAACCTTATCGTAGAAAAACCAAACTCAAAACTCAAAAAATTCAATTTTTTTTTCATTAAACTGTAATATCAAACTCTAGATTTTATATTAATCTTATATTTCAAAATATCAAACACAAAATTGTGAAGAAACAACATTACATTTTGAAACACAAATATCATATTGTGGAAGTTCACATGAACCTTTCCATAGAAAAACTAAACTCAAAAGGGATAAAATTAAAAAAAAAAAGAAAATTCAAATTTTTTTTCCAACCTATAGCATCGAACGTTGGATTACATTCAAAATAAAAATTCTTAATCTTTTTAAAAAAAATAATAATTGAACTTTGAACACTTACCATAGAAAAACCAAACTCGGAATGGAAAAAATTTAAAAGTCTTTCTCCAATCTATAATGTCAAACGCTAAAATTCTTAGGCTAATTACTCAAATGGCTCGGAATCAGACATGAAGTCTCACTTTGCACCCAAAATACCAAATTGTTTCAATGTGTTATCAGAACCCTCATTCAGTCAGCTCTGTTGCTCCAAATGCTAGGCTCTATTAGTAACGGTGTTTAAAGTGCTTATGTGATAGTAAGTGTAATGACCCATCCCAAAAATTTGGGATTAAGTAGGAATTAATTGAGGAATAGCGAGACTAATCGGGAATTAATCGAGGATTATCGGACGTTTAGAGTGAAATTACGATTTTGCCCTTAGTCGAGGGCAAAAAGTGGATTTTTGACCCGAGAGGTCCAATGCATGAGGATCGAGGATCATTACATAGATCGAGTTGATATGAGTTCGTAAAAAGGCGGCACGTCGAAATCGGACGTTTGACGGGAAAATTACGGGTCATGGAAGTTCGAGAGACTATTGCACGAATTACGAGGCGAGTAGACATTTATCATTAAGTCGGCCCATATATTTTTGGAACAGGCCTAATGGATGAGTGACAAGTGTCACTCATCCATTGCTCACTTAACACACATACATGCATCATTCATCCCTTTTGTTCATTCATTCGAACCAAACCCAAAACCCAAACCACCCCATCACCCCCTTCCCTTGTTGGTTCGATTGAGGACCCTGAGAGACTGAGACTAAGGCCGTGAGTGAGATGATGATGGCTAGGTGATGACAGAACCGCCGTGGACGGTGGTGGAGCCACGGGAGAAGGTAAAATCGCAACTGTGAACTTTTATAATTGGATTTTGTGTTTTGGACGTTTGGGGTGGCTTTCATTGATTGGGTTATGTTTGTGGTGGTTGTACGAGTTTGTTGTGGCTGGGAACGAAAGCTGTGGTGACTTGAGTCGACTGGACAGAGGCTGGAAAAACAGGACCGTGAAGATCAATTTGATCAGGTAACTTCTAGGCATGTTTTCCCTATTTTGAACCCATAGAACACCTAGGGAGGACTGGACGAGGTTATAGGCATGAACTACTTCGAAAATGGTGGCCGGAGTTGGGAGAACTGGTCTCGCTGGTCCAGTCGAATCAGAAACCAGATAACCGGGTCTGGACCGGTTCGACAGAGGTTAAAGATAACCCTGTGCTTGGCGCCTGGGCTTCACACGTGGTCGCTTATGAAGGCGCGTGGGGGCGCGTGAGGTAGAGTTGGGGGTCATGGTCTACATGTGATTTGATCCTTTTGATGTAACAAACATTTTGGTATAGTTTTCGAGTCGATCGGACACCGTTTCGGGGCAGTTTTGGGTGTCCGAAGGTTTAGGGTTTATTTTAAATACGTTTAAAAATCCCTAAAAATTGGGGGATTCATTGTTAGCCTATTTGAAGTAATTAGTGACCTTTGGGGTGTGAATTGGATAGGTTTGGAAGTCCCGGTGACAGTGATTTAGCTAGAGAGGCTTATGACACGCTTATTGAGGCGCATCTTGGACAGTCTGTGAGTGGACTTTGTTTTATGAATTGATGCATGCAAAAAGATGTTTACCCAGTGAAGCTCTGGCGGGCGACCTCCGTCACGTGAGCCTCGTCAGACTAGGCCTGTGCTCTATGAAGACGAACGATTTTCAAGCAAGATAGCAATCAACGCTTTTGTTCGACGAAGTCATTTACCGAGCAAAGCCTTCAATCCAGAATGCAACGAACACATGAAAAAGCTTACACGGCGAGCATTTTCAACGGGCAAGGTTTTCATGTCAAATCTTGCCCGGTGAGCACTTTTGTTGAGCAAGATTTTCATGTCAAATCTTTCCTGGTGAACGTTCGTCCAGGAACGTGTAAAAAAGAAATTTTGCTCGACAGAAGTTTCGTAGGGCAAAGTTATATATATATATATGAATTATTTAAATATTTGATTAATTATATATAATTAATATGAATATATATATATTTAAATAAATATAATTAAAATAATAATATCAATTATATGAAAATTAAAATAATATATATAAAATTAAATGTAATATTTTTACATAATTTAAAATGAAAAAAACCTCTTAAAAACTAATCAGTCGGGGGTGGGTCAGGGTGAGCGGAGCGATCGGCGTCATGGGTGGGTTATCAAATCGAGTCCTACGACTACGAGTAGAGGCCATCTAACCCACGTTCACTAATTCGGGTGAACATGAAGGCAAGTTGGGCATGAATTTGGTCGTTTTGGGTCTGAATACGGGAGTTCTGGGCCTTGATCTTAGCATTCTCAGCACGCAGTGACATAACCCAACCCGAAACACACTGGAAAAGTACACTCGGGTCCTGCTCCCATCTGACAAGAATCAAAATTACACATGAAACCTTATCAGACCACGGATACACACGAGTCTCCTAGTTTATGCCTCCACTTAAGAGCCTCGATTTCCGTTCAATGCCCATAGAGGGTCACAAAACGAAGAAAACGTGTCAGTGGACAAAAACAAATAGTTATAAATATAGTTTGAAAACAACCGACTTTTACCCTCCATTTTCGAAAGCCATGCATGCATACAAGGAAAGGCATTCCAAAACTGTATTTTTCAATTTAAAAATCCCAGTTTATCATCTTGAAATACGTGAGAAGAATTCTCAAATCGAAAGAGACATTAAACCATCTAAGACTTCGGTAAGTCGATATAACCATCACTACAAGAATAACACATCAATCACAAACAATCAATGCATCATCATCACAATGTCACACATGAAACCACTGACCCATTAGCAGGTACACCACAAGCTCACTATGGAACTGGAGCCCAGCTCAATGTCTGAGATTACCAAATCCGGCAACATGCATCTCGAGGAAATTACTTATCACAAAGCATAACAATAACACACAATCAATCCATAATCGACATTACCACAAAATTCACAACAACCACTCAACATTGATGCACAAGAACAACGTTAATCATCATATCACAAGTGCAATACCGGTAGGCCATCACATAATCACTCGGGATACAGAGCCTGGCTCGACGTCCCAGTGATACTCGACTCAGGATACAGAGCCCTCGGCTCGACGTCTGACTCGCCACCACACACTAGTCTTAGGATACTAAGTCCTGATCGACATCTGAGACTACTCATCACAATACCAGAATATATGCACATATAACCACCTCACAATTACACACAATAACCATTTTAGGATTCGGAGCCCCGGGCTTGACGTCTGAGACTCACATTCAAACCACACAATCAGTACAGTTCATCATATCATCACACATCACGTATATCGAGAAACACGCGTTCACATCACATCTCAATATCACATTTTATCACAACATATCACGCCATATATCACAATCCAAATCCACAATCACAATCTTAGGCCTAAGCCCCAAACACGGCTTAAACACAATTCTCGTAAAGCATGCCATTAAGGCTACTTTCGTAAAAACCGTCCAGAAATCATATGAAATTCATGCTATTTCCAGAATCACATTATTCCATGCCACAAACCAAGTTCAATTCGAAACTATGATCAAAACAGTATCTGAAACCAATTTAAGAAAAACCTTGTAAAGTGTGCAATAAAATATTAATTATATATTCATAAAATCACTGAAAATCCGATAAAATTCACAATCAACCAATCATCACCAAAACACATAGAATCCCATTTAAATCATGTAAATATGAATGCATAATAGTTTAGAGAAAGAAATTCCACTCACACACCTCCGAATCGCCGAATTCACCTATGCACGTATTCCCGTAATTTCTAAAAATCTCAAAACCCTTTCGGCTAGTAGTTTGCTCTTCGGTTCTGGGCACTTCCAACGTTCAAAACCACCTGTTAGAAACTTGTTCAAGTCATAGGAACCCAGAGAGCACGTATTAAACTTGTTTCTCAAGTTCCTCAATGAAACTATTTCATGGGATCTCAAACCCAAAAACCTTCTTGGGTCACACTCCTGCCCTCACGGTTCTAGGTTCAGCTTCCATCTTTCCTTCCTATTTTTTCTGTTTCTTTTCCTCCCTCACATCTCACTTCCCTCTCTTCTTCCTGCCCTCTGCTCCTTTTTTATTCTTCTCTTCGGTTCTCTCTGGTTTTTCCCTTTCTTAGCTGAAGTAGACATCACACACACAACTCACTAAACTCACTTTTTTAAACATACTCACACAACCCAAGTTGGTGGCACAGTTTCCTAAGAGATAGGGACACTTTTCATCCCCAAATCATATACACAAATATCTGACAAGTGAAATTACGAAAATGCCCTCCGTTATCCAAATTGTCCCTACACGTTTCAGACTAAAGACGAAACCATCCGAGCTTCGTTTTCGGTATACTGACTGTCAACATACTCAAAAAGCCGAGATCTACGTAATGGTCCTCTCGAATCACATAAATGAGGTCCCAGTAAAAAAGTTAACACTTTGACTTTGACCAAGAAAAGTCAACTTTTTGACGTTGACAAAGAAAAGTCAACTCTTTGACTTTGACAAAGAAAAGTCAACTCTTTGACTTAGGGGCAAAACAATCAATGTTGTCTGAGTTTTTCCCGATTTTGGAGTGCCGCCTATCTACGACTTCAAGATCTCAAGACCATCGTATTGGTCTTTTCGAAAACCCTAAATGACATCCCAATCAAAAAGTTAACACTTTTACTATTCTAAGGGCAAAATCGTTCTTTTCTCCTTAAATTTTCCAATTTCATGATTCCTCGGGATCCAGATCATTACACGTAGGGTCTCTAAGTTTTCCCTTAGTTGCGTGACCTCCTTGGGATGGACTCCTTGAGAAGAACTCAAGACCGACTCGAGACATCCCAAATGAGCCCTTCCCCTACACTCCGAATAACCTTCTCTGAACGTGTAGCGACCCGACTTGTAAATATGGGATTTACAGGAATTATTGGTAATTTTTGAGGATTTTATTGGAAATTATTTGTACGGTTGGACATTTTGACCCCGAGGTTTAACGTTGGTTTACTATTTAGGGGAAGGGCTTTTTGGGAAAAAGAAAATATGGGATATTTTGGGAGTGGATAAAGTTGATTTGGATTGGATTGCATTGTCTCATTCACACACACTCTGTCTTCTACTTGTGCATTCCCCCTCCCCAAAACTAAACACAACAAACACACATTACACTCATTAATTCACACTTGCATTTGGAGTGGGATTTTGGACAAAACCATGGATGGAAACAAGTTCTAGGGAGCCTCAGGGTCACATAGAGCTGAAGGTTGAGGGTGGTGGTGGTTGGGATTGCACGGTGGAATGTTTGAAGTTTGGCGGAAGCTTTCAACGCTTATATCTTTGAATTAATGTAAAATTTCTCAATTCTGGTTTCAGTTATGGATTCCTTGGGCTGAGCAGATGATTTTTTACTATTAGAACATCCAATTTGGTTGAGAAATAAGGGAGATATGGAGGTTTGAAGTTTGGGCTTCAGTGGTGGTTTCCAGCCGGTGAGGCGGCGGTGCTAACGGCTGCGATCGGTTATCTTCCTTCGCTAGCTGGATGACGTCAGTGATGGAATCATCGATGATGACAATGATGACATCAGCGATGACGTTAGTGATGATGTTATTGATGACATGATGACACATGTCAGTTTGGCATGTCAGGTCACGTCAGCATGTCAGTGACACGTGGCAAGCTGACATCAGCGTTGACCAGTACATGTGGGTTCATGGGCTCAGATTTCGAGGTGAAACTCATCTTGTCCAAAAGATTTGATGTACTAAATCTAAGGGTGGTCGTTTCAGGTCGATCAGAGATCGTTTGGTTGATGTTTTAGAGGTTTTTCTCTTTGGAAAATGCGTTGATGACATTTTTTTGGTTCCGAGGTTTATGGGGGTTTCACATATGGACTTATATAGATTGTTCGTGACCTCCAGGTGTGACTTTGACAAGTCAAGATGTCCCGAAGGCTTCAAATTAGCTTACGACTCAGATTTGATACACATTTTACCAAGCACAAAAGATTTACTACGAAAAACCTCTACGTGTAATAAACCTTGCAAGCGCACATGACGTGTAGATAGTATAGATGCAAGCAAAGGTTGATCCCACGAAAACTTGCTCAATGATATCCAATTCCGTTTAACTCAATTGACTTAAGTGGAGTAATTAAAATGCATTTTGTGTGTGGGGGGGGGGGGGGGGGGGGGTTGTTACGTTTTATGAATGAAATAAATTAACTAATAAAAACTAACTAAGTCGAGCTAGGGTTTCTATCCACCTTTACCAATTATAGTTCCGTTAGATTTCCTTGATTAGATTACTATGCATGTATCTGAATTAAGTGCTTGTGCAGGGGTCCGGCTAAGGTTCACCCCACACATATTATGTTTTCTTAGATCGCATGTTTAAGCGTGATGTGCCCGCCCTTAAACAACTATTAACGATGGTGCGTGGTAATGCATGAAACATGAAGAAGATTTAATGACACTACACTGTCCCTAGAAAAGTGATGTGCAGACCTAGGAAGTCATGAATTTAGATTATGAATAAGATTCCCCTTCTTAAACATGATGCTACAAATTGCAGGGTGAACACAAACATAGGTGATCCGTCAAGCAATTACATCAACAATTATACACAAATAAGGTAGCTAAGCTTATAAGCATAAATTGAGTTCATAAAGCGCAGTAATCCAACAAATCTAGGCATGCATAATAATCATAATCAAGAGCCATAAATCAAACACGAACTAACATGGCTAGAGCTTCAAGTAACCCTAGCCCTAATTACACTATTCAAACATTATTGAATAAACGGATACCATAATTAAATGCATATGAAACATAAAACGATAAAAGAATAAATAAACACAAATACTAAAGAATAGCAAGGCGTAGAAAAAGGGGCTCAAACACTCTTCTTCTCCCAAGCCTTACGTCCTCCTTAGCACAAGCTTGAATCCAAAAGCATAAAACAATTATAAAATGCGGCTAACTATGTATATAAATTGAGTATGAATTTCGACAGAGTTTTGGGACCCAGGAAGGTAAATTTGGCCCCCTAGAATAAACCCTAATGCCCCTATTTATAAGAGAATAAGTAATCCTCTTAAAAATAGGAATTTTTAATTAAATTCTATAAGAAAAGGCTTCCTAATTAATTAAGAAATCTAATTAAAACCTTTCCTACAAGTAAAGGAATTAAAAATAAGAATACAAAAGGAAATAGGACTAAAATCTCTATACAATATGGAGAAATGTGGAAGGAACTTGAAAATAACCTAAAAATAGAAGGAAATCCGGAATTAAAGCTGCTGGAACAGTTTCAGTGGCAGTCCACCAAATCGGAATCCACCTCTTCAGCACACACGCGCGGAAGGAGCATTCAGGAATTTGGTAGGTGCGCGCCGAATCTGAGGACACGCTACAGTGCATGCTCAAGGATTCCCTGATGGTGATTTTGGTGGGTATCCACCGAATTACTATGTCATTTTCCTTCCTTCATAACTTCTTCGTTTCAACTCCAATTTAGGTGATTCTATCGCCCAAATTCTCGTAATTCCAAGCTCTATTGGATCTACACATTTCTCACAAAATATATTATTTTCTCCAATTGCATAGAACGAAATATTAACAAAACATACGTAAAAGGGCATTAAATTATGGATAAAACATGCATAAATTATGACCTATCAAATACCACCAAACTTATCTTTTGCTAGTCCTCGAGCAAAACACAAAAAAAAAAAAAGACTCAATCTAGTTAAAATAAGCATTTAAACCTCTAGGTTCACCTAATAAGAGGAGGTTTGTCTCCTGTGGGTTATAGCAGCATGATACCCACAAACGTTTTACTTAACACAAAAGACGCTAGAAATCATGCGTCAATAAGTTAATAAGAATCAAGAATAGAAAGCAAACTCACACAAACCATGAAACATGCCTTAACTGTGAACTCAAGGTGTCGAGTGTTTATACCAATATCTCAAATGATCAAAATAGAAAACAACGTCATCCAAACACCCTAGAAATATTTCTCCTCGACTCTAATCCTCACTAGGAATCACTCAATACGCTCAAGAATCCTAAGGCATTCACTCAAAAAGTATATGTGATGAGTTTATGTAAAGACAATCAAGTTAATCACATATGAATTTCAATGAAGAACAACACTTTATCTAAAAATATGGTCTCACGAAGGAATTGAAGTTTAAGAACAGAGATATGTACCTTAATCCTTTGCATAACCATTCACAAGATCAACATGTCTTCATTCAAGGGTTGTAATGGGGCTAGGTTCTTGGTTTAAGAAAGAAAAGTTGGAATTCAAAGAACCTAAACCGCATCAAGGCATGAGATGTCATGACTCGGACCTTGTGTAATAGATGATAAAACCATGTTTAAGCTCACAACAATGCTCTAATTGAGGTACTTGGCTCACTTGACTCAACTCTAAGTTCATTGCTTTTTTTTTTTCTAATCACAAATTTTTTATTTTTTTTCTTTTCGCTAATGAACTTGATACATTTTTTTAATAGATGAGCTGAGCCAAGATCATGCAATAACTTCCTCGCTTTACAAATAAACGATCGATCTTTTACATTCAAACATACTTCCATCACATGAGTATAAGTAGCACAAAACATCAACATATTTCCTCCTCACCATGAATCTCATTTTATGCAACCTTGACACAAGTTTAGATTATAGCGTGTAGCCATTATGAACGGTTCAAAACTTAGTTTGGTCATATTGTAGGTGAAGAACAAAATGGCTAAGTGTTTGGCTTGAAAGGGGCTTAGGGAGTATGCAATTTGGAAGGGGAAAAGAAGGTCCTTTAGGACCTAAAACACACATAGCCTATATCACATCTCATAAACAATTACACACTAAATCAAGAGCATCCAATAGATATGGTTCTTGAAACATCAATGCAAATAGAAAGAGATCATGCAATTATGAACAAAGTGATGAGTGTTTGAGAGTAGAAACAAGTAGATCACTCAGAAATAAAGGAAATCAAGCTCAAAGATCTCACAATGGTAGTCTCCACTAATTTTCTAAGTATGCTCAAATTCAATTGTTTTGGTTGCTTAATCACTTGATTATGGTATCGTGAAGGGCAAGTGTAAATTCAATGGCAATGACAATGGCAATGGCAATGGCAATGATTCTTAGTAAGTACAAGTAATTCTCATGTCTATACATTCATATTAACATGTTTAGGCATAAAAACTAGCATCACAAAACAAAAAACAGCAAAGAATTCAAAACAGAAAACAAAAAACAGTAAGGAAATAAGAGCAGAAAAAAAAAACAGCAAGCATTTCAAAACAGAAACTGAGTTGTGTACCCCTAAACTTAAGTCCAATACCCCCAAACCTAAATGAAACATTTTCCTCAATGTTTTGATCATAAAAGGAAGACAAAATCATGAGTTAGAAGGTAAAAACAAGTCCATATGAAAGAGGGAACAAACCAGCGCAAGGTTGAGCACCTAGGATGCTTGCGGTCCAAGAGGCACTTGAGGGGCTCCAAACCTGGCCCTCCTTTAGTGGTATCGTGCCTGCAACATAAATCAATTGATTAGTTCTACAAGTAGAAATCCACTTCCTAGACTTTAACATTTCAGGGAACAAGTACAATAAAGATTTGAATGTAAGTAAAAACTGCTTGATCCCAATAGACAAGTAAGCATAATGATCGAAGTAGGGGTTGGGTGGGGGGGGGGGGGGGGGGGGGGGGGAGTGGGTGGGGGGTGGGGGAGGGAGGGGGGTATGAAGGGTCCTTGGGTTTGGGTTTCTTGGGTCGTGGCCTTGAGCCTTGGGTGGAGATGAATGTCTCAAAGGTACATACCACCATCTTGATACTTCCTTCATCTTGCCTGCTACATGTAATGACCCGAACCTTGCTTATTAATATTTTAATGTGAAATGACTATTTTGCCCATGAAGGGGGGAAACTTTGAATTTTGACCTATGACTATGATATAGATCGGGACGTCACGAATCCGTAGACAGGAGGCACGCCGAAATCGGAGTTCGTATGAAAAAGTTATGGTCACGGAAGCGTTTAACGCAAATTTACGAACCGAAAACAAAATCGTGAGGGCGAGGCCCAAAGCGGAAAATATGGTGCTAGATGAGTCGGGTCCTGACCGGGGAGGGTCGGGTCCTGACAATTTGGGATCAGAGCCAGACCTCGACCGGGAAGTGTGCCAGCGAGGACGCTGGGCCCTAAGGGGGGTGGATTGTAAGACTCGTGTCCTGGAGGGAACAGTGAACAATCCCACATTCCTACGAGGGGGAATGGTCTGAGAGAGGATGGTGGTGTGCCTTAAAGGTGTAGGCACACACCTGTCTAGCACTAGGCCTTTTGGGAGCTTAAGTGGCTTTGGGGGGGGGGGGGGGGGATTGGAATGGGTCCTGTCAGCTTGGTATCAGAGCACTTGGATTAGCAGTCAGTGTACTAGGTTAGGCGTTTGTACTTTGTACATTGTCACTTTCGACGTCTTTTAACTTGTTTGCCTCTTGACAGTTTGATATACCTCCACAACGTGATCACTGTGCACGCGCTGATGAGGATGTTGGGCATGATGGGAACACTGCTAGTATCGAGCGGGCCCAGCGCCTGGGTGCCACGATCTTTAGCGGGGGGACAGACCCCGAGGAGGCACACCAGTGGATCGACTACTGGGAGAGGATCTTTGAGGTCATGCACTGCCCATCCGAGGAGCGTTTGGTGCTAGCGACTTTCCTACTGGATGGGAGCGCTTACCGTTGGTGGTACAACCTTGTACTGGCTGGCTGGACTATTCACACCATTTCGTGGGAGACTTTCCAGGAGCGATTTCTCAGTCAGTTCTATCCGAGGTCTTTTCGCAATGCCCGGGAGGCCGAGTTCTTACAGCTCCAGCAGGGAGACCAGACTGTGGCCGAGTATGTGGAGACTTTTCTGATGCTGTCTCGCTTTGCTAAGAATTTTGTGATCACCGAGGATGATCGTTGCCGCAGATTTGAGTTGGGACTGCGACCAGAGATACATGCGATGGTGACTTCGACTACCTTTGCTACTATGAGGGATCTGACCGATGCTGTAACCAGGGTCGAGAACAGCCTTCTGGCACAGCAGCAAGCTGCAGGGGAGACACGGCGACGTGATCGCACTCACTTGGGATTTTCAGACCGTCGAGGCACGAAAGGAGGACATTCTGGAGGATCTTCATCTTCTGGTAGTCGAGGATGTTTCGGTCGTTTCAGGAGTCCTCAGAGGTCAGGGCAGCGATCTGGATTATGGCAGCAACAGTACTCATCTATGGACACCTTGCCAGGAGGATACTCGGGTCGGCCGAGAGATGTTACATGTTTCGCTTGTGGAGCACCTGAACACTATGCATCTGATTGCCCGATAGTTCGGGGTAATGCCGCTGCAGCGTAGAGCTCAGCATCTCAGACTGCCAGTAGCCGGGCACGCGGTGTTGTGCGTGGACGTGATAGAGGAGCTAAAGGATGGGGACGGCCAACCGAATCTTTGGCGCGTGTCTATGCAGTCACTCACCAGCAGGCTAGATCTATCCCGGGAGTCGTGACAAGTACTATATATATTTCTGATATTGCCGTTCATGCATTGATGGATTCAGGGGCGACTCATTCATTTATTTCATCGGGCTGTGCGAGTCTTTTGGGCCGTGAGGTATCCGCACTCGAGTACGAGATGGGTGTAGGTACACCGATGAGAGTGACTTATTGAGTGAACCAGGAGTTACGAGCTTGTCCAGTGGAAATCGAAGGTGTAGAGTTTCTAGCAGATTTGATCATTATGGATTTGCACGACTTCGACGTGATACTCGGAGTTGACTGGTGGTCAGAATACAATTCGATCCTCGACTACTGCAACAAACAGGTGACTTTGAGGAGTCCGGGTCTACCAGAGGTGATATTCCAGGGAGAGAGTGGAGACTCGTCACCCAAGGTAATATCTGCACTTACAGCTACTAAACTTTTACAGAAGGGGTGTCAGGGTTACGTAGCTTATGTGGTAGAATCAACGGATGAATATTTGAGGATCGAGGACATCCCAATTGTACGGTAGTTTCCTGACGTATTTCCAGAGTACTTGCCTGGATTACCACCACCCCGGGAGATCGATTTCACGATCAAATTACTCCCCGGGACACGACCGATCTCACAAGCGCCGTATCGTATGGCACTGGCCGAATTATGGGAATTGAAAATATAACTCCAGGAACTGGTGGATTTGGGGTTTATTCGACCCAGTACATCACCTTAGGGAGCGCCGATTTTATTTGTTAAAAAGAAAGAGGGCAGCTTGCGGTTGTGTGTGGATTACCGGCAACTAAACAAGGCCAAGGTAAGGAATCAGTATTCCTTACCTAGGATCGACGACCTGTTTGATCAACTACGAGGATTGCGGTTCTTCTCGAAGATAGATCTATGGTCAGGGTACCATCAGTTGAGAATAGCTGAGGGAGATGTTCAGAAAACAGCTTTCCGGACGAGGTACGAGCATTACGAGTTCTTGGTGATGCCCTTCGGATTGACGAATGCACCAGCTGCATTCATGGACTTGATGAACCGAGTCTTTCGATCATACTTGGATAAATTTTTGATTGCGTTCATCGATGACATTTTAGTGTACTCCAAGAATGTCAGGGCTCACGAGAAACATCTGCGACTGGTTTTGGCCAGATTACGACAGGAACAGCTATATACCAAATTGAGCAAGTGTCAATTCTGGCTGAACAGTATTGGATTCCTATGTCACATCATATCACCCGATGGAATTAGCGTGGATCCTCAGAAAACGGAAACAGTAACCAATTGGCCCAGACCGACAACCGTGACGGAGGTACGGAGTTTTGTTGGATTAACGGGTTACTATCGGAGATTTGTGGAGGGTTTCTCCAAGATTGCTGCACCATTGACTCGATTAACTCGGAAAGGGGTGAAGTTCATGTGGGATGAACAATGTGAAAAAAGTTTCCAGGAATTGAAGTATCGTTTAACCACTGCACCTGTCCTTGCATTGCCAGATAACAGTGGAGAGTTCGTGATTTACAGTGATGCATCGCTACAAGGATTGGGTTGCGTATTGATGTAATATGGTAGAGTTATTGCCTACGCATCTCGGCAGCTGAAGACTCATGAATTGAACTACCCTACCCATGACTTGGAGTTGACAGCGGTAGTTCATGCCCTAAAAATCTAGAGGCATTACCTGTTCGGTGTAACATGCAGGATATACACCGACCACCAAAGTCTTAAGCATCTATTCACCCAGAAGGAGCTTAAGATGAGGCAGCGGAGATGGTTAGAACTGATAAAGGATTATGACTGTACGATTGAGTACCATCTCGGAAAAGCAAATGTGGTGGCCGATGCACTTAGCAGGAAATCAGCGGGATCAGTTGCACACCTGAGGATGGTGTATCTTCCCTTGTTAGTGGAACTCCGGAAGAGCAGAGTTATGTTAGAGATGGACGGGCATGGAGCTTTGTTGGCCAGCTTCCATGTACGACCGGTGCTGTCGATAGGATTATTGAGGCTCAACTCCAGGACCGGATATTTTTGTGATTACAGGAGTGAGGTTGAAACAGGATAGAGGCATGATTTCTCCATCCGGGGCGATGAAGCGTTAGTAAAAATTGGCCGTCTGTGTGTACCTGCGGTGCCAGAGTTACAGAGAGAGATTTTGGATGGGGCACACAGTTCAGCGTATGCTATGCATCCAGGGGGAACAAAAATGTATCGCACCCTCCGGGACCACTATTGGTGGCCAGGGATGAAAAGGGAAATAGCTGAGTTCGTCAACAAGTGTTTGATCTGCCAGCAGGTCAATGCAGAATGGCAGCATCCGTATGGATCTATGCAGCCACTCCCGATCCCGGAATGGAAATGGGATCACATTACGATGGATTTTGTCTTCAAGCTACCGAAGACACGGAGTGGATTTGATGAGATTTGGGTAATTGTGGACCGATTAACCAAATCAGCACATTTTCTGCATGTACGTGAGATGTACAAGCCCAACCGTTTGGCCCATTTGTTTATTGATGAGATCATCCGGCTACACGGTACCCCAGAGTCGATAGTGTCGGATCGGGACCCGCGTTTCACTTCTAGATTTTGGAGGAGTCTGCAGACTGCATTGGGTACGAACTTGCATTTCAGTACAACATTCCACCCACAGACCGACGGGCAGTCTGAAAGAACGATACAGACACTAGAGGATATGATGAGAGCCTGCGTGTTGCAGTTCCAGGATTCATGGGCTGATCAGTTACCATTGATGGAGTTTGCATACAACAACAGCTATCATGAGAGCATTGGGATGGCTCCCTATGAGGCACTGTATGGTCAGCAGTGCAGAACATCTGTATGCTGGATGGAAATCGGGGAAAAAATCACAATGGGGCCAGACTTGTTGAATTTGACCCAGGAGACAGTCTGGGTTATCAGAGAAAGATTGAAAGCAGCCCAGGATCATCAAAAGAGTTATGCTGATCTACAGATCCGAGATTTGGAGTTTGAGGTTGGTGACTTTGTTTTCTTGAACTTATCCCCATGGAAAGGGATCATCCGATTTGGACGACGTGGGAAGTTGAGTCCCCGTTACATTGGACCATATGAGATCACATAGAGGATTGGTCTGGTAGCTTATCGTTTGGCACTACCTCCAGAACTTTCCTGAGTACATGATGTATTCCATGTGTCTATGCTACGGAAATACCTTCGGGACGACTCTCATGCACTACCAGAACAACCATTGGAATTGATGATAGAACGGTATCAGAGCTAGACCCTGACTGGGAAGTGTGCCAGCAAGGACACTGGGCCCTAGGGGGTGGATTGTAAGACCCGTGTCCTGCAGGGAACGGTGAACGATCCCACATTCCTGTGAGTGGGGAATGGTCTGGGAAGAGAATGGTGGTGTGACTTAAAGGTGTAGGCACATACCTATCTAGCACGAGGCATTTTGGGAGCTCAAGTGGCTTTGGGGGGGATTGGAACCCCAGAGTTAAGCGAGTTGAGGCTGGTGCAATTTCATGATGGGTGACACCTTGGAAAGTTGCACCATGAGCTCCCAAAAACAAAACCGTGAAGGCAAGGGCAAGGAGGCCCAAAGCAGATAATATCATGATAGATAAGTCGGGTCCTGACCGAGGAGGGCTGGGTCCTGACAGAATGGAACCCCAAAGTTAAGCGAGTTGAAGCTGGTGCAATTCCATGATGGGTGACCCCCTGGGAAGTTGCACCATGAGCTTTCGAAAAAAAAAACCGTGAGAGCGAGGTCCAAAGCTGACAATATGATGCTAGATGAGTCGGGTCCTGACCGAGGAGGGTTGCGTCCTCACAATTTTGTATCAAAGCCAGACCCTGACCAGGAAGTGTGCCAGCGAGGACGCTGGGCCCTAAGGAGGGTGGATTGTAAGACTCGTGTCCTAGAGATAATGGTGAACAATCCCACATTCCTACGAGGGGGAATGGTCTGGGAGAGGATGTTGGTGTGCCTTAAAGGTGTAGGCACACACCTGTCTAGCACTAGGCCTTTTGGGAGCTCAAGTGGCTTTGGGGGGGATTGGAACCCGAAAGTTAAGCTAGTTGAGGCTGGTGCAATTCCATGATGGGTGACCCCCTGGGAAGTTGCACCATGAGCTCCTGAAAACAAAACCGTGACGGCGAGGCCCAAATCAGACAATATGGTGCTAGATGAGTCGGGTCTTGACCAAGGAGGGTCAGGTCCTGACAATTTGGTATCAGAGCCAGACCCCGACCGGGAAGTGTCCCATCGAGGACGCTGGGCCCTAAGGGGGTGGATTGTAAGACCCGTGTCCTAGAGGGAACGGTGAACAATCCCACATTCTTGCGAGGGGGAATGGTCTGGGAGAGGATGGTTGTGTTCCTTAAAGGTGTAGGCACAAACCTGTCTAGCACTAGGCCTTTTGGGAGCTCAAGTGGCTTTGAGGGGGATTGGGATGGGTCCTGTCACTACAAGTATCATTAAACTTGCTCAAACCATTAGGCACAACATCAAATTTCTCACCAAAATACTTAAGTTGAGTAAGGAACTTAAATGGTGAAGATAAGGATAAGAAAGGCCTTGGAAAAGTAAGGATAAAAGGTGTTTGAGGAGTTGAGGCAGCAAGGATAGTTGCTGGAATTTCAGGGACCTCGGCCAAAACTTAGTGCAATGCTTTTGTGTTTCGTTCTATTTCATGAACATCAAGAGCCCGACCCGAGGTGTAACGCGTCGGAAACTCAAAGAATGTAAATTTGTAAAATAATATATAAAATGACGTTTTAACCCTTGTAAATAGTGTGGTCAAAGTTGACTTTTTACATGACGTGTATTTTTCACGTAATTCAAGGACCATTAGGTAGGTCTCGATTCCCTGAGTCCGTAGACAGGCGGGACGCTGACATCGGACTTCGGATGAATAAGTTATGATTCTAGAACGAGGAAGGGCATTTTGGTAATTGTGTGAAGGAAGGGTCAAATAGTAAATTGGACGGTGAAAGTTTAATCAACTAAAGTGAATGTTTAACTTAGCTGTTTAATTAATTGAGTGACACATGTCACTAGGGGAGAACAAATGAGTGGCTCGGTTGGGCGTGAGTGTGTGCACATGTGTGATGTTTGGAGAAATAGAGCACCGTTTGCCAAGATAATCTCTGATTGAATTGATTTAATCAAATTACTATGTGGACTGGGAGAAACAGAGACATTGGAGTGACTTGAGGGATCAAAATAGAAGAAAACCAAGTACAAAGAGAGAAGAGGCCCAGAATCGTGAAAATTAGAAAATTTGAGGGAAAATTCAAATTTCAATTTGTGAGTTGAGAGGATCCAAATTGAGATTAAAAACAGCCTTCTGAGCTTATTTCGACTTCAACCACACAAAAATCGAAGGAATTTGATCGTGTTTCGACCAAGAACTGGAGTTTCAATTTCTGGAAAAATTGGAGGTTGAGTACTAGTACTTACAGGTAAGGAATTGTGTAATTGATTATTTTAGAACGTTCATTTCAGTCTCACGATACTTTGGCATCAATTAATTAGAAAACTAAGTCGAATTGAACATTCATTGGAGAAATGATGGATTAAGAGTTTGATTTGTGTAATTAATGATGGATAACTTAAATTGAGATAGAATAGATGGAGTTCGGTGGAAGAATTGAAAGGAATAAGCTGGAATTGAAGGAGAATGAACCGGGTCGTGTCGCGGGTTCATAACCCATTTAGCAGGAAATCGGGTGAAGGAGACGACACTGTAGCACTACTGTACAGGGCGCGTGACTTTCACGCGCAGCTCCTTTGGGCGGCGCGTGAGGGCACGTGAGGCAGTATCTCCGGTCAAAGTCAACATGTGATTTTATCTTTTCAATGTAACGAACATTTTGAGACAAGTTTCGAATCGATCGGACACCATTTCAGGATAGTTTTGAGTGTCCGAAGGTTTAGGGTTTTAATTTAATTACGTTGACAAATCCCGAAAAATTGGGGAAATTAATGTAAGCTTAATGAAAGTATTTGTGACCCAAAATTATGATGTTTGACAGGCCAGAACATTCCCGAGGAGTCCGGGGAGCGTGCAGGACACGATTGACGCGTTCGGACTTAGTGAGTGGACTTCTGTTTTTTAACCGAGCATGCATAACTGTTTTTACTCACTCGTTTCATGTTTCCATATATGATTTCATGCTTATGATTATGATGTTCCGCTTTATGTGATTGCACGCTTTTCGATGTGATTTATCACATATTACGTATTTCGAGACTATGGTTTCTCCTATGCTTTGATGATGGTTTAATGAATGATTTTATATGATTTTTGCGTATCACGTTTTGATGATGTTTGGATTATGATTTGTGAGTATGATTTGGGATTTGAACGTGAAATTCGGACACGAGTCCCATTTCGGTTAAATATGATTTCGGATTTGGTTTTGGAATTTGGATTACAATGGATTCTGGATTTGCTATGAATTACATATGGTTTTGGGTTTAAAGACCCGGTAATATTGCTGGATCTGGTTTTGGGTTTAAAGACCCGGTTAATTAATGACGGGGGAGGGCCCTTGATTGAGATATGTTGAGTTTAAAGACTCGATTACTGTGATATCCCTCGACGCTTATTAACTGTGTTTTGAGTTTAAAGACTCGTTGATATCCCGGGAAGGCCTGATGTATGTTACTTGAATTTAAAGACTCGGATAGATCCAGCAGTTTTTGATTCGTTGGTGTTACATTCGGCTTTACATGATTTTATAATTTTCTTTTTCTAACGGTTTTCCATATAGTTCGTGTAATTGTTTTCAGATACTTAGTTATGCATGCGTGTTTGAAAACGGAGGGTGAACCTTGATTTCATTAAAATTGTTTTCTATAACTATTTATTTTTAGTCCACTCAAACTTTTATGTTTTAATACCCTCCAGGTCGTGGTGCGAGTTTTCGGGCTAACACCGAGGCAGAGGCAGAGGCAGAGGCATAAAGTTTTCCCGTTGCGTGTGTAGTTAACTCACAGAGTAGGGTTTTATCCTTATCTTGTACTGTTAACTATGCTATGTGATATTGTTGACTGGTTGTACAAGATGTTGTATCGTACGTTCTCCTTGGTCTGACAATGTATGTGATGTAATTATTATAGTTATTTTGGTCATTTGTGTTTGGTTGTCAGAAAGGAGCAGGATTCTTCCCGATTATCGAGGTGATAATCGAGGTGGGTCCTGTCACGAGGTGCATTCGTTGGTGCTGTCTGTGGGTGGCAAGGGGACATACACATCATTATCCTCATCATCCCAATCGGGTTCCCAAAGAAGTTTAAGTCGAAGGTGCTCTAGTTCCTTGTCCTCTAAGAGGGCTTCCCGTAGTGTTCTTTGAGATCGAGCCTCGTTTAGTGCATCCCGAAGTGTTTTTTGAGGTCGGGCAGGCATGTACATGCAATCTTGGGGGTATGGCTCCATATAGGGCTGATTTGTAGGATGAGTCCAAGGATAGGGTGATGGTTCACTCCATCCGTGGAGGTATGGCTCCATATAGGGCTGATTTGTAAGGCTCAAGCATGTACATGCAATTTTGGGGGTATGCCCATCCCCCTTGATTACTTGGAACAGAAGGAATGTTTGCATAGGGCTCGTAGGCCCAAACTTGAGAAGAATAATAGCTATTCCATGATTCCATGGTACCTAGACACGTCACAAAAAAGGAAAGCCAAAAAATTATATACAAAACAAAAAGAAAAACCACTAAGTCAAAGGAATCAAATAAAATGGACGCCGTTGAGGAACAAGTCCCAGGCAACGGCGCCAAAAACATGATAGAGATTTTACCAAGCACAAAAAAATGTACTAGGATAAACCTCTACGTGTAATAAACTTTGCAAGCGCACAAGACGTGTAGATAGTATAATGCAAGCAAAGGTCGATCCCACGAAGACTTGCTCAATGATATCCAGTTCCGTTTAACTCAATTGACTTAAGTGGAGTAATTAAAATGCAATGGGGGGTTTGTTACATTTTATGAATGAAATAAATTAACTAATAATAAATAACTAATTCGAGCTAGGGTTTCTATCCACCTTTACCAATTATAGTTCTGTTAGATTTCCTTGATTAGATTACTATGCATGTATCTGAATTAAGTGCCCGTGCAGAGGTCCGACTAAGGTTCACCCCACACATATTATCTTCTATTAGATTGCATGTTTAAGCGTGATGTGCTCGCCCTTAAACAACTATTACTGATGGTGCGTGTTCATGCATGAAACATGAAGAAGATTTAATGACACTACACTGTCCCCAGAAAAGTGATATGCAGACCTAGGAAGTCATGGGTTTAGATTACGAATAAGATTTCCCTTCTTAATCATGATGCTAAAAATTGCAGGGTGAACACAAACATCGAGGTGATCCGTAAAGCAATTACATCGAAAATTATACACAAATAAGGTACCTAAGCTCATAAGAAAAAATTGAGTTCATGAAGCGCAGAAATCCAACAAATCCAGGCATGCATAACAATCATAATCAAGAGCCAGAAATCAAACACGAACTAACATGGCTAGGGCTTCAAGTAACCCTAGCCCTAATTACAGTACTCAAACATTATTGAATAAACGAATAACATAATTAAATGCGCATAAGAAACATAAAAAGATAAAAGAATAAATAAACACAAACACTAAAGAATAGCAAGGCGTAAGAAAAGGGGCTTAAACACTCTTCTTCTCCCAAGCCTTACGTCCTTCTTAGCACAAGCTTGAATCCAAAGGCATAAAACAATAATAAAATGTGGCTAACTATGTATATAAATTGAGTATGAATTTTAACAGAGTTTTGGGACCCAGGAAGGTAAATTCGGCCCCCCTACAATAAACCCTAATGCCCCTATTTCTAAAAGAATAAGTAATCCTCTTAAAAATAGGAGTTTTTAATTAAATTCTATAAGGAAAAGTCTTCCTAATTAATTAAGAAATCTAATTAAAACCTTTCCTACACGTAAAGGAATTAAAAATAAGAATGCAAAAGGAAATAGGACTAAAATCCCTATACAATATGGAGAATAAATGTGGAAGGAACTTGAAAATAACCTAAAAATAGGAGGAAATCCGGAATTAAAGATGTTGGAACAGTTTCGGTTGTAGTCCACGGAATCGGGATTCACCTCTTCAGAACACCCGCGCGGAAGCAGCATTCAAGATTTCGGTAGGCGCACGCCAAATCTGAGGATGCGCTACAGTGCATGCTCAAGGACTCCCTGATGGTGATTTTGGTGGGTATCCACCGAATTACTATGTTATTTTCTTTCCTTCATAACTTCTTCGTTTCAACTCCGATTTAGGTAATTCTTTCGTCCAAATTCTCGTAATTCTATGCTCTATTTGATCTTCACATTTCTCACAAAATATATTATTTTATCCAATTGCATAGAACGAAAGATTAACAAAACATACATAAAAGGGCATTAAATTATGGATAAAACATGCATAAATTATGACCTATCAGGATTTCAAGCGATCGCTTGTGCTGTGAGTGGACATTTACTTTCGTAACTGTGATGCATGCATATTTACATATTTTTATGGTTTTATGACATGGTTTGGATGTCTATGATATTGTTATATGATATTATATGATTTCTGGATAAATTCTGGGTTTTGGGTATATATATGGATATTCGGTTGTGGTTTTCTAGACACAAGTTTTAGGGGTGGTTTTGAAAATCGAATTTTGGGCTGGTTCCCGGGAGGTATATGTTTGGGGCTGGTACCCAGGTAAATAGGTATTTTGGGTTTCTTTATTGTTCTGTATTCTGGTTTGGTCAACCTCAGGCTATTTAATCGCTATTCTGGTGTTGGACTCCAATGATTCCCAAGGATGGGCTTGTATGTGGTCAGAGTTGGACTCGACACGTGCAGACGGAGTTGGACTCCGCACAACCCGTGGTTGGCTACCGGTAGTACATATGGAATGTTAGTTGGACTAGCGGGCTGGTTGGAGTAGTGGGACGAAGTTTGACTTTTGTGGCTGGTTGGACTAGTAAGACTAGGTTTGTCATTTACTGTGTTGAAGCAAGAAATGTTCCAACGGTCGATTACTGGTCGTCCAATCACCAAACAACGCGTGTCCTTCGTCTTAACCTATTAATTAAGAGAGTCGTGGGCCTTCCGTTAGTACGAACACCAGTGTGGTGTCAGTCTAAGGTTCTCCGACGATCAAGACATAAACTTTGTCCATAAGAGGAAACAGTAAATGGTAAGTTTGGTAGAGTAATAATGAATAGTAAATATTAGATACTTTTATTGAGAAATGTGTATCTCTTATGTATGGGTGAGTGGGATGTTCAATTCCCATAGTTTTGATGTGGGATAAATGTTCCTCGATTTACGTGCTGACACGTGTTTCGAAGATCGAGGGTGAAGGTGACAGGACCTATCCTCTGAGGAACATTGATAACCATGTCCAGTCCTGCTCCCATCTGACAAGTCAACTGAAGTTCCAAAATTACCCTTAGTACTTGCCAAACAAAGGATAACCATACATGTGCCCACTCATGCCCCCACCTCTCGATCAGCCTCGATCATCGTGCTACGACCTAAAGGGTCAATAAAACATAAAAGGTGTGAGTGGACAAAAATAAATAAGTTTATAAAACATGTTATCGAAAAAGACATTTAAACCCTCCACATAAAACCAATGCTTGCATTCAAAAACCATTTTCTTTTCTCAAACCTCGGGCCTTAGCCCAAAACCATAAATCAAAATCCAAGTACGAGAACATAGCCTAAAAATCCATAAATCCATATAAACCGGGCCATAGTTCTAACCAACTGAGCTCTAAACCGGGCCACAGCCCAAAACATCTGAAAACCATCGGAATCAACAGTAAACCATATTTCAATCAACATACTGGATCCCATATCAACGAGTCTTAAACTCAAAACGCATACCAGGCCTTCCCGGGATATCAACTAGTCTTTAAACTCAAAACACAATCAACATGCCTCGGGGGATATCACAATACCGAGTCTTTAAACTCACGAGTCTTTAAACTCAAAACATATCAATCAAGGGCCCTCCCTCGCACATCAATCAACGGGTCTTTAAACCCAAAACCAGATCCAGCAACAACAACGAGTCTTTAAACCCAAAACCATGTGTAAATCATAGAAAATCCAGAATCCATCGAAATCCAAATTCCAAAACCAAATCCAAAATCATGTTTTATTGAAATGGGTATCGTGCCCGAATTCACATACAAACCCAATGTCACATCATCAAATCATTATCAAAACATGATATGTGTAAACCATATAAAATCATCCATCAAACCATCATCAAAGTATACCATATTCTCGAAATACGTGCAATTACATTTTTCATATCAAAATACATGTAAATACGGAAACGTAATTACCATAATCATAGGCATAGAAATCATAAATAGAAAACATATACAACAATTATGCATGCATTGAAATTTAGAAAGCAAAGTTCACTCACACATCGTCCAAACTGCCCGCTTCCGAGTTGCACGTTTTTCCGTAATTTTCGAGAATCATGATTCTTGTCTAAAATCATTTTCAAGGGTCACTAACACTTCGATATAGTCCTATAATTTTCCCCCAATTTTTTCAGGATTTAAATGCGTATTTAAACTATAATATAATGTTTCGGACCCTCAAAACTATATTGAAACGTTGTCCGATCGACTTGAAAAGGAGCAAGTTTCATGCTGACCTCACCTAGAGATTGTGTCTCACGCGCCCCCACACGTAGCCGTGAGTGGTTGCACCTGAAGCCCACGTGCCTGCTACAGTGGTGTACAGTGTCACCAGCTTCACCCGATTTCCCTACAAAACGGATTCTGGGACCCGCGACTCAACCCGGTTAGAAAACCAGTAATTCGACATCATTTGCAACAATTGAAACGTCCAGTTGTATCGTTTAAACCTCAATTAGAGATCTGTGATTTCAGTTACAAAATTATTTACCTCAATCCATTTGATTTGAGCTCGATTTTTTGAAGAACACCCGAGCACTGTTCATTCTTCGAAGTTCATCAATTCCAATCGTTTGTCTTCAAGTGATCCATCCAAAAGCTTCGTGGGACTCTTATAAACTTGTTTCCAGTGCCAATTGCATCCTTCCACCCCTCCAATTACTCGAACTCAACCTCAAGTTTTCGCGAGGCTTGAGGGTTCTGTTCCTGACGAAAACACCCTCGGTTTCCTTCGGTTTTGAAGTAGTTTGAGTCGCCTGGGTTCCAAAAAGCTAAATATAAGCTCAATTGCAGTCATCAACATCCACAATTTCAAATTCGGCTTTGATCACATTGAATTTCAAATAGTTGGATTTCAAGTTTTACAACACTCTTCCTATCTGGTTTTTCCTGTTTCCTTTCTCCCTGTCACTCTAATATCCTCTCAATTGATCAAATTATCCAGTAATTCAAGAAGTTGGGCGGTGGACTCATCTTGATCAATCATGCTCTGTTTTTGTTTTACAATACCCACACACACGGTGCACAACCAATTCAATCTCCAACTCCTGCTAGTTAGTGCCACTAATTGGCATAATCAAGTGATAGATGTCACTGAATAACTTAGTGAATCATTAGGTACGGCTGAATCAGCCATTTAACCGTCCAACCCAAATTACCATTTTTCCCCTACATCACATAATTATTAAAATGCCCCTCATAGTTCTAGACCCGTAACTTCCACGTCCGAACTCCGATTGACGCATGTCGCCTGTCTACAGACCCACCGTCTCGATACCTACACAACGGTCCTTACGGAAAGTCCAAACAATGTCCCAATCAAAATGTCAACTTTTGGCCTTTATAACCAGCGGTAAAATCGTCACTTTCTTCAAATTTTCCTTTTTCGAATTTTTGGGTCATCATAGAAGGTGCTTCCACATGTCATTCCGTCTCGGGCACATTGTTGGGGCTTTGTAAACGACATGGGCTTGTACCATGTTTGGTGATTGGGCTTTAGGTATATGGTTCAGTGGGTCTGTTCAGATATGGTGTCAACAGAAGTCCCCCAAGTTCTTGATTGAGGTGGAATTTCTCGGTCGAGGACTTGTCTAATTTTTTTAGAATCGGTGGGAAGTATGCATGTAGTCCCCCAGGCCCCTTGGCGAGAGAGTCCGCTGAGGTCGGCTCGGCCATGTAGGAAGAGTGGCATGTGGTCGGTGGTCCTAAGAAGGTGGCTCGTAGAGGTACCTAGGTCGGTTACCTAAGATGTCTCGGTGTGATGGGTGAGCAAAGTGACATGGGGTCTCTCGGTGGGCGTTCGCTTGATAGGAGCTCAATATGTGATGAGTGGCCCATATCCGGGAATGGTTGGCTTCCACTAAGCTATGTTCATGGCTCGGTGGTGTGCTGGGAGGTTGGTATGGTGAGCATGGTTGACTGTGGTGAAGTAGGTACAAGGAGGGGAGGTTGGTCTCCCTCGGTTGGATGTGTGACATGTGTCGTTCGAATTCGGGTGTGTTGCAACATGTGTTGACCACTGAGGTTACAGACGCCTCGTTGTTCGTGTCAAGCTCTATAAATAGGGAAAGGCCTCCACCGATGTCCTTACTTGCATTTTTTTTTGAAATTGAACAAAACTCTGTCAAAGTGAAAAGGCGATTTCCGATCAGCTCTCGGCTTCGGTGCTCACGGTGGTGCAATTTTCGATTCACAACTCCGTTGCGGAAAAACACCAACTTCCTTGATTTCTGTAGATTAAAGTAGTGATTGATGAAGAAATGAGCATGAACTTGATTAATTTTATGGTAAGATCTTTCGAGGTCCAGGTCGGTCTCTGAGTTGTGTTTTCCCGATTTTCTTATAAATGTCTGAGGATAGTAACTCGGTGACGGATGAGAGGTGCTACGACTCAGAGGTTGGTGGGTCTTCGGATAGTAGTGTGAAAGTCCTTATTTCCTTGTCTGAGTGTGAGGATGAGGCCAGCTCGGTTGATTTAGAAGGTAGGTCTCAGTCATGGCATGAGGTGGCCGAGAGTTCTGTTCAGCAGAATGAGTCAGTTTGGAGGTTGAGGTCGTTGACCCCACGGGCGGTGGCAGTGTCTTGGTGGATGCTGAGACAATAGTTATGAAAGGTGTGTATAAGGCACAAAAGTTGACGCTTGGCCGGAAGAGGGGGTCAGTGCGAATAACCAAGGATAAGTCGGCCAATAATGGGTCTGTGTTGGACATGGTGCCAAAAGAACAAGCCGCCTTCATTGTAGACGAGATGGTGAATAAGGAGACCAAGAACGGTTTGATGAAGATGCACATAGTGTTTGGGGTGTCCGAGTTGATGAACACACAGATACCGAAGAAGGGCAAGTTAATGAGTAACCCCCCGACTAGTATGACATTATTCTATATCGAGCTGATGCACATGGGGCAGAGTTTCCGTTGCACCTTTGGTTGTGGAGGATGGTGAAGAAGATGAGAGTGGCACTCGGTCAGCTTAATCCCAATGTGTGGATTGTGCTCTGCTCCCCTTACACGGCCTTCTACTAGGCCAAGCAACCAAAGCCGACCTATGCCCAACTCATGTACTTGTATGAGTTCAGGTTTTAGCATCAGGGTACCGGGTGGATCTTCATTTGGCATCGTAAGAAGAGCAAGAGGGCGAGTTCATACTTGATATACCGACCTCGCAGAAGTCGTATAAAATGAAGTTCTGCTTGGTCGGTGTGGACTCGGAGGGGGACACTGATGGTGGTCCAATACTGACCAAGTTTCAAACCAAAGGTGTGTAGTTGTCTCGGCGTTGTAGTATAGAATAACCATGTTTGTATTTTTTTCATGTTTTTGTCCATGTGTCTGTGTGTATGTTGAATGTTGTCTCAGTCTACAAATTTGTTTCCCCCCAAGAAGATCACTACAGAGGAGAAGGAAATTGTCCGGATAGTGAGATCACGCTTGGACGACTTGGAACGGAACAGACACATCCTTCGATTACCAGGGTTTCAGCACTTGGTTGGCCTAATTGATGCCGATGAGCGTAAGTCACCTTCGCCGAGTTGATACTGTTATTTTTGTGTTTTTTGTTTTGGCTGACCTGACGCTCGGTGGTATAGTTCTGTACCACCTCAGAAGTAGGATCTATAAAGACTGCTTGCCGGTCAGAATGAAGGTCGATAAGAATTCCAAGGAATCAACATCGCTACGGAAGGCAGCATAATGTTTGGAGGAGATTCTCAAGAGGAAGAGTGAGAAGGCGGAAAGTGGGCAGGAGGAGCATACTGATCGCCCAAAGCAAGATTGAGCGCCCAAACCAAGGCCAAAGAGTCCTGCTCAGATGCCAAAAGGGAAGCAGGTTGAGGCCGAGGAGCAGAGGGTGCTCTTGCTGGACCCAAAACAGGCCAAGGTGCAGTTAGAGGCCGAGTGTAACGGCCCATCCCAAATTCCAAGATTAAATTAGTGACTAATCCCGATTAGTGAGGTTAATCCGTGATTAGTAGGGCGAAATCGGACGAACGATGCGAAATGATCGTTTTGCCCCTAGTCGTGGCAAAACGTTGACTTTTCAATTGGGCTGTCTAATGGACTTTGACCAATGACCGTGACGTAGTTCGTGACGTCACAAGTTCATAGACAGGTGGCACGTTCAATTTCGACGTTCGAGGAGGAAGTTATGACGTTCGGAAGTTTAGGGGCATTTTGGTAATTTTAATTTAAAGGAGTCAAATGTTGACTTTTTGATCGGGATGTTCGATGGCCGAGGGTTAAGGACCGTTACGTAGATCAGGACGATACGAATCCATAGACAGGCGGCACACTGAAATCGGACTTCGAACGAGGAAGTTATAGGTCACGGAAGTTCGATTTCACTATGCACGTACTTCGAGGCGATGATGAGGTGGCCTTTTCTGATTGGGCCAGATATTTTCAGTGGGTCCCATGGATGAGTGACATGTGTCACTCATCCCATTGGACAAACCCCTAAAAAGTGGATCTAATAAATTAAATAATATTATAAATTATTATTATATGATTAATCCTAACCAAACTAAATCCTATCCATCCATTTCACTTAATCCCTCAAATCCTAGCCATTCAATTAATCCTCTCTTTTCTCACCAGCCATCACTATCTTTTCTTTTCTTCTTCAAACCCGCACCCCCCACCATTTTCTTCATCCTCCATTTTCAAACACAACAAACAAACACCTCACCACCTTCCCTAAACCGTGTCTAACAATGGTGGCCCAAGAAGTGAACTTGAAGAGGGAGATGAGACGAGCACGGTGGTGCTATTGGTTTGAACCGAGGGCCACGGCGGGGGAAAGTCGAAACCGTGAGGTAATGGTTTCAAAAATATGTTTTCAGGTTTTAAGGAGTTTGGGTGATTTTCATTAATTGGAAAAGGTTTCTGGAGGTTATAGGAACCATTTAAGATCATAAAAGGAAGCTAAGACGGCCGGGAAAGGCGGTGGACGGCGGAGGAAACCGCCACCACCATGGCCGATCGGAAGGTACGATTTTTTGATGGTTTTCTTCGGGTTTTTAATGTCTAAATGATAGGAAATAGGATTAGGATGATATTAGGATAAAAAAGAGATGAAACGGACCTAAAATCGGTCTGAAAACCAGAGAAAACCGAGGTTGAAGACGGGTGAACAGTGTCGTGAACAGTAAACTAGTTCAGCTGGAGGTTAGTGACGATGAACAGTGTTTTGGGCCTTCTAGGGCGCATGAACAGTAATTTGGGGAAGTGTTCAACCCGTGAAATCTTCTATTCGATGTAACGAACATTTTGGGATTGGTTTCGTGTCAATCGGACACCGTCTCGATATGTTTCGGGGCATCAGAAGGTTTAGGGGCGTTTAAAAATAGTTAAAAGTTCGGGAAAATTACGGGGCTTTGGTAGGAGGTAAATTAAGTAGTTAGTAACCTTCTATTACAATTTGGACAGGTTTGGGAGTCCCAGTGACAGTGATTGGCTCGAGAGAGCCTATGGCACTCAAATCGAGGCGGTAGCTCGGACGGTCTGTGAGTGGACCTTGTTTTCTAAATTGGTGCATGCATAAATGTTTATTATATGTTTTAAATACTTGTTTGTGATGGAGTGCATTTGGATGTGTGGTTACGTATAGGCACGTGTTTCGAGGTTTTGGCCCTATACGGTGCCTATACGGGTCTGTATTCTTTTATTGGTCTAAATTAAATGGTTTTAGATTTCCAAAAGGATAAACTCGAGTATGAGACCCATTTGGTTTTGTCTCGGGCATATGACGCTATTTACGACCTTCGGGTCTAAATCGTGGTCGTGACGGGTGCTATGTGAACGGCGATCAACGATACGACGCTCGCCTTTAGATTGGGATGTGTTCCTCCCGGAGAGGTCACGATGCACGATTCGTGGTCGGGCAGCCTGGAGAGGCTCGACTCCAGAGTGCTGACGGTTCTGGATATCGATCAGTGATGAATGCACCATGATCTTGTGGTGGTCGCGTCGGTTGATACGTTCACGGCGACATACCAGGATTGAGGGCGGTCCTGGATGGATGGTTGCACACATCACTATGATCGGAGTCATGACTGACCCTTAGATATCGGGCACGGTGCCCAGCTGAGTCATATGTTCGAGCACGAGACCCAGTTGTTTTACACTGATGATTTCGGGTCAGGGACCCTAGATGGATTTCCAAGTTCATGGCGGTTTATGGGAACCGGCATGAACTCTGGAAAGGTCATTGTGGTACATGACGGTTTATGGGAACCGGCATGAACCTTTGTCAGGTCATTGTGGTACATGACGGTTTATGGGATCGATCATGGAGGATGTTGTCTATATGTATATGAATATAATGGATGTTATGGATCATGACGGTTCAGGGGAACCGGGCATGAATGTTTATGTTATGTATATATATGTTCATATACCTTCCTTTACTTGTTCTATCTCCTCCGGGGAGGGTCGTTGGCCTGGGTGGACCCCGGAGTAGTCACGGAGCACTGACTGAGTGGGAGTCGCCCCCGTTGGGTGCCTTACTCTCAGAAAGGCTTGTACTATAACCTCAGGGCGGGTCATTGGTCTTCAGACATTGACTTGGTACCTGAAAGACTTGGGTTTGAGACCCCGGGTAGCACGCGCGTAGCTTTGGAAACCGTGACAAGATTGGTTGTGTGAATTATATGTATATATGATGTATGCTATATGATATGATATATGATGTGTGTTTACACAGGTTTTGGGCAGTGGCCCTTATGGTTGGTTTCTTGGTTTTGGGCTTAGTTCCCACATATGGTTTCTTTGGTTAAATGGTTTTCGAATGCATGCATGCTTTTTAGTGAAGGGTACAAATGTCTTTCTTATGGAAATGTTTTTATAAACTCTTGTTTTGTCCACTCACAGCTTTCAATGTTTTGACTGCCCTTCAGGTTGACATCGGATGTGGACTGTAGCAGAGACCGAGATATCGCATGCCTCCTCCGGATCCTGGTGTACTCTGATAGCCCGGGAGGGCAAAGGTCAGAAATATCCCTTGCCTGACACTTCGTGTCAGACGGGAGCAGGGTCATCCCGCTTTAATCCCGGGGGGATTGTGATGGGTCCTGTCACCGAGGCTTTTCTGTCAGTCCAGGAATCAATCAGTGGTCCGAGGACCATGTCACCCCAAGACTTCACCCTCCCCCATCTCCTCCTCGGTTAGATATGAAGATATTGGAAATGCTGAGGAGGCATGGAGGAGGGGGCATGTGAACCTTGGTTTATTCAACTATGGCGAGTCAGCTGGTGATTCCTCCAACCTTGAGGCGACCCTCTGTTGCCCGAGGTAGATGGTACTGTTATTGAAAGATATCTGTCATAGGGCCTCTATTCCACTGGATAACCTGGCGGCAATTCAATGCAAGACGGCCGACCAGAAAATGGAGAAGGCATTTTTGCTGCTAAAAAATGTAAATGGTTGTTTTTTGTCCAAGTAAGTTTATGAACCGAGTGAGTGTCATTCTAACATAAGGCATTTCAGGCTCTCGGTGAGGTCTATCTGCAGTTTTCCATTGCACAGAAGAGAGTTGTCTCGACCCAGAGAGATAAAGAAAAGTTCAAGAAGAAACAGGAAGAGTTGGCGCCCAAGCTTTGCGAGACCGAAAATCCATCAAGTTGGCTTCCAACCTGACTCGAAAGTTGGAGGCCGAGAAAGGGAAAACGAAGGAGGCCATCGAGACCAAGGAGGGGCTGAAGGTCGAATTGTAGGCCAAGGTCGATATGGCTGAGAAAGATCGAGCTCGGCATTGGAAGAAGCTATGTTGAGTCAACGCTACGAGGGAGGACGACCTGGAAAAGGCCTGGGAGCAGGCGGTGGAAGAGTTTAAAAGGTTTGAGGAACTGGATAGGATCAAGAATGACTATGCCACCGACTGTGAGTAGGAGTTTTTCCAGAACCTCTTCCTCAACAATCATATGCTGTCAATCCGAACTCCTTAGCTCGGTTGGGACATAGCAGTCGAGATGTTTGAGGATGACAACACCGATGAGCAAAGGAAAGATGACAGGTCTGAGCAGTTAGAGCAGCAGCCTGAAGTCGAGCAGTAGGAAAGCCTGTGCAAAGAGCTAGAGGTTCAGTCAGAGGTTTTGCCACAGGCCGAGGAGCCTAACACTGAGATAGAGGTGCTAGATTAGTGATCAACCCTTGTGACATGTACTTCTTTTTGCTTCGATGATAGATTAGTCGAGGGATTGATTTTATAAAGCTCTTACAGACCGAGTATAATAGGTTTGTATATCAATGGAAAATGAGTTTTGAATCATGAAAGTTTCTCAAGTCTTATTTGTTAACCGACCTATAGGTGTAGACCAAGTGTTGGTGTAAGCCGAGTGAGGCTATATACCGACTCGTATGTTTGAGGAAAATAACAAGTGTTAGGGTGTAGGCTGAGTAAGACAGTACCCCGACTCGAATGTTTGAGTCAAATAGCAAGTGTTAGGGTGTAGGCCGAGTAAGACCGTACCTCGACTGGAATGTTTGAGTCAAATAGCAAGTGTTAGGGTTTAGGTCGAGTAAGACCGTACCATGACTCCTAGGTTTGAGCCCAAGTGTTGGTGTAAGCTGAGCAATGCTATACACCGACTCAAATGTTTGATTCAAATATCAAGTGTTAGGGTACTAGCTAGTGGTCATTTTGCTCTTGCTTGTAAGTTGATAATCGGTAGGACGTTTCGGTGGTCTCAGTTGGGATTAGTGCCTTAGTGCTGAAAATCAGTGAGAAAGGAGTTTCGTTTGTTGATGTCCGGTAGGAAGTCCTGTATGACCAGAATGCATTTGGTAGGATTTCAGACCACTTACCTTTGGCTTCGTCGAGCTAAGTCTTCAGCGTATACTTGATGATCTTTTTTATAGCTTCAACTTGGCCATTCGACTGAGGATGAGCCGGGGAGGCCAAGTAGAGGCGGATATCATGTCTTTCTAGAACACATGAAAGTGTGGATTGCCGAATTATTTCCCGTTGTCTGTGATGATGGTATGCGGGAGACTGAAATAGTATATGATGTTCTAGAAGATGAATGTCTTGATCTGGGAAGTGGTGATGGAGGCCAAAGCTTTGGCTTATACCCATTTTGGGAAATAGTGTACTACCACCACGTTGTACTTTGCCGTCCTCTTCCCAGCTGGAATTATTCCAATCAGATCAAGGCCCCATTGTGAAAACAGCCAAGGACTGAGCTTAGGTGTGAGGTTTTCCGGTGGTAGGTGGAGAAAAGGAGCGAACCTCTAGCACTTGTCGCATCTTCTAGTGAGGTCTGCCGCGTCCGCATGCATGGTTGACCGATAGAAGCCTTGGCGAAAAGCCTTGTGTGCTAACGATCGTGGGCCAGAGTGGTTACCGCAGTTGCCGACATGTACCTCTTCTAGGACAGCTTTTTCTGCGCTCGGGATGAGGCACTTCAGGAGAGGGTTAATGAAGCCTCGCTTATAGAGTTGGTCATTGATTAGGCTATATCGGGCAGCTAACCGCCGGATCTTCTTAGCTTCGACCCTGTGGGGGGAAATAGTCTTATTGGCAAGGAAATTGAGATGAGGGGTCATCCATGTGGGCTCGGTATGAATGACGCAGAAGAAAGAGCGCTCAGTTCTTGGATGGTCGTGGATTTCCACAAGGACCTTCCAACTCGTTCTCATCCAAGGAAGATGCAAGTTGAGAAAGCATCCACATGACTATTTTTCGACCTCGGGATCCTTGTGATAGTGTGACTTTCAAATCCATCCAAGAGAGACTTGCCAGTGTTCGGTAAAATGCCACAGAAGAGTCTTTTGCTTCGAACTCATTATTGATCTTGCTAACGATGAGCTGTGACTCGCTATAGATCTAAATTTGCATGGCCTCCATGGTTTTGGCTAGGCGGAGTCCAGCAAGTAAGGCTTCATACTCGGTGGCATTATTGGAGGCTTTAAACGTGAAGCAAAGAGCGTATTCCATTTATACCTTGTCTGGGGTGGTGAGGACGAGTCCCACATCTGGGCTGCTATGGCAAGTTGAGCGATCAACGTAGATGAGCCAAGTATGCTAGGTTAGGCCTAGCTATGAGCTCCTGTCATCCACGGTATATGTTGTGGATGATGGAAGAGTAAGAGTGGTGGCCTGTACTATGGGTTTTGCCTACACATAGGATAATTCTGAAATAAAGTCTGTGTCTGCCTGTCCTTTCTTAGCAGTACGGGGTGTGAAAGTGATCACAGTGAGAATGGTTTGTCAGTGATCACAGTGATCAAATGAGCTTGGAAGTAGGGTCGGAGCTTTCTGGAAGACATGATTAGAGCGAAAGCAAGTTTTTCAAGGTTGGTATACCTTGTTTCTACGTCCTGGAGTGCCTTGCTGACATAGTACACGGGGTGCTCTGATCTGTCCTTCCGTTTGACGAGTACCGATATTGGCCAATCAGGCTCTAGATGTCTTTCTTAGTCCGCGGGGGTTCCATATCGATAAGGGCCTTGATTTTCTCCAAGTTGGCCTTGATTCCCCGATGGCTTACCATAAAACTCACAAACTTCCTTGAGCCGACTCCAAATACACATTTGGCTGGGTTTAGCCTTATTATGTACTTTCTGAGGACATTGAACATCCGTGAAAGGTTTGGGATATATTGGTCGATCGATTTACTCTTGGCGAGAATGTCAGCGACATAGACCTCTATTGTCTTTCCGATTTGGTTTGCAAACATGAAGTTTATGAGAGGTTGGAAGTTGGCTCCTGTATTCTTGATTCCGAAGGGCCTGGGGTTGTAGCAATAAAATCCATGGTCTGTCCAGAATGTTGTATGGATTTGGTTCACTGGGTAGGTGCTTGAAGATTTGATTGTAGCCCAAATAGGCATCCATAAAACTTAGGAGCTAGTGTCTCGCCGTCGCGTCGATCAATTGACCACTAAATCAGGGGCAAATGACGTCAGTGGATATACACAACATGTCTGCATAAGACCACGCGAAGACTTCAGAGTTGTCTTGCAAGAACCTGATGAGCTGCAATCATATGTCAGGGGAAAGAGTGGTTCTGATCCTTACCTTCTAGTCTGCGAAGTCATGGGAGAGTACGACCTCCTTGATTTTTTCGATCGGATGTGGTTGTGGCATTGTCGAATGATCCCTTGGGTCTTCCACCGGTCTGTCTGGGATGTTTTGTGCCTCCTGAGGGTTGATCAGGTCGGCTTCAAAAGTTGATTTTATTACGGCCGTCATTTTCTTAGGAGGTTGGATTGGTGTCACGGAGCTGCATACCCGTGCCACTATCTAGTCGTCGCAGACTTGGTCGATACCCATTGGAGTAGGGAATTTGACCAAGAGAAGGTGTACAGATAGAACCGCTTTGAGATGATTGATTTTTCCTCTTTCGAGGATGACATTGTAGGCTGCAGGACAGTCCACCACGAAGAAAGGTGCGAGAACCATTACCTTTTAAGGGTGTGTAAAGAGGCAGAACGGAAGACTGACGGTGGCGAGCGGGACTATGGAGTCCCTAATAAATCCAAAGAGCAGTGTGGTGGATCGGTCTAGGCTGGTCTCCAGTATGCCCAGTTGTTTGAATGCCCCCATGAAGAGGACGTTGACATAGCTGCCAGTGTCGATCATGACTCATTGAACGTCGAAGTTGGATATCTCCGCCATGATGATGATTGGGGCATTGTGGGGATAGACGATTCCTCGTTCTTCCTCTTTTGAGAAAGTGATGGGTGCCCAACACACCCTGCTGGTTTTCCAAGCTCGCCCGTCCTTGATACTGAAGATTTGATGATTCTTCTTGGTAGTTAAAGGTCAAGGGGGAGGAAATGGATGGTCCCCTAGTAATCGTGTTGATTTGTGAGTTGCGAGGGGGAGGTGGTGCGTGTTGGAGGAGCTGATTGATTTTTCTATCCCTTTCCAGTGCTTCGACTAGGTCCCTGAATGCCACACACTAGTGGAAGCTGTGACCATTATATTTGTGGTACTAGTAGTAGGTTCCTGTGTCCTTGCCAAGTTTGCCCTTGGCTGGCACCGAGGATGACTTTGGGATCATGTGATGGATGTTGAGAAACACATTCTCATATGGGTGTTGAGTATGGTGTAAGGTCTCATACTTCGACCGAGGATGTCACTTTTCCTCATTGTTTGGTCGATCCCATTGGCTGCTCTGCCCATGTTGCCAGTTCTGATGGTTTGGAGTCTTACCCTTCTTCCCTGGGTTGTATAGGCTGTTATTGTGAGAGTAGTACTTTCATTGCCCTCCATAGCTTTGTTTCCCTTGGTTGTGAGAATGCCGGTCTGACCCCTGCTGTTGGTCATGACTACTCGGTTGGTAAGTCTTTACCATGTTGGTCTGGGATGGCTGACATGTGTTAGCCACAAATATGTCTATATTTTGGCTCAGCGTCTCGGCCTTGATATGTACTTCCTCCTGTTTGATAATCTCATTACATGTTATCCAACCTTAAGTGTGGGCTACGTACCTAAAAGGGGATTCCTGGAGGCCGCCCTTAAAAACTGTGAATGCTGCTGTGTCGTCTGTCTCGGCGTACCGAGAATACTCATTGCTAAAATTGGCTGCGTATTTCCATAGTGGTTTATTCGCCCCTTGCTTTAGTTGGAAGGGGTCCTGCTTCGAGAACAGACGCTCAGTTTGGATCATGAATTAGTTCATGAAGGTGGAGGTGAGCTATTGGAAGGAGCCTATGGTTCCAGCCTCCAGCTTGTAGAACTAGTTGATAGTTACTCCAATCAATGTGGAGTTGAAAATTAGGCACTACTCCTCGCTTAAGAGATTCATGAGGGCTATGGCTGAGTGATAGTGTTCATATGTGTGTATGGATCATCTTTCCCATTGTAAAGCAGGATTTTCAAGGGCTTGATCTCGTGGTTGGTTTTGAACTGATTGATCCTTTTAGTTAAAGGCCCCAGAGTGGCCTTAGCCCAGGTTGGTCCCATTTCCTGTCTTTTTTTGGCTTCGAGCATTTTAACTCGATTCAGTAGGTGTTGAACGAGTGAGTTGGCCTTGGATGGCTGAGGTGCCCCTCGATCAAAATGATCGGTGCTCTCGGTGTGCATTGTAGTAGCGTGTTTACCGACTTGTGGAGACTGCTCGGTGTTCTTCCTAGGGGAGAAGTTTCGATGCCCTTGATGGTGCCTGTCGATCTTCCTAGACCGCTCGGTGTCCCTTATAGGGGCAGGTTCACGAGGCTTTCATTATGTCCATCGAGCTGCCTAGACCGCACGGTGTCCCTTGTCGGGGATAGGTTCTAGAGGCTTTCATGGCATCTGCCGACCTGCCTAGATCACTCAGTATTCCCACATGAGGGTTGAGATGGGGGTCTTTGTTGGTGATGGTTGGCCACCCGTCAAGCTCGCAGAGCCGTTTGGGCAGTGCTCTCGGTCTCATGCGTGGATTCGGTACCCTTGGATTTCGTGACCTAGATGGGGTTGAGATTTTCAAAAAGAAAACCCTCCTGGATGGTGTCTCGATGATGCCACCGAGCGGTATGATCTTTTCGGTGCCAAACTGTCTTCTTTGCTGTGGGTCAAGAATGTTATCCACGGTCCCGGTGGCCGAGCGGCGATCGGTGTCTCTTGTGTCCCTCACTTAGGGCGTCTCGGGCGTCTCAGTATATTCTTGTTTAGCCCGAGATGATGAGCACCTGAGTGGGATGTTTTGCTGATTCGATGGGGATGTGGAGTTTCTCTTTTCGTGCCAATCGACTGTTCCATTTAGCGCGCTCAGTGCACTCGGCCACCACCTGCTCGGACTCCTCAACACCGACTTATGCCCGATGGACATTGAGCTCAGCCTCTACAAGTCAGAGTTGTTCGGCCACCTCTGGGTACCGATTGTCAAGTGCCTAACACCTTGACTTGTCCTGTGTACCTTCGGCTTTTACCTCAACCATGTAACTTTGCAACTTCTCAATGATCTGCACAAATTTGGGAAAGTTGTCTTTCGAAGCCTTGGATCCTTATCGAAGTGTAATCTCACCGACGTCGTGGTTGCCTAGCATGTTTGTTGTTTGGGACGAGTGTGAACTCAGCTTCGTAGAGAATGGGCATACTTAGTTAGTTTCCTACAGTTGGTCCCAAACTGTTGAAACAAGAAATGTTCCAATGGTCGATAACTTGTCGTCCAATCACCAAACAACGTGTGTTGTTCCGCGTAACCTGTCAACTAGGAGAGGCGTGGGTCTTCCGTTAGTATGGGCACCGGTGTGATGCCAGCCTTAAGTTCTCCGATGATCAAGTCAATAACTTTGACCGTAAGAGAAAACAATAAATGGTAAGTTTGGTAGAGTAACAATCAATAGTAATTATTAATTATGTTTTTTTTGGGAAATAAATATCCCTTATGTAAGGGTGAGTGGGATGTTCAATTCCCATAGTTTTGATGTGGGACAAATACTCCTCGATTTGCATGTCGACACATATTACACAAATCGAGGGTGGAGGTGCTTCCACGTGTCATCCCGTCTTGAGCCCATTGTTGAGGCTATGTAAACGACATGGGCTTGGGCCATGTTTGGTGCTTAGGCTTTAGGTATACAATTCAATGAGTATGGTCAGATATGGTGTCAATAGAAGTCCCCCATGTTCTTGATTGAGGTGGAATTTCTCGGTCGGGGACTTGTCTCATTCTTCTAGACTCAATGGGAAGTATGCCTATAGTCCCTCAAGTCCCTTGGCGCGAGAGTCCGCTAATGTCGACTCGGCCATATGGGAGGAGTGGCATACATTTCTATCTACGAGTTTGGTTGAGACGACCGAAGCTTGTACGACGTTCAAGGAACATTTCTTGCAACATTTCTATCCCTTGTCTTATTAGGATGTTAGGGAGGTGGAGTTCCTGTGTCTGGAGCAGAGGGACATGACTGTGGATCAGTATGAGAAGGGATTTCTGGATTTGGCTTGATTCGTACAGGGTACGGTGGCTACTGCAGTAATAAGGATTGACCGGTTGATATCGGGCCTTCGGAATGAGATTCGAGCGACGATGCTGGCTGGACGATTCACCACACTCCAGACTTTTTCGGATGTGGCGTCTCAGGTGGAGATGAGCTCGGAGGAATCCCAACAACGACTGAGTGATTCTACAAGATGTCGGGGCTGTCAGAGAGAGGAGTCGTTTACTTATGGAGCTCCGAAGCGGGCTATTTCTACTTTTGGTTCTTCTAGTGGGAACCATATGAGTTCTAGTGACCGAGGGTCTACTCAAGGTGGGTGGGCTACTCGAAGCAGCTGGGAAGGTTATTTCTATTGCGGAGAGTTCAGGCATTTCAAGCGGGAGTGTCCATATCATATGGACGATGGTTATACAAAGTCATGGACGGGCATGACAAGGTCAGTAGTTGACACATTCTTCGACTGTAGCATCAGGAAGTCAGGCTCGGGGTGCCCACATATCAAATGGTTGCTAGAGGGAATGTGGTGGGACAGTAGGTGGGCGAGCACGTGTGCTCGTGGCTACGAAAACAGGTACCCATTCTTTTTTGGTTTGGTTTTTGATTGCTAGTGGGGTCCGAGATGGTACTTCTTAGTTGACAAAGGTTAGTTGACCTTTGGGGTTGATCGGAAGGACTCAGAGAGGATTTTGGGATTATTGAGTGGCCTGTTCGGATCTGGGATCAGAAAGGCAGGTATGACGCTTGGTGACTTCCGCAGAGTAGTGGTATTGTGGGGAAATTTCGATGTGTAGGGGCCATGTGGGAGCCTAGGTTTGGAGGCAGGGATTGTTTCCATAGTTTTTGGCATAGGGATGTGTGATTTTCGTTGGCAAAATTCCTAAGGAGGGTAGATTTTAATGACCCAACCCAAATATACGAGATTTACAAGAATTATCGGGAACTTTTGGGTATTTTAGTAGGAATGATTTGGACGGTTGGACAGTTTTACGCCTAGGTTTAACATTGGCTTACTATTTAGGCAAAGGGATTTTTGGGAAAAGAAATATGGGATATTGTGGGAGTTGATAAGGTTGGTTTGGATTGGATTGCATTGTCTTATTCACACACACTCTCTCTTCTACTTGTGCATTCCTCCTCTCTGAAACTAAACACAACAAACAAACATTACACTTATTAATTCACACTTGCATTTGGAGTGGGATTTGGACCAAACCATGGGTGGAAACAAGTTCTCAGGAGCCTCAGGATCACGTAGAGCTCAAGGTTGAGGGTGGTGGTGGTTGGGATTGCACGGTGGGAGTGTATTAAGTTTGACCGAAGGTTTTGAGGCTCATATCTTTGAGTAGATGATTTTTGACTATTAGAACGTCCAATTTGGTTGAGAAATGAGGGAGATATGAAGGTCTAAAGTTTGGGTTGCATCTTTAACTCAACTTGCATCTTTAACTTAGACTTGTGTATTTAACTTGTATCTTTAATTTGCATCTTTAACAAAAACTTGCATCCTTCACAAACACGCATCTGTGACAAACTAACTTTCATCTTTATTATATTATTGTTCTAACTTTAAATACATTGACATGAACTTTGTGTTATGGAAAAAGTGTTAGATCTGGTGAAGCAATTCAGGCACTTGGTCTAGGTTGGATGGACGTTAAACTTTAAGCGCTTGTTGGGAGGCAATCCAATATGTTTCTAAGTTTAGAAGGATTCATCCACACAGATTTGCATCTCCTAAACCTTTAACTCTCTTTTTCTTTGTTTATTTAATGTTTTTCTTACTTTATTTTCGTAAATCTTCTTCCTTACTTTGATTCTATATTCATTTTGTATTACGAATGTATGCTCTATACATGGCAAGGTACGAAAGTATGTATCCCTGGTCTGGCAGTTGACTGGTTGTGGTAGTTATAAAGGTTTTCAAGGTTGTTTTCATCTTTTTGAAGTGTAACAGCCACACAGGAGCATGATCTCTCCGGATTGACTAGTTGTATTGAGAGGGGTCCTGTCATGCAGTCGGGGAACTACTTCTTACAATGGAAGTTTATGTGGGCTATGGGATTGGAATTGTTCTAGTCCCACTCAATATTAATCTACAATAAAATATGAAAGTCTGTAAAATTATTAAAAATAATAAAAATAACAAAAAAGAAAAAAAACTCAAACCGTTAAAGCAGACCAACAAATATCCAGCTATGTCAGGCATTGGCTCCTAAAGTTATATGCCATCATCTTGGACTTGGTGTGAAAAATCACACCCATGTCTTACACTAGTAGAGTGTGCACTTTGGGCAACAGTTCCCTAAGTCGTTTCACCCATACGACTAGAATCCTGAGATTGGCCGATCGGTGGATCTGCTGGGACGCCAAACTCATGCGGATGCCCCACATCTTTATGTTTCTTTCTGAAAATTCAGACATTAGTACAACATTTGAGTAAAAAAAAATACGAATGTCTAGATAAATCAGATATTCAACTTACCTTGTGGGAGTTTTCCAACATCAATCTCTTCTACTACGTCTTCTCCTGCGATCAAGGATCGGTACGGGCTTGCCTACTTTCTTACTGTGGTGGCGCCTCGCCATCGCACCCCTAGTATCACCCAACCATCAACATGCGCAGGGAGTGCTGAGGAAGGGGTTGGCTGCTTTGCCGGGGAAGGTGCACCAGCAAGAGATGGCTGCTCCGTTGGGGAGGGTGCTGACATAGGAGATGGGTGCTCCACGAACAAGATTGGGACGAATCCCTGATGTGACCAATCTACGCTGAGACAACTGCAATAAAAAATTTAAAATAATTAATATAAAATTAACCAACATATTTGTAATTCAATAATAAGTAAAAAATCAAACAATTTAATTTTTAATATTAATTCGCAAGATAACTAAATAATTCAAATAAAATTAATCAAAATTAACTCCTTAATTTGGAATAATAATAATAATAATTAAATAAATAAATTATTAATAAAAAACTTATTTAAAAATTAGTAATTTGATAAAAAATAATTCTAACTTTTTAAAATAATTCTAATTTTTTTAATTTTAACCTATTTAATCATTTCAATTCTTACCTATCCAATAATCTAATAATCCAAAAATTTCAACTTTTTAATTATAACATGAATACTCAAATCTAATAATCCAATAATCCAATAATTCTAACCTATCTAATAATCCAAAAATTCCATCTTTTTAATTTGAACGTCAACACAATCAACTCTAATAATCAATAATCCAACATCAACCCACTAATTGAATAATCGAATAATATCCAATAATTTCCAATAATAAAAAATCAATCCAATATTCAAAAATCAATATAATATTCAAAAATCAATCCAATATTCAAACATAAATCCGATAATCAATCCAATATTAAAAGTAGTTGTGAGGGACTTACAATGAGGAAGAGATAGAGGTGCTCGCCGCTAGAGCTTGGGGTTTGGTGTCACGATCCGTTCCGAGAAACAGGATTAGTGAAGTGTTTAGTGACGGATTAGCTGAGTTAATCGGTGTTTAGTCGGGTACTGTTGGACCTTGGGCATAGAATGACGATTTTGCCCCTAGTTTGGGCAAAATGTTGACTTTTAGTTTGGGCGGTCAATTGGGCATTTACCGATGACCGTGACGTAGTTCGGGACGTCACGAGTCCGTAGACAGGTGGCACGTCCGATTCCGACATCCGAGGAAGAAGTTATGATGTTCGGAAGGTTGAGGGCATTACCGTAATTTGGTTAAAATAGGGAAAAACGTTGACTTTTTGCTAGACTTGTCAGTTTCACGTAGATCGAGGACCGTTAAGTAGATCTCGTCGTCCTGAATTCAACAACAGGCGACATGCCTTCGTCGGACGTCGGACGTCGGACGAGTGAGATACGGATCTAGAACGACAAGGGCATAATCGTAATTTTGACTCACAAGTAGGGGCATTTTGGTCTTTTTGCATATTGGGAATTGTGAAATCTGATGAGGACAAGTGTACAGGAGAGAGGGGATATTTTTGGAATTGGCCCTTGGGATGGTGACACGTGCAGTGTGTGTAGTGGGTTCTAGGAAGTGCACGGTGTGTGTTTTAAAACTGTGCAGTGTGTGTGTATCGTGTTTTTTCGAAGAAGACAGAAAACTGAGTGAGGTTTGAGAGGGAATTGATCGCGTTCTGGGTGAGTGTGTGAGTGCATGAGTGTGTGAGTGTGATCAGGGGAAAGCTGAGAGTGCAAGGAAGGTGGTGTGAGGAATTGAAAAGTCGAGTGTTTGTGTGTGAGGAGTGTGTGGGTTCACGGGAAAACCAGAGAACATAAAGGTGTTGAGGGACCTTGGTGGTGGTGTTGTCGTGCGTTGATCAATTGGACGTGAGGGAAGGCTAGGACGGCTCTGTGGACTCTAGTGAACGCGCGGCGAGCACGGCGGTGATCGACAGGCATGTAATTTCTTTTCCCCGTTCAGTCGCTCTGTTTTGCGTGAAAATTCAAACTGGAAGTCGTGGTTTTTAAGTACGAGTCGAGGGGTCTGGTAGGTGCTAAACGATTCCTTAAGTCCTTAGGAACCTTTTGGTGTCGAAGCCGTGAAGGGGAAGTGTGCGGGTGGTCGGATTGAAAAACAGGGGTACGGGTGGTTTTTGTTTTGGGCTTGGGACGTTGAGATGTAGGCTGTGTTGGAGTGTTTGGAGTAGGGGAATGAATTACTGGGTAGAGGACGAAGAGAATGGTGGAAAGAGGGAGGAAAATGGCGGACGAACGGCGGAGAACCGGCCACGCCGGTCTGGAACAGTGCACGGGTTCGAAGGTTGAAGATGAACGGTGACTGTGCAGGCACATGAGGCCCACGCGCAGCCACTTTAGGCGGCGTGTGGGGGCGCGTTGTAACAACCCGTACCTTCAGGAAGCGTATAAATGTAATTTTGTAAAAGATTTGTATAAACAGACGATTTTTCCCTTATGAATAGTGTGTCAAAAGTTGACTTTTTAGTGGACTTGTGATTTTCACGTAGATCGAGGATCGTTAGATAGGTCTCGACGTCCTGAGTACAACGACAGGCGGCACGCTGTCATCGGACGTCGGACGAAATAGTTATGGGTCTGGAAAGTTAGAGGGCAAAATGGTAATTTCTAAACCTAGGGGCATTTTGGTCTTTTTCCCATAGGCCCAATCAGATAGGAACAAGTGGCTTGAGTGGATTGGGATATTTTGTACTGATCCATGGAATTTGGGACACGTGGTAATGCCTAGATGGTTCTAGGATTTTGTACAATGTACACGGCCACAAATTGTCCAAAATTTAACCGTGCAATTGTGCTGTGAAGAACAGAAAACAGAGAGTGAAGAAGTGAGAGTTTGTGATCGATTCAGTGTGTGGGTGAGTGTTTGGTGAGTTGTGAGAGTGACAAAGAGAAGAGAGGAAGTTGGTGACTGCGTTTTGGGAGTGAAATCGTGAAAGAAACACGGCGGTGGTGAGGCTGAGTTTTCAGGGAAAACAGAGAGATCGTGGAACAGAGGCGGTGGTTGTGGCGTGTCTTGGTTCAATCCAAGCTGAGGAGGAGTTAGGACAACCGCAGGGGACTCAGTGAGCACCGTGGCAGACGGTGGTGCAGACGGCGGAGGAAGAATCGCAGGTGAGACCCCATTCCCCTGTTTTTCCCGTTTGATTGTTTTCAAAAGTCGTGGACTTTGGGCTAGAGTTGAGGGTTTTGGGGGTTAGGGTGAGACTCCTGAAGGTCCTAGGAGTCGTCTAGGATGGTCGCCGTGACGGGGGAAGGTCTGGGTGGCCGGAGGCCAAAACTGGGCAAACAGGCAGTTTGTTTTAGGGATGAAGACGATGGGTTTTAGGGTTCGATTTCCATGTTTTAGGACTGGGTTTGGTTGCAGGGAACTGGACAAAGCTTCTGGGATTGGATTGGACGGAAATGGTGGAAGATTGGAGGAGAATCGGCCACGCCGGTTCAACACAGTTGAACCGGGTGACTCGAGGTAGACGATGTACTGTAGCAGGCGCGTGAGGCCCACACGCAGCCACTTTGGGCGGCGCGTGGGGGCGCGTGGGGAGGATTCTGTACAAACTTCCAAACATGGATTTTGTTCTAAATGTTCTAAGGAATCCATTGGTGTAATTTTCGGGTTAATCGGACGATGTTACAGGATAGTTTGAGGATTCAGACGGTTTAGGGTTTAAGTTTAAATTATGTATAAATTCCCGAAAATTTGGGGAAATTAGGGTTAGCATATTTGAAGTGTTTGTGACCCTATTTGGTGCTTATTGACAGGACGGGAGACGCCTAAGACGGTCGAGGAGCGCATGGAGCGCGATTGACACTTTCTGATTCGTGAGTGGACTCTTTCTTTGCTTACGAGCATGCCTAATAGTTTTATTTATGTTTTATGATTTTAAGTATGTTTTTATGCTTTTTGATGGTGATTATATGTGGTTGATATGTTTGCACATTTTTCGAGACATTTTCGGGTTTTTGCACGTTTTTCGAGAAAAATCTGGATTTCTGATTTTGATGTTAAGCTTCCATGTTTTCAATCCATAATTGTTTTCTGATGGTTATAAGCGGATTATGAAGTATGCTTTTCTGATAGACCTGGATTACATTTGAGGCCTGGTTTGAGTTTAAAGACTCGGATAGACCCGGCAGGTTTGATCGGACTTTGGAATTGGTGTATTTGGTTTTATGATATGATCTTGATATACTGTTTTATGTTATGGTTTTCTGATACTTCATTAGGCATGCATACTTTATTTTTAAAACGGAGGGTAAAAATCTTATGGTTTTTCTTAATCCTTGTTTGATTTCTAAATCGTGTTTGAAACTCTTATTTCTCTTAGTCAACTCACACTTTTTGGTTTTCACTTACCCTTCTGGTCGTGGCGATAGCGCTAGGGTGAACGTTGAGGCAGGGACCGAGGCATAGAGCTTACGAGGTTCTTCCGTTGCGAGATTAGCCTAGTAGGATTTTGTGCCTGTTTTGTTTAAACTATGCTCTGAATTACAGTTGTAATATATTTTTCCCTTTTCTGATAGTTATGCTTATGATTGTGTTGAGGTTATTTTGGTACTTTAAGTGTGATTGTCAGAGGGGAGCAGGGTTCGTCCCGGGTTTAGAGGTAATATTTGGGACGGGTCCTGACAATTGGTATCAGAGCATAGGTTTGTCGGTTTGTGTCGGAACGAGGTCGTTTTAGGTTGTTTTACTAACTCTATTCCTCTTTCAGCGTACGATCGACCATGCCTCCGAGACGTGAACCCCTTCCACGACCTGAAGAAGCAGAGAGTGCGTCGATTGAGCGAGCCCAGCGGCTCGGGGCTACTACGTTCAGTGGTGGGGCAGACCCAGAGGAAGCCCATCGATAGATCACCCGGCTTGAGCGAATTTTCGGGGTGATGCATTGTCCTCCAGGAGATCGTGTGTTGTTGGCTACTTTCCTGCTAGACGGTGCAGCGTATGAGTGGTGGTATACGCTGGAGTTGTCAGGTTGGGACGCTCATACCGTGACTTGGGAGACTTTCCGGGAGCGGTTCTTGGACCAGTATTATCCTCGCTCTTTTCGGGATGCCAAAGAGGCGGAGTTCCTTCAGTTGTAACAGGGGAGCATGACAGTAGCGGAGTATGAGCAGAGGTTCCAGATGTTGTCCCGATTCGCTCCCGCATTTGTGGCAACCGAGGCTGAGAAGTGTCGTCGGTTTGAGTTGGGTCTTCGAGGAAAGATTAGAGCCATTGTGATAGCCGGCTCATTTGCTACTTTCAGGGAGTTGTCAGACGCTGCTGTTAGAGTGGAGGCCAGTTTGCCTGCCCGGCCCCAGTACTCGGGCAGTGTGCGACGCCGTGAGCATTCTTTTCCTGGAGCGTCGAGTCAGAGGACCCCGAAGCGGGGCAACTATGGTGGTACTTCATTGGCTGGTGGAGCCCGGTTAGGCAGACCAGGTAGTTTTCAGGGCTTTGGATTTCGGGGAGCTAAAGCACATCCGAAACCTCAGGCGAGTGCGACTTATGTTGCTTCTACTAGGAGACAGACTGGTGGACCCGGCAGAGATGTCTGCTATTATTATGGAGAGCGTGGCCACTTTCGGAGAGAGTGCCCATTATTAGCCCAGGAGGGTGGAGCAGGTCGAGGTACAGCAGAACCTAGGCGGAGTACTGCATCTGTGTCAGGGGCGGCAGGCCCTAGAGGTGGCAGTGGTGCCACGAGCAGTTCTAGAGGGCGTGGTAGGTCATCAGGACCTCAGGCGCGAGTTTTTGCTATGACCCAGCAGGAGGCCAGATCAGCACCGGGAGTGGTGACAGGTACACTCACCATACTTGGTCACACCGTTTTTGCTTTGATAGATCCCGGGGCTACTCACTCGTTTATAGCCCAGAGTTGTAGTCTGGTTACAGAGAGGGAGATGTCTACCTTGGATTGTGCCTTAGGGGTGAGTACACCTACTGGGGAGGTGTTGGTAGTGACTCAGGTTCTGAGAGAGTGTCCGGTGATGGTAGGTGAGGTTGAGTTAGTGGCAGACTTGTTACTGCTGGATCTACGGGACTTCGATGTTATCCTGGGTATGGACTGGTTGATGAGGCATCATGCTTCTATCGAGTGTTTCGATAGGAGAGTGACCTTTCGGAGTCCAGGATTACCAGAGACCACGTTTCAGGGTGATCAGCGTGCACTCCCTACCGGAGTTATTTCGGCACTTGAGGCTCGCAAGCTATTGCGGAAGGGGTGCCAGGGTTACATAGCTCACATGGTGGATACACGTGCTACGCCAGTGAGGTCGGAGGATATACCAGTGGTGCGGGAGTTTCCCGATGTCTTTCCCGAGGAGTTGCTAGGATTACCACCTCATCGAGATATCGAGTTCACGATTGATCTTCTACTAGGTACACAGCCTATTTCACAGACTCCTTACCGCCTGACACCTGCAGAATTGAGGGAACTAAAGGCACAGTTACAAGAGTTGGTCGATATGGGATTCATTCGACCGAGTATGTCACCTTGGGGAGCGCCAGTACTGTTTGTCAAGAAAAAGGACGGAGGTTTGAGATTGTGTGTTGATTACAGACAGTTGAATAAGGTAACCATTAGGAATAAGTATACCCTACCCCAGATTGATGACTTGTTCGACCAACTGAAGGGAGCACAGTACTTTTCAAAAATTGATCTTCACTCCGGCTACCATTAGCTACGGGTCAAAGAGGAGGATGTACCCAAGATGGCCTTTCGGACCAAGTACGGTTATTATGAGTTTGTTGTGATGCCTTTTGGATTGACTAATGCCCCAGCAGCTTTTATGGATCTCATGAACCGAGTGTTCCGGTCGCACTTGGATTGTTTTGTGATTGTCTTCATTGATGACATCTTGGTATATTCGAAGAGTGCGAAGGCGCACGAGAAGCATCTGAGAATAGTGCTTAAGACCTTGAGAGAGCATCAGTTGTATGCGAAGTTGAGCAAGTGCCAGTTTTGGTTGACCAGTGTTGGATTTCTAGGACATGTGATTTCAGCCGAGGGCATCAGAGTGGATCCTCAGAAGGTTGAGGAGGTAGCAAATTGGGAACAGCCTAAGACGGTGACAGAGATCAGGAGTTTTCTGGGTTTAGCAGGCTATTACAGGCGCTTTATTGAGGGTTTTTCTATTCTTACTGCTCCGTTGACACGGCTGACTCGGAAGGGAGTTCGGTTTTATTGGGATGAGAACTGTGAGCAGAGTTTTCAGGAGCTTAAGAGGCGGATGACATCCGCTCCTGTGTTGGCCCTTCCAGACGACAGTGGGGAGTTTGAGGTTTATAGTGACGTTTCTTTTAGGGTTTGGGCTGTGTGTTGATGCAGCACGGGAAAGTGATTGCTTACGCTTCCCGGCAGTTAAAACCCCATGAGATGAACTACCCTACACATGACTTGGAACTAGCTGCGGTGGTTCATGCACTGAAGATTTGGCGACATTACTTGTACGGCGAGAGGTGCAGGATCTTCACGGACCATAAGAGTTTGAAATATATGTTTACTCAGAAGGAACTGAATCTGAGACAGCGACGAAAGCCAATGTGGTAGCCGATACGTTGAGCAGGAAGTCAGCTAGTTCTTTGTCGCATTTGAGGACCGTCCGGTTACCTTTGTTGGTTGAGCTCCGTAGACTTGGAGTAGAGTTGACTGTGGATGGTCAGGGAGCACTCCTAGCAAGTTTCCACGTGCGACCTGTTTTGATTGATCAGGTTATTGATGCTCAGTTTGAGGACCCCATTTTGGGCATCATACAGATTGAGGTCGAGGCTGGAGAGAGACAGGACTTTGAGATTCGCGAGGATGAAGCCTTGTTTAAGGATGGACGGTTGTGTGTACCCAAGGACGAAACATTGAAGAAGACGATACTGGATGAGGCTTACTGTTCAGCTTATGCGATGCATCCTGGTGGGACCAACATGTATCGTACACTTCGAGAGCATTACTGATGGTCAGGTATGAAACGTGAGATTGCAGAGTATGTCAGTAGATGCTTGATTTGTCAACAGGTGAAAGCTGAGCGGCAGAGACCCTATGGAGCCATGCAACCTTTGCCGATCCCCGAGTGGAAATGGGATCACTTGACGATGGATTTTGTATTCAAGCTTCCCAGTACACCGAAGGGACACGATGGTGTGTGGGTGATCGTGGATAGACTTACGAAGTCTGCTCATTTCTTACCAGTACGGGAGAACTTCAGGTTGGCGCAGTTTGCCCAGTTGTTTATTAATGAGATTGTTCGGCTACATGGTATTCCAGAGTCGATAGTATCTGACAGAGATCTGAGGTTTACTTCCCGGTTTTGGTAGAGCTTACAGGAAGCTTTTGGGACAAAGCTGCATTTCAGTACTGCCTTTCATCCTCAGAGCGATGGACAGTCTGAGCGGACCATCCAGATTCTCGAGGATATGATGCGAGCTTGTGTCTTACAGTTTCAGGGTACTTGGGAGTCACATTTACCTTTGATGGAGTTTTCCTACAATAAAAGTTATCAGGAGAGTATTGGGATGGCTCCTTACGAGGCTTTGTACGGGCGACAGTGTCGGACTCCGTTGTGTTGGACCGAGGTTGGTGAGAGGAGACTGACTACTTCCGAGCTGGTATACCTTACTCAAGAAAAAGTGGCACTGATCAGAGATCGACTGAAGGCAGCTCAGGTCCGACAGAAGAGTTACACCGACCGTAGGATCAGGGATCTGGAGTTTGCAGTAGGAGACTGGGTTTTCTTGAAGTTATCCCCTTGGAAGGGAATCGTACGGTTTGGCAGGAGAGGAAAGTTGAGTCCTCGTTACATTGGACCTTATGAGCTCTTGGAGCGGATTGGTCTTGTTGCTTATTGATTGGCTTTACCAGCAGACTTGGCACAGGTACATAATGTCTTTCATGTATCTATGCTTCGGAAGTATATACGGGATGATTCACATGTTCTGGAAGCACAACCTGTTGAGCTTAGGGAAGATTTGAGCTTTGAAGAGCAGCCTGTAGCGACTTTGGATCGGAAGGATAAAGTTTTACGGAGGAAGACGGTTCCCTTAGTTAAAGTCTTGTGGAGGAATCATTAGGTAGAAGAAGCTACCTGGGAACCCGAGGCCTTAATGCGTGAATAGTACCCTTACTTGTTTCACTGAATTTCGGGGACGAAATTATTTTTAGGGGGGTAGATTGTAACAACGCGTACCTTCAGGAAGGGTATAAATGTAATTTTATAAAAGATTTGTATAAACGAACGATTTTGCCCTTGTGAATAGTGTGTCAAAAGTTGACTTTTTAGTGGACTTGTGATTTTCACGTAGACTGAGGATCGTTAGATAGGTCTCGACATCCTGAGTACAACGACAGGCGGCACACTGTCATCGGACGTCGGACGAAATAGTTATGGGTCTGGAAAGTTAGAGGGCATCCATGGAATTTGGGACACGTGGTAATGCCTAGATGGTTCTAGGATTGTGTACAATGTACACGGCCACAAATTGTCCAAAATTTAACCGTGCAATTGTGCTGTGAAGAACAGAAAACAGAGAGTGAAGAAGTGAGAGTTTGTGATCGATTCAGTGTGTGGGTGAGTGTTTGGTGAGTTGTGAGAGTGACAAAGAGAAGAGAGGAAGTTGGTGACTGCGTTTTGGGAGTGAGATCGTGCAAGAAACACGGCGGTGGTGAGGCTGAGTTTTCAGGGAAAACAGAGAGATCGTGGAACAGAGGCGGTGGTTGTGGCGTGTCTTGGTTCAATCCAAGCTGAGGAGGAGTTAGGATGACCGCAGGGGACTCAGTGAGCACCGTGGCACACGGTGGTGCAGACGGCGGAGGAAGAATCGCAGGTGAGACCCCATTCCTCTATTTTTCCCGTTTGATTGTTTTCAAAAGTCGTAGACTTTGGGCTAGAGTCGAGGGTTTTGGAGGTTAGGGTGAGACTCCTGAAGGTCCTAGGAGTCGTCTAGGATGGTCACCGTGACGGGGGAAGGTCTGGGTGGCCGGAAGCCAAAACAGGGCAAACGGGCAGTTTGTTTCAGGGATGAAGACAATGGGTTTTAGGCTTCGATTTCCAAGTTTTAGGACTGGGTTTGGTTGCAGGGAACTGGACGAAGCTTCTGGGATTGGATTGGACGAAAATGGTGGAAGATTAGAGGAGAACCGGTCAGGCCGGTTCAACACAGTTGAACCGGGTTACTCGAGGTAGACGATGCACTGTAGCAGGCGCGTGAGGCCCACGCGCAGCCACTTTGGGCGGCGCGTGGGAGCGCGTGGGGAGGATTCTGAACAAACTTCCAAACATGGTTTTTGTTCTAAATGTTCTAAGGAATCCATTGGTGTAATTTTCGGGTTAATCGGACGATGTTACGGGTTAGTTCGAGGATTCGGACGGTTAGGGTTTAAGTTTAAATTATGTATAAATTCCCGGAAATTTGGGGAAATTAGGGTTAGCATATTTGAAGTGTTTGTGACCCTATTTGGTGCTTATTGACAGGACGGGAGACGCCTGGGACGGTCGAGCAACGCACGGAGCGCGATTGACACTTTCTGATTCGTGAGTGGACTCTTTCTTTGCTTATGAGCATGCCTAACAGTTTTATTTATGTTTTATGATTTTAAGTATGTTTTTATGCTTTTTGATGGTGATTATATGTGGTTGACATGTTTGCACATTTTTCGAGACATTTTCAGGTTTTCGCACGTTTTTCGAGAAAAAGCTGGATTTCTCATTTTGATGGTAAGCTTCCATGTTTTCAATCTATATTTGTTTTCTGATGGTTATAAGCGGATTATGAAGTATGATTTTCGTAATCAAGGTTTTGGTTTTAAAATCGGATTTCGAGAAACGGAATTTGGTTTTAAAGTCGGAAAAGTGGAATTCCGGATTTGGGTTCGGAATGACGGTTCTGAACGCCGGAAGGGCTTCGAACCGGGGATTTCGGATTCGGGTTTGGATATGGATTTAGAATTGATTTTAAATTGGTTTTGGATTGGATTTGCTGGATCTGGATAATGGGTTTAAAGACTCGGATTATAGTTGAAGGGGGACGGGCCCGGATTGAGTTTTAAGACTCGGGAGTTTAAAGACTCGGATATTCATGATATTACCCCCGTAGGCCTATTGAGTTTAAAGACTCGGAGTTTAAAGACTCGAATTACATTTGAGGCCTTGTTTGAGTTTAAAGACTCGGATAGACCCAGCAGGTTTGATCGGACTTTGGAATTGGTGTATTTGGTTTTATGATATGATTTTGATATACTGTTTTATGTTATGGTTTTCTAATACTTCGTTAGGCATGCATACTTTATTTTTAAAACGGAGGGTAAAAATCTTATTGTTTTTCTTAATCCTTGTTTGATTTCTAAATCGTGTTTGAAACTCTTATTTCTCTTAGTCCACTCACACTTTTTGGTTTTAACTTACCCTCTAGGTCGTGGTGATAGCGCTGGGGTGAACGTTGAGGCAGGGACCGAGGCATAGAGCTTACGACGTTCTTCCGTTGCGAGATTAGCCTAGTAGGATTTTGTGTCTGTTTTTTTTAAACTATGCTCTGAATTACAGTTGTAATATATTTCTCCCTTGTCTGATAGTTATGCTTATGGTTGTGTTGAGGTTATTTTGGTACTTTAAGTGCGATTGTCAGACAGGAGCAGGGTTCGTCCCGGGTATAGAGGTGATCTTTGGGACGGGTCCTGACACACGTGCGGCGGTTTCTGGGGAAACTGTCAACTAGGTTTTTGGTCTAGATGTTATAACGAATCTGTTGGGATTAGTTTCGGGTTAATCGGACGTCGTTTGAGGTTAGTTCGACAAGGTTGAAGGTTTAGGGTCTCGGTTCGTTATGTTTAGAAGTTCGGGAAAATTGAGGCAAATTAGGAGGACCTTCGTTAATGTGTTAGTGATGTACTTTGGTGCCTTGTGACAGGATCGGGAATTCCTGAGGAGGTCGAGGAACGTGCAGTACGTTCGGGATGCGAGTGACGTGCGCGGTAACTATGAGTGGACCCCTTCTCTATAATTCAGCATGCATAACTTCTTTTCTATAATTGTTTTATGGTTTTACATGTGATTTCATGATGTTTGAATATGCTATAATTGTTTAACTTAATTGCACGTTTTTCGAGAAAGTACGATTTTCAGCACGTTTTACGGGAATGACTTGATTTCTGCTTATGATGCTATGATTTAGGGATTTCAAACGATAAATGGTTCAATGATTATAAAGGGATTTTGGAACATGATTTCGATGATCAAGGTTTTCGGTTTTAGAATCGGATTTCGGAAAGCGGAATTTGGTTTTAAAGTTGAAAAGTGGAATTCCGGATTTGGGTTCGGAACGGTTCTGGACGCCGGAAGGGCATCAGACCGGTGATTTCGGATTCGGTTTTGGATATGGATTTAGAAATGGTTTTCAAACGGTTTTAGATTGGATTTGCTGGATCTGGTTATTGGGTTTAAAGACCCGGATATTGTGATTGACGGGGGACGGGCCCGGATTGGGTTTAAAGACCCGGATTGAGTTTAAAGACTCGGATATATTGATATTTCCCCCCGTACGCCTGTTGAGTTTAAAGACTCGGATTATTGAGGCCTGGATTGAGTTTAAAGACTCGGGAGTTTAAAGACTCGGATAGGTCCAGCAGGTTTGGTCGGATAATGATGACTGGGATTTATGTTTTATGGTACTGTTTTCATGATGCCTATTTTGTGAATTATAAATGTTTTTATGATGATTACTATGTGGTTTCCATGATGAAATTGATATGAATTATAACTGTTTTCAGAAATTGGGTTATGCATGCATGTTTCAAAATGGAGGGCTAAAACCCTGGTTTGTTATGAAAAGGTTTTTGAACTTTTATTCTTTATGGTCCACTCACACTTTCTGGTTTTTAATTGCCCTCCAGGTGGTGGAGCTAGCGTGGGGGTTGACGTTGAGGTAGCATCGGAGGCATAGAGTACTCGAGAGTTTTCCCGGAGTGTTTCCGATTTTCCGTTGTGCGTATATTCTGTGTATCGGGTTTAATTTCCTTAGTTTTGGTACTATGCTCTATGTAACTGCTGACTCTGGGATGTTTTAAATTCTCCTGCGTTTGACAATGTAGTTTTTGGTTTTTGTGAGGTTGTTTCGATCTTTCGTTTTTGGGTTGTCAGACGGAAGCAGGGTTTAGTCCCTAATTCTGGGGGATTAGGGGTGGGCCCTGACATTTGTTGTCATGGGTTTGGGGTTTGAGAGAGAGAGAGAGAGAGGGAGTTCGTGGGTTTGGGTTTTTGGGTTGCAGCAGCAAAATGATTGATAGGTCATAATTTGTTCATTTTTATCCATGATTTAATACCCTTTCACTTATGTTTTGTTAATATTTCCTTCTATGAAATTGGGGAAAATAATATATTTTGTGAGAATGTGTAGCATCAGATAGAACTTGGAATTATGAGAATTTGAGCGAAAGAATCACCTAAGTCGGAGTTGAAATGAAGAAGTTATGGTGGAAAGAAGATGGCACAGGAAAATCGGTAGCCATTTACTGAATCAAGTCTAGGAGTCATTGCGTGTTGACCTCCATTTTCGGTAAGCTCCTGCCGAATCCCTTCACTGATCTTGGCGTGCGTTTCGTAAAGGATCTTTTCCAGCTTTCGTGTGCGTTTCCTAAAGGATCCTTTCCAGCTTTGGTGCTCGTTCACCGAAAACTTACAAAGTAGGCTTGCGTCGTTGACCAATGTTTGACCTTAAAGTTTGACCACCGATTTTGGTGGTTGGCACTGAAAAAAGCTTCCTGAAGCTTTATTCCGAGTTTTAGGCTTATTTTAGGATAATTACAACTTGCTTTCATGCTTATTCTCCATATTGTATAAGGATTGTAGTCTTACTTCATTTTGTATTATTATTTTCAATTCCTTTACATGTAAGAAAGGTTTTAACAAGATTTGTTAATTTTTTAGGAAACCTTTTCCTTGTAGAATTTATTGTAAACTTCTATTTGTTTTAGGATTAATAATTCTCTTATAAATAGAGGTACTATGGTTTATGAAAAGCACTTGGAAAAAAGGTTCGAAAAGGATTACATTTAGAAATAATAAAGAGCGAAATACATTTGTCTTTTATTTTATATGTGTCTTTTATTTTGTAGTTCCTTTTTAGGTTAGGGCTTCTTGAAGTCCTAACCATGAGGGTCATTTGATGTGTTTTTGTTCTTAATTTATGTTAATATGCATGGTATGAATACGATTGTGATTACCATATTTATTTAATTAATTATTGTTGAGTGGTTACTTAATGCAATTGATTATTGGTGAATGATTGCTCGTGTGACTCGACATCATCGTGTAGTTGTTAGGACTGAATATAGTGGCTTACATCTTACCTGTAATATGATCCATGACCCCGTTGGCTTCACGAAGTTTCATAGGGTAGTGTGTGTCACGAAATTTCTCTCGATTAAATTGCGTTTGATTGTTAAAATTGAATAGACATCCCAAGGTAAATGACATGCCTAGGATATGCAAAGTTAGGAGGTATAAATGTGTAGGATGACTCAACGTCAGGGCTCCTGCACAAGCACTGGATTCATACATTCATTAATAACATAATCTTGTAAACACATTAGAGACTCAATTGGTTAGTGGTGGATTAAATGCTCTAGCCTATTATTTTTATTATTTGTTATCTTTATTTATATGTTAGTTTATTAAACCAACCACCCCCCCCCCCCCCCCCCCCCAACCCCACCCAAATCATGTGTGTTTTTTTTTCTCTATTCTTTTTAATTCTCTGTGTTAATTTATCAATCTAAATAAAAATGTGGATTAAACGCTAAGGCAAGTCCTTGTGGGATTTGACCCTTGCTTATTTGCTATACTATCTACACGATTTGTGCACTTGCAAGGTTAAACTGAATAGAATAGATTTAATATTTATTTATGTTGTCTATTTTATCCAACAAGTTTTTAGCGCAGTTGCCGAGAACTTTGTCCCTTAACGGTGTCTATATATCTTAGATTGTTTGATTAACTCATTTTGTTTGTTTTTTTAGGTACTGTTTATTGGAAGTCAACCCAATCCGGTTAGATCTTTCCTTTTTTTTTTTTTTTTTCTTATTCTTGTTTGATGTCATGCCTCAACTTTACTATTTTCATTTAATCTTTGTCTTATCACATTGAGGACAATGTTCAGTTTAGGTTTGGGGGTGTGGACTTTCATTTAAAAATTTAGAAAACTTATTTGCAAAAGGGAATTATTGACAAATAAAAATATAAATTAAAAAAAAATCATTTTTTTTTTGTGATTTTTTTAAAAAAAATCCTTAATTTTAAAAAAATCCGAATTTTTTTCACTTTTTTTAAATTCATTTCTTTTTTACTTATTAATAAGGGTGTATATGTTAAGTTGATCGTTAATGTTTTATTAAGATTATACCATATTTAATTTGAATCATAATTATGCACTTCACAATGCCATATTTATATGATTAAGTCGACAAGATGATTATGTTTAAGTGAGGTTTAGAAAATTAGCGAAGACTACCCTTGTGAGTTTTTGAGCCTATTGCCATTTTGAGAGGGATTTATTTATTTTTTCTACTCTTAAAAACTCCTCGATTTTTGTTCATAATTGTTGATCTCATTATCATTATTTGCATTGATTATTAAAGAACTAATATTTTATGTAGGTGATGTTAATTCTAAGTTTGATTTACCGTAAGAGATGATGTAGGCTATGAATGTTTTAACCCTAATTATGCCTTTATCCTACCCTTGTGTGTGCTCTATTAACCAACTTTGAAGCCAAACACATAAACCTTTTCTTTCATCACCTAAATCATAATCCACCATAAACACTTGCCCTATGTTTTGGCCATACTCTATAACTTAGGTTTGTGTTAAGGTTGCTCAAAATTGAAGATCATGAAAGAAAGAATTTTATCCAAGTTAGATAATGGTGACATCTTTAAAAGGCAATTTAGTTCAATTCCAACTACAAAAAAAAAAAAAAAAGAGAAAAGAAAGAAAGAAAAAATGTTGGAATTGTGCTGAAAGTGTGATTGATTCAAATTCAAATTTATATGTTTAATCACGATTGTTAAAACCATATGAAGGTGCTTAGAAGTGCTTAAAGTTCACGAAGAGTTCAAGTCATGATTTTTTGTGTCTTGGTACAACTTAAGTTCTTTGAAATCCATATATTTTATTCTTAACCCTAAGTCTAGTCCCATTACAACCTTAATTGAAGACCTAACGAATCTTATGAGAAATTATGCTTGGGGGTTGAGGTATGTATCTACATTCTTAATGTTCAATTCTTTTCATGAGATCTACTTTCAGAAATTATCGTTCTTTCAATTAATATTCATATGTGATTATATTTGATTTTCCTAACATAAATTCATCACATATGCTTGATTGAGTGTAAGTTTAGGATTCTTGTGTGAAATTTGAGAGTTGCCTAGTGAGGATTAGGGTCGAGGTGAAATCTTTCTAAAGCATTTGAATGTAGTTACTTTAAACTTATTTACTTGATGTTTTGGAATTCACATTTACACATGATACATTTTTGTTTACGACATCTCTTTAGTTTGGCAAAGCATGATATATACCTATATTGGTTCTTATTAATTTTCTGAAACGTTAGTTAATAAGTAAAATGTTTGTGGGTATCATGTTGTTATAACTCTCATAAGACAAAACTCCTCCTACTAGGTAAACCTAGGTAAACCTAGGGGTTTAAATGTTTTATCTTAATTAAAATTGAGACTTTTTGGTTTTTAATTTTTATTTTTGTGTTTTGTTAGAGGACTAGCAAAATATAGGCTTGGGGGTATTTGATAGGCCATAATTTGTTCATGTTTTATCCATGATTTAATACCCTTTACTTATGTTTTGTTAATATTTTGTTCTATGCAATTGGAGAAAATAATATATTTTGTGAGAATGTGCAGCATCAGATAGACCTTGGAATTATGAAATATGAGCGAAATAATCATCTAAGTAGGAGTTGAAACGAAGAAGTTATGGTGGAAAGAAGATTGCACAGGAAATTCAGTAGCCATCTACTGAATCAAGCCTTGGAGTCATAGTGCGTTGGCCTCCATTTTCGGTAAGCGCATGCCGAATCTCTCTGCTCATCTTGGCTCTCACGTTTCCTGAAGGATCCTTCCAACTTTGGCGTACGTTTCTTGAAGGATTGAAGGATCCTTTCTAGTTTTGGTGCGTGTTCACTGAAAACTTGCAAAGTAGGATTGCACTGTTGACCAATGTTCGACCTTAAAGTTTAACCACCTGTTTCTGTGGTTGACCACCGAAAATGCCTCTTGAAGCTTTGTTTCGAGTTTTAGTCTTATTTTAGGATAATTCCAACTTGCTTTCACACTTATTCTCCATATTGTAAAAGGATTTTAGTGTTACTTCCTTTTGTATTATTATTTTCAATCCTTTTACATGTAGAAAAAGGTTTTTAATTAAATTCCTTAATTGTTAAGGAAACCTTTTCCTTGTAGAATTTATTGTAAACTTCTATTTATACGAGAATTAATAATTCTCTTATAAATAGAGGTACTAGGATTTATGTAGAGGAGTTGGAAAAAAAATTCAAAAGGATTACATTCAGAAATAATAAAGAGCGAAATACACTTGTCTTTTATTTTATAGTTTCTTTTATTTTGTAGTTCCTTTTTGGATAGGGCTTCTTAAATCCCTAACCACGAAGGTCATTTGATGTGTTTTTGTTTTTGATTTATGTTATTATGCATGTTATGAAAATGGTTGTGATTACCATATTTATGTAATTAATTGTTGTTGAGTGGTTACTTAATGCAATTGATTATTTGTGAATGATTGTTCGTGTGACTGGACATCCTCGTGTAGTTGTTAACACAGAATGTAGTGGCTTACATCTTACCTGTAATCTGATCCATCACCCATTTTGCTTCACAAAGTTTCATAGGGTAGTGTGTGTCATGAAATTCGTCTCGATTATAATGCGTTTGATTGTTAAAATTGAATAGACATCCTAAGGTAAACAACATGCCTATGATATGCAAACTTTGAAGGTATAAATGTGTAGGATGACTCAACGTCAGGCCTCCTACACAGGCACTGGATTCATACATTCATTAATAACATAATCTTGGAAACACATTAAAGACTCAATTGGTTAGTAGTGGATTGAATGCTCTAGCCTATTATTTTTATTATTTGTTATTTTATTAAACCCCCGGTCATGTGTTTGTTTTTATTTTATTTCTCTTTCTTTTTAATGCTCTGTATTAATTTATCAATCTAAGTAATAATGTGGATTAAACGTTAAGACAAGTTCTTATGGGTTTCGACCCTTACTTATTTGCTATATCATCTTCACGATTTGTGCACTTGCAAGGTTAAATTGAATAGAATAGATTTCATATTTATTTATGTTATCTATTTTATCCAAAAATGATCGAAGAAGAAATGAAGAGGAAGAAGAAAGGGAAGGGTCGCAGCTATATTAGTTGTGCGGACTTTTCCCGACGATATTATTTACCGGGCAAGTTTTAATGATCCAACGGGCAAAGGTGGGCAACAATTTCAATTTTTTGCGAAAAAAATTGGAGCAATTTTTGAATTTTCACAAAATAAAAGTTTGCCCGACGAAGTCCATACATCCGTCGGGCAATGTCTATAGGGTAATTATTTATGGCTCGATTGGTAGGCAAACGAGTGAATTTAAATGATCAGATCGTTTACTTGATCATAAGACGTGTCTAGACCTCAGCCGTCGAAAATCGTGCGATTTCAAGGATTTAAAGTTGTCAGAACATGAACAAATGTTTTTTTACCATCAATTCGTTACGCACTGTTACCTAATCTCGAAACTTTCAAATTCCCTAATTTTTCGCGTAGATGATCTATGAGTTTAGCTTACAAATCTGGACTGTTGGATTGGTTAGACTATTAAAGGAAGTTATTGAAAATCATAAAACAACTATTCATTAACACTTAGAAACATCTGAAGGAAGCTTCAATATTCAATTCGATTTTTTAGTTTGATTGATATTCAAACGAATGAATTTTAATAATCAGACATTTCAATTTGTGGTAGAACATGCCTAGAATTCACCCAAAAAAAATCGTGAAGTTTCCAGGATTTAAACTGTCATATTAACAACAAACGTTTTGTTACTATCGATTCGTTACGCAACCTTATCTAATCCCGAAACTTCCAAATTCTCTTTCATGAAGATGACCTATGAGTTTGGCTTATAAATATGGACGACTCCCCTTGCACGATATTGTTCACTTTGGGCTCATCCCTCACGGTTTTGTTTCTAGGAACTTACGCGCAACTTCCAGTAGGTCATCTATTCTAAGATTTCTCCAATCTAAACTTGCTTAATTTTGGAGTTCCAACCAAACCCAAAGCCAATGAGCCCCCAAAAGGCCTTGTGCTAGGAAGATACGTGCCTAAACATATAAGGCACTTCACCTTTCCCTCCCTGAGCGATATGGGATTAATCACCGTTCTTCCCAAGACATGGTTTTTAAAATCCACTCCCCTTGGGCCCAGCGTCCTTGCTGGAACACTTCCGGTCAGGTTTCAACTCTGATACCAAACTGTCACGACACGAATAACCTTGCACGATATTGTTCACTTTGGGCCCAACCCTCACGGTTTTGTTTCTAGGAACTCACGCGCAACCTCTAAATAGATCACCCATTCTAAGATTGCTCCAATCCAAACTTGCTTAACATTGTAGTTCCAACAAAATCCAAAGCAAGTGAGCTCCCAAAATTCCTTGTGCTACGAAGATACGTGATTACACATATGACAGGACGCACCTCCAATCCCCCTGGATTAAGGGATAAGTCCTGCTCCCGTCTAACTTACGCATGACACGAAGGCTAAACTGACGTCTAACCTCCATGTGACACGTAAGTCGGACAAGGGATTATTCAACGCACCGCTCCAAACTTTCGGACTTCCCAGAACGCGCATACTCTACTATGGTTCGCGTATGTGATGTCTCCGTCTCTCTCGACCAACAGCCCGCACCGCAACAACCTGGATGGTATCGAAAACATGAAAAGACTGTGAGTGGACAAAAATAAATAGTAATTTCTGAAAATAGTTTATGAGCAAAGTACATTTACATTTATACCCTCCATTTAAAAAAAAAATGCATGCATATCAAACCCATTTCTTAAAACCATTCCATATTCAAGTTATTCAAACCATTTAAGAAACACCAAACTCATTTTCCTTTTCTCAAATCCTGGGCCTCAGCCCAAAACCATCAAAAGCTGTATCATCCGGGTCATTGCTTAAAACATCGGAAAACTAGTATTGAAAACCAGCATTGACAAGTCTCAGTTAAATCCAAAACACATTTGAAAATACATTTCCATCCATCGAACCTGTTGGATCTATCCGAGTCTTTAAACTCCCGAGTCTTTAAACTCAATCCAGGCCTCAATATAATCTGAGTCTTTAAACTCAATAGGCCTACGGGGGAAATATCAATATCTGAGTCTTTAAAATCCCGAGTCTTTAAACGCAATCCGGGTCTTTCAACCCAATCCGGGCCCGCTCCCGTCATAATCATATCCGGGTTTTTAAACCCAATAACTAGATCCAGCAAATCCAATCCAAAATCATTATCCATTTCCGAATCTGAATCTGCAATCTCATCAGGATCCCGAATCCAAACCCAGAACTCATATCCATAACTGTTTCCAAATTCGAGTCCGATCCCATCATTCCGTAAGCTAGCATCCGGAATAACCATTTCGGACCTAAATCTGGAAATCCACTTTCAAGTTCTTTAATCGAATCCAGAATCGTGATTCCGAAATCCAATTCAAAAACCCGAAATCTCGTTCTGTAAAACCACGTTTCTGAACTGGGCTTCAAGCCCGAAATCACTTTCCAAAATTCATTTTAAATCTTTGAAATCAAATCGTCTAAACCATGGTCAAATCACAACATCGATTGAAATCTCGTAAAACGTGTAATAATCTCGAAATCGGTGCAAAACTGTAAATCATCAAGATCATAAGTAAAATCATAGGATCACATATAGAAAACATATAAAACATATATGCATGCATCATAAGTTTGAAAGCAAAGTCCACTCACAGACCATTACGCCGCTGCCTCGATATGCGTGCACGTACGCTGTTCTCGGCCAAACCACTATCACCGGCTTTCCCGAACTTATCGAAATCCCATAATAAGGTCACTAACTGTTTCACAATGTTTATACTAAAGACCCGTGGACATCCCGAAACATATCGAGATGATGTCCGATCGACTCGAAACCAGTCTTAAAATGTTTGTTACATGGATACGATAAAAAGTCATGTTGACAAATTCCCCCATGAACAGTGCCACGCGCCCTCACGCGCCTCCCAATTGGGCTGCGCGTGGGAGTGGGAGCCTCAGCAATGTTCATCGTCTTCCTCAAGTCGACCGGTCTGAACCGGTCTGCAAATTCGGTCCAATCTTGAACCGGCGCTCACGGTTTTCCCTCGTTTTTCCATGATTTTCAATTCCAGTTGCCTATTAGCTTCGTCCCATTCAGTATAATCAATTTAATTAATTAAAACACGACTTAAAGGCCTAATTATTACCTTTACGAGTCCTCATTCAAAACCTGCCTGTTCGTCCATGCCTCTGACTAGTACAGACCGTCTCTGGTCATTGTCTCAAGCTCGATCGATTCCTAAAAATGTCATGAACATCATCCCATTCATTAATTTGATCAACCATCACTGCAGCAAGAAGTTCCATTTTTGAATTTCACGGCCTTACCTCGTTGGTTTCACGGCCACCGTTCACGGTGAGCCACCATTCCAGGTTTAATCGATTCCTAAACACCCCAGAAACATCATCCAATTAGTCAGTTGTGCTCTGTAGCCCTGTGTTTTGATTCCACCAATTCGAACTGAAACAAAGAACTCACGGTTTCACGAGTTCCCCATCTCCTCACACCGGCTAGAGCCATCGTACCAGCACGAATCCTCTCGTCTCACCTTCCTCTGACCTCCCTTAACTTATTTGTTTTACAAGAGCTCTCCAATTATTGAGATTTGGAGGGAAATTCTGGGTTGGGTCCTCTCTGTTTTCTTGTTTCTGCTCAAACCGTGCACAAACATTTAACCCGTTTAAACTGACTTGTGCAAGGTTCTACCACCATCAAAAGAAGGACAGGTGTCCACTTCTCTGTTGTTAGAACTCCCCAGAACAACCAAGTGTCCTGATATCACTGGGCACACATTCCAAGATAACAAAATGACTAAAATGCCTCTTGCCACACAAATGACCATTTTGCCCCTCGTGTTCCTAGACCTGTAACTTTGTCGTCCGAACTCCAATCGACATGTGCTGCCTGTCGTTGTATTTTTGAAAAGTCCATGTCGTACGAAAAGTCAACAAATTGCCCCTTTTAAACCAAATTACCAAAGTACCCTCGAACTTCCGAACATCATAACTTCCTCCTCGGATATCGTAATCGGACGTGCCACTTGTCTATGAACTCGTGACGTCCCGACCTACGTCACGGTCATCGATCAAAGTCCATTTGACAGGCCAAACAAAAAATCAACATTTTGCCCAATTCTAGGGGCAAAATCGTCATTTCGCACCGTCCGTCCGAACCCATCCAACTAATTACCGATTAACTTTACTAATCCGTCATTAACCACTAATCTAATCCCAGTTTCCGGGACGGATCGTTACGCATTTAAGAAACTTCACCATTCTCGCCCCGAGCGATGTGAGATTGTTCACCGTTTTTCCCAAAACACGGGTCTACACGGACTATTAAAGAAAATGATTGAAAATCATAAAATTACCATATTCATTAACACTTAGAAACATTTGAAGGAAATTCAATACTCATTTCAATTTTTTGGTTTGATTGATATTCATACTAATGAATTTGAATATTCAGACCATTTAGTACATGATAGGACGTGCTTAGATCTCACTTGTTAAAAACCGCGAGGTTTCACGGATTTAAAGCCATCAGACCAAGATCAAACATTTTGTTACCATCGATTCGTTGCGCACCGTTACCTACTTCCGGAACTTAAAAAATTTCTAATCTCAATGATCTATGAGTTTGGCTTATAAATATGGACGCTTGGATAAGTCAGACTATTAAAGAAAACTATTGGAAATCGGAAGTAAAAATCACTCATTTTCGCACTTTGCTCGACATAGGTGTACTTTCACTGGGCAAAGTGCTTGTTTCACTTTTGCTCTACCAAGACATATTCACCAGGAAAACGTGACAGGATCATCCCCAATTTTTGTGAAAATCGGATCGGTACTGCTCCAGTTTGACAATTCTTGTCAAACAAGGGATTCTACCAGTTTTATGTATGTCCATATCTTATTAAATTAACCAAATTAAATCTACCTTTGCGGGCTTACCGCCCATGTCCAGCCCACTAACCACATCAAGAAGTAGAGTCTTTGCTATTTTAAATTGTCCGAGTCTCAACCTTTTATTATTGACCAACCAAGAACACATACCATTAAACGTAATCATCATCAATATCAAGGAGTGTAATACCATGAAATATCTATAAGCATATATATGTAACACTCCCATACTAATTTCTTGTAAATTCCCTTAAAAATATACTTGTTTTTAGAGCCTTTGATGATCAATTTAACCCTTACTTTACATACTTGTATCTCCGTTCACGATAACTGTTATAATTTTTTATTACCCAAGTAATATGATAATTAAACAACCTTCTCTTATAAATATATTGCTACCATAATATAAATATAGTCAAATCCGTTCCAAAATAAAATGGTTTATATTATAGACGTGCTTAACAACATAATCACACATTCTTAGTACTATTACTATACTTAAGACTTACTTCTTCAATTTATTCAAATTAAACTTAAATTTAAAGCATATACATAATATATTGGAAATTCAAAAACATCGTCATTGTTCTCCAATTTATATTACAAGGAAATAACCAACTAACCATATAACAAATATCACAACAACTTGTACATACTAATGACTTAGCTAATTCAACTTCTAATCTTATGCACAAGTCCATAATCCTTCATACGTCCATAAATCCTTCTGTTTATTATAGTTTATTGTAAAACTCCATTCATATCCACAACATCACTATAATTTTCTTTTCCTAATTTTCTCATATTAAACCATATTAATCTTGGATTTATAACATAGTATAAACTATCTCATACTTAGAAACATACACAGATGATATCCAACTTGCTCAAACTTTATACTAATAAATTCAAAATTTCAAGATGAGTAATTTTTATGTTGATCGGAACCCCAGAAATTGCCGCACCCACCCTCACGCTTCGGTGTGGTTCTCTGCACGTGGGGGCCATGCACCAACATCAGTCGCCGTCTACCTCCAGACGACCCGTTTCACTGTAATTCGGGTCGTTCGATCCGCGGTCACGGCCCGATTCAAAAACCACCATTTCTTCGCTATTTTTCACATATTATACTTCCAATTCTGTCTAATTGAATCCAGAAGAGAATCTCGAACATCAAAACCAAGTAAAACTCACCTTAACACACGGTACAACACCATGAACTTTATGCTAAGGTTCTCCATCCACGTAGAGGACCTTCCCTTGTCCAAACTTGAATCTTTCTACCTTAAATTTATCGTGAGACGTCCGGGAGTCGTTATCATGTTATTTCCCAAGTTTCATGGCTTAAAATCCTTAAGCTCGAAGACAGGAACTTAAGGGTTCCTTTTTTCTCCTCACAGTTTTCTCCTAGACTCCCACATTTTTCCTCGCCTCTTCCTTCCTTCTTTCTCTCTTTCTTTTATTTTCTTTCTTTCTGGATGTCTCTGCTCTTTCCTCCACGAGTTTGGTTGGTTGGTATTTTTCTTCCTTTTTGGTTCACCACCACCAATTCCCCCCTTAACACACACACCCTTCAAATAAGTGTCTAAGGCGGTGGGAAAGACTTGGGAGGGAAGAATCATGAGAAGCCTAGAACATTCTAGGTCTTTCTTACAAAATGATCAAAATACTTTTTATATGCAAAATTACTAAAATTCCCTTACTCATTCTTAACCCATAACATATATATCCGAATTCCTTTTTTGGTGTGCCACCTGTCTACAAACTCAGGGGCTCGAGACCTTCGTAAAGGTACTCACAAAACTTTTAGAAGGTCTCCCAATAAAAAAAGTCAATATTTTGTCCCTATAGAGGCAAAATTGTCATTTTCATTTTCTTGAATTTACAGGGTGTAACAATCTACCCTCCTTAAAAAAATTTCGTCCTCAAAATTTTAGAACAAATCCAATCTTATATTCATACTTTAATTTGGACAACTAAGTCGTTTAAGAGGAAGAAATCTTCCGATTTTTAATGTGAACACCACTAGTAATCGTCGTAAGCATTGTGCACAAACCACCACAACAGTTACACATGATCAACCTATATTTAATGTCCAATATCAATCACCATAAATATCATGGTCTCAACACATCATATCATACCGTTGTTATGCTTATATCATTACATGGTCGTACATATCATTAGGACATGTCAACATCCTATTTCCTCACAACATAAGATTCTATATGATATAATAGCATCATCATTTCATCATATTGATATAATCACATACCCATAATTACATGACCATCAAACATCACACGTCAAGCATTTACCATTACATTTTCACCACACATAATACCAATATTATTAGATATAAGGTAGTTTTGCATATTAACTTTAGGGAAACCTTCTCACATTCAAGACAACTTCAATCTCATACCATACTTTAGCCCAACATCGTTTAGAGTAATTCTCGTAAAAAATTGTTTTCCAAATAATTTCATCGAAACCTCCAAAAACCATATAAAATTTTAATTAAGTCAGTATCGTAGAAATCATACCATAAACCTTTAAAACCCGAAATTATGTATGCACACAAGAATGGAAAGTCCGCTCACTGATTCTCATATCTATTTTTAGGACAACTAATATCGTGATCCTGTATAGTCTTAGCTTATTTTCCACCAAGTCATAACCATACTCAATCAGTTAATATCTCAAATACTATGTGTAGGCCACCACTACAATCATTATCTAGTACCAAACGTCATTCAGAAAAATAGTCCCCCAAGGTATTTCTGCACATCACTTAGGAATCAGAGCTTAGCTCGACGTCCGAGTGTAACCTCACTTAGGAATTGGAGCACTACTCGACGCTTGAGTGAGAATTGACCCAGTAATCGGAGACTAAATCGACATCTAAATCAGTATTCTCATACCCGTTTCAGAAACCGGAGCCCAGCTCGACGTCTGAGGGCTGACCATACAATACCAGTGACATGGCCCATCCCTAAATTTCGTGAGGAATTGGACAGGTCATGCTCCCGTCTTACAATCCTTGTCAAACAAGGGATTTTTCAACCTTTGATCTTATTCTTATTTGTCACTTAACCAAGCAAAATCTACCTCCTATGGGGCATCGCCCACATCTAGCCCACTTGTCTCGCTAAGAGATGGACATTGTTTACAAATATACTTTTCAAAATTTTCTGTTTAACAACCTTCCCCTTTGCCAATAATATAAATTAGCTAATACTCATATATAATCAAATGCCAAATGCAATATCCCTTATTCCTATGAATATCTCTTAATTTCCAAAATAAGACTTACATTTACTATTCTCACCCCTTGCATAAGTAACCCAATTTATACACAACATAAATTATAAACCTAACATTTTACATAAGGATACTAATTTCTTATAAACTCACAAGCATTTCTTTCCCTCATTTTCTTGGTTTGTATGAATTTATTTTCTATTCTTGATTCTTATTAACTTGTTGATGCATGACTTCTAGCATCCGTTGTGTTAAGTAAAAAGTTTGTGGGTATTGTGCTACTATAACCCTGAGGAGACAAAACTCCTCCTACTAGGTGAACCTAGAGGTTTAAATGCTTATCATAACTAGATCGAGTCTTTTATTTTGTTGTTTTGCTAAGGGACTGGCAAAAGATAGGTTTGGGGGTATTTGATAAGTCACAAATTAAGCATCATTTCAACGTTATTTCTTATCCCTTTTACTTATCTTTTGTTTATAATCATTCAAACAATAGGAGAAAACGATCTCTTTTGTGAAGTTTGTGCAGATTGCTTAGTTGAGGTTTAAATCATGTTTTGTAATGAAATGTGATGTTTCTAAGGCTAAATATTTAAGGACTCATCAAGGACTCATAAAAGGCCTCATAATCTCCCATTTACATGACCAAGATCCACCAAGACCCTAAAAGTCATGGCCTAGCCCCTAGAAGCTCACAAAATGCGGTAAAGGGTGTTTTAGGGGGTTTACTTGTGCATCAAGCAACTTTGAACAAATTTTCCTACCTTTCTCAATTAGGAATGACATGGATTGACTTGGATAAGAAGACTTAATTATATTCCTAATCAGATCTTGAAGTTAAAGAGGAAAGAAACAAGGAAAACGAAGTTTCATGGAAATTAAGAAACCATCTTGTACATGACTAGGGTTAATTAATTTCCCAAGCCGCAATTTATCATGTTTCCTTTATTTTAGGATAATGTAATCTGATTTAGGATAGCATTAAATGAATTCCTAGTCAAAGATAAAGTCAAGAAGTGAAAAGAAGGAAGGAAAGGGACTCCTTGTACAAGAAGGACACAAAAAACGGCTAACTACGGTTTTTTCACAAAAACAAGGAGTTTTCCTCCTTGTTCTGGGCCTGTTTTCCCTTTTCATTGAGGGAGATGTTAGTGCAGGTGTTTGGGGTTATAAATAGATGTTTTCTCATTGTTTTTGGACGTCCAATTTACCTCCTAATGTAACGACCTGTCCCAAGTATCGGTATTTAATATTATTTAATTATGATTTAGAATGACTAATCTAGGATTAGTTGAGTGATTTCGGATGAATCATGCAAAATGACCGTTTTGCCCCTAGGCGTGGGCAAAACGTTGACTTTTAATTCGAACGGTCAAATGGACTTTGACCAATGACCGTGACGTAGTTTGGGACGTCACGAGTTCATAGATAGGTGGCACGTTCGATTCTGACGTTTGTAGTGAAAGTTATGATGTTCGGGAGCCCATGGGCATTTTCGTAATTTGGACTAAATTAGGGGAAATGTTGACTTTTTGATCGAGTGGTCCGATGGCCGAGGGCCAAGGACCGTTAGGAAGGTCTCGATGCCCTGAGTCCGTAGACAGGCGGCACGCGTCGATTGGAGTTTGAATGACCGAGTTACGGGTCTGGATGCGTAAGGGGAATTTTGGTAATTTCCTGCACAAGGGCAGAATAGTAATTTCACCGTGCACTGTGGATCAAACAGCCGTGAAAATGGGATGTTTGTGCGATCTGTTCCATGGATTGTTTATCATTAATGGACTGGTTATGGGGCAGCCTTGAGGTGTTGTTGCACATGGGAGGAGCTGGCCACTGATTGCACACACATGGGCACTGATTTTCTAATGGTTTCGGGGCAGTGCAGGAGGCTTTACATAGAGGACTGTGTGGTGCTGTGGGGCACTTTTAATCACTAAATTGGATTAAAGGGAATGTGAGTGAGTTGTGAGGATCACTCTGAGCTTGTATGGCTGTCGAATTGGAGAGAAAACCGTGAGAAACCATTTCGGGTTTCTTGGAGAGAAAATCCAGAATTTGATTTCTGAGCATTGTTGGACCAAACCAAGGACGGGTTTAGCTTTCTGGGAGTGTCTGGAGCTCAGCCATATCATTTTCGAAGGGAACCAGCCACGGCTGAGCTGGGACGGTGGCCACTTTTTTAGGGAAACACAGTGTTGAGGACGACGACTTCCAGGTGAGCTTTTGTTCAATTGGTTATGTTTTTGGGTTCGTTTAGATCCTAGTATACTTCCTATGAAGTTAATTTGATAATGGTTTGGAAAACTCAGAGTTTGGGTGATCGACCCGTTTGGGTGATCACGGGTCGTGGGCCTGATTTTGGGACTGTTTTAGTGAATCAGGGACATGGAACTTTGATTAGATAGTTGAGGAATGTGAAGGAATCAAAAACGGAAGGAATCGAGGTCGAGTTAATGGTTATCTAATCGGGTTGGAATCGCAGGTATCAGACCCGTTTACCAGAGAAACGGGCGAGGACGATCACTATAGCAGTCACTGTAGTAGGCGGGTGGCTTTCACGCGCAGCCACTCACGGCGGCGCGTGACGGCGCGTGGGCATGAATCTCGAGGTGAGGTCAACATGACTGTTGTCCTATACAATGTAACGAAAATTTTAGGATTGGTTTCGTGTCGATCGGATCCCGTTTCGATATTGTTCGGGATGTCCGAAGGTTTTAAATCCAGTTTTAAAATACTTAAAAATTCGAGAAAATTATGGGACTTTAATAGGATGTTAATGAAGGGGTTAGTAACCCTCTATTGTGATTTGGACAGGATTGGGAGTCCCGGTGATAGTGGCGTGGCCCAGGAAGGCCTATGGCACGCATATCGAGGCGCTCGGTTAAACGGTCTGTGAGTGGACATTGGTTTTATAAATTTGATGCATGCATAACTGTTTCATGATTGTTATAATTGTGATTTTATGGTTTATTTTGGATATCGGTGAATTTATATGATTTCACGCATTTCGAGGCGATTTACGTGTTTTCACGTAAATCGAAGTTTCTGGATTTGCACTGATTTCCATAATTATGGTTCGGATATGATTTCATGAAACGGTTACAGATTTGATAAAGTGGATTCGGGCCAGGGGCCCAATTGATTTAAGAAATCGGGCCAGGGGCCTAGTTGATTTGAGAAATCGAGCTAGGGGCCTAGTTGACTTATCGGGCCAGGGGCCCAGTTGATTTATATATGTGATTTCGGGTCGGGGACCCTAAAATGGAATTGAATAAATGATTTCGGATTTGATAATCAACTATTTGGACTTATGACAGTTTTATGGAAATTTGGGGCAGGGCCCTTATGATATTTTGGAAATGAATAATAAAATGTGTTCCATAAAACCATCTCGATACGAGGATATATATTGGTCTCCTCTAAGTGTCGGGGACACTGGAGAAGTCACAGTGCATTGTCTGCGAAGGGTCATTGTACGGAGCAGCCGGACCGTATAGTGATCCAGGAGCAGGATTGCTATCATTAGACGTCAAGAACGTCAGACATCGGGGATGTCAGAGATATGGACCCGGTGAGACCCAGGGAAGCACGCGTTGCTTAATACCGTGAGATATGACGTCGGGGACGTCAAGCGTCAGGGACGCTAGGCATCGGGGATGCCGGAGATGGAAAAATAATAAATGTATCTTACTGGAATTATGAAATAACTCTTGGATTGACTTTTGGGATTTGAAACTATGCTTGGGTTCCCGGGCTAAGGCCCTAATGGTTATTTCTAAATAAATATGTGGTTATTGGTTTTTGGTGCATGCATATGTTTTTACTGAGGGGCATAAATTTCTTATAAGTGTTTTAAACAGACTTGTTTATTTTCGTCCACTCATAGCTTTTGTTTTTAATGCCCTTCAGTTTGATTCCGGAAGCGACTGCAGCAGAGACTGGGACATCGCACACCTCCTCCATCGATCCTTGCATACTCTGGAAGCTCGTTTGGGCAGTGGCAATAGGTTATCCCTTGTCTGACACCTCTGGTCAGACGGGAGCATGATACATTCCACGGTAATCCCCGGGGGATTGGGATGGGTCGTGTCAAGTGGTATCAGAGCAGGTTTTGCTCTTTTGTGCTCGAAGGACGAGGGTGTGATGTCTCTTTGGGCTGCAGTTCCGTTGTCAACCTGATAGATAGTTTTGGGTTTGAGTAGTGGATAATCTATGTTTGGCCCGATACGCCGTGCGTTAACATGTTTCGACCCAAGTGGGGTTGTTTGTGATTAACTGGTATGTGGGACCGTCGGTTCGGTCATGTGATGACGGATTGTTGTGCTACTGGGCACAGCTGGGTTCAGGGAACCCAATTTGAATAATGATATGGAAATGCGAAACTCAGTTGAGTAATGGTCTAAAATGCAGACCCCAGTGGTGATGGCTAGGGTAAGAGATGTTGGTGCATCGGAGTTAGCCGATGACCTACGTGGTGGTACCCACGTTGAGTTGGCGATTGGATTGGATTTGACGTCTATACAATGTCAGGACCGCGGAGTCGGTCAGGTTGAGTATTTTACTGCAGAAGGCAGTTGGGTTCGGTGGAACCCTAGGGTGTGATCTTGGAACCCTAAATTATAATTGATGGACAGGAAAGTGAACTTTAATTGGGAACTTGTGCTGCGACGAGCGGCGAAGGTCATGGATGACCATGTGGATGACTCTAGTGAGTCTAGTCAGGATTATGGGATTCGATCTACGGATACAGTTATGAGATAAATTATGGAATTCCGTGTTGGATCGAATAATAGTTGAGGTATGGATACGGATCTTGACAGCGATGACTGTTGGTCGACAGTTGTGTCCAGATGAATGGTTATCGAGGGTATTTAGTGTGGTTTTAACACTTGAGGATCAGGGGACGTTCATTATCCTGATGTGCGGATGGTCAAATTGGAGGTACCCATAGTCGTGGGGTACGAGTGGTGATACGGGATCGTCGTTCGGTATGAACGGAGATCCAGGGTATCAACTTTGCATACAGTGTGCTAGCGTGGATGTTCGTGTGCTAGTGTGGATGTATGGATGCCTGTGTGTTGAGGCAAGTGTCGGTGATACTAGCGTTGGTGCTAGTGTCAGTGATTGTGATGACGATGAGCCACAAGTTGGGGTGTGACTCCGTCATGCTGGACATATGATTGGTATCTGCAACTCAGTGGTGGTTGAGTCATGGACTGGATAGGATCAAGTGGAGGTTGTGACGTGTTGGGATGAGTCCCAACAGTTATGAGATAACAAGTGACGAATGGATAAAAAAGGTATGATTGAGACTTGAGGAATCTAGGGACGATGTTCCCTACGTCATGAGAATCAGTGGATTTGGGGAGTTGTTGTCAACTCCGAGATTGGTAAGATTGCTTACCTCTAATATCCCCAGAAAGTACAAGGAAATTACTGGGAATGGAGAATACGGGGAAAACCATTTGTGGTATTGATGTGGGATTTTGTGATTGTGAATCACGTGGAACCTGAGGATTGAACCTGCAAGGTTGAGATGTGAGACGAAGGCAGTAAGGTATGCACATCCAGAAAGAGTTGAGAAATTCCCGTTCAGAATCGGGGTGTGTGCATAAATGATTATTAACGGACGTGAGGTCCGAGTAATGGATTGATTTTGGACACGTGTTTGTCCAAGTAAGGCGAGGATGTGGGCAGTCCAGTAGTTGGACTTGACATCTTATTGGGAGCATGTCTGTTTCCAACATGGTTGGAACTCCCGATTCGGGGAGAGTTGTGATTGGGAGACGAGAGGAGTGCTCGTTTCCTCATTGGTGATAGGTATCCTGAAGTCATTGGGGTTGACTTCTTGTTTTCTATCTTGGCGGACGTTGATTATTGCTACCAGTACGTTGAGCGTGTATTGGTGGGTGGACCCATGTTTGGCATGGGGTCATTGGACACAAGAAGTTGTGTATGATTTTGGATTTGGTGGTGAAATGTGAGGTCATCATTCCCACCAGGGGAAATCTAATGAAGGATTCAATGAGGTGCAAGACCCTACGATCAGTTTTCTGATGGATTGTTATCCACGTGAGCATGTGTGGATCCTAGGTGGATCTGAATTGTGATGTCATGGACTTTGGGCATGGTGACGATCTAGGATCGTGATGTTACTTGCCGGGTGACGTAGTGATGGATCTGGATCGTGGTCTTGATGATCCAAATAGGTGGAGAGTTTATCACTCTTACCTTGGTATGTGATTTGTAAATGACGGGACTGAACTTCTTCTCGAATGAGTCCCATATGGTTTGTTACTCAAGTGAGTAGGTTTCTGAAGTGGTCGGATTTTGTCAACCGTAGACGTGTGGATATTGGGATTGGCTTACCTATGAGGTCAATCGAGTGTTTTGAGCAGGTAACCGATAGGTTCGGTTTCGGTACGTCTTGGTGGACGTAAACGAGATTTTGGATTTTGGAATCAAATTTTTGGGTGACGATTCAGGATTCGATTTCGAAGCTTGAAAATGGGTTACCGGATTTGGGTGCGGAATGATTATTCCCATGCTAGCTTACGGAATAATGATTTCGGATTCGAATTTGGAAATGGTATTGGGTCGGAGTATTGATCTGTCTGGTATAGTATCTGACAGATGGACTCTAGAGTAATTAGAACGTGTTTGGCCACAACCTAGGTGGTTGTAGGAGGATTGATACTGGATAGGCTGAGTGGTGCCTAGTGACGGTACATGAGATGTATCAGTGGTGTGTGATTAAACGTGTTGGTAATCGGCTTGGTTCCGACACCATTGGATTTGGTGGTGGGTGTGTACTGGACATTGAGTACTATGCACTGGGCAGAGTTATTCTTGTTGGGTTCAGCGATTTTATGAGCATGCGCTCTTAGCCACGGATGGCTAGTGGAACCCTAGTATTGAGATGCGTGATCACTGCTGGGCTGGTATTCATTGTGTTCCAGTTACAACACTTGATTGAGTAAGTTGACGGTATACGTACACTCAGGATAAGTGAATTGGTGGTCTGAGTAACCACGAGTAGCCTTACGGGATGTTATCACGCCGAGATATTGCCGGCGTCATGGTTCGCTGATGGAGTCGGCGGTTATGGACATTGAGATTGATATGTGTCGCAGGATTGGGCTTGCCCTGCGAATTGAGATCATGTGGTTGATCTTACGCTACATTGAGGGTGATGTAGTACAAGGTGTTGTCACTGATTAGTCGATGGTTGGAGCCTTACCAGGGTGGTAATGCTTAGTGGTGACAGTTTGACTGAAGGTGTCAGCATGGACTGACAGGTGTGTTTTGGTGACTCCTAGGAGGGAGCAGACGTCTTATAGATTGATGATTGAATGAAACCGACAAGCTGAAGGGGTCAGCTAAATGGTAAATTAACAAGGATCAGGTGATCAATTTCACTCGCAGTGTCGAGTATGGTCGGTACGGTGAGAGACCGTGATGGGACGTCTGAGTTCAGATGAGCTTTGTGTTGGTTAGTGGGTGTACAAGTGTACACAGATGTGTGACCAAATTGATTTTCCACGAGGTGGATATGGAATAAGGATAATGGTAATTTCGAGGACGAAATTATTTAAGGAGGGAAGGTTGTAACGACCCGTCCCGAGTATCGGGATTTAATATTATTTAATTATGATTTAGAATGACTAATCTGGGATTAGTTGAGTGATTTCGGACGAATCATGCAAAATGACTGTTTTGCCGCTAGGTGTGGGCAAAATGTTGACTTTTAATTCGAACGGTCAAATAGACTTTGACCAATGACTGGGACGTAGTTTGGGACGTCACGAGTTCATAGACAGGTGGCACGTTCGATTCCGACGTTCGTAGTGAAAGTTATGATGTTCGGGAGCCCATGGGCATTTTTGTAATTTGGACGAAATTAGGGGAAATGTTGACTTTTTGATCGGGTGGTCCGATGGCCGAGGGCCAAGGACCGTTAGGAAGGTCTCGATGCCCTGAGTCCGTAGACAGGCGGAACGCGTCGATCGGAGTCCGAACGACCGAGTTACGGGTCTGGATGCATGAGGGGCATTTTGGTAATTTCCTGCACAAGGGCAGAATAGTAATTTCACCGTGCACTGTGGATCAAACAGCCGTGAAAATGGGATGTTTGTGCGATCTGTTCCATGGATTGTTTATCATTAATGGACTGGTTATGGGGCAGCCTTGAGGTGTTGTTGCACATGGGAGGAGCTGGCCACTGATTGCACACACATGGGCACTGATTTTCTAATGGTTTCGGGGCAGTGCAGGAGGCTTTACACAGAGGACTGTGTGGTGCTGTGGGGCACTTTTAATCACTAAATTGGATTAAAGGGAATGTGAGTGAGTTGTGAGGATCACTCTGAGGTTGTATGGCTGTCGAATTGGAGAGAAAACCGTGAGAAACCATTTCGGGTTTCTTGGAGGGAAAATCTAGAATTTGATTTCTGAGCATTGTTGGACCAAACCAAGGATGGGTTTAGCTTTCTGGGAGTGTCTGGAGCTCAGCCATATCATTTTCGAAGGGAACCAGCCACGGCTGAGCTGGGACGGTGGCCACTGTTTTCAGGGAAACACAGTGTTGAGGACGACGACTTCCAGGTGAGCTTTTGTTCAATTGGTTGTGCTTTTGGGTTCGTTTGGATCCTAGTATACTTCCTATGAAGTTAATTTGATAATGGTTTGGAAAACTCAGAGTTTGGGTGATCGACCCGTTTGGGTGATCACGGGTCGTGGGCCTGATTTTGGGACTGTTTTAGTGAATCAGGGACATGGAACTTTGATTAGATAGTTGAGGAATGTGATGGATATGATTTCATGAAACGGTTACGGATTTGATAAAGTGGATTCGGGCCAGGGGCCCAATTGATTTAAGAAATCGGGCCAGGGGCCTAGTTGATTTGAGAAATCGGGTCAGGGGCCTAGTTGACTTATCGGGTCAGGGGCCCAGTTGATTTATATATGTGATTTCGGGTCGGGGACCCTAAAATGGAATTGAATAAATGATTTCGGATTTGATAATCAACTATTTGGACTTATGACAGTTTTATGGAAATTTGGGGCAGGGCCCTTGTGATATTTTGGAAACGAATAATAAAATGTGTTCCATAAAACCATCTCGATACGAGGATATATATTGGTCTCCTCCAAGTGTCGGGGACACTGGAGAAGTCACGGTGCATTGTCTGCGAAGGGTCATTGTACGGAGCAGCCGGACCGTATAGTGATCCAGGAGCAGGATTGCTATCATTAGACGTCAAGAACGTCAGACATCGGGGATGTCAGAGATATGGACCCGGTGAGACCCCGGGCAGCACGCGTTGCTTAATACCGTGAGATATGACGTCGGGGACGTCAAGCGTCAGGGACGCTAGGCATCGGGGATGCCGGAGATGGAAAAATAATAAATGTATCTTACTGGAATTATGAAATAACTCTTGGATTGACTTTTGGGATTTGAAACTATGCTTGGGTTCCCGGGCTAAGGCCCTAATGGTTATTTCTAAATAAATATGTGGTTATTGGTTTTTGGTGCATGCATATGTTTTTACTGAGGGGCATAAATTTCTTATAAGTGTTTTAAACAGACTAGTTTATTTTCGTCCACTCACAGCTTTTGTTTTTAATGCCCTTCAGGTTGATTCCGGAAGCGACTGCAGCAGAGACTGGGACATCGCACACATCCTCCATTGATCCTTGCATGCTCTGGAAGCCCGTTTGGGCAGTGGCAATAGGTTATCCCTTGTCTGACACCTCTGGTCAGACGGGAGCATGACACATTCCACGGTAATCCTCGGGGGATTGGGATGGGTCGTGTCACCTAAGGTCCCAAAACTCTGCAAAAATTTCTACTCAAAGTTTATACACAAAGTAGACCCAATTTACCCGTTCATGCTTTTGGATTCAAGTCTTGCATCTTCTTTGTGACGTGAAGCTTGGGAGAAGAAGAAGTGTTTGTGAAACTTCTCTCACACATCATTCATCTTAGTATTTGTGTTTCTTAATCCCTAATCTCTTTAAGTTTTTATGCATTCAATTATGATGTTTGTTAACTTAGTTATGCGTGAGTAGTTTCCTTTAGGATTAGGGTTGTTTGAAGCCCTAGCCATGTTAGTTTATAATTAGATTTCTGGCTATTGATTATGGTTGTTATGTATGTCTGGATTTGTTGGATTACTATGCTTCATGAACTCAATTTATGCTTGTAAGTTTGATCACCTTATTTGCGTATAATTGTCGATGTAATTGCTTGACGGATAACCTTGATGTTTGTGTTCATCCTGCAATTTGTAGCATCACGTTTAAGAGGAGGAATCTTATTCGTAATCTGAACTCATGACTTCCTAGGATTGCACATCACTTTACTAGGGATAGTGTAGTGTCATTAAATCTTCTTCATGTTTCATGCATTATCACGCACCATCGGTAATAGTTGTTTAAGGGCGGGTACATCACGCTTAAACATGCAATCTAAGAGAAGATAAATGTGTAGGGTGAGCCGTAGCCGGACCCTTGCATTGACACTTAATTCAGATACATGCATAATTAATCTAATCAACAAAATCTAAGGAGAACTTTAATTGGTAAAGGTGGATAACATGTCCTAATTCGTCCTAATCATTCAATCAACTTTCAAATCAAGTTTTTCATCATTTTGCACTTGTTTTCATCATTCAATTTCGTTCTAATCATCACTCAAACACCCCCCCCCCCCCCCCCCCCAAAAAAAAAAAAACGTTTTTTGTGATTTTTCTCAAGTTGTTTCATTCCAAACTAAGTGGATTCACGTTGAACAAGTCCTCGAGGGATTGACCTTTGCAAACTTACTATACTCGTCATACGATTTTGTGCACTTGCAAATTATTACATTAGGAGTTATCATTCATAATTTCTTGGTTGATAAATCTTATCAGATAACAACATAATCACACATTCTTGGTAATATTACTATACTTAAGACTTACTTCTTCAATTTATTCAAATCAAACTTAAATTTAAAGCATAGACATCATATATTGGAAATTCATAAACATAGTCAATGTTCTCCAATTTATATTACAAGGAAATAACCAGTTAACCATATAACAAATAACACAATAGCTTGTACATACTAACGACTTACCTAATTCAACTTTTATTTTTATGCACAAGCCCATAATCCTTCATACATCCATAAATCCTTATGTTTATTCTAGTTTATAGTAAAACTCCATTCATATCCACAACATCACTATAATCTGCTTCTCCTAATTTTCCCATATTAAACCATATTAATCTTATATTTATAACATAGTATAAACTATCTCATACTTAGAAACATACACACACAATATCCAATTTACTCAAACTTATACCAATAAATTCATAAATTCAAGACAAGTATTTTTCATGTTGATCACAGCGCCAGAAACCTCCGCAAGCGCACTCACGTGCCTGTGAGGTTCTCTGCTCAAGAGGGGCACGTGCCAGCATCAATCGTCTACCTCCAGAGGACCCGTTTCAAAGTAATTAGGGTCATCCGACCTGCGACCATGACCCAATTCAAAAATTTAAGACTCGGTCTTGGAAGAAAAAATGGTAAGCAAGACCCATGCGCTTGAGAAGCAAAAACATTGAGTAAGACCGGTGAGCTTGGAAAGGCAAGATCAGTGAACAATCCCACATCGCTCGGGAAGGGAAAGGTAAAGTGCCTTATATGTGTAGGCACGTATCTATCTTGCGCTAGGCCTTTTGGGATCTCAATGGCTTTGAGTTCGATTGGAACTCCAAAGTTAAGCGTGTTGAGGCTGGTGCAATCCCAAGATGGGTGACCTACTAGGAAGTTGTACGTGAACTCCCGAGAACAAAACCGTGAGGGCTGGGCCCAAAGCGAACAATATTGTGCTAGATGGGTCGGGTCATGACAGAATGGTATCAGAGCTGGACCCCGACCAGAAGTGTGCCAACGAGGAAGCTGGGCCCAAGAGGGGGGGTGGATTGTCAGACCGATCTTGGAAGCAAGAATGGTGAGCATGATCCGTGAGCTTGAGAAGCAAGAACGGTGAGCAAGACCCTTGAACTTGGAAATCAAGATCGGTTAACAATCCCACATCGCTCGAAAAGGGAAATGTGAATTGGTTTATATGTGTGGGCACATATCTATCTAGCACAAGGCTTTTTAGGAGCTCACTGGCTTTGAGTTCGGTTGGAACTCCAGAGTTAAGCGAGTTGAGACTAGTGCAATCCTAGGATGGGTGACCTACTGGGAAGTTGCACGTGAACTTCCGAGAACAAAATCGTGAGGGCTGGGCCCGAAGCGAACAATATTGTGCTAGATGGGTTGGGTCATGACAGAATGGTATCAGAGTTGGACCCCGACCGGAAGTATGCTAATGAGGAAGCTGGGCCCAAGGAGGGGGGGATTGTAAGACCCGGTCTTGGAAGCAAGACCCGTGAGCTTGAGAAGAAAGAACGGTGAGCAAGACCCTTGAGCTTGGAAATCAAGATCGGTGAACAATTCCACATCGCTCGAAAAAGGGAAATGTGAATTGCCTTATATGTGTGGGCACGTATCTATCTAGCACAAGGCTTTTTGGGAGCTCACTAGCTTTGAGTTCGGTTGGAACTCCAAAGTTAAGCGAGTTGAGACTGGTGCAATCCTTGGATGGGTGACCTACTGGGAAGTTGCACGTGAACCTCCGAGAAAAAAACCGTGAGGGCTGGGCCCAAAGAGAACAATGTTGTGCTAGATGATCCGGGTCGTGACAAAAAACCACCATTTCTTCACTATTTTTCACATTTATACATCCAATTCTATCTAATTGAATCTAAGAACGAATCTCTAACATCAAAACTAAATAAAACTCACCTTAACACACGGTCGAACATCATGAACTTTCGGCTACGGTTCTCTAACCATGCAGAGGACCTTCCGTTGTCTAAACTCGAATCTTTTTGCCTCAAATTCATCATGAGACCTCCAAGGAGTTGTTATCCCATTAGTTCCCAAGTTTCATGGCTTAAAACCCTTGAGCCCGAAAACAGGAACTTACGGGTTCCTATTTTCTCCTCACAGTCTTCTCCCAGACTCCCTAATTTTTCTCCGTCTTTTTCTTCCTTCATTCTCACTTCTTTTCTTTTCTCTCTTTCTAGTTCTCTCTGCTTTTTCCTCCAAGTGCTATAGTTCCTTGCGAAACTCATAAAATGATCAAAACCGTCAATAGCAAGTTCTAATCGCTTATCAAAATCGATATTAAAAAGTATTTCTTTGATTTTTGAATGGTGCTTTTAGTGATTTTAGTGTTGCGTCGCTTTTGTTGTTATCTGACGTTTTGTCTTTATGTTCATGATTAAGAATCTGATGTTGATGAGAAGGTTATAGAACTGGAAAAGAACAATTAGATAATAAAACAGAAGGAGAAAACCATTCAAGAGAGTTCAAATAGCATTGGTTTGTTGTAGAGTGAAATCGAACCTCCCCAGGTTGAGCATTTTGTTTTAGAAGCAAGAAAATGAATAACCCACTATGTTGTTCATTGATGATCTGCTTGTTCGATTATGGTTCAATTCGTAATTTTTCTTTCGTTGTTATTTTATCTGAGAAAAAAAGGGTCACGCAATGTTGAAAAGCAGCTTGGGAAGGCTCATGCCCGTGCTAGTGAACTTGAGAAGAAGGTAAGATATGGACACGTGAATTATTTTGGTCAATGAGAACTATTGCATTCTAAATTTAGTTTTAAATAGAGGGGCACAACCCTACTGTTGATGCAGAAATTGTCCGGACTTGTAGAATTCCTTCTTGATCCCTACACATAATAACAAGAAATAAATATGGTTAAGGTTGAAGCTCGATGGGGTGGTTCAACCAAAAACACATTGTTTAATCAAGATAAATAAACCGGCAAAGTTTCGGTAAGAGTTTCGGAATTATCTTTAGAGGTGAGTGAGCCCTTGTATTTATAGTGAGGCCTTGAGAGTCACCGAAGCATCTGATTGGTTGATGGAGATAGTGTTTACTAGGTGATTCTACCTAGAGAAATCACTATTATTAACTATATAAATAATAAAAAATAACTCACAGAGAGATTATTTATTATGATATTAATCTGGATATATTTAATTGATAAATATATTAAATTAATATGGTGATCGTGTGAAGCTGTCGTCGTCTATACCAAGGGTAATATCGACATTATGAGAGTTATGGGTCATGTGGCACTGACAGGAGCCGTCCCAACTGAACTTTGATAACCGTGCCCTGTCCTGCTCCTGTCTGACAAGTTAACTGAAGTTTCGAAAACACCCTCAGCACCTGTCAAATAAGGGATGACTGTACTGATTTCCGCTCATGGGTCCGCCTCTCGATTAGCCCCGAACTTCGTGCCACGACCTGGAGGGTCATCAAAACATAAAAGGTGTGAGTGGAAAAAACTAATATCGTTTGAAAATACATTTCGAAACGAATCACTTTACCCTATAGTTATAAAACATGTATGCATAGAGTAAAACATACGAGCAACCAGCTCTCATGCCAAATCACATGAAAATCATCAAACTAGTCACAAGGACCATCAACAATAGTACTTGTCACCAATACTCAAATATCAAGCATAATAATCAAACACAACTACTCATAAGTGCACAGTAAATCACGCAATCACATCAGCACTACGTGTAGGCAACCAACAATAAGTCAATAACCCCGAGCATCAGCCATTTGGGAACACCACTAGCTTCGGCTGCTTGGGAACACACATATACCCCGAGCATTAGCCGTCTGGGAAACACCTCAAGTTTCGGCTGCTTGGGAAACATATATATCACCCCGACTATGAGCCGTCTGGGAAACACCCCGAGCTTTGGCTACCTGGGAAACATATATATCACCCCGAGCATCAGCCGTCTGGGAAACACTCCTAGCTTCAGCTGCCTGGGAACACACATATACCCTAAGCATCAGCCGTCTGGGAAACACCCCGAGCTTCGGCTGATTGGGAAACAAACACAATCACCCCAAGCTCCGGTCTTCTAGGAAATACCTCTAGCTTCGACCGTCTGGGAACTCATCAAAATCACAATGAAAACCGTCTGCGGATTTCGTCCCAAAAACCTTTCAATATAATCCTTGACTTAAAACCAAGTCAAAACACCATTTTCAAATCCGGGCCTAACCCAAAACAGCGTTTTCACCATTCTCATAAAACATGCCCGAAAACTTATTAAATACTCCATAAAATCAACAAACAATCATGTCTAGTCATCATGCAATAATTGCAACTCAAATCATGCAATCAATCATGTAAAACATTTAACTATGCATGCATAACAGTTATAAACACAAACGTCCACTCACACACCGTCCAAGCTGCTCGATTCCAAGCTGCGCGTTTTTTCGTAAATTCAAAGTATCACCAATCCTGTCAAAAAACACCACTAAGAGTCACGAACACCTCAAGTAAATAAAATACCCAAATTTCTAGGATTTAAATAAGTATTAAAAACTTAATATAACACTTCGGACCCTCGAAATTATATCGAAACGGTGTCTGGTCGACTCGAAACATGTGCCAAAATGTCCGTTACATCGAAAGCATCAAATCATATGTTGACCATACCTCAAAAACAGTGACCACACGCCCTCACGCGCCGCCACAAGCGGCTGCGCGTGAGACCCACGCGCCTGCTACAATGCCCCCGGTTACTGTTCATCTTCTCTACTCGTTTCTCTTCAAAATGGGTATTTGACCCGGATCAATCATGCCCAATGCTGCACCAATTTCCATAATTCGTTCGTCTAATAGCATCATTATTTTCCTATTTAAGGTTCCATAAGCTCAATTTCACGAGTTCATACCCTCAACTCGACAACCCAAGCTCAGATTTCGGCCAAGGTTTCTAGTGTTCAATCGAAGCCTTCCAGTACCCAATTCTCTCCGTTGAAACCTCAGTCCGACTCGTCAAGGGCCAAAGAACACAATTCTCGGTTCAATTTCAACAATCGAAGTCCAGAATTCAACATTCGATTTCCCAATTTTTCCAGTTCTAGTTTCGGGTTTTCTTGGTTCCGGGCTCAGTTCTATCTAGTTTCCTCTTCCTTTTTCTCTCTGGGTTTTACTTTCAATTTGTCTATCTATCTGTTTTTGGGGTTTCTTCAAGTAGCTCATATGGTGATCAACTAATGTGAGTTTCTATTTTTTTCAAGCACTCTGTGCTTCCATTCCTTCAACCCCCCTATTTCAAATGACACTTAAATTGAACACATAACAGAGTCACAATCCCCCCATGTGGTGCCAGCAACTCAACTTGCATGGTGACAGATGTCACCAATCTACAAAACTGAGCTGAGTCATTAAAATCAGCAAAAAAACCATTTTTCCCTTTCTTCCACAAATTACCAAAATGCCCCTAGCCTTCTCAGACCTGTAACTTCCACATCCGAACTTCGATTTCGACATACCACCTGTCTACGAACTCCGTGTCTCGAGACCTACACAACGGTGCTAGTAAGATTTGTAAAAAGTATTCGAAATGAAAAGTCAACTTTTGACCATCAGAAACTAAGGGTAAAAACGTCATTTTACATTCCAACTTTCAATTTTTTTCATTCCTCGAATTTCTGAGGCGTCACAGGTAGCCCTATAATTTTCTGTTGATTTATTGTTCCACAAATGTCCCTACATTGCTTAGGAATTCAAGGAATTCTAAGGTATGTAATAGTAGGACTCCGTATTCTCTTGGATTCCCTTATATAATTGAAATGTCTTGCGTCACTGAATAAGACCCGTTGAATTTCAGGGTTTAATTCCAAGGTGGCCCCATAGGCCATGTTCCTTTTGTTTGAATAATAATTACTGGGCTTGAAGTCTTGCTTTGAATTGACTTTTAAAGCCCAATTAATAAGTAGCATTTGTTTAGTTTTCTTTATTTAATGGAGGTCATGTTGACCTTCATTTTTTTTATAAAGAAATACTAAACCCTAATATTAGTCTATTGTTGATGATGGAGAAAAAGCTGTCGCCGTCACATCGTAGAGATGGAGAGTGAATTCTCATGTGAAGGTACAATACTTTTCTCATCTTTTTGTCTCCATTTTCTATGACGGTGAGAGAGAAGCTTTTTTTTGCTTGTGTTCTGATGTTTGTAGGTAGAGCTCTCCCAAAGAGAAGTGATGGGGCTATGCGATAAAGAGTTGTCATGTTTGCAGGAGAAGAGAAAAAAGAAAGTCCTCAACCCAATACAGCAGAAGTGGGCATAGAATCTTTGTTGGGCGCGAGTAGGCTGCACTGATGGTGTGTGTGTAGGGCTAAGGGACTATAGCAAAGCAGCCTTTTTTTCGATGTTGTTGAGTAACAAAGCAGAATCCTAATATTAGCTTCTTCTTTTTCGCTATTGTTGAGCATATTTTTTTTCTTGGCTTATCAGGCTAAGTGCATCAAGAACCAGCCACTTTGTTTCAAAATGCACCAGGAATGGAAATTTACCTCAATGTGCACCAATAACGGTTACACCGTCAGCATCGTTGCACCGTTCATCTATCTCTGTTATTAACGCTGTGAAAATTGATGACGTGGAAGTCATATCACAAATTTATAAGGGTAATTTAGACATTTGATGTGTTTTGTTTAATTTTATATTAATATCTTTTTAAAAAGAAAAGTAATAAACACTTATCCAATCCCCCAACCCACCCAACTGATCCTCCCTCTCAGGGTGGGAAGCCAATCGCCTCGGTTCGAGAACCATTCGAGTTCTAATAGTTTATCGACGAACTCGAGCACCGATATTCAAGTACAGCAATCGCATTCGTAACAATAAGTACAACAACAGCAGACACAGAGCTTATTCACTAGATTTCTAAATTTTTCTGATTATGAGTACGATGGGAATAACGTGAAGAACTCCAACTAGAATTTTCATTCATTGAAGCCCGAATCGGGTGAGATTTCGAATTTTAACGTGAGCAAGAGGAGATAAAACAGTGGCAACGGGAATTTTTTTCAGGTTAATCCAAAGTTGGCGGCTCCGCCGATGATAACAATAGTAAGAAGAAGTCTCCACCGTTGCACGGTAGTAACAATGAGGGGATCTTGTTGTTTGCTCAGGTATGATTTTACCATCCCGCGGTGTTGTAAAATCGAGTAGTGGCAGCGGCATAGATTCGAACCACTCCAACCTGGAAACATCGATAGTTCAGGAGGCCGATAATAGTAGAGTGGTTGACCCGAAAAAGAGACAGAGGAAACGAGGACGTAAAATAGAAAATGGAAGAGAAGAGCTGTTGAATCATGTGGAAACGGTGAGGTAGAGAAGAGAGAATATGAACCAACAATTCTACGCACTTAGAACAGTGGTTCTGAATGGATTGAAAATGGATAAAGCATCTCTTATGGGTGATTCCATTTCTTACATCGACGAGCTGAAGGCCAAGTTGCAAACGTGGAAACCGATAAGCAGGAGTTGTAGAAGCAATTGGATTCACTAAACAAGGAAACCGAGTTGCCTTCTTGCAAAGATTCAAGATCTTGTGGTTCATTTTTCGAACAAGACTTGAAAGGGTCTAAACTCCAACATCAAGCTAGTAGTAAACTAATAGATTTGGAAAATGATGTGAAGATAATTGGATGGGGCACAAGGATTCGAATCCAGTGTTGTAAGAAGAATCACCCTACAGCTTGGTTAATGGCTGCTCTCAAAGAGCTCGACTTTGGATGTTCATCATGCCAGCATTTTCGTGGTTAATGATCTGATGAAACTCCTACTACCTTAATTTGTCTGTGTGTTCGTCTATGGTCTAAAAAATGTAGGCTAGACGCCTAGGCTTGGTGAAGGCTCGCCACATCAATTTTAAGTTAAAGGGTAGAGAAAATCAGAGGCGATTATGGGCTTTATGGGCTGCGAGCGAGAAGGGGTTGTGGTCAATGTTGATGTTGCTGAGGGACGTTAGTCCCATGAGGAAGCAGAAGGGAAAAAGCTAAGGTTGTTGTCGTGGGCGATAAGTTCTTCAAATGAAGTCAGCCCATAAATTGGATCGGTGATGTCCAGACTGAGATTTGGATCTTCTCAACCCTGTTGTCCTTGGCTTGTTTCCATTTATAGTTATCCCTGTACCACATCGGCTTGGATCGATGATGCATTGGAAAAGAGCTGCATAGATGATTCGAGAAATGTGTTCGAATTACTATGATGCTTCAGGTTTTGTTGAAGAGCTGAGCAATGAAGAACTTCATTATTTTCCCAAAACCAAGAAAAGCATAGAACAGGAACATAATTGCGACCAAAATGATCAAAATACCCTATTATATAACTATTATAAACAACATCAAGCAGAACATCTGTTTAATGGTGCAACGGTGCTGACGGTGTAACAGTTCTTAGTGCACATTGAGGCAAACTTTCGTTTCTAGTGCATTTTGAGACAAGGCGGCTTGTTCCTAGTGCACTTAGCCTAATAAGCCTTTTTTCTTTGTATCTTTTTCCCTTTGATACCGCCTCTTTCCATGTAACCCAAACAAATATATAATATACATATATATATATATATATATTATATTTGAGTTTATATATAAATATTATATTTGAGTTTTAATATATACATATATTGTTTGTTTTCACTTTTTTAAAGATTTCTAGAGTTGTGGAAGCTCGATTACAACGATTCAAGCAGTGGTGCGTTCTACTCTTCGAGAAAAAAATTTCAAGATGCATGAAAGGATGCTTTTGGTAGGATCTCAAAGGACTGAGCAACAGTAGTAAGGCCATCTAGTGACGGTTCCTGAACTTTGTTTGAGCTTCTGAATTCAAGGGATGATGGAGTTGACATCAAGATGCTCCTTTAATTTTCATGCTCATGGTGCTTTGTGGATTGAAGTGTTTAGAGCGTTGACGGACTTGTCATCTTCAAGTACGAACGGAGCTAATAGCGAGACTTTCAACGGGGGAGGCGAGGAGTGCCATGACTTGAAGTACGACGTACCATAGCACAAGGCAAGGCGACATGATGAGTTCTTTCCAAAGACCATGCATGTGGCACTTGGTGGGTAGAAGAGCTCTACATATTGGGAGTGATGTACCATGACGTTTAAAGGCCACCAGCAGGGGGAGCAAAGAGTCTCATCACTTGAAGTGAGCGTGTTACAACCCATAGCGAGGCATGTTCCAGTTGTGAGGCAGGGCGTGCTATAATTGCAATAAGAGACATGCTACAGTGTAAGGCATGGCGCGGCAGACTGCGAGGCAATGCATAGTTGGAGAACAAAGTGATGCATCACTGACACAAGGCTTTCTTTCCAATGGCCATGTACGTGGTGCTTAGCAGATAGAAAAGCTCGACACATGGGATTGTTGTCTTCAAGTGCTGGTGGAGGCAACATGAAGACTTCTCTCCTAATGACTATACTCATGGTTCTTGGCGGATAGAGGAGCTCGACACATGGCGAACAGGGCGGACCATGATCATATTGTAAGGCGAGGTGTCCTGGGACACAATGCTGAAGTGTGCATAGTGCCATGGAGGGATTGAAGCTTTCTAAGGAGTTGACTTTCGGAGGACCTTCCCAAGACTTGATCGACAGAGGGCCTTCCACATACTTGATCTTCAAGGGCCTATTGAGATGTTGTACATCATTGCTATGATCTTCAAGGTGGAACATGAAAATGGAGGACTAATCAAGCCCCATGTTGAGATGTTGTACATCATTGCTAAACCAAGCAAAAAGACAGTGGCGTCATCATCATCTCGATGCTGAAGGCAAGTAGCGTGGATGACAGGGCCCATCCCAATCGCCCTTGATTACCATGGGATGTACCTGCTCCCGTCTGACACCGCGTGTCAAACCAGGGATGAACTCATCACCCACTCGGGGTTAGCCAGAGTACGCTAGGATCAGTGGTGGCATGTGATGTCTTGGTCTCTGCTACAAACCGAATCCGCGATCAACCTAAAGGGTATTGAAAACCATAAAAGCTGTGAGTGGACAAAACAACAGTTTATAAAAATCATTTATCAAAATCTCATTTATACCCTTCACTTAAAAGCATGCATGCATCATAAAACAGTTATTTCAAATACTTTCTCGGAAGCAAGAAGTATTGCTTCCCAAATCAAATCTCAGTGAAAAATGCTTTTCAATCGAAGCCAGTACCTCAGTAGGGTCTCAACTCCAAAACCGAATCATATAGGGTCTCAGCCCAAATAGAAAATACATACAGGGTCTTAGCCCAAATCATAGAAAACAAGTATGGGGTCTCAACCCAAATAAAAAACCATGTGGGATTTCTGCCCACTATCATCATCCTCAATGTTAGTCATGATTCCAATCCTAGCACATGTGCAAATAGCTCAAGACCGATCTCAATCCTAGCATGTCGCCGTGAACAAATCACCCGCTGCGAACGTCTCTAGATCATCGTGAACACATCACCGATCGATCTCAGAGAATAACATCAGCACTTCTAAGTCGAGCCTCCCTCGACCATAGCCTCCACCGTCTGCTCGACAGCAGGCAGGGCATCGTAACCTCTCCGAAAGGAACACATCTGCAGTGCGGAGGAGAGCATCGTATCACTCGGGGCTCTAGCCCGAATGTTATCATCGATCGAGACTCTAACCCGATCATCCGGGACTCTAACCCGTAGTATCACACATAGGATTTCGCGAATCCTATCCTATTTATAACTGGGTCTAATGCCCAAAATATAACCCAAGATTCCTTGAATCCTCTCATTTCACAACTAGGTCTCATGCCCGAAATATCTTTCGTAAAACTCATAACTGGGTCACAGTCCGACTTATCTCACGTTTGACTATACTCTAAGTCAAACCTCAAATCAACTGGGTCATACACCCGAAAGATATTTCCAAATCCGAAAACCATTCCTCATTTCCAAAACACTATCAAACAATCCCTGACTTGGCGCTAAGCCAAGGTCTTTCAGTTAGGTCTCGTGCTCGAATCTCGATTTCACGCATCTATGTGAAATCCTTTAAAAACTATTTCTCAAGTCCTCGATTTCATGCTTGTCCGTGAAACCATCAAAATCATATAAAATCATGTAAAAAATATGCACGTAGAAAACTTGGCCGAAGGCAAAATATCACATAAAATGAAAATCTTGACCTACGTGCATTAACGCATTTTCCTCTGAAAATACCAAACGATTCATATTTAAACCACATGCACTCATGGCATCTAAAATCATGTTCATAAACACATATAAAACATTTATGCATGCATCATATTCATAAAAAAAAGTCTACTCACAGACCGTCCAAGCTGCGCCTTAAAACGGGTGCAATAAGCCTCTCCGGGCTAATCCAACCCCTCCGGGTCATCCGGACTTGTCCAAAACACTCTCTAAGGTTACTACCAACCTAAAAAAGTCCTAATCAAGAACCGCCAACATTTTCTTAAAAGTCAACGTGTCTTGGATATGCTTCACTAGTCTTTAAACCTCAATTTGACCAACCAAATGATCTCCGATTGACTTGAAACCACTACCTTTGGATTCATATCGTCCAAACCTATAAAATGGTCCTAGTCCCACCTCAAAATATGTGCCCACCTACTTTCACGCAGGGGTCAAAGGTGGCTGGTTAAAGTCAACGCTGACGTTTGCAAAGTCAATGCTGACGTCAGTAGTGTGACATCATCTCTGACACCTATCAGTCTGACATGTCAGGTCTGATATGATGATGTCAACTGATGATGCCATCAATGATGTCATCTCATCCCTAACCTCTATCCGGGTCAACCCGGATCCACTGTAGCGAGTCGCACAAACCCGCGACCTGACCCGGCTGGAAATCACTCCTCTGACTACCGTTGGGCCTGAACAAATATCTGGGCCTCACTCAAGACAAAAGTCCACTCGTCTCGTAATTTGTACAATAGTACCTTAATTGTTCTAGGCTCGTAACTTTCCCATATAATTTCTAAATATGGCGTGCCGCCTGTTTAGGGACTCGTATCGACTCGATCTACGTAAAGGTCCTTGGTCCTCGTACATTGGACCTTCCGGTAACTTCCGGCCCCACCATGATTTCGATGCGCCACTCTGATCTCGACTCGCTCTCGAGTCCTCAATCGTATCTCATGTCACTCAACGACCTACGCTGAAATCTTGTGTCATCTCAAGTCCTTAAAGTGTCGTCTCATGTTTCCTGTCGAAACACATGTTGACATCTTACCCATCCTGGGTGTATCTGGACCCTATCGAATACTTGCCTCAGCAGGGATAGTCACATAATTAATCACTAGGGTTCCTCGGGCCCACATGGCCCTAATCTCCCTGCTCGCATAATCACTGAACCCTTTTAATCCACTTTGCTCTAGGGCATAGTATTCAATGTCTGATCCCTGTACTCAATGTACAATCAACATCGAACCCCGTCCAATTACCTACTCATGTCCATGTAGGATTCCATCTGAGGATCCTACCATATCAGTCAGACTGGGTCAACCCCATCGTCCAATGTGCAATGCTCATAGGTGCACCCACATCATACCAATCATCAATGCACTACCGTCCACGTTCCAATTATCTATCCTGATCAAACCTCACTATACTCAACATCCTCTCGAAGTCATCGTGGTCACCTGACCAACTCCAGAGATAATCCAGCTAGTTCACTAACCAATCTCATTCCTTGGTTTGTTCCAAAGGTCAACTGACTCACGTCACTAAGACGTACCAAACTCAAACCTGTCAGTTACCTGTCACTGTTCAAGAACACTCCATATAATCGCTCTATCCGGAGGGGTAACGAACCCGCCAACATCCTACTCGAGGCATCGGCTATTCATCTTTTCTTGAATGATATTCAACGTATCACCGTAATCTCTTTCGATCCAAACTCACCTCGATCCATGGTAGGTCCACATTAGCCCTCTCTTAGCTAATGATCCCAAATATGAGAATAGAGTCTTACAACTTCTTTGAACCCTTTTCACTGTCATATCACTCCTCGTCATCCCAACTAGGGAAAAATCAAGGATGATCCAAGATGATGACATCAAAGTTCATCCTACGTCATCCTGCGACACTAAGCATCACCTGCTAGAGAGTAGAAAATGAGAAGTCTCCCTCAACTTCGGAATCAAGAGAAGTTGCAACCATGTTGGAAGCATCCTCAAACACTATAGGTAATCTGGTGTCAAGTCTACCTTGAAATCACCTTGATGATCCTGTCTCATTAATCAGATTTCTCCTCAACAAGCTTATATGAAACTCAAGAGGTATGGTTACCCGCAGTCGACCATAACCAATTCACAATGGACTCTCAAGTCCTCAACTCATTCGGGCATCCATTCGCGTGTCCGTAAACCATCTAACCTTAGTATCCAACTCGTCTATCCAATTATACCATTTATGCACATCCAAAAGGTAGCATAGGACAACTACCTGATTCTCACATTTCAACCTTTATAGGTTCACCTCTTGAGCACACACCCCGTTCCTCAAATCTCGCATCACTAGGGAATTGATCACCAAACCAGGTATACCATGTGCCTCGTACTGAGCCATTCAAGATCCTCTCTGTCCCGTCCAGTGTCCACCGAACTTGTATGTTTGCCACTCTAGGGCACATCTACCATCTTGGTCACAACCCAAGACCTCAATGTCATTACATCACTTAGACACACACAATGTCATTCGGAACCATCAGATCACTATTGGATTCCATCCAACACGTCTCTGGCATCTCCCACTCATCTCATTCACCTCCACTAAGGTAGTGTGGCACACTCGTCAACACCCAAAACTCAACATCTCCTACTATGATCGCAATCGGGTGTAATCGAGTCGAATCTAGAAGTCTCTGCTTGCACTGAGTGACACTCACACACCTCTATACCATCAACACGACTGCTCGATCCCCATCATCTCAGTCGTCACTGTAACACAAGCCTATCCATATCGATAGGACTCGTCCACATCCGTCGATAGCAGCGTCTGCCACAACCGCGTGCAAACCAATCCCTGAAACGCTCCGCTATCGAGACTCCATACCCATACGATCAACTCCCCGCAGGTACCAGCCGTTTAACGCGTAATATCCCCGATAGGTCCATAAGTACCACTTTCCTGGTAACTTGTCCAATCAATTTCAAACTGGGTTAATCATGAACCCGGCTACTCACTGCAGCAAGTCCATCCTGACCGATCCATCGCTCTCGACTTTGAAAAGTCTTCATACTCCGACACTGGTATCCAACCAACCAGTAACCACAATCTGAGGACATCGTCTACTCGTAACTCTATGGTTTCCAACCGCTGGGCCCAAAAGAACTTGGCCATACGTAGTGCTTAATATTGCACAACTACTACATATCACAATCACGGCCTACCATCCACACAACATCTATACCGCGGTATCCCATGCCAGTAGACATCCATCCAGGGTTCAATACACCGAAACATGGCATCTCATGCCAAATAGGATCAATTCGTGTTCCATTCCCCCGTAATGTTCCCATCCAATTCTTAACAGTCTAACATGGCATTTCATCCCAAACATGGCATCTCATGCCAAATAGGATCAATTCCTGTTCCATGCCAAATAGGATCAATTCGTCCACGACCTCCACTGTACTCTGTGACATAATCCCCTATCTAACATGACCGCCCAACGATCCTGACTCTTAAAGCTGTCATACTGGGACAACTGGTCAACTAGGTCCCATCCACCAGTAACACTACGGCTCTAAGCTATTGGATTCACATGAACATCGATCCTACTCGGGATCAAACCTCACCAAAACACTGAATCCTATGCCAATCGAACCCTAAACCATCGCATCACGTGCCAAACATAACATAACTAGGGTTCGATTCCACTAAATCCTCATACTTTCACCCTAACTATCAGGTTGATGTCGGGATGTTACCTCTGTAGAGACATCACATCGAGCACTTGTGCGTCACTCTAAGAGCAATCTCACGCTCTGATACCACTTTGACAGGACCCATCCTAATCCCCCTGGATTGTCGTGGGATGTACCTATTCCCGTGTGACACTGCGTGCCAGACCAAGGATAAACTCGTCACCCACTCGGGGTTAGCTAGAGTACACCAGGATCGGTGGTGGCATGTGATAGCTCGATCTCTGCTACAGCCCGCATCCACGATCAACCTGAAAGGTATTGAAAACCATTCCTAAAACTCATAACTGGGTCACAGTCCGACTTATCTCACGTTTGACTATACTCTAAGTCAAACCTCAAATCAACTAGGTCATACGCCCAAAAGATATTTCCAAATTCGAAAACCATTCCTCATTTCCAAAACACTTTCAAACCATCCCTAACTTCACACTAACTCAACGTCTTTCAATTGGGTCTCGTGCCCGAATCTCGATTTCACACATCTCCGTGAAATCCTTTAGAAACTGTTTCTCAAGTCCTTAGTTTCATGCTTCTCCGTGAAACCCTCAAAATCATATAAAATCATGTAAAACATATGCACGTAGAAAACTTGGCCAAAGGAAAAATATCACATTAAACGAAAATCTTGACCTACGTGCATTAACGCATTTTCCTCCTAAAATGCCACATGATTCATAGTTAAACAACATGCACTAATGGCATCTAAAATCACGTTCATCAACACATATAAAACATTTATGCATGCATAATATTCATAAAAAAAATTCCACTCACAGACCGTCCAAGCTAAACCTCGAAACGCATGTCATAAGCCTCTTCGGGCTAATCCAACCTCTCTGGGTCATCCAGACTTGTCCAAAACACACTCAAAGGTTACTACCAACCTAGACAAGTCCTAGTCAAGAGCCCCCAACATTCCTGGAAAAGTTAACGTGTCCCTGACATACTTCCCTAGGCTTTAAACCTCAATTTGACCAAACTAACGATCTCTGATCGACTCGAAACCACCACAATTGGATTCGTATTGTCGAAACCTTTTAAATGGTCCTAGTCCCACCTCAAAATACATGCGCACGCGCCCCCACACACGGGTCAAAAGTGGGTGGTCAAAAGTCAATGTTGACGTTAGCAATCAGCGTTGACATTATCGCTAACGTCAGTAGTGACGTCATTTCTAACACCTGTTAGTCTGACATGATGTCATCTCATCCCTAACAACTTTCTGGGTCAACTCGGATCCACTATAGCGGGTCGCACAGACCCACAACCCGACCCAGCTGGAAATCACTCCTCTGACCACCATTTTCAAAGCCGTTACTTCCTACACGATCGTCTGGATACCCTTAATCGATCTATCAACTGAAAAACATGAAATCAAGCGTAGAAATTACCTGTCTTGAACCACCATCCATGGACAATCTTCTACCGCCTTCCTAGGGCCGTCCAGCTGGCGAAGGTACTTGTTTTTTATCCTCGTAGGCTCATACTAATCCCACAAACATAACCCAATCCTTAGAACCGTCCCCAAATGTGGAAATAGAACCTTTGAATTTAAACAAGAAAATGGGTTTTTACCTGGGTTCAAGGTTTTCCAGCAATCGTCCACGGTGGCCCTCGTCGTGGCCACCATCATTCTCATCTCAATCTGTTCTCTAACCTCCCCGTTCATACCAACAACAGAAGATGAAGGTTTGTGAAGGCTGAGGTGGGTTATGGTGTTTGGGTTTCATGTTAGATGGAATGAAATAGAGAAGGGGCCTGAACAAATATCTGGGCCTCACTCAAGATAAAAGTCCACTCATCTCGTAATTCGTGTAATAGTACCTCAATCGTTCTAGACCCGTAACTTTCCTGTACGATGTCCGAATTTGACGTGCTACCTATCTACAGGCTCGTATCGATTCTATCTATGTAATGATCCTCGATCCTCGTACATTGGACCTTCCGAGTCAAAAGTTAACTTTTTACTCTCATATAGGGGTAAAATTGTAATTTCACCTTGAATGTCCGAAAATCCTCGACTAATCCCCGATTAGCCTCGCTAATCCTCGATTTAATCTTAATAAATCCCAAAAATTTGGGAAGAGTCATTGCAGTGGATGCACGTACTGCAAAGGTTGTCAGGTAGCATGATGGTAACACTAATATTTCCTTGAAATCAAGAGCAATGAAGTGCGTTGTTGGAGCTACAGTTGCCATTCCGAATGCTGATAGATTCATCCTTCTGGAGTTTGTTCAGTGAAAGTTTCATTGATCTTGAGGTGAGTGGCATAAAGACATAGTGTACAACACTGTCCCGAAGTCGAAAGTCAAGTTGAGCTGAGTTTCTTTCACTAATTCTGGCTCCATTAAAATCTTCTAGAAGAGTCATTCACTGTTGAGGTTGGTTTTTGAAGAGGGATGCATCACTAGAGTTTCTTTCGTAGAGTCAAGTAGCTCTGTAGTTGCTTCAGCACCGTCGTAGAGCCAAGTGGTGGTGAAGTTTCTTTCGTGGAGTGAAGTAGCACTAAACTTTCTTTTGAAAAGCCAACTATACCAAGTCAGCGATGTTGAGGAGGTTGCCCCCATTTCTTTAAGAAGGTCGTATACGATGTGTCATTGGACGTTCGCGATGGTGCGATCGAAGGCTCATAGATTGACGGAGGTACTCTGAGCTTGTGCTGGTCCTGATGATAAGCTTCACGATTCTTCTTTGCTTGTAGCAGATCTTAGTGTTGAATAAATTCCTGAGCATTCAACTTGTGAATTGCCAACTTCTTTAATTTTCATTAATAGAATCCTTCCATTTTATGAATGTTTTTTTATTCTCAGCAGATTTGACATTTATGTACTAATTTTGGCATTTTGACTTCTTTTTAGCTTTGAGTTGAGTGTCGTTGTTGTCGTTGGAACACTAACTTCAGTACCTTTTTGGTGCCTTCAAGCTCTCTTCGAGGAAGTAAAATTTGGGCTTGATACATTCGAATGAATCTCGAAGTTGTGTTTTAGAACTTGTAGTCACACGCACTAATACATTTGCTCACGATTTGTCATGACATGACCCTGTTTTTGCTCCCCTTGGTGGGGTTGGGAAGCAATCTTTAATAGCTTTTCCAATTCCAGCAAGTCCATTTGTTGGGTCTAAGTGATAGATCCTTGGGAATGTTCTTGAGTAGTATGAACCTCATTGTTGGTTAACCGCATTGAACTTAGATGTCAAGTTGCTTGAGGTGATGACTTAGCTAATTAAGGTGAAGGTTGTAGTTTTCCCTTTGGAGAGGTGCTTCAAGTTCTTCATAGGTGAAGTCGTTGATTGCTCTGCTAATAGTGGGCTTTGGAGTGCTTCACAGGGCGCAAGTATGGGTAGGTTGCGAGCTGAAGACATTGGTAGGTTGCAGGTTGTGGGTTTAACGAACAAAGATATTGATGCTTCGTAGGGAAAATGTGTTGCTTCTCATGAACAAATGCATTTATTCATATGTGAAGGCTTTGATGCTTCGATACATAAAGACGTTGACACTTCGTTGGGAAAAGAGTTGATGTTTCAACGGGCGACCGTATTGATGCTTCTGCAGGGGAAGAATTAGTGTTTTTTGCATGGAAAAGGCTTAGAGTACTTCGAATGGCGAAGGCTTGAAGTGCTTTACGTGGTAAATGATTTGTATGCTTTGCAGGGCAAAGGCTTGGGGTGTTTCGTATGACGAAGGCTTAGGGTGTTTCGCATGGCAAAGGGCTAGAGTCGTTTGCATGGCAAAGGATTTGTGTACTTTTCAGGGAAAAGACTTGGAGCTTTCTTTGGTAAGAAAAATTGTCTACGCAAAATATCAAGTTTGCTGATAATTTTGTTGAAGACAATAATACAACGAAAACAAAAACTGAATTGGGTTATGCTGATGTTGTTCACCTTTGAAGTATGATCTTTGTAGTTATCTTATATGAGGTGTTATGCAACTTCATGAGAGAGGTATTGGGTGCAACACTTCTCCTTCGCAAGGTCTGTGGTTACGATAGGTGCACCATAGCAGTTGTGATACGCTTACCACCCAATATTCTCGGCCCTATCCTTGTCGCCTTTGATGGACGCTAAATATTTGAATCATGAATTGTACTTGATTTCGTTGTAGATTCAGTGGAGGGGCTCATAGAACCACTTCTAAACTTTCTTCAAGTCGGGGCGTCAGAAGTTGGGGTTACATTGTATTTGTCTTACTCGCTTTGCTTGGCTTCCAAGTTATTGTATAATGGATCATGCATCATGTGGGGGAAGGGAGTTGCTGTGACTATTTTTCTTGTATCTCTATCTCCTAACCATGTGAGTCTGATGGTGAATATGTCTCACCTTCCACAATGTAGTGGTTGGTCCAACTTGAACTCCCATCTACTCGTCCACTATGGCGAGTACACGTGCTTTGAGAAGATGCTTGATTAATTCGACTTCCTCACATGTACTTGACACGTGATGGAGTTCTGACATTCCCTCTAACTTGTCATACACTGAAGGTTGTTGTCTAAACTGCACTCTTGTTCCATGGGTGTAGCATTGTTTGTTGGAGTCGCTTGGAGATATGCTATGGGACATGGTCCGACACCTGAAATTGATGATGCATGATTGAATATGACGTCGATAATTTCCCTCTAGATTATTGTCGCGTTGGGATTTTTGGAGACATTAATCAAACATCCTTTTGACATCTTCAACATGTAGTATGGCTCGAAAAAGAGGAGAGTAACATCGATTTAGGTAGAGTTGACTTCCTAGGGTCTCCATTGTCGAAGTGTTTGAGCTTGCTAGTGAGTATGTCTCATCTTCCTCTCTGTGGTAGCTAGAACGTCTTGAATATTCATTGACTTGTCCACCTGAGCGGCATTTGCAATCTGGGAGTTCGCGTCATGTCGTTGGCTTCTTACTCGGTGAGTTCACCTATCTTCTCCAAAATCACTTAGTGACGGGTCTCGAGATATTGTCTAACAACTAATGTGCTCCTACAACTAATGCGCTCCTTAGTAGTGAGCTTTAGGAGGTTCCTTTGCCCTTCGCGAGGTGTGCTGCGTCTCCTAGCAGCTTTAGACGTTCCAAGGCCTCCTTGAAGTCATTGTGGGAGCTCTAATTGGATTTGGTCTTGGCTGTTTAGCTGCTTAGCTGCTCGACTTGTTGTGACAAGTCATTTAGTGGGTGCGAACGTTGTAGCACATGCGCATGTCGCTTAGGATGTTAGGATTTAGGCCTCGAGTTCTATTAGCTAACTGTCACGTCGTGGTCTTCGTGGGCTTGAGTACATCCTCGTACATGGTGTAAGTCATTTAGAAGCCTCTGAAGTTCTGCGTCAGTATGGACCCAATTTGAGGCTTGATGTGATGTCTTTCCAACCAGTGGCCTCCGCGTGTTGGGAGGTTGTCATCGCGCCGACTGCGAGAAGTGGATTGATGTCAGGGAGTACATCGATTTTGAGCACCATTAGCATGGCATGAGCGTCGTAACAGTGGGCTGGCGTTGTTTCTTGTGCCGTATAAAATTCCAGTTGTGAAACAGGTCGCAGTCCCCATTATGGGTGATTTAGTTGAACCTCTGGAATTTCACTAAGTAGGTCACTCATTAGTCATTGTGACGACGATGAGCTTGTCAGATCGTTTCATTCTTCAAGTTCTTACCATGGATGAAGAACGATGAACGATAATGAAGGTTTTTTTTTAGAAAACTAGAGAGCATGCATTGAGTATTTCTCAATTCAACTCTCAATGAAAACACTAGTTTTTGATACAGAAATCGCCCGGACTTTTAGAATTCCTTCTTGATGCCTACACACAATAACAAGAAATAAACGAGGTTAAGGATGAAGCCCGGGGGAGAGGGGGGTTGTTCAACCAAAAACACTCTGATGCCAAAGTCAGTTTAATGGAGAGCAATAAACCAGCAGAGTTTTGGTATGAGCTTTGAATTACCTTTAGAGGTGAGTGAGGCCCTATATTTATAGTGAGGGCTTGAAAGTCATCGAAGCGTCTGATTAGTTGATGGAGATAGTGTTTAATAGGTGATTCTACCGAGAGAAATCACGATTATTAACTATATAAATAATAATAAATAACTCGCAGAGAGATGATTTATGATTGGTATTAATCTTATTAATTAATTTAATTGATAAATATATTAAATTAATGTAGAGATCGTGTGATGTCGCCGTCATCTATACCAAGGGTAATATTGACATTATGCGAGTTATGGGTCATGTGGCAGTCCCATAATTTTTTGGTGATTTATGGTTCCACACCTACAGCCAATTTGGGTTCAAAACCCCAGAATGTTCATCTTCTTGTTCTTCATTTTTTGTTTTTTTTTTTCTAAATATTTAGTTTTAATATTTTTTTTATAAAGTGATTTAAATTTTTAAACTTCCAATCTTTTGCTGCCACATAAGCACTTTAAACACTGTTATTAACATAGCCTAACGTTTGGAACAACATAACTGATAAAATGGGGGTTTTGCTTTGGGAGTAAATTGAGATTTGATGCTCGGTTCGAGAAGCATTATGAGTAATAAGCTAAGTTCATATGAAATTTATATCTCCACAATTCGATCAAGATCAAAATTTTAAATAAATTGAATTTTGAAACCCCAATCTCATATTGTGAGAGCTCACATGAAATTTATCAAAGAAAAATCGAAACTCAAAAAGGAAAAAATTCAAATTTTTTCTCCAGCATGTAATTTTCAAACATTAGAGTTCAAGACTTTATGAATTTGCACAGCCTTATTGATCTGGGCTATCAGGGGCAATCCTTTACCTGAAAGGGCATCTGGGGTGATGGGTTTTTGGTCCAGGAAAGATTGGATCGTGGATTGGTCAATGAACAATGGAAAATTTCTTGGCCATGCTCAATTGCAACTAATCTTCCAATACTGGGCTATGATCACTGTCCCGTTCTTATTGATCAACACCCTAGGGGGCGGCGAACTAAACGCTTATTCCGTTTCAAGTCATTTTGGATTGATGACCCAGAGTGTGGGGAAGTCATCGACCCTGTTTGATAATTTCCTGCCCCTCGTACTGGTTGCTTCTGGGATAGTAAGCTAGATAACTGTCGTCGCAAGCTCACATCCTGGAGCAACGAGAAATACCCAATAACAGGAAACAGATTGATAAAATGATAAACAAATTGGGCTGTCTCCAACGAAATTGGGAGGACAATGCGGCTGCTATTGACACTTTGAAAGGGGAAATTACCTCTGTCTGGTCCTTAGAGGAGAAATAGTGGATGCAAGGCTCCCGTATCAAGTGGTTATGTTTTGGTCATCGCAACACGGCTTTTTTCCATCAATCCACCATTCATCGGCGCCGTCAGATGACTCGGTCAGGTTTGCTGTGGATAATTATTTCATGGATATTTTCACTTCTAATGGAGACCGGGATTGGGGGTGATATACTGAACTTCATCACCCCCTCCATTGGTGTCCAACACAATCTGGATCTCTACCGCCCTGTCTCTTTGGAGGAAATTCATAGTGCTACCTTTCAAATAGGGGCTTTGAAGGCTCCTGGTCCCGACGGCTTCTGTGGTATTTTCTATCAAACTTATTGGAATTCTATTCATGATGACTTGCTGGTTATTGTCAATAAGGTTTATAGAGGTGAAATTTATCTGGAGTCTTTAAACTCTTCCCATATTGCTCTCAATCCAAAAGTCCTACATCCGGAAGCTGTTACTCAATTCCGTCTTATTGCACTCTGCAATTATTCATACAAGATCATTGCAAAAGTTATTTTTAATCGCTTGAAATGCCTCATCCCGGGCATCATCTCCCCCCCTCCCCCCCCCCCCCCCCCCCCCCCCCCCCACCCCCCAACAGAGTGCTTTTATATATGGGGGACAAATTCAAGATAACATTGTGGTAGCTCACGGAGCCTTCCATGTCCTCAAACTTCGGAAGACTACGAAGATTTATGAGATGGGTATCAAGCTAGATATGGACAAGGCCTATGACCGCATCGAATGGGATTTTCATCGGGCGGTTATGCTAAAAATGGGTTTCTGCTCCTCTTGGGTTAATTTGGTTATGCGGTGTTTTTCCTCTGTGAGTTTCTTGGTTCTTATTAATGGTCAGCCTAGAAGAAGTTTCTCCCCATCCCGTGGCATCCGACAGGGGGATCCGCTTTCTCCTTACCTATTTATCATTTTGTACGAGATGTTCAACCATGCTGTTCTTGCGGGTGTGCTCGAGGGAATCAGGTTCGGCCTGGAGGGGCCTATCCTCTCCCATCTCTTATTTTGTGATGATGCTCTGCTATTTATGAAGGCTACCAGGAACAATTGTACAGTTGTTGAAAAGCTATTAAATGTCTACTGCTATGCCTCGAGCCAGATGGTAAATTACAACAAGTCTAATATGTTTTTCAGCCCTAGTACTCCCCAATCTATGAGCGCTGAGCTTAATACCATCCTTGACATGGAAATTTCTGACAATCCCGGTATGTATCTCGGCCTTCCTACTCTCTAGGGCTGATCAAAGAAGGAGGCCATGTTGTTTGTCCGAGAGAGGATTGGATGGAAAATCCAGGGCTGGAAGAATAAGTTTCTTTCACATGCGGGCAAGGAAGTGCTCATTAAAGTGGTTGCCCAAGCTCTTCCCACTTATCCTATGGTAGTTTTTAAGTTTCCGAAGTCAGTTTGTCAGGCTATTGATTCTGATTTGGTAAATTTCTGGTGGGGTCAATCGGGGGACCGCAATAAGATTCACTGGTGCAGTTGGGCTGAGATGGGTCTCCCAAAGGCTGAGTGTGGTTTGGGCTTTTGGAATCTGGAGGATTTCAACCTTGCTCTTCTGGCCAAGCAGTGTTGAAGGCTTATCCATGAGCCGAATTCCTTTTGGGCACAACTACTGAATAATAGATATTTCCTCAATGGTAATTTTCGGGAGACTGGCAAGGGCAGCCGTGCTTCTTGGGCTTGGACAAGTTTATTGGAAGGCAGGCAAATCATCCTTGAGGGCTCCCGATGACAAATTCTAAATGGAGCTGATATGAAGATTTAGACTGATTGTTGGTTTCCGGGAACATCAGATGGTTTGCTTATCCCCTCATCTCCTGCCTTGATTTGCCCTTCCCAACCTGTGTCTGACCTCATTGATCTCGATACCCACTCTTGGAACCTCGAGACCATCGAGCCCCTGATTTCCACTTCCAATTGTTTTTCCATTATTTCTATCCCTTTGGGAAGCCCTGAAGAAGATGACCGTCTCATTTGGCTCCACTGCAAACCAGGTAACTACAGTGTCAAGTCTGGTTATTTTTGGCTTAGAGAAAACCCCTCTCCACTGTGTTCCCCTGCGTTATTTAGGGCTTCCAATTCAAATATTTTCCCGAATGCTCTATGGATTTTCATTTGGAAATTCAAGGAAAACCCACGGGTCATCAATTTTATGTGGAGAAACCTGCAGAATTGCCTCCCTACTCGGGCAAATCTATTCCGAAGACACCTGGGACATGGCCAGCTGTGCCCTATCTGCGAATCATTTCCTGAAACTACTGAACATTTATTCCTATGCTGCCCCGGAGTGATTGGTATCTGGTTTGGAGGCCTTCTTAACTACCAGATTGATGTTACGCAAGTGACCTCCTTTAAATGCTGGCTGAACTCCATTCTTTCTCATCTGGCGGGTTTTGGGGGTGATCGGAATTGGATGGCTTCTGTTATTGCTTTTACTTGCTGGGAAATCTAGAAGCACCGGTGTAAGTATGACAGGACCCATCCCAATCCCCCCGGGATTAACGCGGGATGACCCTGCTCCCATCTGACACGAATTGTCAGACAAGGGATATTTCCGACCTTTGCCCTCCCGGGCTATCAGAGTACGCTAGGATCCGGAGCAGGTATGTGATATCTCGGTCTCTACCACCGTATTCAACATGAAGGGTATTAAAAACAGAAAGATTGTGAGTGGACAAAAATAAAGAGTTTATAAAAACATATTTATAAAAGACCTTTATACCCTTCACTAAAAAGCATGCATGCATAGTAAAACCATTTATCCAATCACATATGTTTAAACAACCATTATTATGGTCTCAGCCCCAAGTTCCGTAAATACAAGTCACACGGGCTCCTGCCCAAAACCATTTACAGAAAACCATAACATCATAAACATATGTGGGATCTCAGCCCAAATCCATTTATCATCATAAAACATAATTTCCCTAACCACTGAAATCATGTTTATCCATTATATTTCATATCCAAGAACCTATCACGGTAAAATAAAGCTACGCGCGTGCTAACTAGGGTCTCAAACCCAAGTCTCTCCAGGGTCCACCCAGGTCAATGTTCGTAGATCAATGACCCTCCCTGGAGGTAACGAACCATGCCCATCCTGAGAGTAACGAACCCAACTGGGGGGCGACTCCACTCAGTCAGTGCTTCGTGACTACTCCGGGGTCCACCCTGGCCAACGACCCTCCCCGGAGCAGACAATCATATATAAAGGATGGAATATGAAAAACCGTTTGAAATCATTCTTTAAACCTTGCAAGGATTCATGCCTGGCCCCCCATAAGCCGTCATGAACCATAAAATCCTTTCCAAGAGTTCATGTTGGTTCCCATAAACCGTCATGACCAGTAAATCCATTTCAATGGTTCACGTCGGTTCCCATAAACCTTCATGAACCATAAAAACCATTTGTAACTGTAGAGGAAAAATTTGCTTCCCAACATAATCTCACCACCATGCCTAATTGCTGGCGGTTTTATTATTTTTAGGGTACGACCCATCCAAGGCAAATGTGCCTCTTAATTACATCCTCTTGTTATCAAGCAAAACCTTTTGATTCTGCTTACAAACGAAAATAAATATGAGAGTAAAGTTTTTATTTGATTTTCTTGCAGCTGCATCTAAGTCGAACCTTAGATTGCCTACGTATCCGTCTTCGGAATCAAGCCACTCGTAGTTTCAGAATTTTTAATGAGTGAATGACTCGTTAAAAATAAGGATTGTGTTTGGAAATTGTGTTTGGAAATGTGTTTGGAAATATATTTGGGAGAATTTAGTTAGAAATAACCAGTGATTCAAAGATGGTTGCGGTTGCATCTAGTGGGTATGCTAGATTGCCTACGTATCCCTTCGCGGGAATCAAACCGACGTAGTTCGAAAGATTTTTAATGAGTAAATGACCGATAAAAAAAATGTGTTTGGCTATTTTAAAAAATAGAATTAACTTCAAAGAAGTATGAATTTATTTAGAGGGGGTGGTTGCATCTAGAATAATCTAGATTGCCTACATACCCTTAACGGAATCAAACCGGCGTAGTTCTAAAGTTTTAAATGAGTTTGAGCTTTGATAATAGAATCTTTGGATCCGGGAATTTTTAATGAGTGATCTTAGGCCTTTAAGATGGCTTGAACTTAATTAACGAGTATTTTGATGATTCGTTAATTAATTCTAGGCTCAACTACGTCAGACTTCCGAGTATAACCTCAAAGGTATCTGTCGAAATAAATCCTTGTAGCATGAGTTTACCTCCCAATAAGCCTCTACTTTAGATTTGATCTTTATCTAAAAATGGGATTAGCTCAAAAGGAGAGCTGATAAAGGCCTAAAAAAACTCATAAAAGGACAGTTACTTCCCTCGTTGTCCTTCACCTCAATTGAATGATCTAAATGACTTTTGCATCAAATTTCACTTTATTTTACAGCTGTGTTCCCATCGCCTTGATACTAATATAGTAGAATTGTCAACAAGTTTCTTGCATCAAAAATCGTACAAAAAGTTGGCATGCTTTGAGAAGGCCACACAATCATTCAAATTGATATTTTTTTCTCCCTTTGTCTGTAGCGTACTCAAAAGGTGGAGAATGATGGCATGAAGACTTTGTCTTGCACCAAAATTCATTTGTTTTTCCACAAGACTTTGTCTTTTGTTCATGCTAATTAATCATGGTAAACTTGTGGAAACTGATGCATGTAAGGCCTCTGAATTTGAACATTGAAACCATCATCACTTCGAGTCCGCTCATACATCCAACTATTTGAACATTTCTCTTTTATGCTTGCGGCCTCCATCTCAATGCTTGTGTACTTCAAAAAAATTTCCTTCACATGGATGATCTTATGAACATAATCTCTCAGCCGATCATGATCGACCAAATTTTTTTATGCTTTTGGACATTCTATTCTTTTCCTTGCTTCTCGAATATTACCATTTCTTGGACTTCACGAACGATCATGATCATCCACTTTCCTTGATATTCATATGTTTCTCGAATGATGATGATCATCCTCCCTTTCCATGAAAAAATTTACTGCTCCCTGTTGTATTCCCTCCTTTTTCGAGGTTTGTGAACGCTTGAAGAGACCGAAGAGTATGCCAACACACCTTAAGACCTCTTGTTTATTTATTAAGCATGCCCATCATCATCATGCCTCACGGCAATGAGGAGCTACACCTCACGTCATTGAGAAGCAATTGCCTCAAGGCAGATTTGGTGAAGGGGAGATGGTGGATTCACCAAGGTGCAGGTGGCACAGAGCCGTTGTTGAGTTTGAGAATCGATTGAAGACTCCCTCATGAAACATCAAACAACATCATTAATAAAATATTGTGAGGGAATGATATACATATATTACCTTTCCTGATTTCTCCGCTTTCGAAGCTGTGTGCGATGTGGTGGTCGTCCCCTTCCCTTTTTAAATTTGCAGCCGCTGGTTCCTTTTCTCAATTTCTTGTAACCTTTTCTGCTCTTTCCACTAACTCTTTTCTCCTTTCTCTTTCTTTTCTCTCTTTCTCTGCTAACTTCTTTCTCTTTTTTTTTCCTTTTCTCTTTTTCTCTTTTGACTCACCTGACACACTCTTTTATTTTTCTTTCAACGTTTTCCCTTTTTCTTGATTTCCTCCTTGCTTTTCTTCCTTGCCGTCCCTTTGTGCCTCTATATATAGGCAATGGGAGAGAGATGAGATTAGAAGAAAATTGAGCATTGCATTTTGAATTCAAACTCTGAAGTGCCCAATTAAATGAGAACTTCGTTTGAAAATATTGATGATATCTGATTTTAAATTCAAATGCCTGTTATTTTTATGTGGCCTTTAAATTTTCTATTTTATATTTTCCTTTTTTGAAAAACTTCTATTATCAGATAAATACCACCAGATATTGTGTTAGGAATTTTATTTTCTTAATTATATTTTTTCTGTTTCAACAGTAACACATAGCTGGGCCCTAGGCCCGAATCCACATACAAACTGGACCTCCGATCCGAATCGTAAGCCAACTGGGCCTCCGGCCCGTTGCCTCATTAAATCAAATGGACCTCAAGTCCTAGAGTTCGTAAATTAAATGGGTTTCATACCCGAGTTTACCTTTTCAAATCCAAAATCATTTCATTAAACTATTTCCAAAACCATAAGAATCGAAAATCAGAGTAAAACCAGAAAACCTCGATTTACGTGCAAGCATGTAAATCGCCTCGTAAAGCGTGAAACCATATAATTTACAATCATCCAATTCAACCTCATATAATCATATTCATAATCCATATAAAACATTTATGCATGCATCACAGTTTAGAAATCAAGGCCCACTAACAGACCGTCCGAAGCCGCGCCTCGATACGCGTGCCATAATCGTCTCTCGGGTCAATCGTAGCCACCGGGATTCCCAAACCTGTCCAAATTCATTTAGAGGGTTACGAATACCCTCATTAACCTCTCATCGAAGTCCCATAATTTTCCCGATTTTCTAACTATTTTTAAACTCGATCCTAAACCTTCGGACACTCCGAAACCTATCGAAACGATGTCCGATCGACACGAAACCAGTCCCAAAATGTTCGTTACATCAAATAAATGATTTTTTATGTTGAAAAAATCCCCAAAAGACTAGCCACGCGCCCTAAAAGGTCACTTGTACGTGAGCCCACGCACGTTACTGTAGAAGCATCTTCAACCCGCAGTGAACCGGGTTCCTGCAACCTGAACCGGTCTGGACTGGCGTGACCAGTCCAGCCTGGTTCCTCCCTCAATTCTGGTCCGTTTGCTTCCATTTTAATCCTATAATTCCTATTTCTTCATTCCCTATCAATCTCAATCATTAAACCTTACTAAAAACGCCTAAATCCTACTTATAATCGAAGGGCCTTACGGCCTTGTTTTTCCCAGCCATTCTCACGGTCTCCTCCGCCATGAACCACCCTCCCAATCATCATAATAACTTCCTAATATCCTAAAAAACTCATCCTAATCATTTAAAAGCAACCATAATGAGGAAATCGAATTAAAAATGGAAATTGGGCAAACCGAGTTACCTCTCGGGTTTCTTGGCTCCACCGGCCACGGCGGCGCCATCTAGGCCAGCCACCACGTCCACATCTCCTCCTCTCAGTCCCTCTCAACTCTCTTGGTCCTCAGGCATGATAAAACAGGAAAGGGTTGGATTGGTTTGGTGAGAAGTGAGATCGGGTTGTGTTTGAAATGAAGAAAATGAAGATGTTCGATGCATGAAGGAAAAGAGATGGCCTGTGGATGGGTGACACTTGTCACTCATCCATAGGGCATGAACTAAATATCTGGGGCCCACTAGAATCCAAAAGTTAAGTTGTTTCGTAAAACGTGCAATAGTTCCCTGAAACTTCCTTGAACCGTAACTTCGTCGTCGAATGTCCGAATTCGACGTGCCGCCTGTCTACGGATTCGTATCGTCCTGATCTACGTAATGGTCCTTAGCCCTCGGCCATTGGACCTCTCAGTCCAAAAGTCAACTATTTTCCCCTTTTAACTAAAATTACCAAAATACCCTTAAGCTTCTGAACGTCATAACTTCCTCCTCGAACGTCGGAATTGAACGTACCACCTGTCTATGAACTCGTGACGTCACGAACTACGTAACGGTCTTCGGTCAAAGTCTATTTGATCGTCCGAACGAAAAGTCAATGTTTTACCCACGCCTAGGGACAAAACGGTCATTTTGCATCGTTCGTCCGATTTCGCTTAACTAATCACCGATTAACCTCACTAATGGTGATTAGTCACTAATATAATTTAGGAATTCGGGATGGGTCGTTACAAAGTATCTGTTTGAAGGGCCAACCCTTCAATCCCAAGAAAATCATTAATGCCATCTCCAGGTATGTCTCTGAATTCTGGTCCCACTTTACTACGTCTCGCCCTTCTCTTGGCACTCCGAACATTCCCCAGGTAGGCCGTTCTTCCTGGACTCCCCCCACAGACTCGACCTTAAAAATCAATTTTGATGCATCTTGGGTGGGCTCGGACACTCCTGCTGGGCTTGGGGCCATTATCCTCAATTCGGAGGGTGTTTTTTGTGGGACTATCTGTGAGTCAAAGTGCTCTAGAACCGCTCTAATTGCTGAGGCTTGGCCCACCCTCTCTGGAGTCACCTTCGCCTGGGACGGGGGGTTCCGGGATGTCATTGTGGAGTTGGACTCTCAAACTCTGATCAAGTGTATTTATGGAAGTATTGATCGTGGAAACTAGGAAGTCTACCCCATCCTGTCTCATATCCAGTCACAGCGGGGCCATTTTGAGCATATCCACTTCGGGTGGTCTCACCGGAGTACAAACAAGGTAGTTGATACCTTAGCCACTCAAGCTCGACAGAGAATGTGCAGGGAAGTCTGGATTGACCGTCATCCATCATTTTTAGTGCTTGTTTTAAACAATGATGGACTTACATGGCCCCCTAGTTGAGTTTTTATTTTTGTTGGGGATAGGTGTGGACGTTTTATAGTATGCCATGCGTCTTTACTCCGATCCCTTTCCAAGTTTTTCCTGTCTGGTTCACTCTTTCCAGGTTATCTTTGTAATTGTTTCTGTTTTGTTTTCGCTTTCCCTGAATGAAATTTAATTTCTTGATCCAAAAAAGAAAAAAGAGTTCAAGTTAAACTTATAATGCCAAAATCAAATCTCGAAATTTAGAAAAAAATAAAATTGAATTTCAAAACCCTAATCTCATATTATGAGAGTTTACATCAACTTTACGATAGAAAACGAAACACAAAATGAAAAGAATTCAAATTTTTTTCTCCAATCCTTATCATCACACTAGAGCTCATATGAATTTTATAATTTCAATCCAAACTCAAAATTTTGAGGAATGAAATTAAAGTTCGAAACCCTAATTTCATATTATGAGAGTTTACATCAATCTCACTATAAAAAAAAACCCCAAAATAAAATAGAAAATTTTCAAAATTCAAACCTCAATTAAGAATCTCAAACGCTAGATTCACAAAAACCTTATATTTACAAAATCTAAACTTGAATGTTTGGCAAAACATAAAATTAACTTGGAAAATTCAATTTTATTGGGATAGTACGTTGAGATCAACTTAAATATGGATGCATTTGCTAGAGGATAAGGATACATTTCTTTTGTTACATCGTAAATTTTAACGGAGATTTTTGACAGACGACGATCGCAGACAAAGTGGGATGACATTTTAACGAGAAGGGATACAGTTGTTGAATAATATAGTCCTATAGCAGAAATTGATAGAAGAAAATGAATACAATACAAAAAATAATAAATGGTTCTAGTCCTATATAGTCAAGTTTTATCACTATTCAAAACAGCGGTCGCCTAATCCGCTTAGGTGGCGTCTAGGGCTCGAAAGTGAGAAACTCCTCTTATAATGACTATCCGCCTAAGTGAATTTACGTGTACATTTTTATATATATTTAATTATATAAGTTTCTATATATATTTAGTTATATAAGTTATTTTATTTATTAAATATTTAGTTAATAATATAAGTATTAATTAAAACAAAGATAATAGATTAAAAAATATAGAATACTGTATAATAAAAATAATAAAAAACTTATATTTTCAACATTTATGTTTTCAAACTCAATTTATTTATCTAGATAATTAATTTTTATTCTGAAATTATTTGATAGTATTTATTATATTATTACTTTATTAAATTTTATCTTTAAAAAAAAATCCATCTTGTACGCCTAGGCCCCTACTAATCGCCTGGGCAATAAGTCGACCGCCGTAGGAATGTTTGCCCCCATTTTGAACCTTTAATAAAACACACATCGATGCAGATAATGGGTAAAAGTCTAAAAGACGAATATTTGTGTGTATGCAGAAGACAGGGGTACTTCCAATTCTTCCCTCTCGTGCATTTTCTTTATTTTTCTTTCTTTCTTCATCGAGCCAAGAAAAATGAGACGAACCCCATAACCATAACCATGGTAACGCCGAGGAAGCTTGATGCCCCATGAGAAGGTGAACCTGAATCCTCGTCAGAAGGGGGTGCTTGTTCCTTGTCACCAGAACCAGAACCAGACGAGGAACTGCCTTTCAATATGTCACTTAAGGCGTTGGCAGCACCAGGCGGTAATTGGTTTAAGGCGGCAGTCGCTCTGTCAGCAATGCCGCGGGGCCCCGGAGCAGGCTTGAACACGCTGGTTAATGCGGAAGCATCTCCATGCTTCACTGCATCTGCAGCTGGCGATGGCCCGCTTTTGAATTGCTGGACGATTGATTTCAGTTTGTCTGAATTGCCGCCGCCAGGCGCCTGGGTGGAGCTGAGCGCATTGGCTATTGCAGTAGCTGCAGGATCACCGGTCATTGGAGCCCCAGCTGGCGCATTAATTTGATCAATGATATTGGATTTCATCGCTTCGTCTTTGACGGGACCCAAATCTTTCAAATCTTTTGGTAGACTGTCCACGTCCAAGCCCTCCGCGGTGAAGGCGGAGAATAGGGCGGCGAGGAGAAGGAGGATGAGGAGGGTAGGGACTTTGTGAGCGGCCATGTTGTTTTGTTTTGGTTTTTGGGTTGATTTGAGTTTGATGATATGGGGAAGGTTATTTGATGAGATGATTGATTAGCAGTTTAGGGATCTTAATTTGTAGTGGACAAGACAGCCATGAAATCCAAGTTCGGAGAAGCAGTTTTCAGTATTTAGTTTTCACGATTGCGAGGACTCTTTCCTAAATCCCAATTATAACAAATGCAACAGTTTGTTTTTTTTTTTGGGTCCATTAACAAATACAACTGTTTAGGCCTCAATTATGAAACCTCAAATAACAAATAAAAATTAAACATTTTGTAATATTTTTAGTTTAATGAGTGAAGCCACCCAATTCTGAGATATGGCAAATATGTCCCTTTTTTTGCGTCCCATTTTAATTTTTACTCTATAAAATAATTTTGAAATAATTCTCAGTCCAAAATAAATGTATCGCATTTACATTTGAATATATTATATCTTCTCAAATATAATATATATATATATATATATATATATAACTTCAAACTTTGGTCCACCATCTAGGTCGCTGTGGTCGCCAACCACGGTCTGTTATGTATATTTATGTCTGCCCAGTACATTTTTTATATTTATTTTTTATGTTCTTTTTATTTATTTTTTTATAAAATTGATAATTTAAAATATTGTAATTTACGGAAGAAAAGGATCAAATTTGTAGGAAACGAGCGACACACAACTAAGAATGAAATTATCGATATCGACGAAAATATCGGTAATTAAATATACAGATATATTGATGGATATATCAATATCGTTTACGCTTAATAAAAATGATGAAAATTTAATTTAAAAGTTGATTTTTTTTTTTTATAAAACTTTGATAAAAGTTTAAGTATCTAATAACTGTTATATAAGGCTAATAGAAATTATATAATGACTTTAATATAATAAATCTATGATGAATAATATGATACAATATGATTCTGATGATGACTAATAATATAAAATCTTAAACATAAACATAAATTGAAGTGAATTAATATAATTGAGTGTTAATATAGTTAAAAACAAAACAATAAATTGAATGTGTATCCTTTTTAATCGAGCATATATTTTTTTTGGTCGAATTAATAGAGCACATATTAAGCTTTTACCTCTATTTTTTACAATTCATTTATTTTAATATATCAATGTTATTTTTAACTCGTTGACCAACCGACTACTTGGATTGTTTTATTAATAATATCTATTCATTATCTGGTCGATTTATAATATAGAGTTATGGATTTATGTGATATCTATTCAAACTATTCCTAAGAGACTTCATTATTCTCAGTGCACTCTTTGTGAATAACGAAGAGTCCAAAGACCCGTCGATCCGTTCTCGTCATTCCAATCTTAGTTCGCTCTTCACTCCTCAATCTTCATGCTTTAAGTAGAGCCCATAGACTCAAAGAGACCGAGAAGACTCTCTCAAGGTAAAAAGTCAAGAGAGATAAAAGAAATTAATAGGAGATTCGCTGAGGCGTGAGCCTGTGATGGAGGTGTCCGTCACGTGAAGGAGATGGGTGGACGAAGGTGGGTGCGACATGTAACGACCTGGACGTTCAATAAAGGGAAATTTGGAAAATTTGAAGAAAAGGACGATTTTGCCCCTAGGTAATGGGCGAAAGGTAGAATTTTGCTCGGGCGGTCAAACAGACTTTGACCGATGACCGTGACGTAGTTCGGGACGTCACGAGTTCATAGACAGGTGGCACTCCCGATTCCGACGTTCGAGGAGGAAGTTATTATGTTCGGAAGTTCAAGGGCATTGTCGTAATTAGGACGAAAAGGGGGAAAATGTTGAATTTTTTGTTGACCACTATTTTGCACGTAATTCGAAGACCGTTAGAAAGGTTTCGAGAAGCTGAATCCGTAGACAGGCGGCACGCGTCAATCGGAGTTCGGATGACCAAGTTACGGATCTTGAAGCATGAAGGGGATTTTGGTAAATTGTCAAAGTGAGGGCAAAATGGTAATTTTACTGTTGCAGTTTGAAATCAGCCGTGATGGTTGTTTTGTGAATTGTTTAATCTGTTAAGTGGTTGTTTAACAGAATCAAGTGACAATTAGATGGATTAGAGGCACAAGTGTCGCAATGGGAAACTTAAATAAGTAAGAATGATGTGTGTGCTGTGAAGGGACAGGGCACGGGTTGAGTTTTCTATTGCTTGGTGCGGTTGGAAGTGAAAAACCGAGACAATGGAGGCAAGTGCCCAGTATGTGAGATTGTGTGATGGTGGGAAACTTAAAAAAATGAAGTAGTATGCTTGAAAATGGAGGGGGGAACAGAACACAGAGCACGGGCGTGTAGTGGGCTGGGAATACTGTGCTGGTGTTTTTGAAAATTGGAAAAATAAAATAAAACAAACAGAGACTTTGAATATGGCTTGATCGACCTTGCCAAGAGGGAATGGAGAGCAAATGAGACTGAAGAGAAGGAGGGCAGAGTCTGGAGATTGAGAGGGGAATAATTGGGATAAAAATGATGAGAGAAGAAGTCAAAAAATCCGAAACGGATTGAAGAGAGAGTGAGAATTCAATTTCAAAATGTAGGCCAGCCCATGGCAATTAAGGCTTCATTGAGTCCTCTGGGATCAATTCAAGTCGATCCCGTGCAAGAGGGAAGAGAGTTGATGCTGTTTTTTACTCTGAATGGACCTGGTGACCGAGAAGAAAATCGAGTTTGAGTCGTGAATTTGGAGGAGTTTAAGGGAGAAATTGACATGAGAAACAAGTTCAAACGAACCCTATGAAGCTTCTGAGTGGGTCAATTTCAAGAAAACAATCGAGGTTGGTCGAGTTTGAAGATTGAACAGTACCCACCTGTTCTTCGAAGTTCGACTTCGAATCGTCTGGATTCAGGTGAGTTCTTACGTAGTTGAGGTCATATAACCCTAATTAGACACACAGCGATCCTTTTGGCTCACTGAATTGATGAAATTAAGTTGAAATTGACAAGATTCTATTCGAGTCGTCTCGCGGGCAAACCGGACCCGTTTCACAATCAGACGGGTTGGGACGACGACTGTAGCTTGCACTGTAGCTGGCGCGTGAATTTCACGGGCAGCCACTCACGGCGGCGCAAGAGGGCGCATGGGCCCGATTTTTGAGGTGAGTTCAACACGACTTTTGTCCTATACAATGTAACGAACATTTTAGCGTTGATTTCGAATTAGTCGGACACCGTTTCGATGTTGTTTCGAGGGTCCGACGGTTTATGTTACGTTTTTAATTAATATTTAATTCCCAGAAAATTATGGAAAATTAGTATGATGTTATTGGAGTCCTTAGTGACGCTGAGGAATGTTTCCGAACATGATTCGAAATTTCTGGAAAATGTCAGAAATTACGGAAACGCGTGCAGCGCGAAAACGGGCGTTATGGACGGTGTGTGAGTCGACTTTGCTTTCAAAAATTTAATGCATGCATAAATGTTTCTTTGATTGCTATGATTATGATTGTGACTTGTGGTGATTTCGATTTCCGTATTTATATGTATTTTAATATGCAATACGAAACTACACGTATTTCGAGATTATTGTTTCTCTTATGCCTTGGTGATGTTTCGATGAACGATTTTACATGATTTGTGAGTACGATGTTTTAAGGATGTTTTGATTATGATTGTGAGTATGACCTACGATTTTGCGCGTTTTACAAGATTTCGAGTATATTGTGTTTTGATCATGGTTTTGATGCCTTGACTTTGGAATTTGAAATGTGATTTGATTTGACTTTGGGATTTGAAATGATTTCAAAGATTTAAAACGGATTTTGGAAAAGGTGATTTCGGGCTTGATGCCCAGGGCATAAAAGTAATTTTGATGAATGAGATTCGGATTTCGGAAATGTGAAAGTGATTTCCGAGTTTGGGTTCGGGATGATGTTTCCGGATGCTAGCTTACGGAATCATTATTGCGAATTCGAATTCTGGAATGGATGACGGGTATGATCGGGGATTTGAATGTGAAATTCGGACATAAGTCCTATTATGACAAAATGTGATTTCGGTTTGGTTTTGGAATTTGGATCACGATGGATCCTGGATTGTTGTGATTTACAAATGGTTTTGGGTTTAAAGACCCAGTCCTAAGGCTGGATCATGTTTTGAGTTTAAAGACTCGGTTAATTGATGACGGGGGAAGGCCTTTGATGTGTTTAAAGACTCGGTTATTGTTTTGAGTTTAAAGACTCGGTATGATACCCCCGAGGCCTATTGATTATGTTTTGAGTTTAAAGACTCGTTGATATCCCGGGAAGGTCTGATTATGCGCATGGTTTTCAGTTTAAAGACTCGGGCGCACTTGAGATCCAGCAGATTGTTTGACTTCTGAATTATTGTTGATTTCCGATGCTTTCGGATGTGTTGGGCAATGACCCGGTTTATATGGTTGATGGATTTGGATTATGTTGTGTACTTGGATTTGATTCGTGGTTTTGGGCTGAGGCCCTGTGTTTATGATTGCGGGCTAAGACCCGAAGGTTAAGAAAAGGAAAATGATTTGATTTTCATACACGGTTTTCTTGTATTGGAGATGAAACAGATTGCGAAATGATGTTCGAATGCATGCATTGGTTTTACGTGGAGGGTAGAAATGTGTTTCTGTAACTGTTTTATAAACTGATTTATTTTTGTCCACTCACACCTTTTGCGTTTTTATTGACCCTCCAGGTCGTGGCGCGTTGATCGAGACTGATCGAGAGGCGGAGGCATGAGTGAGTACGTGTGTGGCTATCCCTGGTTTGGCAAGTACGGAGGGTAATTTGGGAATTTTAGTCGACTTGCCAGACGGGAGCAAGACCGGGCACGGTTATCAATATCCCTTCGGGGGCGGTCCTGTCACGACATGAGTGAGTGATTTATGTACATTTGTACTTCAAATTTTGGTTTTAGTTTGATTTCTGCACTTGAAATTGCAATTTGAGATTTTTGGTTATGAATTAGAAGATCAATATCGGTGGATATTGGCCATTATCGGTCGATTTCAACAATAATGGTCGATATTTCCAAAAAGTTTCCGAAATCATGGATATTGGGGTGTGAAATTTCTTCCCTCATCCCCGCGTTTAGATTCTGAACTCCCAAATAGTACCGATATTTTTATCCACGCACACAACTAATCAGTTAATCTGAATAATACTATAGAACTACACTAAATCGATTATATTAGTAACCGTTGATATATCATTCATTTTTATCTATTTCTAGTTATTGGTTTATAATTCTTAAATTAAAATCAAAATTCAAACAATATCCTAAAGAAATAAACATACCCTCCCCATGTATATGTATTCAATAACTTCGCTAGATTAATTTTAAAATATTATATATATATATATATATATATATGTAGATGCACTTGGGTAGACTAATCTTGGCTAGCCAACTTGGCTAGATTATTCTTGGCTAGCCAACCTGGCTGGATTAACTCGGCCGAGAGTTTTCATTACGCTCTGCTTTTGCTTCTTCAATACATATATATAAATATAGGTTAGCTTTTGCTTTTCTCATTTATATATAAAAATATATACATTTTTTTTCCCGAAAGTATAAATATATACATTTTTTTTCCCGATTGTATAAATATATACATAGCTATGAGGGCATTTGAGTTGTCAAGTTTGACAAGTCTTAATACTTTATATATATATATATATATGTGTGTATATAAAGCACCATTAGTCACATATTTTGACAATTCAAAACACAACCACTCCATTTTTCCTTGCCAAGTCCCCACAAGCAACAAATATCTTTCTTAAAATCCCATCCAATCAAAAAACACAAGAAATCCCATCAAAAAAAAAATCACATAAAACCCAGCTAAAAATCACAAAAATCCAAACCAAAGACCACAAAAACCTCAACCGTAATAACATCAAAAATCTGTTAGAGATCGGGATTCCAACCATTATATAGACTCGGGAGTTCGACTCTAAAACCAATTGGTGATAGGGGGAGTTGCCCAAGTCTATATAAGGCACACATTCATTTCCTCTTTTTCCGATGTGAGACTCTTATCCTCACATCCCAACATGCCCCCTCACGTGTGGCGGCTCTTCCAGCCAACACGTGTTGATGTGAGCCATTGTCCCACATTCGTATGAGCCCATTGTCTCATACCTCTCTCAACTCTTTTTTTTTTCTCAACCACTAGCAGGTTGTCGTCACTACACCCCCACGTAGCGAGTGACTGGGCGACGTGTGGTACGTGTGGCGATTAAGCTATCCACGTGGGATAACCCGCTCTGATACCATATTAGAGATCGGGATTCTAGGCATTATATAGACTTGGGAATTCAGCCCTAAAACCAATTGGTGATAGCGGGAGTTGCTCAAGTCTATGTAAGGCACACATTCATTTCCTCTTTTTCTGATGTGGGACTCTTATCCTCTTATCCTCACATCCCAACACACCCCCTACATATAGCTCACACACTCTTTAGACTGATCAGTGCATTAGCTTAGGGTCCAACACTCCCCTCTAAGCTATGTACTGATCTAACTCCTAACATTCCTCTTAGATAGACAAACCTTCCCTTGGCCAGTGCCTTAGTGAAAACATCTGCCAACTGTTCTTCTGTCTTACAGTAGAATAGTTCCACCTCACCAGCTTGGATTGCATTTCTAATAAAGTGAAACCGTCTATGAATGTATTTACTTCTCTGGTGAAACATAGTATTTTTAGACATGGCAATTGGTGATGTATTGTCGCATAAGATAAGAGTAGGACTAGTTTGTTCCTCTCCAAAGTCTTCCAACACAAACTTGAGCCACTTAGCTTGTGTGGTGGCTTCACTTGCACTCACATACTCTGTTTCTGCAGTAGACAGTGCCACACTGTTTTTCCTTACAGAAGCCCATGAGAAAACCTCACTGCCAAAAGAGAAAGCATACCTTGAGGTGCTTTTCATATCATCCAAACTGCCACTCCAATCTGAATCACAGTACCTAATTAGTGTAGCCTTCTTTACTTTCACATAATCAAGTCCATAATCCAATGTACCCTAGATGTACCTCAGGACTCTTTTAGAAGTTCCATAATGCTTCTTAGAAGGACCATGCATATACCTAGATAGCAAACTGGCAGCAAACATAATGTCTAGCCTAGTTGCAGTTGAGTAGAGCAAACTACCCACAATCTGTCTATAAACACCTTCATCTGCAGCCTCTGAACCATCATTTCTGAACAGCCTGTCATTTGTTGCAAGTGGTGTGCTTAGAGGCTTGCATCCTTTCATTCCAAACTTCTCAAGAAGTGTCTGAGCATACTTCTTCTGATCTATGAATATAGAGTTGTCAGTTTGGATCACTCCCATCCCTAGGAAATAATGTAACAAACCCAAATCAGACATCTCATATTTCATCATCATTTTCTTCTTGAACTCAGCCTTCAGTTGGTCACAATTTCCAATGTAGACAATGTCATCTACATAAATTGAGACTATTAACACGCTTCCATCTCCTACTGTCTGTCTTGATGTAGAAGGTTGCTTCACTACGACTTCTTAGATAACCACATCTGCTCAAATGTGAATCTATCTCTCCATACCAGGCCCTAGGAGCTTGTTTCAGTCTATATAGAGCCTTTCTCTATCTGTACACTTTCCCTGGTTCCTTTTGAGTCTCAAAACCATCTGGTTGTTGAACATACACTTCCTCATCTAACCTGCCATTTAGAAAAGCAGACTTGACATCAAGCTAGTGCTATGAGTGTCCTGATGGTATCAAGTCTAGCCACTGGTGTAAAAGTCTCATTGAAGTCTATCCTAAGCTTTTGGGCATAGCCTTTTGCAACCAATCTAGCTTTATATTTCTGAATTGATCCATCTAAGTTGAGCTTAACTTTGTATACCCATTTTACTCCAATGATAGGTTTGTCTCTAGGCCTGTCAACCAGCTCCCAGGTGGCATTCTTTTCAATCATCTCTATTTCTGTTTCCATTGCTTTTATCCATGTCATTTCCTTTGCAGCTTCTACATAAGTCTCAGGCTTAATGATGGACATGTGACATCTAGCATAGATGTCACTTATCCTTCTGAGTTTGATAGGAGTAGAACTAGGAGTCTCCTGACTAGTGATTGTGTCCATAGTTCCAACCTGCTGCTGATCTGAATTCTGATCATCACCATCAGATTCTCCATATTCCATTTCAAAAACTACTGGTGTAGATACAGTGACTTCACTGTTTGATTACCAGTTCCACATCATTGCTTCATTGAAAATTACACTCCTTGAAACCATCATTTTCTTAGTTTCCAAGTTGTAAACCCTGTACCTCTTTTCACAAGTTCCATATCCAACAAATACACACTTGATGGATGACTCATCCAATTTCTGTCTTAGCTGAGTGGGAATGTGTGCATAACACACAAATCCAAACACTCTTAGGTGCTTTACACTAGGCTTCCTTCCACTAAACACCTCAAATAGTGTTTTCTCTTCTACTGCTTTTGTTGGACACCTATTTAGAAGGTAAACAGCTGTACTTACAGCCTCACCCCAGAACTCATAGGGCATTTTCTTGTCATGAAGCATGGCCTTTGCCATTTCAATTATTGTCTTGTTTTTCCTCTCAGCCACTCCATTTTGCTGAGGAGAGTAGGCTACTGTCAGTTGCTTCTCAATCCCTTATGCTTCAAAGAATTCCACAAACTCAGTGAAAGTAAACTCTCCACCTCTGTCACTCCTCAACTTCTTTATTTTGTAGCCACTTTGCAATTCCACCATAGACTTAAACTTCTTGAATACATTAAAGACCCCTGACTTGTACCCCAAGAAGTAAGTCCAACACATTCTAGATATATCATCAATGAATGTTACAAAGTACCTGTTTCCTCCCATTGTTTCTGACTGCATAGGGTCACATACATCTGTATGAATGAGTTCCAAGGGACTTGAAGCTCTCCATGACTTTCCTTTATCAAAACTTTCTACATGCTGCTTCTCTGCAATGCAGCCTTCACATGTTTCTGTGTAATCTAACAGCCTAGGCAGACCCCAGACCATCTCTTGTTTCTGTAGTGTTATCAAACTGGAATAGTTTAGATGACCATACCTTTGATGCCATAGCCAGGCATTTCCTTCAACTGTGACCTTCCTTGCCACTGCATTGACACAATCCAGAGATAGAGAAAAACATCTGTTCCCAAGCATTGGAACTGTGGCAATCATCTGAGTAAAACCTTCATCTTCATAGATATTCACCTTCATGTTCCCAAAGGTCAAATGATACCCATGTTCAACCATTTGCCTACACTAAGTAGATTGGCATCAAGTCCAAGGACTAACATTACTTCATGAATCTACTTCTTTCCATTTCTGGTGTTAATCTCAAGAGTGCCCTTGCTTATATCTTGTACCAATTCTTCTGTCGCCATTTTAACTTTAGCTGTCAAAGATTTATCCACATTAACCAACAATGACTCATGTGAAGTCATGTGGTTACTACATGCACTGTCAACATACCAGTCACCAACTTCTTTTAATACTGAGGTTGCATTACATGCATAGAACATCACAGTATCCTTCTCTTCTATAAGTCTGTCTTGGTGAACCTCTGGTTTAGAAACTGTCTCTATCTTCTTCTCAGATCAGTTTCTTGCCAAATGTCCATACCTGCTACATTTGAAGCATTTTTTCATTTTGAACTAGCAGTGTCCCCAGTGACTTTTCTCACAGATCTTGTATTTAGGAGTACTAGACTCTGTCTTTCCTCCCTCTGTGTTTTGATGACTTGGTCTTCCAGAATTAGCCTTCCAATTCTTGAAGTTCTTATGGTTCTTCTTCCATTTTCCCTGCTTTTCACTTCCATGCCCTCTGAAACTAACAGATTGTGCAGAGAATGCTTTGTCCACATTTACATTTTTAGTTTCATGCATCTCTAATCTTTGGTTAAATGCTCTAATAGAAGCCACTATGTCTTCTACTACAATGTTATCAAGATCTCTAGTCTCTTCAATGATGGAAACAATAGAATCATAGGACCTTGTCAAACTTATAAGTATTTTCTGTGCTAGACGTTTTTCAGGGATATGTTCACCATATGTTTTCATCTGTTTTACCACATCATATAGTCTAGACAGATATGAGCATAAAGATTCATTGTCTTTCATTCTTGTATACTAAAAATCCCTTCTTAAGGACTGAAGTTTGACAGCCCTTACCTTTGTATCCCCTCTGTATTCTCTCTTCAGTAGATCCCAAGCAGACGTTGCTTTGTCTTCATTTCTGATCTTGGAGAAGATTGTACCAGCCACAGAAGTTTGGATCAATCCAAGAGCCCGAACATCCTTGATGAAATCAGTCCTTGTTGGCTGACTGATCACAACACCTGCTTCATTCTTCATTTCATTGAGGCATGTCTCCACATATTCCCAGAGCTCTTGAGCCCTTAGGATTGTTCTCATTTTTATGCTCCAGAACTCATAATTGCTCTCATCGAACACAGGAGCCCGTAGCTCCCCTCCAGCAACTCCAGAACTAGCCATATTAGCTTATTCCTCAAGTCACGTCCGAGTTACAAAATCAGAGATCGTCAATGCTTTGATACCATGTTGGAGATCGGGATTCCGGCCATTATATAGACTCAGGAGTTCGGCCCTAAAACCAATTGGTGACAGGGGGAGTTGCCCAAGTATATATAAGGCACACATTCATTTCCTCTTTTTCCGATGTAGGACTCTTATCCTCACATCCCAACAAAATCCGGCCAAAACACTCCTCTTCATATATTGGGTGAGTGGAAAATCTCACACCACCATCAAACACGACCGAATAAATAGGAAAGTGAGTAATAGATCAGGTTTCAGGTAATCAGGTTATGGAAATATAAAAAGTAGAGGGTCTTGAATTCTTTCCTCTTGTGCATTTTTGAACGGGAGCTCTTCCAATATTCTTCCCCTCCTACATTTTCTCTATTTTTGTTCCATGTTTACAAAGCCAAGAAAATTGAGACCAATCCTTTAGCCATGGAAACGCCGAGGGTGGTTGGATCCCCATGAGCATGGGAACCAAAATCCTCAGAAGAAGGAGGTGTTTGTTGATTGTCAGTAGAATCAGAACCAGAGGAGGAACTGCAGTTCAATCTAATGTTTAATGCATCGGCTGGTAATTTGGTCAAGGCAGCAGTAGCACCATCATTATCACCCTCAGGCCTTGGCGCAGACTTGAACATATTGGTCCATGCTGAAGTTTCTCCTTTCTTCACTGTATCTGCAGCTGGTGATGACTCGAATTGCTGCAAGAATGAGTCCAGTTTATCTTTGCCGCCGCTAGGTATTGGAGTCGGGGCCGAGCTCAGTACGTTGGCAACTATAGTAGTTTCCGGATCGCCGCTCTTTGGAGCCCAAGATGGTTTTGATCTATGATTTTTGATTTAGTTAATTCTTCTTTCAATTCTGCCGATAAAGTTTTCACCTCTGGTGGCTGAGGTGATGAACAACGCGAATAGGGCGGCGGTAGTACGAAGGATGAAGAAGGGGAAAGAGACTTTGTGAGTACGTGGCATATGTTTTGTTTTTGTTTTGGTTAATTTTTGGCTTGATTTGAGTTTAATAATTTACAAGGATGTTTGATGAGATGATTGAGAAGATGTGAATGAGTGTTTTATTATAGTAACTGGAGAAGACAACCATGAAATTCCAAGTTTTGAGAGGAGCAATTTTCAGTTTTCATGCAATGTGATTTTTGGCTTGAAGGTTCTTTGTTTTTTATAAAACCTAATTATAACAATACAACTGTAGTTTAGGGCTCAACTATGTAACCCCATATAACAAATTCAACAGTTTGCAATATGAATTACAAAAGAATGTAAAGCAGTTTAGAAATCTATTCCTAGCTAGCTATGTGTGTACAATACCAAGGCAATATGAGGCTATTAGTGATGAATATGATCTTAGGTACTAGGTGTTGATGCAGAAATCGTTAAGTCTTGTAAAGTACTTTCTCGATCCCTACACACGATAACGAAAATCCAATGGGGTTAAGGTTGAATCCCCAGGGGGTGGTTCAACCGTAAACGCTCTGATGCTTAAGTCAATTATCTGAGAGAGAGTAAACCGACAGAGTGTTTGTAGAAGTTTTTTTTATTACCTTTAGAAGTGAGATGAGACATTCTATTTATAGTGAAGCCTTGAGGGTCACCGGAGCGTCTGATTGGTTGAATGAGAAGGTGTTAAATAAGTGATTGTACTGAGTGTAATCACTTATTTATTAACAAATAAATAATTCGCTGGGAAGTTGTTTATTGACTGTATTGATATGATCATTTAATATATTTAGCTGCTAAATATATTAAATTAATGTGGAGATCGTAACGTGTCGATGTCCATTTTACCAAGGGTAATATCGGCAATATGAGAATTGTTGGCCATGTGGAAACTCCAGAATATTTCAGTAATTTATGGTTCAACAAATGCCCCCACGTCACTTAGGAATTCGAGGAATCCTCATAGATGTAATTTCTATGTGGTTCCAGTAAATTACGTTTTATTATTTTTATGTGGGAGTAGGACTCCTCTTTCCTGGATGTAGCTGGAGTTGTGATCGACCTTGACCTTGTCCCAATAGGAATTCTTTGGGCTTGTATTCCTAATTTGAGTTGAACTTCAGAGCCCGATTAATAGCCAGGATTTACTTATTTTTCTATTTAAATTAATGAGGGCATATAGCCCTTATTTTTATAAAGAAAAAAATCAAATCCTAGCTGAGGCTGATCACTGGTGAAGGCATACCGTCTTGAGTGAGTTTGGCGGTGGAAGGACTCGAGTCTCTGTTGTGGAGGTAATTAATTTATTTCCTTTTCTTTTATCTTATCTCTCTTGGTTTTTACAGGTTTGGCGTCCGTGTGTGAGAAAGAAAGGAGATGGTCTTTTGGCTGATGTTGACTGAAAGGAAAAAAAGTAGTGAACAAAAGGATGACATAGCTGAGTGGGAGCAAAGGCTATTAGCCAGGTGCAGTGGGGCTGAAGGTTTTGGCGCGTGCACGCCATGCGCACTGGCGCGAATGAAATGGTGAAGAGGGTCCCACGTGATAGAGAAGCTAACGGTGGCAGGGGCTGTTGGCTAATTCTTCCCTTCACGAGCGAGGTTGCGCGACTCCTGATTCTTGGCGGTGAGACACATGGGTCCACCCAGCAGCTTTGTCTGAAGTCGCTTGTCGCTACCACTATTTTTCGACTTCTCTGCCCTTTTTTTTTGCTTTCTTTTTGTTTAAAATATGTAAGTATGTATGCATTAATTAGTAAAATATATATTTACCTTTTTTGCATACGTACATATATGTAAGTAAATATATACTAAAATATAAAGTATATATTTACTCTTTTTGTATACATACATAAATGTAAGTAAATATATACTAAAATATAAAGTATATATTTACCTTTTTTTTAGTATATGAGTATATATGTAAGTGGGTACATACCAAGTATAAAGTATGTATTTACCTATTTTGTTATAGGTAAATAGATATATATATATTTTCATATATTTTGTTTTGGGAAACTAGCCAATTTTGTTTCCTTTTCAGTCGTGCTGCTTTTGGACATTATGAAGGTTCGGAGTTTTCGATCACAGTGATTTCAGAGACACGGCCCACTCCTACAATGACTCTTCTTGGGATGTCCAGCGGAAAGCAAGAAATGAAGTCGGGGAAACTGCACTGGTGGAAACTGGGAGGCTCGTGCAGCAGGCGTCCGTTCGTTAGGAGTAGACCGAGCTACTTGACCTTGACGAATTTGAAAGGTGGAAGAGTCTTCATGAAGATGCTTTCCCTGAAGGCGGGGTCGTTGTGTTTGGTGAAGCGTGGGCAGCTACGAAGATTCCAAGGGAAGCTGTCTCCATAAGCAAAAATGCAACGATTCTCCGGTGGATCTAGTTTCACCCCCTGGTCGTCAATTGGGGCGTCAAGTTCTCGTTTTCAAAGCTTTTTACCAAGGTCATCTGCTAGATTTGGTGCTGCCCTTCTCAACTGCATGTCGACACCTACCGCCACATCATGTGCTTTAAGAAGCTAAACGAGCTCTTCAACTTGGAGCTCACTGAATATGAGTTCTGGCATTTCTACTGGGTGGAGCACAAGCCGATCCACAACACGCGGAGTTCACACATGGTCCCAAAGGTTGGGCTTTTTGTGGGCACGTCATTTGATGATGATTTGTACCAGACTTCGTGCATTGAAGTTGGAGGCGAGTGGGATCTCAACTGGGCCAGTTGTCTGAACATTGCTTCATGCTACCTCGACCCGTTAGACTTGTACACTGTCACCAAGTTCCATGTCGACACCAAGAAAGTTGACAGAGTCCTCATGGTTCCTTCACAGTTTCGTGAGATGAACTGGTTACTTAGTACTTGTAGGCGCAGGGCTGGCAGGCGTCCTCTCGGAGACTTGGTCAAAAGCTGGTTCGTTGCCCAACAGCATGGGAAGCAATGTGTCCAACCGGTATGCACATGCCAAGATGAGTCGGGTGTCCCTTCACCAAAGCTGCTAAATCAGTCTGTGCCCCCAAGCAGTGCTCCCAAGTCACGCCTTGCCCTTTGAGCCCAGAGGGATCATCTGGTAAGCGCAAGTCTTTAGGCGAGCCTCGGAGAGGCCTGGCAAAGGGTGTAGTCAGGTCCCTGAAGAAGCTGATGGTTGCTCACGCTCCTCCTGAAGTTCGGGTGGTGCCCCCGCCCAGTTGTCAGCTGTGTGTCCCCCCCCCCCCCCTTCCCCCGCGAAGAGACCAATTTCAGATATTTCAAGGAGACCTTGCGATAAATTCTTGGGCGCTGATCATGGAGAAGTCAGAGCCGCTTATATGAAGGCAAGGAACTCCCATGTCAGCGAAGCTGGAACACCTTCAAAGTGTGCCGAGAGCGGAGTAGCACAGGAGGTTCATGATAGGGTCATCAAAGAGCTCGAGATTGCAAAGGAGGGGGCTCGTAAGCTTGCGGGTATGCTGCGACTCCTGGTAGATACCCATGTTGACATTGAAAAACTCAAGTCTAAACACACCTTGCTTCAAGAATCTTACGGCCGTCTTCAACGAAAAAAATGAAGATTTGGACAAGAAGGCGATTTTGGTATAAGCTAGTTTGGATGAGTTGAGGAGTGTCTGAGTTGAGAAGTTGTTAGCGGAGAGGGAGCGAGATGTCGTTCTCAGCGAGTTTGACTGGCTACGTAACTCCTTGCCAGATTCTCAGTAGAAGATTAGGCTCCTGGAGGTTGAGGCGGAGTGCTGAGATTGAACATTTGAAGTTTGAGCCGTACTCGCCTCCTTGTGCTCCCCATGCCTCGAGGCAAAATGTAGAGGATTTGAAGCTGAAGCTGTTTGTGGCGGGCTGCAGCAAGTCCGAGATGGAGATGCACCTTGCTCGTGAATATGTCAAGGGGTATCTCGATTTTCAGAACAACATGTCCGCCAAGTATGTAATTCAAGAGTGAAACATTGAAGATACATCCCAGGGGGTTGTGAACTTAGGGTAGGAAATGCAACATGATGAGGTGACCCCTCCTGAGGTGCCAGGTCCTGAATCTTTGAGTTTCCCATAGCAGTTAGGTGATGACCACATTCCAGACATTGGCGACCCGTTTTATGATAGGGTTCCTGAGATATCAAGTGAGGACTAGGTCTAATTTCAACGTTCAATGGGTCTAGAAGACGTGCTTTTGGACTTGCCTTAGATTTGGAGTGCAGGCTTTTCCATTTTTCTGACGTTTTATCAAAAAAAATTTTGAGCAATCGGCTTGTGACTCGCCAATCTTTTGTTTTGTTTTCTTTTGTTAGTTCAAGTGGTTGAGCAACCGATATGTGGTTTACCAATCTAGATTTCTCAACATTATCAATATGAAGTCTTCCTTTGCTTTCCATCAAATTTCATAGAATCTTAACCTTCATAGGCTTGTTTTGAGATGTCAAAATTTGGGCCTTTCAGAACCAAGTGGAACTTGGGCTCGCGTGCTATTCCGCGAAGTTGACCTTTGCGTATAGAAACGTTCACTGGGAACTTGTCACAACTCGGAATTGGGTGAGATTGATGAGGTTGGAAATCTGAGTTCCATACATTTCTAATGCCATTGGGTTTGTTCCAGTCCGATCCGAATTGAGCTTTCTAGGATCAGACAAATCTTGCACTTGTGCATTGGTACGTGCAATTGACCTTTGTGTACAAAAATGTTTGTTGGGAACTCGTCACATCTCATAATTGAGTGAGATCAATGGGGTCAGAAAGCCGACTTCTATACCGTTCTAATTCCATCAATCTTGTTCCAATACGATCCGAGTTGAGTTTTGTAGGTTCGGACGAATCTTGCACTCGTGCACTGGTACGTGCAATTGATATTCATGTACAAAAACATTCGCTGGAAACTTTTCATAATCGGAATTGAGTGAAATCAAGGGCGATGGAAAGCTGACTTCTATACCTTTTTAGGGACATTAAGCTCATGTCAGGGTGATCACAATTGTGCGGTTTACGACCGAATGAATCTCGATCTCGTGCATTCAAATGTAGAATTGGACTTCGCATGTTAAAACATTTTCCCAATGTTTGTCATGGCCTAGTGGTTTCCCCTATTGGTGGGGTTGGAAGAGACTTTTAGTAGCTTTCTGACTCCAACAAGTTGAGTTTCTGATGGTTTCATGTGCCTCACAGGGATGAGCTTTGAGCACTTCATGGAGCGAAGACGTGGCGTGCTTCGCATGACGAAGACATGGTGTGTTATGGGTGGCAAAGGCTTGGGGCGCTTCGCGTGGAAAAAGCGTGAGTGCTTTGAGTGGCAAAGGCATGAAGTTCTTCACTTGGCGAATGAATGGAGTGCTTCGCGTGGTAAAAAGGCTCGGAGTACTTTTCATGGCGAAAGCTCGGAGTGCTTCACGTGGCGAAGGCTCGGAGTCGTTCACATGGCGAAGGCTCGGAGTGGTTCGCGTGGCGAAGGCTCAGAGTGCTTCGCGTGGGGAAGACTCGGAGTGCTTCGCATGGCGAGGAATTAGAGTTTTTCGCATGGCGAAGGCTTGGAATAGGCTTGAGTGCTTTGCATTGCAAATACTTAGTGTTTTCTAAACAAAAGTGTAGTTGATAATAAAATTTCATTAGACGTTGAAACGAAACATCTTGAATCTTAATGGAAGATACTACGTAAGCAAAAAAGGCATTTAGTCGAATTTTAACCACAAATTTCGCGCCTTTGATGATGACTTAGTCACTGATTCAGTTTCCTTGACGTAGTATTTCTGGAAGCGATGGGCATACAGCGCTCCGCTTATGAGTTTCTCATTCATGATCTCCAAGGAGTAACTCATTTTCCCCCCTACTTGGTAGATGTGGTAAAGACCTTCCCAAGGAGAATTGTGCTTTTAGGAGCCGGGGCGGTTTGGTGTTGCCAATTTTTTCTTGAGGACCATATCGCCAGGAAGAAATTGTCGAATCTTTGTCTTCTTGTTGTAGGAGCTTATAACTTTCTACTGGTAATTGAAGATACGTTTAAAGACTTGTTCCCTCAATTCCTCATTTAAGTCAAGGAATTTTCGTAAGGCCACAGAGTTAACAGTAGGATCATCAAGCTCCGTGAATGGTGCTGGAATGACGACATGTGATGGGATGACAATGTTGCTTCTGAATGCAAGGGTGAATGGGGACTCGCTTGTCGCTCGTCGTGGGGTCGTACGGTAGGCCCAAAGTGCTCTATCCAGCTCTTCCTCCCATAGTCATTTCTTGTCGTTGAGCCTCTTCTTTATGCAATCAAAGATGGTCTTATTTGATGCTTCGGCCTAGCCATTGTCCTGAGGGTAATATTTAGGGGAGGTGAAATGCTTTATTTTCCACGATTCGAAGAACGCTTTGATCGAGGCGCCAATGAATCACGTTCCATTGTTAGTCAGTATGACTTTCGATATTCTGAACCGACAGATGGTCACGTTCCATTGCACATCCAATTGAGTGATGGTCGCCAATGCCTTGGCTTCCACCCACTTGGTAAAGTAATCGGTGGAGATAATTAGGTACTTCTTATTGGGTGACAACGTAGTTGGAAATGGTCCTACAATATCAATGCCTCACTGCATGAATGGCCACGGGCTAACTGGAGAGTGCAACTCTTCAGGGGGTGCCAAGTGGTTAGGTTTGTACCTTTGGTACTTATCGCATGCCCAGGAATATCTGAGTGCATCCTGATTCAAAGTCGACCAGTAGATTCCTATGATTAGGGTCTTATGTGAGAGCGATCTTCCTCCGGAGTGATTTCCACATTTCCCCTCGTGAATCTTGGCCAAGACCTTCAATGTTTCAGGGTGCCTTAAGCATTGTAAGTTTTCCCATGTGAAGCTCCGACAAAAAAGCTGGCCCTTGTCAACGTAGTATCGTGAAACCTTCATTTGAATTTTATGGGCTTCTAGCTGGTCGTATGGCAGGGTGTTATTCACTAAGTAGTTGATGAGAGGGTCTTGCCAACTTGGAGCGAGGTCAACTTCTCTTACTTCAACTTCCTTCATGTCAATGTTGCGTTGTTCTAAATACTCATTTGGGATCGAGATTCTAAAGTGATAGTCGAGTGCTGATGTTACGTTTGCAAGTGTGTCGACTTGTGCATTTTTTGCTCTAGCGAGCTGGTGAAAGGTGAAGACTGTGAAGAAAGAGAGCCGCTTTTTTACCTTGTTTTTGTATGGAAGCATCCTTGCATCCCTTGCATCGTATTATCCAATGGATTGATTGGTGATCAACTGAGAAAAAGAGTGCACGACGATCTTCTTGACTCCTAATTCCTTGGAAAGGCCTAGGCAGCAAATCAATGCCTCGTATTCTGCTTCATTTTTGGATGCCTTGAATCCAAATTGGATTGCTTGCTCCATCATTGAACCATCTGGGGTTATAAGGAAGACGCCCGCTTCTGCGCCTCGTTGATTTTACGAGCCATCCACAAAGAGCTTCCAAAGTGGGTAGGTCATGGAGGGCTGCGTGGAGGATTGTCCAGGCACTCGTTCCTCTCATGGAGGAAACTTGGCTGTGGGGGGAGGCTTCCTCTAGTTCCTTGCCCCGATCTTTTTCTAATGATGCTGGCGTGAACTCCACAATAAAGTCTGCTAAGGCTTGGCCTTTGATTGCAGTCCTTGGGCGATAAAGTATTTCGTGTTGACTTAGCTCTATTGCCCACTTCATGACCCTTATTATGGCGTCAGGCGCATGGAGGAGCGACCGCAGGGGATACTCCGTCATGATGATCACCCAGCAGGCTTGAAAACAGGGCCTCAGTTTCTTAGTGGTAACCAGTAGTGCCAAAATTAGATTCTCGAGTTTTAGATACCACGTTTCAGCGTCGAGGAGGACTTTTGATGTGTAGAATAATGGGAGTTGGACTCCGTTTTCCTCCCTTATTAGCGCGAAACATACGGCCACACTAAAAACTCCCAAGTAGAGGAACATGTCCTTGTTGTCCTTTGGATTTGACAACGAAGGCGGAGATGCCAGGTAGCTTTTGAGTTCTTGGAAGGCCTTCTCGTACTTCTCATCCCAGTTCTCTCTGAATGCTCTCTTCATTTCTTGGAAGAAAAGTCGATATGTGGCCTTGGACAAAAATTGATTTAGAGCTGCTGCGCGACCTGTAAGACTCTGTATCTCCTTTAGACTCGATGGTAACTTCATGTATTGAATTGATTTGATATGCTTTGGATTTTCCTCGATTCCTCGTTGGGTTACAAGGTACCCCAGGAATTTTCCAGCAGCCACTCTGAAGATACACTTGATAGGATTAAGCTTCATCTTGTACTTCCTTAGTAAATCAAAAGTCAGTTGTAAGTTGGCAATATGATCACCACACTTCTCACCCTTGATCATGATGTCATCGACATAGACCTCCATCTTCTTTCCGATAAGATCCTTAAAGATGCAATTGACGAGTCATTGATAGGTAGCGCATGCATTCTTGAGGCCAAAATGACATAACCTTGTAGTAGTAAACTCCTCTTTCGAAAATGAAAGTTTTCTTTTCCTTATCGCCTTCATGCATAAATATCTGGTTGTAGTCGGAGTATGCATCGAGGAAGCTAAGGAGCTCGTTGCCCGCTGGGGAGTCCACTAGGAGGTCGATCCTTGGTAGGGGATAATTGTCTTTTGGGCATACCAGGTTGAGGTCTGTGTAGTCGACGTAAACTCTCCATTGCCCTTCTTCTTTCTTTTTTACTAGAACGATATTGGCTAGCCATTCTGAGCATGGAACATCTTCGATGGAGCCAGCTTCGAGTAGCTTGTCAGTCACAGCCTGGATGATTGCGACTTTCTCTAGTGAGAATTTTTACTTTCTCTACTTGATTGGCTTGTAGCTTGGGTTGATGTGCAACTTGTGGCAAGCGAATGTGGGATATATTCTGGGCATGTCTGACGGTGTCCATGCTAATACATCCTTGTGCTAGCGTAAGAACATGGTGAGTTCTTCCATTTCCTCGGGGTTCAGGCGTGCTCTAATGCATGCATACCTCTCAAGAAACAGCGAGTCAAGTCGTATGAGGGTGAGGAGGCTCTTCGTGGATGTCAGGATCCTAACCCATTGTTGGCTGCTATGTGGAAGTTGAATGTGTGGATTTTCCCCAGAGGCCTCGATTGTCTGGGGAACGAAATCTGCCACCTTGATTTCTTTTAGCCCCTCGGTGAGGCATTTAAGCGCCATGGCTTGATCTCCTTTTATCTCTCCGACTCCTCCTCCAGAAATTGGGAACCGGATTTTCTAGCACAAGCTTCAGTTGTTGGCCAGTATCTTGTACATCCACGGCCTCCTCATTATTACATTGTATGTCGAGTACTCGTCAAGGACGTAGAAACTATTTTTTGAGACAACGGAGGGGAGTAGACATCGAGCTGGATTTTGCCGTTGGATATGCTCATCGATCTGTTTAAGGATCGTAGCGGGACCTTTCTCCCTATTGTGAAAGATTCTAGTCCTATCTTTCGGGCCGCTTCAATACTAAGGATGTTTGCGGCACTTCCCTCATCCACATGAATCTGATTGACCTGTGCATAGGCGAATGGGATTGAGATGACGAGGGCGTCATCATGAGGCCAATCAAGCCTTACCTTGTCCTGAGCGGAGAAACAAATGATCAGGTCATCAGTTTCTTGGGCTACAGCGACATGCTAGACATGGGTCACAGCCAGAGCCTTGTGGATCTTCCTCTTCCTTTGGTTCCTAGTTATTCCCTGCAATTCAAACTCCGCAATGATGGTGTCCATGCGAATCTTCTTTTGCACGGGCTCCTAAGGGCCTTTGTCCCCGAGACGTTATGTCGCCTTTTTCTTGACATACTAGGTGTAGTGTCCTTCCTTCAAGAGGTTCCGGAGGTATCTTTCTAAGGTCTGGCAGGAGCTTATGTCATGCCCATAGCAATTGTGATAGGCACACCACTTTGTCTTGTTGGCCCTCTCCTGGTCGCCTTTGACTGGAGCTAATCTTTTAAACCACGATTTTTCTTTTATCTGAATGTATATCTGGAGAATGGGTATCAAAAACTGCGTGTTCGGCTTTGTACTAGCTAACGTATTGGATGATGGGTTTCCTTTACGCTTGTTGGCTTTTTCATCCAAGTTCCCGTAGTGGGCGTCATCCTTTGTCTGCACAAACACCTTTATGGGGTGTCCACTTTCCCCGATGTGGTTGGCGGCATGTGTGGTGTTTTTCTCGTCCTCCCAGTATGCATGTCGTTCTACTAGGGACAACATTTTGGTGAGACATCAGGCATTGCTCATGACGATGTCTCCGTAGAGCTGGCTCTCTGGCGGCAGGCCTTTCTTGAACACCAAGGTCGTGGCGAGATCTCTGCATTCTACGATGCATGACTTTTCTTTGCAATACCTCTGGATGTATTGCCGCAAGGTTTCCTTAGACTTCTTTCGGATTGTGAAAAGGTTGTCATCCTTGACTTCGACGGTGCGAAGCTGCGAGTACTCTTTCACGAAGGCCAAGGGAAACTCTTCGAAGAAAGCGATTGATCTCCAGGGGAGTTGGTTGAACCATGTCATTGCCTGACCCTACCGAGGCTTGGCAGACTTTGCACATGAGTGCGTCGTTGTGCATGCGAGGTACCATGACCCCTGATAGTAATTGATGTGCTTCACTGGGTCGGAGGTTCCTTTGTACAGATTGAAGTTAGGAGTTGAAATCGTTGCAAGAACGGCTCCTCCTCGATGTCCCTCACGAACGGCGAAGATGATGACGCCTGATTCTAGTGCCAAAGGTCATCCTCTAAGTCTCCATCGCACTGAACTCCCTGTAGGCCCCGATCTAGCATCCTCCAGACGTCTACAACGTGCAATGGACCTTCGTGACAGGGATTTCCGCGCCGGTTCGAATGGCGTCGACTGCCTCTAGTTGCAGTTGGCATGGCACTCAGGCGCACTAGCGAGTAAGTATCATCCTCCTTGCAGTGATAGTCCGAATTCCTAAAGTCATTGCAGATTTTTCCATTCGAGTAGGTGTGCCATAGGCTGTTGCGCGGATACTTAATACGCAAAAGTGCTCCAGAGTCTCCTCCAAGTCTTTCTCGAGGCGACGGTCTCGAGTAGTCTTGGGCCCTTGCTCTGGGGGTGCAGCTTTCTTCCCCTGAGTCGCTTAGTGATGTGTCCCAGGACATTGTCTGGAAGTGTACATGCTCCTTTCCGGCACGTCTAAGGACTTCCCTATATGTCTTGCGAGGTTCATTTCGCTTCTCAGAAGTTCTCGATGTTCTGATGTCCCCTAAAAGTTGTTGTAAGAGCTCCGATTGGGCCCGAACTTGGTTGCTCAGCTACTCGACTTGCTACTTCAGTCGAAATCGTGGAGGCGAGCCCCGAGATGCTTCTCGTGACAAGTAGCACGTTGCACGCTCACATCGCGTACCTTCAGATATATGTGATGAACCACGTCTCCCTGGTGCCCGGGTGTTGGCCTGCGGGTTTTGCAGGGCTTCCAAGTGCCTTCTTAGGTCCATGTCGGCAGGGAGCTGATTTGGGACTCTTAGAGACGTTTCTCCTGTCAGCAGCCCGTCTGTTTGTTGAGAAAACGTCGCACATGCCCCTGTCGCAGGTGGGGGATTCAAGGAACGTTCCAAAACTGAACGTATGTGTCCAATCTGACATTCCGAATGGTAGGTGAATTGATGCGTGGCGCGGGCCGTGCGAGAAACGGGAAAGTGGTTCTTCTGAAATCTCAGGAAACGGTTCGCTCACGGTAGCAATCGTAGCAGCGGATGTGGCAGCCTCGGGGGTTCGTGCAGATCAGCGTATTCTGCCCATGTGAGGAACGGTATGTGTCGAAAGTGTAACATAGTTTTTCAAGAAAAAACTAAAGAGCGCGCTTTGAGTGTTTCTCAAATGGCTCTCAATGAAAGCACCAGTTGTTGATGTAGAAATCGTTCAGTCCTGTAAAATTCCTTCTCAATCGTAAACACTCTGATACTTAAGTTATTTTTCTAAGAGAGAGTAAACCGACTGAGTGTTTGTAAAAGTTTTGATTACCTTTAGAAGTGAGATTAGCTCTTCTATTTATAGTGAAGTCTTAAGGATCACTGGAGCGTTTGATTGGTTGAAGGATAAGGTGTTAAATAAATGATTGTACTGAGTGTAATCACTTATTTATTAGTTTAAAGTTAGAGGTAAATAATAGGTATACTAGATTTAATATTAGTTTGAGCTAAACATGATGAGTATGACTTTAGTACCAGCTGGCTAATTAGGGATATAATTTTGTAGTTGAGGCTATGGTTGTAAATTTCCTTGAGAAAAAAAAAAACTCATTTAAAGTTGTGCTAAATCATATGTATATGAGATTTAATATTAGTTTGAGCTAAATAATATTATATGAGACGAGTTATTTTATACACTCATACTTAAAATTCTTTGTTTTTACCATTATTATTTTAGTTTAGAGATATTTATTTCCATTGTGTAATGGGAAATCTCTGTTTTTGAATTCACCACTTATAAATAACGAATTTGAAATCCAATCTCATCACCCATATCATTTTATAAAAAATAAAAAAAAACAACAACAACAACAAACCTGAACGCTCTCATCTATTCGATCATAATCTTCTATTAGCCGTACTCGTACATGTCTAATTATTTGGTAAAAATTATTATGCATAAATAATAATAATCTAATCTTGTATTAGCCGTACTCGTACATGTCTAATTATTCGTTCATAATCTAACTCTTAAATTGTTTTTTTCTTTTTTCTTTCTTCACTTTTAATTTGTGTTTTAATTTGCCACTTCTAACTTTTAAATTGTTCTTTTCTTTCTTGATCACTTCTAATTTGTGTTCTAATACAAACAATAATATAAACGCTTTCCATATACGTGCGAGAGAATCAAGCTTGAATGTTATAGGACGACACACTGCTGTAAACAAACCAATTCTGGTGGACATGCCTAGCTAATTACCCGGTCAAAAACCTTTTTTTTGTTTTTTTTTTTTTTTTGGGTTTTACGGAAAAGAGGAATCCACTCCTAATCTACAGCCTCCACCATCCAAATCTGCATCCAACTTTGTTGGAGCAACTACTAATTATAGCAAACAAAATTGAAGTATAAAAAGGCCCGAAATCCCGTATCGCAAACCAAGCTTTGAAAGAGGAATAAAACAGTGCTTTCAAAGCAAGAAATCAGGCAAAGCAAGAAGAAGAATAATTAAATAATAAAAAATGGAGTCCAAATCCTCCGCCCTTCTGTGCCTTGCCCTTTTCCTTGTCTTCTCCTCGGCCACGGCCTTTGATATCGTCAAGATTCTTGAAAAGCAGAAAGATTTGAGCAACTTCGTCACCTACCTCAAGGACACCAAGCTCGGGGACCAAATCAACAGCCGCAGCACCATCACCGTCTTGGCCGTCAGCAACAGCGGAATCGCCAGCCTCGCCGGAAAATCTCAAGACGTGGTTAAAAAAATCTTGAGCGCCCATGTCATCTTGGACTACTACGATGAGCAAAAGCTCGCCAAGTTGACTAAAACCAGCATAGTCAACACTTTGACCACAATGTTCCAGTCCTCTGGCCAGGCGAACAATCAGCAAGGATTTGTCAATGTCGGTATGATCAACGAGGGAGAGATCGCCTTTGGTTCCGCCGTGAAGGGCAGCAAGTTGAACGCCAAGCTGGTTAAATCGGTTGTATCTCAGCCGTTCAATCTCTCAGTGCTTGAAGTTTCTGAGGTGATTAACATTGATGTTTCTTCCTCTGCTTCCAGCCCTGCTGGGTCCCCCAAGTCCTCTACCTCTCCTTCCCCTGACTCTTCCGATGACAAGGCCCCATCCGCACCACCCAAGTCCTCCAAGTCCAAGAAGTCACCGTCGTCCGATGAGGTATCATCCCCACCGGTTTCCGGTGATGCACCAACAGGATCATCATCATCCCCTGCTGTCGCTCCTTCTGCTGCCTCTCGCAGCCAGATGGCGGTCGGTGCCGGGGTTGTGATGATGGGTTTGGCCTCACTTTTGATTGCTTAAATTTTCGATTTTGTCAGTCAATCAGAGAGGAGATAAGAATATGTAGGAACTGAAAAAGAATTATCTTAAAGGGTACAAAATTTGATGGTTTCTGGGGAAAATATGTATGAAAATGTATCCTTGTAAACAAACCATTGGTTCTTAGAATGCACGTTCGATACCCTTTAAGCATACCTTTCTTTTTGGATTTTTGTAATGAGTTTTGGATGCTGAGATTTGACAGGAAATATCTGAAATTGAAATGCTCAATATCTGTCATGTTTGATCAACTTCACATGCACCGATGAAACTCTTGACTACATAATTGTTGAGAGGCCAATCCAATCTTTATAATTTCTTGCCGCCTTTTCTTGAACTGTTCTAAACTTCTATTTTTAAAGGTTTTATCTATAGGGTATATGTAATTTTTTTTTTTTATTGGAATGAGGATTTCATTGATAAAAAATACTACTACTAGAAAGTAGGGGCAATAATGATCCTCGAGGGCATTTGGAAGGAATTAAATTCAGAGCTGAAGGACCTTCCCCTTCACACCTCATTTTCGCTGATGACTTCTTTTTCTTTCTGGAAGACACTGATGAGAACTGCCAGACTGTTACAAAGATACTTGAGGAGTACTGCACCGCTTCGGGCCAACTGGCGAACTACAAAAAATAAAGTCTATTTTGCAGCCCTAACACACTAATTGATATCCGTGAGCGGCTACATGACATTCTAGGAGTTAGCTCGACTGATAATCCTAGGCTGTATCTTGGCCTTCCAACCTTGTGGGGTAAATCAAAGAAGGAAGCACTTTTGTTCGTCAAGGGAAGACTTCTCAAGAAAATCCATGGATGGAAACAAAACTTGCTTTCTTATGCAGGCAGGGAAATTCTTATCAAGGTCGTGGCGTATGCGATTCCCATATACCTTATGTCTGTTTTCCTTTTTTGCGAAACACTTGTGTTCTGATCTTGATGGGGTAATTGCAAATTTTTGGTGGGGTCAAGAGGTGATCAAAACAAACTCCATTGGGTCAGCTTGATGACTTGGGTACTTTGTAGTGTAAGGGCGGTTTGGGTTTCCGAAACTTGCATGATTTCAATTTCAATTTCGCCCTGCTTGTATAATAAGGTTGGCGCTAATCAGTGCACCATTTTCTTTTTGGGCTAGAATTATTAGAAGTCGGTACTTCCCAAATGGCAACTTCCTATTGACTAGGAAGGGTTGCCAGGCTTCTAGGACTTGGAGCAGTCTGCTTGAAGGAAAGAGGGTGATCATAATGGCTCTCACTAGAAAGTTTTGAATGGACAAAATACCTCCTTTGGAAGGATAAATACGTTGGCGATCATGACCTCATGCCTAACCCCTTAGTCACCATGCCTATGGAAGGAAACGAGGTTGTTGCCACCATAATTGATCAAAATTTGGGCGATTGGGACCTCTCTAGGATAAATGGGAACATTTTTGAGGGGGAATCCCTCTTGGTGCTTGATATCCCCACGGTCCCAAGAGGACCCCGACAGCCTTATTTGGCCTCACAAAATATATTTTCTAATTTCATAATTCATAACATATTTTTTATTTTTCTAATTTTCTAATTTCCTAAAATATTTTCTAATTTTCTAATTTCCTATCACATTTTATATTTTCTATTCATAACATTTTTTCTAATTTCATATTTTCCTAATAAATCTTCTAATTTCCTACACTATTTCTACATAAATAACCAACAATTTCAACATATTTTTCACAATAAAAAAATAATTTCAAAATCTCCAAAATTATATACCAAAATTAAGTGCATACCTTTGTGTTCAAGTGAAGATGAATTAATAATATTGGTGGAGAATTAATTTAGTGAAGATAGGATTTGAGAGAGAGAGAGAGAGAGATAAAGATGTGAGAAAAAAAATGTAGGTGGAAAGGAAGAAGAGTGAATCGGCTCTGTTAAATGCTATTAGAAGTTTGTCCGACGAAGAGGTTCGTTGGGCAACACTTAACGATTCATTGGGTAACCTTAACATCTTGGCGCCAAAACAATTTCCTTCCTGCCAAAGAGGATACCTGACGAAATCCTTCGTCAAGTAATATTGATCAACGTTTCACGTTACCTGACGAATAATATCTAACATATTCGTCAGGTTTGACATTGTTACCAGACGAGCACAATTTTTTTCTCGGGTAATATGTTGACTTTAGAGCGCAAAAATTTTATGAGCACCATAAATTTACCCAACGATCCCCCTATATTCATTGGGTAAACTCAATTTTAACGATGAAATGTGCCTCGTCTGGAAAAGTTTCGTCGAGCCCCTCAAATTTTCTTGAAGTGATATGGATTGAAGGAATTAAAGCCTAATGATATATTCTGAAATTATTCCTTAAACTTTGGGATGTAAAATGATGTTTACCCTAAAATTTGCCCCTACCATTGTTAATTATTACATTATGAGAACGCCAAATTTAGGGGGAATATTTAATTATAATTATAAAGAATTTTGAAGAAATCTTTTTAAATTATGAATTTATGGATTTCTGTAGAATTTTATAAGTTACAAGTGGAACTTTTGAGAATTTACATAAAATTCTATCTGAAGGCTTTGATGAATTTATGGGGTATATTCAGTTAGAATTATGGATGTAATGACCCGTTCCAGAAATCGGGATTAGTTTAGTGATTAATGATGGATTAGTGAAGTTAATCGGTGTTTAGTTGGATATGTTCGGACGGACGGTGTCGAAAGACGATTTTGCCCCTGGAATTGGGCCAACAGTTGACTTTTGTTTGGGCGGTCAAAAGGACTTTAACCGATGACCGTGACGTAGTTTGGGACGTCACGAGTTCATAGACAGGTGGCACGTCTGATTCCAACAACCGAGGAGGAAGTTAAGAAATTTAGAAGTTTGAGGGTACTTTGGTAATTTCATCAAAAAGGTGCAATTTGTTGACTTTCCATACGACATGGAATTTTCACGAACTTCGAGGACGGTTAGGAAGGTCTCGATACCCCGAGTACAACGACATGCGGCACATCATCATCGAACTTTGGATGAGTTAGTTACGGGTCAGGGAATATGAAGGGAAAAATGGTAATTTGTCTTAGTAGGGGCATATTGGTCATTTATGTGCCTAGGGATCTGTGCCCAGCCAGTGTTGGACACCTGACTGCTTGGAACATTGTGCCCATCAGATTGAAGACACTTGGCCAATACTGGAAGTGACACGACCCATCCCAATCCCCCCGGGATTACCATGGAATGTGACGTCCTCCCGTCTGACAAGAGGCGTCAGACAAGGGATAACCGATTGCTATTGCCCAAACGGGCTTCCAGAGTGCGTAAGGATCGATGGAGGAGGTGTGCGATGCTCAAGTCTCTGCTGCAGTCGTATCCGGAATCAACCTGAAGGGCATTAAAAACAAAAGCTGTGAGTGGACGAAAATAAACAAGTCTGTTTAAAACATTTATAAGACATTTATGCCCCTCAGTAAAATCATATGCATGCACCAAAAACCAATAAACCCATATTTATTTAGAAATAACCATTAGGGCCTTAGCCCGGAAACCAAAGCATAGTTTCAAATTCCAAAAGGGTCAATCCAAGAGTTCTTTCATAAATCCAGTAATAAGAACCATAAGGCATATAATATAAACCATAACCATAATTTTTAGCCACTGCACTATACACTCCAATCCGACATCCCTGATGTCTGACGTCCCTGACGTCAATAAGGTCACAATCACAAGGCTACGCGTGCCACTCGGGTCTCAATTTCCGAGTTCAATCCCCGAACACCGTTCGGGTACAGCATCCTCGATGTTTAGCGTCATAGACGCTGGACGTACTAGACGTCCGTGACCTCTCCGGGGTACCTCATCCGTAGGAGACAATATAATATGGAAGGATCTATACAGTGCAGTACCAAATACATTTTATTGATATCCACATGCAAAACATATATGTATACATAGGTAAAATCCGAACCGATCGTTACGTTTCATCAAACGGGTCTCATGCCCAAATACCGTGAAACGTGCCAAAACCGAAATATCATCAAAACCATTTATTGATTCCAGCATGTGAACATATATAAAATGTAACCCAGAAAACATTTATTCAATTCCATTTTAGGGTCCCCGACCCGCAATCACATGTAGAAATCCACTGGGCCCCTAGCCCGATTTCACAAGTTAACTGGGCCCCTGGCCCGATTCATAAGTTAATTGGGCCCCTGGCCCGATCCATAAATCAACTGGGCCCCTGGCCCGATTTTACTTTATCAAATCCGTAACCGTTTCATGAAATCATATCCAACCACATTTTTTTTTGGAAATCAGTGCAAATCCAGAAAAAAAATCTCGATTTAAGTGCAAACACGTAAATCGCCTCGAAATGCGTGAAACCATTTAAATTCACCGATATCCAAAGTAAATCATTTAAGCATAATTATAACAATCATGAAACAGTTATGCATGCATCGAATTTATAAAACCAATGTCCACTCACAGACCGTTTAACCGAGCGCCTCGATACGCGTGCCATAGGCCTTCCCGGGCCACACCACTATCACCGGGACTCCCAATCCTGTTTAAATCACATTAGAGGATTACTAACCTCATCATTAACATCCTATTCAAGTCCCGTAATTTTCCCGAATTTTTAAGTATTTTTAAACTGGATTTAAAACCTTCGGACATCCCGAACAATATCGAAACGGAATCCGATCGACACGAAACCAACGCCAAAATGTTCGTTACATTGAATAGATTAAAAGTCATGTTGACCGTACCTCGGGATTCACAATCACGCGTCCCCACGCGCCGCCGCAAGCGGCTGCGCGTGGAAGCCACGCGCCAGCTACAGTAACCGCACAGTGATCTCCTTCACCCGAATGACTGGTAAACGGGTTGGAAAGCCAGCGATAGGATCAGGTTCAATCACACCCAATTCGACATCAATTCAATCTGTTCTTCCTATAACAATCATTAACCAATGAATTTCAGGTCTGTGACATCGATTAACAACAACTAACCCATAATCGTGCCACCAACCGGTGATCACCCAAAACGGGTCGATCACCAAAAATCCACCAATCCTCCACCATTGTCAAATTAACTTCACAAGAAGCTCAATCCATCATCAATTAGGCTTGGGCTGGCCTAAAACTAGGATTTCGAATTTGAATTTCACAAAAACCAGTTTTGGGTTTTCAGAGAAATCCAACACCCAATTCACTCATTCCTTTCATTCTCAATCACAGAGTACTACTCTCGACTCACTCTCCATTCTTTTAATTCAATTTAGCCGTTAAAGGCGTCCCAAAGTAGCCCACAATCCACTGTGTAAAGCTCCCCTGCACTGACCCGAAACCATTAATAAATGGTGTCCATGTCCTTCAAGTCAGTTGCCAGCACAAATACATGTGCAAACATACCTCAAACCGTCCCAATTCAGTCCCTTAATTGATAAACAAACCATGGGATCGATCACACAAAGTATCCCACTTCACGGCTGATCAATCCAACATTGCCCCGTGTGAAATTACAATTCTGCCCTTGTGCAGAAAATTACCATAATGCCCCTCACGCATCCTGACCCGTAACTCGGTCATACGGACTCCCATTGATGCGTGCCGCCTGTCTACGAACTCAGGGCATCGAGACCTTCCTAACGGTGCTCGGTCCTCGGCCATCGGACCTCCCGATCAAAAATTCAACATTCCCCCTTCTTTTGTCCAAATTACGAAAGTGCCCTTGCACTTCTGTACATCATAACTTTCACCACGAACGTCGGAATCGAACGTGCCACCTGTCTATGAACTCATGACGTCCCGAACTACGTCACGGTCATCGGTCAAAGTCCATTTGACCATTCGATTTAAAAGTCAACGTTTTGCCCACGCCCAGGGGCAAAACGGTCATTTTGCACAATTCGTCCGAAATCGCACAACTAATCCCAGATTAGTAAATCACAATTAAATATTATTAAATCCCGATATTCGGGACGGGTCGTTACAACCTTCCCTCCTTAAAGAATTTCGTCCTCGAAATTACCAATAACCTTATTCCACAACCACCTTGTGGAAAACAATTCGCTCACACATCTGTGTACACTTGTACACCCACATACTGGGACAACACCTGCCTCGTCTGTACCCAGACATCCCATCACAGTCATACGTCATAAAAACAACAACACTCGACCACCTCGAGTGGAAATGATCACCTGATCCGCGATAAAATCGCCTAACCATTTAGCTGACTTCTTCAGCTAGACGGTTCCCTTCCATTACCAATATATCCTTACCTTTGCTCCCATTGGGAGTCGCCAAATCTCATTTGTCAGTCCATGCTGACACCATCAGTCAAACTGTCACCACTAAGCTTCACCACCCTGTAAAGCCCAACCCATCGATTAATCAATGACAACACCATGTACTACATCACCCTTGATGTAGCGTAAGATCAACCGCATGATCTCAATTCGCAGGGCAAGCCCAATCCTGCGACCCAAATTAATCTCAATGTCCATAATTGCCGGCTCCCTCAGCGAACCAAGACGCTGGAAACATCACGGTGTGAAAACATCACACAAGGCTACTCGTGGTTACTCTGACCACCAATTCACTCATCCTGAGTGTACGTATACCGTCAATTCACTCAGTCAAGTGGTGTAACTGGAACGCATTGAATACCAGCCCAGCAGTGATCACACATCACAATACTAGGGTTCCACTAGCCAACCATGGCTAAGAGCACCTGCTCATACAACCACTGAACCCGACAAGATCAATCTGCACAGCGCACGATATCCAATGTCCAGCCCACGATCACAACCAAACAAACGATATCGGAACCAAGCCGATCACCATCACGTTTGATCACACACCACAGGTACATCCCATGTACCGCCATTAGGCACCACCCAGCCAAACCAGTATCAATCATCATACAACGTACCTTGTACGTACATCAATCCATCAATCCGCCTACAACCACCCAGGTCATAGCCAACACATTCCAATAATGGAGTACATTTGCCCGAACCATCAGGAGACAAATCGAACTCCACCCCTCATCTAGTTTCAATTCTGAATCCGAATCCGCAATTTCGTAAGAAATCCCGAATCCAAACCCAGACATCATAATTTTATTCCATCTCCAAATTCGAATCCGAAATCATTACTCCGTAAGCTAGCATTGGAATAATCATTCCGCACCCAAATCCAGTAATCCATTTTCGAGTTTCGCAATCGAATCCTGAATCGTCACCCAGAAATTCGATTCCAAAACCCAAAATATCGTTTACGTCCACTAAGACGTAACATAACCGATCCTATCGGTTACCTGCTCAAAACACTCGATTGACTTCATAGGGAAGCCAAGCCCAATACTATCACGTCAAAGGTTGACAAAATCAGACCACATCGGAAACCTACTCACCCGAGTCACCAACCATATGGATTCACTCCGAAAAGAAGTTCAGTCCCGTCAACTTACACAATCAAGGTAAGAGTGATAAACTCTCCACCCATCTGGATCATCAAGATCACAATCCAGATCCATCGCTACGTCACCCGACAAGTAACATCATGATCCTAGATCGTCACATCGACCAAAGTCGACAACATCACAAATCAGATCCACCTAGGATCCACACATGCTTACATAGCTAACAATCCATCTGAAAGCTGATCGTAGGGTCTTACACCCTCAATTGAATCATTCGTCAAATTTCCCTTGGTGGAAAGATGACCACGCATTACACTACCAAATCCAAAATCATACACAACTTCTAGTGTCCAATGACCCCAAACCAAACATGGGTCCACCTACCAATACACGCTCAACGTACTGGTAACAACAATCATCATCTGCCACGGCAGGAAAATATGAAGTCAACCCCAATGACTTCGGAATACCAATCACCGATGCGGAAATGAGCACTCCTCTCGTCTCCCAATCACAACTCTCCCCAAATCGGGAGTTCCAACCATGTTGGAAACAGACATGCTCCCAATGAGATGTCAAGTCCAACCACTGAACTGCCCATGTCCATACCTCACTTGGACCACCACATGTCCAAAATCAATTCATTACTCGGACCTCACGTCCGCCAATAATCATGTACGCACACACCCCGATTCCGAACAGGATATCTACAATTTTGCCTGAATGTGCATACCATACTGCCTCCGTCTCACAACTCAACCTAAACAGGTTCAATCCTCAAGTTCCAAGTGATTCGAAATCACAAAATCACACGTCAATACCACGAATGGTTTCCCCGACTTTTCCAATTTCAATAATTTCCTTGTACCCTCTGTGTAACAACCCGTCCCGAGAGCCAGAATTAAGATAGTGATTAAGGTGTGATTAGTGAGGTTAATCCGTGGTTAGTTGGTCCCGATAGGTCCGTAAGTTTAGAATGACGATGTTGCCCCTAGTTTGGACAAAATAGTTGACTTTTTGAGTAATCGTGTTTTGGAAGGTTGACCTAGGATGGTTAGATAGTTCTTGTCATCCTGAGTTCGATGACAGGCGGCACGTACTCATCGGACTTACGAGGTGAGAGTTACGGGTCTAGGAAGTTTTGGTAAAACCGTAAAAATGTGTAAAAATGGAGGGTATTTTGGTCTTTTTGGCTTCTGGAGATTTGTGCAGAGAAAGCAAAATGGACGGCTGAGATTGGGCCACATGGGTGAGAGAGAGTGGGGGATGGTGACATGTGGCAAGTGTGTAGTGGGTTCTGGGGGATTCTAAGGTGTGTGCACGGTTCTATTATTGGGGTGTACCCGTGCTCGTGTTCGTGGTTGTGCGCAGAAGGAAACAGAAACAGAGGGAGATTGTGAGAGGGAATTGAGAGCAGAGAAGGGTTGATTGAGGGAGCTGGTAAGTTGTGAGTGTGTGTGGGTGTTCAGAGAAGGAAAGGGAGACGGTAAGAAGGTTGGGAGGTGAGGTAATCGTGTGGTTGGGCAGTTGGGAACTGCGGGAAAACTAGGAGTGAAAGGCAGGGAGGTCGTGAGAATCGTGGTGGTGGCGGCCGTGTACGGGGCAACTAAGACCGTGGTGGTGTCGTGCGGGTTGCGAGGAGTCAACCACTACCAGCGGAGCTCACGACGGTGACTGGAGGCAGGTAATTCTCTCATTTCCATGCCGATACTCTGTTTTCCTGTTGAGTTTCAACGTGGAAGTCGTGGCTTGGGAGGTTGAATCGATGAGTCTAGAGTGGTCTAAGGGTTTTAGTTGAGTCCTAGGAGTAGTTTGGTTGTGCTGCCGTGATGGGTGGTGCACGGTGGCGGCAGGCACGACGAAGGTGTCTGTGTCCTCTGTTTTGGCCGTGGGTTTCAAACGGCGAGTCGTCGAGCTTGGGGCTGAGTCGAAGGTCTAGGAGGGGTGGTTTAGGTTCAGTGAGGTCCGGGGAAGAGTTTGGTGAAGCCACCGTGAAGGGGGTGAGCTGGGTGGCTGGATCGTGGAGCAGGGGAATTGGGGCTGTCTGGTTTCGAGTTCAGTCGACGGGCTAGGGACAGTGACGAGGTGAACGGAGCTGGGGAACCAATAGGGCTGGTCTGGACGATGTTGTTGGTGAAGAAAGGGAGAGAAATTGTGCAGGCACGGCGGTGAACCGTTGACGCCGGTCTGAGTTGCAGGTTACTGTGGCGAACCGGGTTTGTCTGAGGAAGACGGTGCACTGTAGCAGGCGCGTGGAGGCGCGTGCGGCGGTTCTGGGAGAAACGGTCAACATGACTTTTGGTCTAGGAATTGTGTTGAGTTCAGTGGAGTTGGTTTCGAGTCAATCGGACGTCGTTTGAGTTTAGTTCCGCGAGGGTGAGTGTTTAGGGTCCCGGGTTTTAGGTTTTCGATTCGGGGATTTTTGAGGGAATTTAGGTGAATGTTCGTGGACGTATTAGTGACGTTTGTTGACGGTGATTGACAAGATCGGGATTTCCCGAGGAAGCCGAGGAACGGGCTGGACGTTCGGGACGCGAGTAGGGCTCAGTACTGTGAGTGGACCCTTTCTCTAAACTCGAGCATGCATAACTGTTTTTTTATAATTGTTTATGGTTTTAATTATGATTTTATGTTTATCGGATATGCCTTGTTGATTTTACATAATTGCACGGTTTTTGAGAAAGTTCGGTTTTCAGCACGTTTTAAGAGAAAAGTGTGATTTCTGAATATGAGGTTATGGATTTGGGATTTCAGTGGATAAGTGGTTTAAATGTTTATAAAGGGATTTTGAACTATGATTTCGGAAACGGAATTTGGTTTTAAAGTGGAAAAGTGGATTCCGGATTTGGGTTCGGAATGACGGTTCTGGATGCCGGAAGGACATCGGACCAGTGATTTCGGATTCGGGTCTGGATGTGGGTTGGTACATGGTTTTCAAAATGGTTTTGGGATTGGATTTGCTGGATCTGGTTATTGGGTTTAAAGACCCGGATATATGTGACGGGGGGACCGGCCGGATTGGGTTTAAAGACCCGGATTGAGTTTAAAGACTCGGGAGTTTAAAGACTCGGATATATATTGATTTCCCCCGTAGGCCTTGAGTTTAAAGACTCGGGAGTTTAAAGACTCGGATATATGTGACGGGGGACCGGCCGGATTGGGTTTAAAGACCCGGATTGAGTTTAAAGACTCGGGAGTTTAAAGACTCGGATATATATTGATTTCCCCCGTAGGCCTTGAGTTTAAAGACTCGGGAGTTTAAAGACTCGGATATGATTAAGGCCTGGATTGAGTTTAAAGACTCGGGAGTTTAAAGACTCGGATAGGTCCAGCAGGTTTGATCGGGAATTGAGGACTTGATGTTTATGGTTTCTGATATGGTTTTATGATTCACATGCTGTGGTTTTTTTTCTAACTGTTTTATAATGTTTCTGTTTCTTATGATGTGATTTACGGTAATTTGGTTTATAACTGTTTCGGAAATGGGTTATGCATGTGGTTTTCAAAACGGAGGGTGAACTTGGTTTTATGATAAATGTTTTAGAACTTTTCTTTTATTATGGTCCACTCACCCTTTTGTTTTAAATTGCCCTCCAGGTTGTGGAGCGAGCGCGGGGTCTTGACGTCGAGGCAGTGTCCGAGGCATAGAAGTGACGTGAGGGATCCTAGAAGAGTTTAAAGGCTTCCGTGTGCGTGTATTCATCGGTTTTATTTTCCTTGTATTTTCGTACTATGCTCTGTAAATGTTACCTTCGGGACATTGTGTTTAATTACTCCTGCGTTTGACTGGATTTGAGGGAGTTTTACTTGAGTTTTGTGTCGGGAAGTCAGACGGGAGCGGGATTTACCTCGGGTTTCGGGGTGAAACCGGGGTGGGTCCTGACACTCTGGGGATATAAGCAGTACACAAACTTACCAATCTCGGAGTTGACAACAACTCCCCAAATCCACTGATTCTTATGACGTAGGGGACATCATCCCTAGATTCCTCAAGTTTCAATCATACCATTTTATCCGTTCATCACTTGTCATCAAAAATCGGTTGGGACTTATCCCAACACGACACAACCTCCACTGGATCCCATCCAGTCCATGACTCAACCACCACTGAGTCGCAGATACCAATCATATGTCCATCAGGACAGAGTCACACCCCAACTGGTGGCTCATCGTCATCACAATCACCGACACCGGTACCAGCACCAGTGCTAGTACCAGCACCACGCACTATCATCAACACTAGTATCCGCACACAGGCATCCATACTAGTATTGGCATAAAAGTACCAACATACCAACATCCATACATAGCACACGAACATCCACACTAGCACACTGTGTGCAAAGTTGTTACCCTGGATCTCCGTTCATTCCGAACGACGATCCCGTAACACCACTCGTACCCCACGACTATGGGTACCTCCAATTTGACCATCCACACATCAGGATAATGAACGTTCCTTGAACATCCCCTGATCCCCAAGTGTCAAAACCACACTAAATATCCTCGATAGCCAGTTATCTCGACACAACTGTCGAACAACAGTCATCGTTGTCAAGATCCGTATCCACACATCACACTACCATTCGATCCCACACGGAAATCCGCATCATACCTCGTAACTGCATCCGTGGATCGAAACCCATAATCCTGACTAGACTCACTAGAGTCATCCACATGGTCATCCACGACCTCAGCCGCTCGCCGCAGCACAAGTTCTCATTTAAAGTCCACTTTTCCTGTCCATCCATTATGAATCAAGGTTCCAATATCACACCCTAGGGTTTCACTGAACCCAACTGCCCTCTGCAGTAAAATCCACAACCGAACCGACTCCGCGGTCCTGACATCGCATAGACGTCAAATCCAATCCAATCGTCAACTCAACATGGGTTCCATCGTGGGTTCCACCACGAAGGTCATCGGCTAACTCCGATGCACCAACACCCCGAACATTAGCCAACACTACCAGGGTCCATAATCTAGACCATCACTCAACTGAGTTTCGCATTTCCATAACATTATTCAAATGGGGTTCCCTGAACCCGGCTATGCCCAATAGCACACCCATCCATCATCACATGACCGAACCGACGGTCCCGCATTACCAGTTAATCGTATACAAACCCACTTGGGTTGAATCGCGTCAATGCACGGCGTATCAGGTCAAACACACCCAATCCACCATACAAACCCAAAACTATCTATCAGGTTGACAACGGAACAGCAGCCCAAAGAGACATCACACCCTCGACCTTCGCGCATAAAAGAGCAAATCCTGCTCTGATACCACTTGACACGACCCATCCCAATCCCCCCGGGATTACCATGGAATGTGACGTGCTCCCGTCTGACAAGAGGCGTCAGACAAGGGATAACCGATTGCTATTGCCCAAACGGGCTTCCAGAGTGCGTAAGGATCGATGGAGGAGGTGTGCGATGCTCAAGTCTCTGCTGCAGTCGTATCCGGAATCAACCTGAAGGGCATTAAAAACAAAAGTTGTGAGTGGACGAAAATAAACAAGTCTGTTTAAAACATTTATAAGACATTTATGCCCCTCAGTAAAATCATATGTATGCACCAAAAACCAAGAAACCCATATTTATTTAGAAATAACCATTAGGGCCTTAGCCCGGAAACCAAAGCATAGTTTCAAATTCCAAAAGGGTCAATCCAAGAGTTCTTTCATAAATCCAGTAATAAGAACCATAAGGCATATAATATAAACCATAACCATAATTTTTAGCCACTGCACTATACACTCCAATCCGACATCCCTGATGTCTGACGTCCCTGACGTCAATAAGGTCACAATCACAAGGCTACGCGTGCCACTCGGGTCTCAATTTCCGAGTTCAATCCCCGAACCCCGTTCGGGTACAGTATCCTCGATGCTTAGCGTTATAGACGCTGGACGTACTAGACGTCCGTGACCTCTCCGGGATACCTCATCCGGAGGAGACAATATAATATGGAAGGATCTATACAGTGCAGTACCAAATACATTTTATTGATATCCACATGCAAAACATATATGTATACATAGGTAAAATCCGAACCGATCGTTACGTTTCATCAAACGGGTCTCATGCCCAAATACCGTGAAACGTGCCATAACCGAAATATCATCAAAACCATTTATTGATTCCAGCATGTGAACATATATAAAATGTAACCCAGAAAACATTTATTCAATTCCATTTTAGGGTCCCCGACCCGCAATCACATGTAGAAATCCACTGGGCCCCTAGACCGATTTCACAAGTTAACTGGGCCCCTAGCCCGATTCATAAGTTAATTGGGCCCCTGGCCCGATCCATAAATCAACTGGGCCCCTGGCCCGATTTTACTTTATCAAATCCGTAACCGTTTCATGAAATCATATCCAACCACATTTTTTTTTTGGAAATCAGTGCAAATCCAGAAAAAATCTCGATTTACGTGCAAACACGTAAATCGCCTCGAAATGCGTGAAATCATTTAAATTCACCGATATCCAAAGTAAATCATTTAAGCATAATTATAACAATCATGAAACAGTTATGCATGCATCGAATTTATAAAACCAATGTCCACTCACAGACCGTTTAACCGAGCGCCTCGATATGCGTGCCATAGGCCTTCCCGGGCTACACCACTATCACCGGGACTCCCAATCCTGTTTAAATCACATTAGAGGATTACTAACCTCATCATTAACATCCTATTCAAGTCCCGTAATTTTCCCGAATTTTTAAGTATTTTTAAACTGGATTTAAAACCTTCGGACATCCCGAACAATATCGAAACGGAATCCGATCGACACGAAACCAACGCCAAAATGTTCGTTACATTGAATAGATTAAAAGTCATGTTGACCGTACCTCGGGATTCGCAATCACGCGCCCCCACGCGCCGCCGCAAGCGGCTGCGCGTGGAAGCCATGCGCCAGCTACAGTAACCGCACAGTGATCTCCTTCACCCGAATGACTGGTAAACGGGTTGGAAAGCCCACGATAGGATCCGGTTCAATCACACCCAATTCGACATCAATTCAATCCGTTCTTGATCCTATAACAATCATTAACCAATGAATTTCAGGTCTGTGACATTGATTAACAACAACTAACCCATAATCGTGCCACCAACCCGTGATCACCCAAAACGGGTCGATCACCAAAAATCCACCAATCCTCCACCATTGTCAAATTAACTTCACAGGAAGCTCAATCCATCATCAATTAGGCTTGGGCTGGACTAAAACTAGGATTTCGAATTTGAATTTCACAAAAACCAGTTTCGGGTTTTCAGAGAAATCCAACACCCAATTCACTCATTCCTTTCATTCTCAATCACAGAGTACTACTCTCGACTCACTCTCCATTCTTTTAATTCAATTTAGCCGTTAAAGGCGTCCCAAAGTAGCCCACAATCCACTGTGTAAAGCTCCCCTGCACTGACCCGAAACCATTAATAAATGGTGTCCATGTCCTTCAAGTCAGTGGCCAGCACAAATACATGTGCAAACATACCTCAAACCGTCCCAATTCAATCCCTTAATTGATAAACAAACCATGGGATCGATCGTACAAAGTATCCCACTTCACGGCTGATCAATCCAACAGTGCCCCGTGTGAAATTATAATTCTGCCCTTGTGCAGAAAATTACCAAAATGCCCCTCACGCATCCTGACCCGTAACTCGGTCATACGAACTCCGATTGATGTGTGCCGCCTGTCTACGAACTCAAGGCATCGAGACCTTCCTAATGGTCCTCGGCCATCGGACCTCCCGATCAAAAAGTCAACATTCCCCCTTCTTTCGTCCAAATTACGAAAATGCCCTTGCACTTTCGTACATCATAACTTTCACCACGAACGTCGGAATCGAACGTGCCACCTGTCTATGAACTCGTGACGTCCCGAACTACGTCACGGTCATCGGTAAAAGTCCATTTGACCATTCGATTTAAAAGTCAACGTTTTGCCCACGCCCAGGGGCAAAACGGTCATTTTGCACAATTCGTCCGAAATCGCACAACTAATCCCAGATTAGTAAATCACAATTAAATATTATTAAATCCCGATATTCGGGATGGTGCGTGCGCACGGTGAAGAACAGAGCGGAAACAGAGGGTGAGAGTGAGACTCTGAACCAATTCCTCCTCCCTGACATGTGATGTGTGAAGGAAGGTGGAAGGGAAGTAGAGATACTGGTCGTGGTGGCACGGTGGGGAAGGTAAGGCCTAGAAACTGGAATTTCTTTATTTGAATTCAAAAATAGACTTTGAACTTCTGGTGACTATTGATCCAATTGGTTTCTAAGGTGATGTTTGGGAGGTGGTTAGGAATGATTTGAGCTTGGAATTGGCGTCGGCCGTGGACGGTGGCTGTGGGAAACAGTGGAAGGTACGTTGAGGTACAAAAATGGAGAGTCGCGATGTAGTGATTGTTGCTCATTCCTGATGTTTGGAACTGACTTCTAAGAGTGCCAGGAGATGATTGGGACCAAAAACGTGGTCCATAGTGCTCTGTGACGGCTGGACAGAGGAGGAAAAAAGGGGCCGTATGATCGTCGATCGGGGAGGTACTTTCCCACCTCGTTTTTTATGTTTTCTATAACTAGATCAATCAGAATTAATGGGACGAATTGAATGGTTTAAAAAGGACAAAAGTTGGATTAGATATGGTGAAGAACCGCCTGCGCCGATTCGAGTTACAAAGGCCGGTCTGAACCAGGTTGACCAGAGGTTGAAGGTGACACTGTTCATGCGGGTGGGTTTCAAGCGCAGAAGCTTCCAGACGCGCGTGGAGGCGCGTGGAGGCGCGTGAAGGGTAGTTTGGGGAATCTTCCAACATGACTTTTAAAGTACTTAATATAACAAACATTTTGGGATTTGTTTCGAGTCGATCGGACATCGTCTCGATACGTTTCGAGATGTCCAAAGGTTTTAGGCCTCGATTAAAAATAGTTAAAAATTTGGGAAAATTACGGGGCTTAAGTATGATCATATGTTTTTTATATGTTTTCTATACGTGATTCTATGATTTTGATTATGATCTTCATGGTTTACGGTTTTACAGGGTTTTCGAGATATTTATGGAATTGCGTGGTTTACGAGATTTCAATCGATCTTGTGATTTGACTATGATTTAGATGATTTGATTTCGGGAATTGAAATATGATTTGATTTCAATGATTTGAAATAGATTTCGGGAAAGATTTTTCAGGCTTGAAGCCCAGTTCAGAGAAGTGGTTTTAAAGAACGTGATTTCGGGTTTTTGAATCGGATTTTAGAATGACGATTTTGGATACTTGGAAGTGGATTTCCGGGTTTGGGTTCAGAATGGTTATTCCGGATGCCGACTTACGGAATTATGGTTTCGGACTCGGATTTGGAAATGGATATGGATATGAGTTATGGGTTTGGATTTGGGATCCTGATGAGATTGCGGATTCAGATTCGGAAATGGATAATGGTTTTCAAATGGTTTTGGATTGGGTTTGCTGTATCTGGTTATTGGGTTTAAAGACCCGGATATGATTATGACGGGGGCGGGCCCGGATTAGGTTTAAAGACCCAGATTGAGTTTAAAGACTCGGGAGTTTAAAGACTCAGATATTGATATTTCTCCCATAGTCCTGTTGAGTTTAAAGACTCGGGAGTTTAAAGACTTGAATTATATGAGGCCTGGATTGAGTTTAAAGACTCAGATAGATCCAGCAGGTTCGATGGATGGATATGTGTTTTCAAATGTGTTTTGGATTTCCCTAAGACTTGATGATGATGGTTTTCAATACTAGTTTTCCGATGTTTTGGGCTTTTCCTGGATGATACGGTTTTCGATGGTTTGGGGCTGAGGCCCGGGATTTGTCCACTCACAGTCTCTTCGTGTTTTTAATACCCTCCAGGTTGCTGCGGTGCGTGCTGTTGGTCGACAGAGACGGAGACATAACACCCGCGATCCACAGTTGACTCGGGCGCACTCTGGGAAGTCCGGATATTGTCAGGATGGTCGGATTGAGAATCCCTTGTCCGACTTACGTGTCACATGAAGGTTGGACATTAGTTTAGCCTTCGTGTCATGCGTAAGTTAGATGGGAGCAGGATTCAGCCCTTAATCTCGAGGGATTGCGGGTCGGTCCTGTCAATTTGGTATCAGAGCAGGTTTCGTGTGCTCTGCGCGAGATTGTGTTCACAGAGTCGTTAGTTCATCGACTTGGGTGTTGTGATGCTACTCTGGATGTGATGCCTCGATGCGAAATAACCCGTTAGCAACCTGGACGCGATAGTGAGAGTACGTTCGTTTGGGGTTAGTTAGTAGCGGTTATTAGTGCCATGGTGATAGTCGCTCGATACGCGGTGCAGGGTATGATGTTTGTCGGCTTAGGGCCGGAATAGTTAACATGTTTGGCGCTTGAGATGCTTGGTAGTTGGACCATAGGGGTGGAGATATGCTAGCGCGATTGACTTGGATGGTAGCCGGTGAGCTACGTTTGAGTAGGCGGGTCGGCCTATGGGTCCCGAGAGTAGCCTGTTGAGCTAGTGTTATACGTGGGTCGAGGAGACCGGTTGACGATGGCCTGTTAGGCCGGATTGGCGCCTGGATGGCGGTAGTATTGATTGGTGACCCTTTGTTCCGTTTGGTGGAGATTAGATTTGTGCCTCGATTGGCGGGGTATAGGAAACTACTTTGTGGGTTTGAGGGAATTCCTCTAGTTTTGGATATTGGTTGTTGTTGGTGATACAAGATGGTTTTAGTCGGGCGTGACGACCTGAGTGGTAAGATGGTTGTACACTAGTGACTGTTGCAGGTTCGGATAACCCGTAGGACGAGGATGAGTTGAGAAACCCCGTTGGGCTGACTGGTTATGGTGGACTAGCCGGGGTTGTAAGTACCCTTGTGAGAAACCCCAGAGTAAGTGTTTAATTTGGAAATTATGAGTTGCGGGTTTGTGGTTAGGAAGTTGTTATGGTTGGGCCGATTTACGGCCGGATTGGAGATGGCGCTGCTAGGTGCAGCCAAGGGAGTGGATGCTTAGTAGATGACTATGAATGAGTCCAGTGAGATGGTGGTGTGGTTGAGCATTTTCTTGTTTACAGTTGTGGATTATAACGGTTGTCAGTTCCTCCGACTCGAGCTTAGATTGAGGGTCTCGGCTCAGTTTGTGCAGAGATTTAAGACTGGTATGTTGTGAGCCGAGGTAGGAGAGGATGGGCTACGGGCCAGGAGGCTTGACTTGGTACGATGGGCACATGGTGAATTGAGGCTGTAGCCGGTGGTGAGGTGCCGGTGCCTGGCAGGAATCATTAACTGAACTGGTATAGGTAATGACCATTGGTAGGTCTTGTTTCGGGATGAACGGTTAGGATATCGTGAGTCTGATCAGAGTAGCACAGCGGAAGCGCGGTGGACCTAGGCCTTATGTTGGATCAAGCTAGATTTGTATGGTCTGGTTGACTGCTCGTGGGGTTTGTTTTAGTAGACGTCCCTCTGACGTGTTGGCATATGCAGGCCGGTGCCGAGGTTGGAACTTGGTGATTCCGAGGTTGGCACTTGGTGAGTGGCGACTTCGAGGGTGGTATTTGGGGAATCTGAGGTCACTGATTGAGGATTTCGAAAGTTGGTGACTTATGTTCTAGAAGGTGCCCGACGTTAAACCTCGGAAGGGCTGGAATGCGATCATCAGAAGGAGTGATGATTGATACCCATTTGGTTGTGTATAAACGGGGATAACCGACAGGTGAGTGGTTTTGGATACGTGGGTATGATCCGTAGGAATCGTGGACTGCTCAGTGTAGTAAGTAAAATGACGTTTGGACAGATAGTCCGAAGGTGGTATATTTGAGGATAAAGAATCGTGGTTGGAATCTCGGAATCAGGAGATGTTGAGCGTGAGACGAGGAGATATTGTGTTGGTCCTGAGGTGGTGAGTAGGTTGTGTGGTAGATACTCTGGAGTTGAGTTAGGAGACTCACTGTTGGGACGTCAGGATTTGTGACCCCCCTTGACTGTGGACACTTGTGGATGTGTTCAGGAGTAGGAAAAATACATAATGATACTGGGTGTGGTTTGTGTGGTGATTGGGGTTGGTGTTAAGATGGCTCAAGGTAATGGTGATAACATAGTTAAGGACTATTGTGAATTCCGTTGTGGGACGATGGAAGGAAAAAGTGATCGATATGAGGTTATTGGAAAGAACCCACAATCTAGAAGTGTGGTATTATTGGGTTGATGAGAGGGATGGATACAAAGAAGTGGAAGTCACTTAGGAGTGAGTGGATCGAGACTAGCTTCTGACTCAGGGTTGAAGTATGGTGGATTAAGACAGATAAAATGACAGGATAGAGGTTGGATATGTTGGATATGCAGATGAGGGAATTTTTTAGTCTTGTAGTCGTGGATGTGGCTGAAGATCTTGACCATTTTGGAGTTGTACAAGACGCGTGTGGTCCGTCTCGCATACATAAGGGTTTTGGTTTTGGATCTAATGCTGGATCTTCCATGTAGACATAAGGGAAATATGATAGGCTTTCATATTGGTCGGGAGTCCTAGGAGACCGGAAGATGCGAACGGGACTCGAGTTGGATTTCCCCGGAAAATGTATAGTTCAGCCTAATGGTCGGATAGGATTGACGGACTGCAAGATGAAACGCATTTGGCTTGTTGTCCGGTAGTATTCAGTAGGGTCACCAGGAGATGGTGTACCCTGGAGCTATACTGTGCGGCTGACAGGTACACTAGGGTACTGATTGGTTGGAGTTTGGGTGACAGAGAGCATAGCTGATGCCGTTGTGGTTGATTAGTAGACATACCATAGAATGACATTGGAAGTACGTGGGGATATACTTTATGAGAGGTGGTTGAGGTATTTTATGATATCTTTTTTCTTTAAGGATCATAGGGTTGTCCTTACGCGTATGTATTGGTATGCATTGTGGTTGCGGTTAGTGGTGAGTGGTGCATGTCTTTGGAAGGTGTGCATACTAGTTATTCAGTGATTGGAACCATTATGATGCCTTGAACGTACATTGTGATATTCTGGTAGAGGTGTTGGTGATCAGTTTAGTGCCAGGGGATGTTGTGGATAGATGGATGATCAGGTAGGTTCGATATAATGGATTTGACAGAGCATGTGGAATGGATCTGGTGATCCAGAGAGAGCTATTGATGATTATTGACTTGAGCTGGATGCTCAGAGCCATGAGTGGCTAGTGAGACCCTGATATTGCGATGTGTGAGCACGGTTTATCAGGTTTGTGGTAGGGTCCGGTTGCAGACAGATAGTGTGGAACGTGAATGGTATTTCCCACTAGTTGATTGTGTTGCTGGTTAATCTAACCATTGGTGAAATGATTGGTTAACTTACGGGAAGAGAAGAGTATGATGTAACTCCAGTGAGGTCGGCGCGGATTGCTGACGAAAGTGGTATGAATCGTGGTACGAATCCTGCTACATAGGAGTACCCAAATCAGAATATGTCGTCTTGAGTTGGTTTTGCAAGGTGAGATTTGTGCCTGTTGACGGCAGATTCGCCTGATGGACTGAGACATTGGTACCAGGTACGCTCGACTCGAGGAAGAGTCGGAAATGTTGGAATTGATAGTAGTGGTGATATGGCGTACCTAGAGTTAGTTGCGCCGTGAACTGGCGAGACATTAGTGGTACCTTGGGTATGGATTGGAAATGTGTTACCCCGGTAAAGAAGGGAGGATTTGCTTGACAGACTGAACCTTGACAGAGGGTTCGCTTGGCCGAGTTAGGATGACAGTTTAGGAACTCTCCGGCTATTTTGGATTGGCAGATGATGAAACTGGGTAAGAGACCCAGTTGTGAAATCAGTTGGATTCCCCCAGTCAATTACGGAAGTAGGAGATTTGGAATTTCGAGGACGAAATTATTTAAGGGGGTAGATTGTAATGACCCGTTCCAGAAATCGGGATTAGTTTAGTGATTAATAACGGATTAGTGAAGTTAATCGGTGTTTAGTTGGATATGTTCGGACGAACGGTGCCAAATGACGATTTTGCCCCTCGAATTGGGCCAACAGTTGACTTTTTGTTTGAGCGGTCAAAAGGACTTTGATCGATGACCGTGACGTACTTTGGGACGTCACGAGTAGGCCTCGTCATTGGGCCACCTGGCCCAAAATATTTGGGCTTGGGTCGGGCCGGGCCTATTTCATAATTTTAAAAATACCGGGTCGGGTCGTGTAACGACCCGGACATTCAAAAAAGGTAAATTTGTAAAATTTGAAGAAAATGACGATTTTACCCCTTGGTAATGGGCGAACGGTTGACTTTTTGTTCGGGCGGTCAAACAGACTTTGACCGATGACTGTGACGTAGTTTGGGACGTCATAAGTTCATAGGCAGGTGGTACGTCCAATTTCGACGATCAGGGAAGAAGTTATGACGTTCGGAAGTTCAAGGACATTTTCGTAATTCGGACGAAAAGGGGGAAAATGTTGACTTTTTTATTGACAACTAAATTTCACACAATTCGAGGAACGTTAGGTAGGTCTCGATGCCCTGAGACCGTAGACAGGCGGTACGCTGAAAAACAGAGTATGGGCTAAAGGAATTTTTTAACTAAAGAGGGATTAGTGGCTGGTTGGGCAGAGAACTAATGTTTTGTTTATGCAATTGAGTGGATAGGTGCACGGGTGTAATGGTGAGTTTGCGTACAGGAGCTGCTGGTGCTTCTGAAAAATTGGGAAAAACAGAGGCTGTTTCCCACGCTCGATCAACTTCCCAAGACCAATTTGAGAGGGACTAAGTGCTGAAACGGATTGAAGTGAGGGAACAGAGACAGAGCGAGAGCATGGGTCATGTTTAGTGTGTGAGTATGGTTGAATTGGGATTTGAAACTGGGCGGTGGTCTTGAAATGAAAAACAGAGAACAGACAACCATTGAGCTTGATCGACCTCTGTAAGACCCGTGTCCTAGAGGGAACGGTGAACAATCCCACATTCATGCGAGGGGGGAATGGTCTGGGACGGGAATGGTGGTGTGCGTTAAAGGTGTAGGCACACACCTATCTAGCATGAGGCCTGCCGTAGTCGCGTTGGTTAGAGGCTTGCCTTTGAGTATTGCTCTACCACGAGGTCACGGAAACAAAACCCAGCGGGCGCATTGGAGGGAGATTCCCAATGGCATGCCGATCTGTGGACAATATCATGCTAGATAGAGCGTGCCGCTGCTCCACTCTGATTTAGATGAGGCATTCCGTGGTCGCGTTGGTTAGAGGCTTGCCTTCGAGTATTGCTCTACCACGAGGTCACGGGAACAAAACCCAGCGAGCGCATTGGAGGGAGATTCCCAATGGCTTGCCGATCTGTGGACAATATCATGCTAGATAAAGCGTGCCGCTGTGCCACTCTGATTTAGATGAGGCCTTTTGGGAGCTCAGTGGCTTTGGGGGGATTGGAACCCCAAAGTTAAGCGAGTTGAGGCTGGTGCAATTCCATGATGGGTGACCCCCTGGGAAGTTGCACCGTGAGCTCCCGAAAACAAAACCTTGAGGGCACAGGCTTGCCGTTGAGTATTGCTATGGCCCAAAGAGGACAATATCGTGCTAGATGAGTTGGGACCTGACAGAGGAGGGTCGGATCCTGAGAGAATGGTATCAAAGCCAGACCCCAACCAGGAAGTGTGCCAGCGAGGACGCTGGGCCCTAAGGGGGGTGGATTGTAAGACCCGTGTCTTGGAGGGAACGGTGAACAATCCCACATTCCTGCGAGGGGGGAATGGTCTGGGAAGGGAATGGTGGTGTGCCTTAAAGGTGTAGGCACACACCTATCTAGCATGAGGGCCTTCCGTGGTAGCGTTGGTTAGAGGCTTACCTTTGAGTATTGCTCTACCACGAGGTCACGGGAACAAAACCCAGCGGGCACATTGGAGGGAGATTCCTAATGGCGTGCCGATCTGTGGACAATATCATGCTAGATAGAGCGTGTCGCTGCGCCACTCTGATTTAGATGAGGCCTTCCGTGGTCGCGTTGGTTAGAGGCTTGCCTTCGAGTATTGTTCTACCACGAGGTCACGGGAACAAAACCCAGCGGGCGCATTGGAGGGAGATTCCCAATGGTGTGCCGATCTGTGGACAATATCATGCTAGATAGAGCGTGCCGCTACGCCACTCTGATTTAGATGAGGCCTTTTGGGAGCTCAGTGGCTTTGGGGGGGATTGGAACCCCAAAGTTAAGCGAGTTGAGGCTGGTGCAATTCCATGATGGGTGAGCCCCTGGGAAGTTGCACCTTGAGCTCCCGAAAACAAAACCTTGAGGGCACAGGCTTGCCGTTGAGTATTGATGTGGCCCAAAGAGGACAATATCGTCCTAGATGAGTCGGGACCTGACAGAGGAGGGTTGAGTCCTGACAACCTCCCCAACAATCCTTTGAGAGTAGAGAATATTTCAGAAAGGGAAAAGGGAGGATGAAAAGACCAAACTAGAGAGGAAAAACGAGGGGCTGAGTGAATTTACACAGAGAAACCCGAAACCATTTTTTGATAAATTTAAATTTGAAGTTTCAGTCTGAGGCCAGCCCAAGCCAAATTGAGGTTCAAATAAGTCTTCTGGAACCTTGATTAGTCGATCCAAATCAAGTATTGCAAGCTTCGAAGCTTCTGGAGCCATGGATTGACATGGTGGATGGCCGGAAAATCGTGGGTTGTGTTCGTGTAATTGGAGGTAAGGTTTTGTGAAATTGAATTCTAAATCATCCTTACCATGAGGCTACGATGTTGTACGACTAATTAATTGAAAAAATTCCATGGTTATTTGACGAACTCAGACGAGGTACTCGTTTTTGAAACTTGGATTAAGTCGAGATGGTTTGAGGTAATGACGACTGGAATGGATATTACAGATCCCTAATTCAATTGGTTACGAAGCTAATGGAGTGTTCAATTGTTCAAAATGATGTCGAATTGATGGAATTCTAGCTGGGTCAAGTCGCGGGAAACCAGACCCGTTTACCAGTCATTCGGGTAAGGACGACGACTGTGCACCTTACTGTAGCATACGCGTGGCTTTCATGAGTAGCCACTCACGGCGGCGCGTGAGGGCACGTGGGCCCGATTCTCAAGGTGCGTTCAACACGACTTTTGTCCTATACAATGTAACGAACATTTTAGCGTTGATTTCGAATTAATCGGACACCGTTTCGATGTTGTTTTGAGGGTCCGAAGGTTTATGTTACGTTTTTAACTAACGTTTAATTCCCAAAAAATTATGGGAAATTAGTATGCTGATATTTGAGTCCTTAGTGACACTAAAGAATGATTTTGGACAGGATTCGAGATTTCTGGAAAATGTCAGAAATTACGGAAACGCGTGCAGCGCGAAACGAGCGTTATGGACGGTGTGTGAGTGGACTTTGCTTTCAAAATTTAATGCATGCATAAATGTTTCTATGATTTCTATCATTATGATTATGACTTGTGATAATTCCAATTTTCGTATTTCTACGTATTTTGGTATGCAATACGTAATTGCACGTATTTCGAGACTATGGTTTCTCTTATGTTTTGATGATGGTTGGATGAACGATTTTATATGATTTGTACGTACGATGTTTTAAGGATGTTTTGGCTATGATTGTGAGTATGACTTACGGTGTTGACACAGATTTCAAGATTTTTACGGATTTGCACGTTTTACGAGATTTGAGTATGTTGTGATTGATCATGATTTTGATGAATTGAACTTGGGATTTTAAATACGATTTGATTTCAAGATTTAAATGAATTCTAGAATAGGTGATTTCGGGCTCGATGCCCAGGGCATAAAAGTAGATTTGATGAACGAGATTTCGGTTTTCGGAAACTTGAAAGTGGATTTCTGGTTTGGGTTCGGAATGACGGTTCCGGATGCCAGCTTACGGAATTATTATTGCGAATTCGAATTCGGGAATGGATGACAGATATGATTGGGGATTTGAATGTGAAATTCGGACATGCGTCCTGTTATGACAAAATGTGATTTCGTATTGGATTTGGAATTTGGATCACGTTGGATCCTGGATTGTTGTGATTTACAAATGGTTTGGGTTTAAAGACCCGATGCTATCGCTGGATAATGTTTTGAGTTTAAAGACACGGTTAATTGATGACGGGGGAGGGCCCTTGATGAGTTTAAAGACTCGGTTACTGTTTTGAGTTTAAAGACTCGGTCCTGATACCTATTGATTATGTTCTGAGTTTAAAGACTCGTTGATATCTCGGGAAGGCCTGATTATGGGCATGGTTTTAAGTTTAAAGACTCGGGCGCACTTGAGATCTAGCAGATTGATTGACTTCTGAATTATTGTTGATTTCTGATGTTTTCGGGTGTGTTGGGCGGTGGCCCGATTTACGTGGTTTTGATGGATTTTGGATTATGTTACGTACTTGGATTTGATTCATGATTTTGGGCGGAGGCCCTATGTTTATGATTGCAGGCTAAGACCCGAAGGTTAAGAAAAGGAAAATGATTTGATTTTCATACACGGTTTTTCTTATATTGGAAATGAAAAGGATTGTGAAATGGTTTTCGAATACATGCATTGGTTTTACGTGGAGGGTAGAAATGTCTTTCTGTAACTGTTTTATAAACTGATTTATTTTTGTCCACTCACACCTTTTGTGTTTTTATTGACCCTCCAGGTTGTGGCGCGTTGATCGAGGCTGATCGAGAGGCGGAGGCATTAGTGAGTACGTGTGTGGCTATCCCAGGTTTGCCAAGTACTGAGGGTAGTTTGGGAAGTTCAGTCGACTTGCTAGACGGGAGCAGGACCGGGCACGGTTATCACGGGTCGGTCCTGTCAATTTGGTATCAGAACACTAGGTTGCTGATTCTATTGCCACATCATGCCTCTAAAATGAAAGCCTCTTGCGCGACCTAGTAGTGAGACGGGTAGACGAGGGTGTATGAGACCTCGCGATAGATCTCGGATGAGATTAACCCTGGATTGAGGGTCAGATGTCATGTGGAGTACACTGTGAACTACTGTTTGTTAGACGTAGAATTGTGTCGGTCGCAGAGACGAATGAGCCTAGTGGCTAGAAGAGTTGCATAATCGAGCAAGTTGCACTCGTAATGGGATTATTTTTGGTGAAATCCTTAAGTGGAATGCGTGTTTTAAGTGTCTAAATTGTGATGGGATATCTCTTAGGCCTTATCAGTCGTATAAGATATGGTTGATTGGTATGAGATTGGACTCAAGAGGAGTCGAGATATGGGTACGGTACTCAAAATGAGTCCGGATATGGGTTAGGAACGTGAGATGAGTCATGGTAAGGTATCAAGGCTCGAGAGGAGCCAGAAAAGCTGAGTGAGGAACGTTTGTCACTTGGGATGCCAAGGACGGGTATATGGTCAGATACTGTTGAGTTAGGAAATTGTGGCTTGGTCTTGTTTTGGACTTGTCGAACGTGTTAGTGTCTTTAGTGACCGAGGTTCGGGCAGAGACCCGAGGTATACAAGGATTTGGACTTAGGAGATAGTCCAGTTCAGTGGGACGAAGTCGGGTCCACTGGGAGGTAAAGTGATAAGGGCATTGATATAGTAATAGTTGTGAGTGTGAGTGTGAGTTGTCTTGTCACGTCATAAAGATGGCGATGTAGATTGATGGATACAAGTGAGATGGCACTGTTGGGGTGTGATAGAGTGAGGATTGACTCCTATATCGACTGTTGAGATAACAGGCGAGGGAAGAGTTGGTGGGGCCCGTGATAGACCTTAGGGGCGTGGTCAGTTGGGACCATATGCCCGAAAATTCGCAATTCCTTCGTAGGGAGCTTGAGTAGCCCTAGAGTGATGACCTGGATACCCATTACTTGTGGTCATGATGTAAGATTAACCAGGACGTATGTATCCGGTAGGTCCCGGGCTATCCACTCTTCCATGCCTTGAGATTGGCTATTGGTCGGATTTTGGTGTTGTTGTGATTGGTTTTGGTATGGAAGTCATTGAACTGACTAGAGTTACCGATGTGATACTTGATATCAGTTATGTAGTAACCTTGGTATTTACGTATGGTAAAATTGGTGAGACATAAGGGGGTAGACCTCTTGATGTGAGGATACCCAGGATGACTGGTGTTATTCGCCTAGTGGCTGACTTAGATTTGGATGATTTGGATGTCATCCTTGGATTGGATTGGTTGATGACCCATGAGACCTCTATCGAGTATGATTATTAGAGAGTGACAGGTGGAGTCTAGGATTCCAGAGGTTATGTTTCAGGGAGACTCGAGGGTGTTACCCTCTAGAATAATTTTGATCCTCACAACCAATAGATGGTTGGTATGAGGCATTCAAGTTTGTTGGTCACACGTGTGGTGTTTGAGCTGCGTGTATGAGACGCCTAGTGAGGGCTGAGGATGCCCAGATTCCTCAACCTATTCCTGAGATTTTGCCAGGATGAGAAATTGAGTCTACGATGATTTGAGTTTACATATGGATTGAGGACAACTTGATAAGTAACGGTATGAGATAAGTATCCTGTATCACGAATTAAAGGATTGTGGATTCGTGGGAAGGTTGTGAGTAGTGACCTTAAAAAGTGAGGACAAGAAACTGGGATTTATATATTTGAATTCAAAATGGACTTTGAACGTCTGGTGACTATTGATCCAATTGGTTGCTAATGTGATGTTTAGGAGGTGGCTAGGAATGATTTGAGCTTGGAATTGGCGTCGGCCGTGGACAGTGGCTGTGGGAAACAGTGGAAGGTACGTTGAGGTACAAAAATGGAGAGTTGCGATGTAGTGATTGTTGCTCATTCCTGATGTTTGGAACTGACTTCTAAGAGTGCCAGGAGATAATTGGGACCAAAACCGCGGTCCATAGTGGTCTGTGACGGCCGGACAGAGAAGGAAAAAAGGGGTCGTATGATTGTCGATCGGGGAGGTACTTTCTCATCTCGATTTTTATGTTTTTTTGTAACTAGATCGATTAGAATTAATAGGACGAATTGAATGGTTTAAAAAGGACAAAAGTTGGATTGGAAATGGTGAAGAACCGCCTGCACCGGTTCGAGTTACAGAGGCTAGTCTGACCTGGTCTGAACCGGGTCGACCAGAGGTTGAAGGTGAGACTGTTTATGCGCATGGGTTTCACGCGCAGAAGTGTCCAGACGCGCTTGGAGGCGTGTGAAGGGTAGTTTGGGGAATCTCCCAACATGACTTTTAAAGTATTTAATGTAACGAACATTTTGGGATTGGTTTCGAGTCGATCGGACATCGTATCGATATGTTTCAGGATGTCCGAAGGTTTTAGGTCTCGGTTAAAAATAGTTAAAAATTCGAGAAAATTAAGGGGCTTAAGTATGATCATATGTTTTTTTATATGTTTTCTATACGTGATTCTATGATTTTGATTATGATCTTCATGGTTTACGGTTTTACACGGTTTTCGAGATATTTATGGAATTGCGTGTTTTACGAGATTTCAATCGATGTTGTGATTTGACTATGATTTGATGATTTGATTTCGGGAATTGAAATATGATTTGATTTCAATGATTTGAAATGGATTTCGGGAAAGATTTTTCAGGCTTGAAGCCCAGTTCAGAGAAGTGGTTTTAAAGAACGTGATTTCGGGTTTTTGAATCGGATTTCAGAATGACGATTTTGGATTCGATTTTGGAAACTTGGAAGTGGATTTCTGGGTTTGGGTTCAGAATGGATGCCGACTTACAGAATTATGGTTTCGGACTCGGATTTGGAAATGGATATGGATATGAGTTATGGGTTTGGATTTGGGATCCTGATGAGATTGCGGAAAAAGCCGAATCTTTCTCTCCAGCGACGAGATTCTTCCAGGATTCAGATTCGGAAATGGATAATGGTTTTCAAATGTTTTTGGATTGGGTTTGCTGGATCTGGTTATTGGGTTTAAAGACCCGGATATGATTATGACGGGGGCGGGCCCGGATTAGGTTTAAAGACCCAGATTGAGTTTAAAGACTCGGGAGTTTAAAGACTCGGATATTGATATTTCTCCCATAGGCCTGTTGAGTTTAAAGACTCGGGAGTTTAAAGACTTGAATTATATGAGGCCTGGATTGAGTTTAAAGACTCAGATAGATCCAGTAGGTTCGATGGATGGATATGTGTTTTCAAATGTGTTTTGGATTTCACTAAGACTTGATGATGATGGTTTTCAATACTAGTTTTCCGATGTTTTGGGCTTTGCCCCGATGATACGGTTTTCGATGGTTTGGGGCTAAGGCCCGGGATTTGAGAAAAGGAAAATGTGTTCGGTTTTTCTTACATGGTTTGCTTAACCTGGATATCGAATAGTTTTATGACATGACTTTGATATGCATGCATTGTTTTTACATGGAGGGTTTTAAATGTAATTGTTTTGTTGAACAGTTTTTGAACTTATTACTTAGTTTTGTCCACTCACAGTCTCTTCGTGTTTTTAATACCCTCCAGGTTGTTGCGGTGCGGGTTGGTCGAGAGAGACGGAGGCATCACACCCGCGATCGACAGTAGACTCGGGCGCACTCTAGGAAGTCCGGATATTGTCAGGATGGTCGGATTGAGAATCCTTTGTCCGACTTACGTGTCACATGGAGGTTGGACGTTAGTTTAGCCTTCCTGTCATGCGTAAGTTAGACGGGAGCAGGATTCAGGCCTTAATCCTGAGGGATTGGGGGTGGGTCCTGTCAGTGGAGGATTTAAAATAATTTTATAAATTATGTTGCATTTAATTGGAATTTAAAGGTACTTTTTAAAAGTCCATCAAAATGTAAGTGTATTCAATTTGAATTTGGATGAACATATTAAAAGTCCATATAAATTCGGTGTATTCATAAAACAATGAATTTGGGTGAATTTGAAGGTTATAGTTATAACTACAAAAGGCATACAACAATTCCACCTTCCCACCTAAGAATTTTGTAGGTAATATTTTTCTAATTTTTCTCTGCAAATTCTTCATCTCCACCGCACATTCTATCAATAAATGCACTGATTATGCACCATCATCCTTCTCTGTCTTTCCTCTTTCTATATTTGATTTTCAATTTTGAACTCATATATAAAACTTTCCAGAAATTGGCTCCCTTGTGATAAGATGTCGATGGCGGAGAAGGTTGTAAGTTTTGTGCCTATGGCGGCGTCTTCTTTGGCTCTTTTCTTTCTGCTAGCTGTTTTATGTTGTTTAGTTGTATGGCTTTAGATTGGATTAAAAAAAAATTCCATCTTTGAGTTGCAAATAAACCTGGCTTATTACATATATATATATATATATGTATATATATATATGATGTTTTTGCATTAATGTGTTGATGATAATGAAGAACGAAAAATGGGGTTTTGATCTTAGGCTTTAGAAGGAGAGAAAGAAAAATGAGGGAGCAAACAAAAGAGATAAAATGGGAAGCAAATTAAGATGGTAGGGTATAATAGAGGAGAGTGAGGAAACATAATGATATTATGGCATGAAGTTTGAGGCTGATGGTGTCAGGACCCGACCCTCCTCTGTCAGGTCCCGACTCATCTAGCACGATATTGTCCTCTTTGGGCCTCGCCCTCACGGTTTTGTTTTCGGGAGCTCATGGTGCAACTTCCCAGGGGGTCACCCATCATGGAATTGCACCACCCTCAACTCGCTTAACTTTGGGGTTCCAATCCCCCGCAAAGCCACTGAGCTCCCAAAAGGCCTCATGCTAGATAGGTGTGTGTAACAACCCGTACCTTCTAGAAGGGTACAAATGTAATTTTGTAAGATATTTGTATATAAAGGACGATTTTGCCCTTGTGAATAGTGTGCCAAAAGTTGACTTTTTGATTTGCAGGTTGAACGAGCGCTGACCATTGACCGTGACGTAGTTTGGGACGTCACGAGTCCGTAGACAAGTGGCACGTCCGATTTGGACAATCGGAAAAAACGTTATGGTGTTCGGAAGGTTAAGGGCGTTACCGTAATTTTAGGGAAATGTTGACTTTTTATTGGAATTTTGACTTTCACGTAGATCGAGGACCGTTAGATAGGTCTCGACGTCCTGAGTACAACGACAAGTGGCACGCTGTCATCGGACGTCGGACGAATTAGTTATAGGTTTGAGAAGTCGAAGGGTAAAATGGTAATTGTGACCCTAGGGGCATTTTGGTCTTTTCACCTTGGGCCAATTAGATAAGGCCAAGTGGTTTTGTGGGATTGGATATTTATCCTGATGTCCATGGAGAATGGGACACGTGTGTTGACACTAGAGGTTTTTAGGAGAAGTTTAGATGTGCACGGTCAAAAATTGTCCAAACTTAAACCCGTGCAATCGTCCATTTTGCAGAAAACAGGGAGAATGATTGTTGATCGATTCCCAGTTGTTAAGGACATTGAGTTTGAGTGAGTGAGCACAGGAGGTTTAGTGTGAGAGTGTTGAAGTGAATTAGAGTGAGGTTGTGCGGGTGTGAGGTATGCAGAACTTAGAAAAACAGAGAGAAGTTGAGAGTTGTGGTGCAGCCAAAGACGATCAAGTTGAGCCAAATAAGTTTGAAGGGAAGCTAGGACGACTGAGGGAGACCTAGTGGACACAGAGGTGCACGACGGTGTGAACGGCGGAGGACAAATCGACGGTAAGCCAAAATCCTCTGTTTTTATCATTTTGCTTAATTCAAAAGTCGTGGCTTTTGGGGATGAGTCGATGGTTTTTGTGAGTTGGGTGAGACTCAGTAGGTCCCTAGGAATCGATTAAGGTTGAAGCCGTGATGGGGGATCGCCTGGTTGGCTGGGAACCGAAACAGGGGTTTCGGGTAGTTTTGGTTCGAGGTTGCAGACAACGGCTTAAAGGCCGTGATTCCTTGATGTTAGGATCAGAAATGGTTACTGGGAATTAGATGAAACTTCTGGGATTGAAAGGGTTGGATTTGAGTAAGGAATTAAGGAGAACCGGTCACGCCAGTTCAGTACAGTTCAACCGGCTGACTCGAGGTTGAAGACGACACTCTAGCAGGCGCGTGAAGCCCACGCGCAGCCACTTTGGGGGGCACGTGAGGGCGCGTGGGGAGGATTCTAAGGAACCTTCCAACATGGTTTTGAGTCTAAATGTTATAACGAGTCTATTGGGGCAGGTTTCGGGTTGATCGGATGTCGTTTCGGGTTAGTTCGAGGATCCGAACGGTTTAGGGTTTTAATTTAAATTACGTATAAATTCCCGAAAATTGAGAAACTTAGGATTAGCGTATTTGAAGTAAATGTGACCCTATTTTGTGACTATTGACAGGACAAGAGACGCCTGAGACGGTTGTAGAGCGCACGGAGCGCGATTGACGCTTTCAGACCTGTTAGTGGACTTTTTCTTTTTCAACAAGCATGCCTAACTGTTTTATTTACATGTTTTATGATTTTACGTATGTTTTTATGATTATTGGTTTTGATATATGTGGTTTGCATAGTTGCAGGTTTTTCGAGATATTTACGAGTTTTGGCACGTTTTACGAGACATTCGCTATTTCTGATTTCGATGCCAAGATTTCGCGATTTCAATTTATCTTTGTTTTCTATTGATTATAAATGGATTTTGGAGACATGAATTGATGATTAAAGGTTTTCAATTTTTGAATCGGATTTCGGAAAGAGGAATTTTGTTTTAAGGTTGAAAAGTGAAATTCCGGATTTGGGTTCGGAATGACAGTTCTGAATGCCGGAATGGCGTCAGACTAGTGATTTCAGATTCCGGTTTGGACATGGACATAGAAATGGTTTATGAATGGTTTAGATTGGATTTGCTGGATCTGGTTGGGTTTAAAGACCCGGATTATATATGACGGGGGACGGGCCCGGATTGAGTTTAAAGACTCGGGAGTTTAAAGACTCAGATATATTGCTATTACCCCCGGTAGGCCTATTGAGGTTAAAGAGTCAGGAGTTTAAAGACTCGGATTACATTTGAGGCCTGGTTTGAGTTTAAAGACTCGGATAGACCCAGCAGGTTTGATCGGACTTTGACACTAGTAGATCTTGTTTTTATGATACGATTTTAGAATGATTATTATATTGTTATTGTTGCGGTTTTTCTGATACTTTTTAGGCATGCATACTTTATTTTAAAACGGAGGGGAAAGTCTGTTTTGTTCTTAAAGTGTTTTAAAACTTTTCATTTTAAATGGTCCACTCTCACTTTTCTGGTTTTTAAATTTACCCTCCAGGTCGTGGGGAAACGCGTTGGGGTGATCGTTGAGGCAAGGACAGAGGCATAGAGCTTGCGGTGTTTTTCCGTTGCGTAAATAGCCTAGTAGGACTTTTGTGCCTGTTTTGTATAACACTATGCTCTGTGTTACTATTGTATTACCTTTTATCCCTGGTCTGATAATTATACTTATAATTTCTTGAGGTTGTTTTAGTACTTTAAGTGTGATTGTCAGACGGGAGCAGGGTTCGTCCCGAATATCAAGGTGATATTTGGGATGGGTCACGACAGATGGTGTTTAGCGAGATAGACGAGTTAATGTTCCTTCATTTCTTGATTTTAAGCAAGCAAATCGACATCCTAAAGGTTGGTAGGTGGGTTCTTCGTTGGGATCCACTGATATGGCTAGCTGGGTATAATGGTTGGCGATCAACCCAAGGACCTCGACTTTGACTTCACAGATGCATGCAGCGAGGACGATTCAGATCGTCACTCTAGATGATGCTCGAAAGCTCAAGAATCCGGTAACGTTCCTAACCCTAACTTCTAGCCAGTGAAATCGAGATTAGCTCAAATGGATTTAGAGTAGATTCTCCTTTCTTCTTCACTATTCTGGAAATTTGATTTAGATAGGATTCGATGATGAACACAAACAATGAAATGTGCACACCATGTATTTGATAAATTGTTCGAATGAGATGTTTCGATTTTTTGGGTTTTTCTCTGTGTAGAATATCACTACTACTGACTTGTGTATCTTGTATTCTCATTAGATTGTGAAATTCCCTTTTCACATATATATCAATGCACTCACATGTACGCATACTCTATGAAAACGGTTAGGAAAGGTTCACTGTGACATCATCACACACATTTACCTTGTCGGCCTCACTGATAGCTCATTCTCACACACTCACGCACTCTCTAACTAATTTGCATACATATAAAACACACACTTACATCAAAGCAACACGTTGCACCTTATAATTTTCCACTTGGCATGAATCCATAAAGGCTGCCAAGTCACCTTTTAATGATTAGGCTTAAACACCAACAACCTTCCCTAAGCCAATCACTGGAACCACTCCCAGTAGATTCCTTACATAGTAAAATCTTGGCATTGGCAATTCCTTAGCAAATATGTCTTCAATCTGCTCCTCAGATTTGCTGTAGTGAATGGTAATCTCACCATTTTGTAGGACTTCTCTTATAAAATGAAACTTCATGTTTATGTGTTTATTCCTTTGATGAAACACGGGATTCTTCGCCATTGTAATAACTGACATACTGTCACACATAAGAGTAGTAGGTTGTAGTTGATCTTCACCAAAGTCCTGTAACACAAACATAAGACATATAGCTTGAGTAGTTACCTCAGAGGCACTAATATACTCTACCTCAGCAGTAGATAGAGCCACACATGAATGCAACACAAACCCATATATAGAAATAGGTAAGTCGGTGGAGTCCAATTCCAAAGTTTTCTGGACAAACACCCCAAAATATCTAGCAACCAAAATGACCCAAAATTCCCTTATGTTCCTAAATGACTAAAATACCCTTAAGTCGTTCGTGACCCATAATGATTCTATCCAAACTCTGATTCTAGCATGTCGTCTGTTTATGCACTCAGGAGCTCGAGACCTTCATGATGGTCCTTCCAGAACGTCCAAAAAGTTTCCCAATCCAAAGTAAACATTTTGAATTTTCGTCAAAAGTCAACTCTTTAACTTTCAGAGGCAAAATGGTCATTTCTCGTTTCCTCAAAGATCTGGGGTATTACATGACATCTGGCTAGATGCCACTTGGATTTCTTAGCCTTACAGAAGTGTCACTGGTACTTGTACTAGACTTACCACTTGACCCTGAACTTGTGGTAGTCCTTGAGCTTGAGCTTGAGCTAGGATTGGTACAAGGACCTGAACTGGTACTTGAACTGGGAGTATGAGGAACATGAACAAACGCACCAGTTCTAGCTTGTGCATCCTCAGAAGTAATATGCATGTGAACATAAGTTTGAGTTTCTGATCCTTTTTTCCAATTCCAGCATCCTTCTTCATTAAACACCACACTTCTGGACACCACCACATTTTTTGTTCCTAGGTTGTAGATCCTGTATCCCTTTTCACAGCTTCCGTAACTAACAAAAATCCCTTTTCTCACTAGAACCATCTAGTTTCTACATTTTCTGTGCTGAAACATGCAGATAGCACATACAACCAAACACATTCAAATGGGAGACACCAAGTCTTCCTCTTGAGAACTTCTTAAAAGGAGTCTTACCCTACACTACCTTGGCAGGACTTCTATTGAGAATATATACTATAGTGTTCAATGCCTAACCCCAAAACTCATAAGGTAGCATCTTGGTGTGTATTATGGACTTTTCCATTTGCACGATTGTCATGTTCTTCCTCTCAGCAACCCCATTCTATTGAGGGGAGTAAGCAACAATATGCCTCTCTATTCCAGCTTCATCACAAAATTTCTTAAATGCATTTGAGGTGTACTTTCCACCAATATCACTTCTCAACCTTTTCACTTTAAAACCACTCTACAATTCTACCATTGCCTTAAATTTCTTAAACACATTCATCACTCCTGATTTGTGTCGAAGAAAACAGAGCCATCATATTCCTGTATGATCATCTATGAAGGTAAGAAAATAAAGATTACCTCCAAAGGTTTCAGTTTGTATTGGACGACATACAACAATATGTATGAGTTCCAGTGGAGTTGAGGCCCTCCATGCATCTTCAGTATCAAAAGGAGTTACAAGGTGCTTCCCTGAGATGTATTGTTCTCACAAATTCACGTCCTCCATCATAATAGGTAGACCTATCACCATATATTTTTGTCTCAGCATCTGTTGACAGGACCCATCCCAATCCCCCCGGGATTACCGTGGAATGTGCCCTGTTCCCGTCCAACAAGGGGTGTCAGACAAGGGATAACCACGAGCCACTGCCCAAACAGGGCATCCAGAGTGCGCAAGGATCGATGGAGGAGGTGTGCAATGTCCCAGTCCCTGCTGCAATCGCATCCGTGATCAACCTGAAGGGCATTAAAACCAAAAGCTGTGAGTGGACAAAAACCAATAAGTTTACCAAATACATTTATAAGACATTTATGCCCTCCAATAAAAACGTATGCATGCCACCAAAAACCAGTAACCAAAACGTTTGCTCAACCGAGCCATTAGGGCCTTAGCCCGAAAACCGTTAACCAAAAACCAAGTGTGGGAACTCAGCCCAAAACCGTGGAATACCACCACCATGTGGGTCACCACCCACTACCATAAATGAACATTAATTCATTAAAATCACACAATCATAAATCCACCCGGAAAGCCATTTCATTAATTCGTATTTTACCATTACCATCACCAGCATCCCTGATGCTAGACGTCCCTGACGTCATATCTCACGGTTTCACAAGCTACGCGTGCTGCCCGGGGTCTCTCCGGGTCCATATATCTGACATCCCTGATGTCTGACGTCCCAGACGTCAATCATAGCAATCCTGCTCCTGAGTCATCATACGGTCCGGCTGCTCCGTATGGTGACCCTTCACAGGCAATGCACCGTGACTTCCCCAGTGTCCCAGACATCTGGAGGAGACCATCATATATCCATGTGTACAGATGGTATATGGAAAAACAGTTTTTATTAATTCATTTCACAACATCACAATGGGCCCTGCCCGAATTTCCATAAAACAACACATTTCCATTTAGGGTCCCTGACCCGAAACCACATTTATTAAATATAGGGCCCCTGGCCCGAAATCATCATTTTAATCCAACTGGGCCCCATGCCCGATAACATAACTCAAATGGGTCTCAGCCCGATTTCATACCAACTGGGCCCCTGGCCCGATTTCATTAACCAACTGGGCCTCCGGCCCGATTCTCAAATGGACTCCAAGTCCGAAAGTTCCAACATAATTGGGCCTCAAGCCCGAGTTCATATTTCCAATTTAAAAACCATTTTATCATAATATTTATTTAACCACAAGCATGCAAAACCACAAATAAACCGTTAATCCCGATATACGTGAAATACGGAAAACACCTCGAAATACGTGCAACATACCCAAAATCAATGCTCACAAATACCATCATAGAAATCATGTATATAAACCATATAACACATTTAAGCATGCATAGGATTTATAAAACCAAAGTCCACTCACAGACCGTTTTAACCGTGTGCCTTGATACGCGTGCCACCGGCCCTCCCGGGCCACACCACTATCACCGGGACTCCCAATCCTGTCCAAATCACATTAGAGGGTCACTAACCTCATTATTAACATCCTATCAAAGTCCCGTAATTTTCCCGAATTTTTACTTATTTTTAAACTTAATTTAAAACCTTCGGACATCCCGAACACTATCGAGACGGTGCCCGATCGACATGAAACCAATCCCAAAATGTCCGTTACATCGAATAGATTAAAAGTCATGTTGGAAGTTTCCCCAAAATACCCTTCACGTGCCCCCACGCGCCAGGTCAACACTCAGGTCAACATTGATGACGTCATGCTACAGTAACCGGGTTCTGAAACCGGGTCTGTAACCGGGTCGCCGTCGACCCGCGGCTTGACCCGATCACAGATCGAGTTCCAGACCACCATTTTTGATGCGGTTTGATCCTATGGAGTCGTCATAACCTCCTCCACGGTTCTGTGACATCCAAACTCATTTTTAGGTTGATTAAACTACCTGAAAACTGACGGGAAATCGGCTGAGAACTCAGGTCATCCTCTCCGGCGACTCGTCGAGATTCCGGCCGTGGTTCATGGTCCAAAATGGTCGTCTAGGTTCCTAGGACATGTCTCAAAAACAAACAAACATTCATAACGTCAAAAACGGACGTTTCAAGGCAGGGAAGTAAATCGGGTCTTCACGGGTTTCTGGACTTACCGCCGCCGTGTCGCCGCCGTGGGCTGCCCAGTCGTGGTCTGAGTCATCCTAAGGTTCCAGTGATCCTAACCCAACGTTGGTTCGAGTCCAGGTATGAAGGTTTGGACGGTTGGATCGATTTGGGTTGATCGGGTTGTTTGGTTTCCTTCTCGGGTCTGGGTGGTTTCCGGCCGTGCAGGGCGGCCGTGGTGGTGGTGGCCGTCGTCTCGAGGTGGCTGGGGTCTGTCTGGAGGTGTCTGATGCGTGGGTTGAGGTTGAGATGTGGTCTGGTGTGATTGTTCGAAGGGTGAGGGTGCACGGGTTGAAAGAAATGAAAATGTGAGGGAATGTGAGTCTGATGGTTTAAATCAGAAGGTACAGATGAGATCAATGGCCAGGATTGAATCTGGGCTTAGAACCAATGGTGAGGATTTGAGGAGATTAATGAATTAATTAACTAAATGGCCAACATAGATCCCTGATTTAAGGATTGAAGGGGATGATGACATGTGTCACTCATCAAGGGTCCAGATTGGTTTGGTTAAAGTAAACAGATTCTATTATTATATTATTATTTTATTCCGAGTCTCGGTTAATCGCGTTTTACGTCCTTGACCATAACTTCGTCGTCGGATCTCCGATTTCGGCATGCCGCCTGTCGTTGGATTCGTATCGACGATACCTACGTAACGGTCCTTGGCCCTCGCCCATCGGACCTCCCGGTCAGAAAGTCAACATTTGGCCCCTAATAAGCCAAATTACCAAAATACCCCTCAACTTCCGAACACCATAACTTTCTCTACGAATGTCGGAATCGAACGTGCCACCTGTCTATGAACTCGTGACATCCCGAACTACGTCACGGTCATCGGTCAAAGTCCATTTGACCGCCCGAACAAAAAGTCAACATTTTGCCCACGACTAGGGGCAAAACGGTCATTTTGCACAATTTATCCGATTCCGCCCTACTAACCACCGTTCAACCTCGCTAATCACGATTAGTCACTAATCTAATCCCGGAATTCGGGACGGGTCGTTACAATCTTCCCTCCTAAAAAAAATTTCGTCCTCGAAATTCCAGCCGATCTAATCTCAACGTACTTCCCTCCTTAAAAAGTTTCGCTCTCGAAACTCGATTACCCTGATTCCACAAACGCCCCGTGGAAAGTGGAATCGACCACACAACACGTGTACACCCGTACACCAACTACTTAGACAAAACTTGTCTACACCCAAACGTACCACTAATACTCAAAACGCAACGATTACATTCGACCTCGTCGAATGACTGAAACTACTTGTTTCGAATTTGACACCACTTGTCAAATCAACCCTCTCGTTACGCAACAACTCGACGGTTCCTTTCCCACTCCCACTAGGAGTTAGCTGACCCCACTCAACGATCTATGTTGACACATCCTGACAAACTGTCACCACACAGTTGTTGTCAGTCGAAAACTGACACTAGACTCACTCGTGGCTACACATGCCACCAACATACTTAACTTAGTAAACAATTACCGACCTTTCACACGACCTGTGTGTAATTAAACACATCGGAATTACCATGACCCATTGCATAGTAATGTCCGGTCCACAACCAATCCCATGGTATCGGAACCAATCCGACTACCAACACGCTCACCAACACACCTCGGGTATATCCCGTATACCGTAACTAGACATCACAAGTCTACAAGGTATTGTACCTCGACCCAAGTACGAAGTACACACATCTACCTAATAACCAGACTACAACCACCTAGGTCATAGCCGAACGTGTTCCAATAATGGAGTACGTTTGCCCAATCCAGCATGAGACAAATCGAAACTCCACCCAACATCTAGTTCCAATTCCGAATCTGAATCCGCAATTTCGTAAGAAATCCCGGATCCAAGCCCAGACATCAAATTTTAATTCTTATCCAAATCCGAATCCGAAATCATTATTCCGTAAGCTAGCATTTGGAATAATCATTCCGTACCCAAATCCAGAAATATACTTTCAAGTTTCAAAATCGAATCCTGAATCGTCACCCAGAAATTCGATTCCAAATCCCGAAATCTCGTTCACATTTACCAAGACACACCAAAACCAAACCTATCGGTTACCCGTTCAATACACTTGATTGACTTCATAGGGAAGCCAATCCAACCTCCACACGTCTAAGGTTGACAAAATTCAACTACCTTGAAAACCTACTCACCCGAGTAGAATACCATACGGGCCCCACTTCGAAAAGAAGTTCAATCCCGTCATTACGACTCACATACCCAAGGTAAGAGTGATATACTCTCCCCCTATCTGAATCATCAAGATCACGACCCAGGTAGACACGGTGTCCCTGACAATAACGTCAAAATCCTAGATCGCCACAACGATCGACAACCGACGCCCACAACTTAGACAGATCAGTCAACGACGAGACACATCGAGACTGCGGATTCTCACGGATTACCTTGTATCAGTCCTTGTCATTCCACCTAGGAAAAACCAAGGATGATCCAAAATGATGACACTAATACTCATCCTACGTGGATGCAACAAAACTCACTGCACTCACCACGCCATGTACCCCAACATCGTCTGCCACCAAGCAGAAAATGAAAAATCTCGTTTACCTAATTTCGAACACGTAGCTCCTCCTAATGACCCGCAATTACACCTGGGCCCACCAACCAATACACGCTCAACGTACTGGTAACTACACTCAACGTCTGCCAGGGCAGAAAGCAAGAAGTCAACTCCAATGACTTCGGAATACCAATCACCAAAAATGAGCACCACTCTCGTTCCCCAATCACAACTCTCCTCGAATTTAAGGTTCCAACCATGTTCGAAACAGACATGCTCCCAACAAGACGTCAAGTCTAACCACTAGACTTCCTACCTCCTCAACTCACTAGGACAACCACGTGTCCACAATCAATCCGTTATTGTCCCGTTCGCACATCCCGACCTTTACAGGTTCAACACTTGGTTTCCCAAGTTCTCAATTACAAATTCCTACCTTTATACCACTAATGGTTTTCCTCGTCTTTTCCAGTTTTAATCATTTCCATGTACTTTTTAGGGATATTAAAACATAAAATCGCACAAATTTTGGAGTTGCCAACAACTCCCCCAAATCCACCAATTATCATGACGTAGGGGACGTCATCCGAAGATTACTCAAGTCTCAATTATACCCTTTTTTTAATCCACTCCTTACTGGTTATCTCACCACTATTGGAACTTATCCCAACACATTACGATCTTAACTGGAACCCATCCAGTCCATCACTCAACCACTACCGAATCTCAAGGACCGAACATATGTTCATCATGACGGAGTCACACCCCAACTTATGGTTCATCGTCAACACCATTACCGACACTAGCACCAGCGCTAGTACCAGCACTAACACACTATCAACAACACTAGTATCAGCACAAAAGTACCAACCCGCAAACATTCATACTTGCACACCGTGTGCAAATACGACAACCCTGGATCTCCGTTCATACCGAACGACGATCCCGTACCTCACGACTATGGGTACCACTATTCTGACAATCCCTATCAGGAAAATGAACGTTCCCCGAACGTCCCCTGATCCCCAAGTATCAGAACCACACTAATTACCCTCGATAGCCAGTCATCTCCATATGACTTCCGACTAACTGTCCTTGCTATCGAGATCCGCATCCATACCTCACACTAATACCCAATCCAACACGGGATTCCATAATTTATCTCAGAACCGTATCCGTAGATCGGTTCCCATAGTTCTGCCTAAACTCACCAGAGCCATCCACATGGTCATCCATGACCTCAGCCGCTCATCGCAGCACAAGTTCTCATCCACTAGCCACAATTAAGGTTTACCTTTTTAATACTAGGGTTCCACAATCACACCCTATGGTTCAACCGAACCAAACAGTTTTCCGTAATATAAAATCCACAACCTGACCGACCCCGCGGTCCTGACATCGAATAGACGTCAAATCCAATCCTACCATCCCATCAACGTGGGTTCCACCACTAGGTCATCGGCCAACTCCGATGAACCAACATCCCTCACACTAGAAACCACCACAAGGGTTCACATTTTTAAACCATTACACACATGAGGTTCCCCGAACCTAGCTGCACCTAGCAGCACAACAATCCAATATCGCATGACCGAACCGACGGTCCCACTATACCAGTTCACCACAATCAACCCCACTTGGGTCGAATCACATTAACGCACGGCGTATCGGGCCAATCGCACTCCATCCACTATCCAAACCCAAAAACTATCTATCAGGTTGATAACGAATTGCAGCCCAATGAGACATCACACCCTCGACCTGCGCGCACAAATAGAGCAACCGTGCTCTGATACCAAGTTGACAGGACCCATCCCAATCCCCCCGGGATTACCGTGGAATGTGCCCTGCTCCCGTCCAACAAGGGGTGTCAGACAAGGGATAACCACGAGCCACTGCCCAAACAGGGCATCCAGAGTGCGCAAGGATCGATGGAGGAGGTGTGCAATGTCCCAGTCCCTGCTGCAATCGCATCCGTGATCAACCTGAAGGGCATTAAAACCAAAAGCTGTGAGTGGACAAAAACCAATAAGTTTACCAAATACATTTATAAGACATTTATGCCCTCCAATAAAAACGTATGCATGCCACCAAAAACCAGTAACCAAAACGTTTGCTCAACCGAGCCATTAGGGCCTTAGCCCGAAAACCGTTAACCAAAAACCAAGTGTGGGAACTCAGCCCAAAACCGTGGAATACCACCACCATGTGGGTCACCACCCACTACCATAAATGAACATTAATTCATTAAAATCACACAATCATAAATCCACCCGGAAAGCCATTTCATTAATTCGTATTTTACCATTACCATCACCAGCATCCCTGATGCTAGACGTCCCTGACGTCATATCTCACGGTTTCACAAGCTACGCGTGCTGCCCGGGGTCTCTCCGGGTCCATATATCTGACATCCCTGATGTCTGACGTCCCAGACGTCAATCATAGCAATCCTGCTCCTGAGTCATCATACGGTCCGGCTGCTCCGTATGGTGACCCTTCACAGGCAATGCACCGTGACTTCCCCAGTGTCCCAGACATCTGGAGGAGACCATCATATATCCATGTGTACAGATGGTATATGGAAAAACAGTTTTTATTAATTCATTTCACAACATCACAATGGGCCCTGCCCGAATTTCCATAAAACAACACATTTCCATTTAGGGTCCCTGACCCGAAACCACATTTATTAAATATAGGGCCCCTGGCCCGAAATCATCATTTTAATCCAACTGGGCCCCATGCCCGATAACATAACTCAAATGGGTCTCAGCCCGATTTCATACCAACTGGGCCCCTGGCCCGATTTCATTAACCAACTGGGCCTCCGGCCCGATTCTCAAATGGACTCCAAGTCCGAAAGTTCCAACATAATTGGGCCTCAAGCCCGAGTTCATATTTCCAATTTAAAACCATTTTATCATAATATTTATTTAACCACAAGCATGCAAAACCACAAATAAACCGTTAATCCCGATATACGTGAAATACGGAAAACACCTCGAAATACGTGCAACATACCCAAAATCAATGCTCACAAATACCATCATAGAAATCATGTATATAAACCATATAACACATTTAAGCATGCATAGGATTTATAAAACCAAAGTCCACTCACAGACCGTTTTAACCGTGTGCCTTGATACGCGTGCCACCGGCCCTCCCGGGCCACACCACTATCACCGGGACTCCCAATCCTGTCCAAATCACATTAGAGGGTCACTAACCTCATTATTAACATCCTATCAAAGTCCCGTAATTTTCCCGAATTTTTACTTATTTTTAAACTTAATTTAAAACCTTCGGACATCCCGAACACTATCGAGACGGTGTCCGATCGACACGAAACCAATCCCAAAATGTCCGTTACATCGAATAGATTAAAAGTCATGTTGGAAGTTTCCCCAAAATACCCTTCACGCGCCCCCACGCGCCAGGTCAACACTCAGGTCAACATTGATGACGTCATGCTACAGTAACCGGGTTCTGAAACCGGGTCTGTAACCGGGTCGCCGTCGACCCGCGGCTTGACCCGATCACAGATCGAGTTCCAGACCACCATTTTTGATGCGGTTTGATCCTATGGACTCGTCATAACCTCCTCCACGGTTCTGTGACATCCAAACTCATTTTTAGGTTGATTAAACTACCTGAAAACTGACGGGAAATCGGCTGAGAACTCAGGTCATCCTCTCCGGCGACTCGTCGAGATTCCGGCCGTGGTTCATGGTCCAAAATGGTCGTCTAGGTTCCTAGGACATGTCTCAAAAACAAACAAACATTCATAACGTCAAAAACGGACGTTTCAAGGCAGGGAAGTAAATCGGGTCTTCACGGGTTTCTGGACTTACCGCCGCCGTGTCGCCGCCGTGGGCTGCCCAGTCGTGGTCTGAGTCATCCTAAGGTTCCAGTGATCCTAACCCAACGTTGGTTCGAGTCCAGGTATGAAGGTTTGGACGGTTGGATCGATTTGGGTTGATCGGGTTGTTTGGTTTCCTTCTCGGGTCTGGGTGGTTTCCGGCCGTGCAGGGCGGCCGTGGTGGTGGTGGCCGTCGTCTCGAGGTGGCTGGGGTCTGTCTGGAGGTGTCTGATGCGTGGGTTGAGGTTGAGATGTGGTCTGGTGTGATTGTTCGAAGGGTGAGGGTGCACGGGTTGAAAGAAATGAAAATGTGAGGGAATGTGAGTCTGATGGTTTAAATCAGAAGGTGCAGATGAGATCAATGGCCAGGATTGAATCTGGGCTTAGAACCAATGGTGAGGATTTGAGGAGATTAATGAATTAATTAACTAAATGGCCAACATAGATCCCTGATTTAAGGATTGAAGGGGATGATGACATGTGTCACTCATCAAGGGTCCAGATTGGTTTGGTTAAAGTAAACAGATTCTATTATTATATTATTATTTTATTCCGAGTCTCGGTTAATCGCGTTTTACGTCCTTGACCATAACTTCGTCGTCGGATCTCCGATTTCGGCATGCCGCCTGTCGTTGGATTCGTATCGACGATACCTACGTAACGGTCCTTGGCCCTCGCCCATCGGACCTCCCGGTCAGAAAGTCAACATTTGGCCCCTAATAAGCCAAATTACCAAAATACCCCTCAACTTCCGAACACCATAACTTTCTCTACGAATGTCGGAATCGAACGTGCCACCTGTCTATGAACTCGTGACATCCCGAACTACGTCACGGTCATTGGTCAAAGTCCATTTGACCGCCCGAACAAAAAGTCAACATTTTGCCCACGACCAGGGGCAAAACGGTCATTTTGCACAATTTATCCGATTCCGCCCTACTAACCACCGTTCAACCTCACTAATCACGATTAGTCACTAATCTAATCCCGGAATTCGGGACGGGTCGTTACATCTGTAGACTAGTATAATGCAGATGTTCAAATCTTATGTGCCACAATTTTGTGCTCTCCTTTGCTTCTACTTTTCTGGCCACTAGAACAGCATAATCTAGTGATAGCTTGAAACATCTACTACCTGTCATAGGGACCCTTGAAACCCTGTGCTTCATTTCCTTGTCCTCATAAACATCCACATACTAATCTCCAAACACAAGACAGTAGCCATGCTCTACCATTTGTCATACACTCAGTATGTTCTCATCCAAACCAGGTACAAGCATCACATCCTTGAGGTACTTGCCACCTTGACAAGTATGAAAAAGAAAAGAAACCTTCCCAACAGCTTGAACAAGATCATTAATTCGCATTTTCACTTTCTGATAGGACCCATCCCGAAAAACGTCTCGTAAACAACATTCGGGCCCTACTTCCGTCTAACAAGCAATGCAAAATACCAAAATTACCCTCAGCATGTTAAACAAGGGATATTCACCTTATCAATAATGACTTTTCCTCTGGTTCAGCCCCGAACTTCGTACAACGGCTCTGGAGGGTTACAAAAACTACAAAAATGTGTGAGTGGACAAAAAATAAAAATCGCAGTTCGAAATTTAACATTTTATCCTCTATTTTCTAGAACTATGCATGCATATAGAAACCGGTTAAAATCCCAAATAAAAACCGAACACAATCAAAGACCTCGAAAAACGGGTGAACAAACCATAATGCAAGAAACTCCAGTAATCATGACAACCAACACACATATCACCACAATAGTCAACACAAAGCCATCATAGTAATCACATAGCCAATCCACATACAACCATCCTCGATGCACCACATCAGTCACCATGTCCACTGCACTATCGGTAGGCACACCACTCGGGATCTGGAGCCCAGCTTTACGTCTGAGTGTGGACCTCACATACTCACTTAGAATCTGGATCCCAACTCGACGTCATAGTGAGAACTGACTCAGGATCTTGAGTCCGACTCGACCTTTGAGTTAGCACCAACCAGTGTCGGGATCTGAAGTCCCCGGCTCGATGTATGAGACCATTAACCAACACAAACCTCGATAAGGGTCATCCACAATCATCACAACATATCACATCACGAATACCGAAAAAAACCACATATCCATATCACCACACAAAACCATAATCCATGATCCTGGCCCTAAGAATAAAACCACAATCCAATCACAACACTATAAAACGTGCAATCAAAAATACATTAGCAAATCATCCAGAAGTCATATGGAAATCACCAAGACTCCAATATCATCAAATTATATGTCATAATCACATTCAACTTTGATAGTTCGTTAATTAAGCATTATTTTATATTATTTTATACCCTCTATACTTGACTTTTAATATTAAAATTAGATAAAATAATATATTTTGTGATTTTTCTGTTTAAATAAATAAAGTTCGTAATTTGGAGCGTTTTGGCGAAAGAATCGTCCCAATCGGAATTATAACGAAGAAATTATGTACGAAATTCGGATAAATTATATAAATTAATTAATTTTGATTTTGCAAGCCCACATTCATATTTAATCCAGCCCATTTTTATTTTGTTGCAGCACAGGAAACAATCCCAGCACAGCCCAAGACGCCGGGCCCATTCCAAATGAATCCGCCTAGTCCAATTTGATTGATTCAAGCCCAGCAAGCTCACATGCGCCCAGGACCGAGTCGCCCAGCCTAAATCCATGTCTACAAGCGCGCCTAGCCGGCCAACTCGACTCGACCCGCGCAGCCGAGCTCCAGCGACCCGCCTGCTTCTCCAATCCGCGGGCGCTGCACCTGCTCGCCAGCCCACCTGCTCGCATGCCCACCAACCCGCCTGCAACAATCAACAGCCCAGCACCTAATCTGCTGCCTGGGTCAGTCTTATCAATTACCAGCCCAACCACCCTACTACAGCCCTTTTCATTGCACAAAAACCACTCCACCTACTCATTTTGCATCAGAAAATCATCACAAAATTCTCCAAACCATGCCTAATTTCATCATTTATCATCATTGTTCATCATTATTCATCATTTCATTTTTATTTATTTTTGTTCTAATTTTTATTTACTTTATTTTATTTTTTTAGTAGCTTTTTATCCCTATAAATAAGGGTTCATTTCACTTGTTTAGGGCACTTTGTTTTTGAGAGAGCTCAAAAATACAAATTGTATGTTTCCTTTAGAAATACCAAGACATAGTATTTCTGTTGCAATTCTAGAGTTTAAGTTCGCATTCTCGTCTTTATTCCTCCATCTTCATAAGGTTTCTTCTGCTGTCAGAAAATCTTGTGAATAACATTTCATCTTTTTCCATCCATCTTCGGAATAGCAAGTTTTCTTGGATTCCGAAAGTGTAACTTGTTCTTTTTCCTTGCTTAAACTCTTATTATTGTTTTGGTTTTATTTTCTTTAATTCAATATTTTTGTGGGTATTTTCTTTCTAACTTTTGTAGATAAGAATATCAATATAACGTGTTCTACATTCCGAACTTTATTTACTTCATACATCTGAGTGCTTTAGCTTCAATTTTATGCTAAGTGTTTATGACCGCTGTTTGGTGCACTTAGTAGAAAATTGAAGAGATTTAAATGTTTGACACGCATTCAAACCATAAACATTAGGTTAATCATTTTATAAGTGGTTATGATCGTTGTTCGGTGCATTTATAATATTAAAAAAATGTATGCATGTGTGAGATGGTGAAAGTAGAATTTTGTAATATGTTCAAATTATGCAAATGTTAGAGTTTTGGTAGAATTTGTGTTTAAAGAAAGTCCACTTGTATATAGGTTAAAATAGAAATAGAATTAGTTTATTTATATTTTTTTTACTTGTTTTTGTATGATTACAACCCCTAAAAACCCCCCATCTTTATTCTTTTATTCTTTTACTCTTTTATTCTTTATTTCATTAATTCATTGATTCTCTTATTCATTAATTCTTTTATTCTTTTATTTTTTTAATTCATTTATTCTTTAATTCTTTATTATTTAATTATTTAATTCCTTAATTCATTATTCTTTCTCATTAACATAATATTAATGTTCCCTAATTTCTCCAGTTAAGAACGATCCCTATTTACCAATACTACAACTACACAAAAGGGGTTTAAATTGAATAATACTCGAATTTCGTATTTAATTTAATGCGTAATTTGGGCGTTATCAAACTTGTATTTACAATCGAAACGATATTTGAAAACATAGCTTACGAAAATATCGTAAAACATGCAATAAAATAATAATTAAATATTCATAAAATTACCGAAATCATATAAAAATTCCAATAACACGAATATCATCAAAATCGCATAGAAACACATTTATAACAAATAAATATGCATGCATATTATTTTCATAAAAATAAGCATCCACTGACACGTACTGTTTATGAGACCGAACTGTTCTGCACGTTTTTCTGTAAAATCCGAGAACGTCAATTCTTGTCAAAAATCATGTCTTAAGGTCACTAATCATCTCAAATTTCCCTATATTTAATCCCATAATTTTTCATGATTTGTAAACGTATTAAAACTATCCCTAAACATTCGAACAATCAAATTTGCCCCAAGACGATGTCTGATTACCTCGAAAATTGTACCATTGGACTCTTAACATTGAAAGGATGAACTTTCGTGCTGGCCGTTTCTTGAGACGACATAGCACGTGCCACCCTAAGTGGATGCGTGTAGGTGTAAAACCCGTGTCCTAGAGGGAACGGTGAACGATCCCACATGTTTAATGTAAAAAATGGCTTAACTCACATATTTAGAAATGTGTTTTATTTTAGAATATATATTTTAATTTAGAACATATGTTTAATTTAGAATACATGTTTAATGTAAAAAATGGCTTAACTCACATATTTCGAATATATGTTTTAATTTAGAATATATGTTTCAATTTAGAACATATGTTTTAATTTAGAATACATGTTTAATGTAATAATTGGCTCCTTTTGTATATTTGGTAATATATGTTTTAATTTTAGGAATATATGTTTTAATTTAAATAATTTAAATAACGCGATTATTATTATTATTATTTGTCATTATCAAAGTCTAATTATTTTTCATGTAAATTAGACTGCGTAATATGGCAAGTGGAAGTGCAAGTGAAAGCCGCCCAAGATCTGGATGAATTGACCCAGCATGGAAATATGCCATTGCAATTCCTGGAAATAAATGGTGTCATATGTTCGTTTTGTCAACATCAGTTCTAGAGTGGAGGCATAACGCGATTAAAGTTTCATTTAGCAGGTTTTGATCCGAAAAAAAAATGTTCAAAAATGCAAAGATGTACGTAAAGCTATTAGGGATGAGATCACAGCATGGATCAAAAGTAAAGATACTGTTAAATAGAATAAAAATATGATTGGTGAGAACATACGAGCTGGCTTGAGAGGAGATCCACTGGATACTCAAACGAGCATTCAAATTAATGATAACAATGATGAATAGGATGATGATGGATTCACTTATCCTTTAGATTTGCATATATCTGAAAGAGCAGCATATTGTTATGCTATAAATGCATCAAAGGATGAGGCACGATGAAGTGTTGACACTTATGGAGTTGGTATCACCATGTGTGGTGCTCAAGGAGCAAGTAGCAGTCGTCAACAACCTCAACAGATTTGTCGGTCACAAAGTTTGTGTGATCCATTTCCAATTCCTCCAGAACCAAAGCTCTACAAAACCGCACGAAGTCAACAGAAGACTGTAAAATCTATGTGGAAAGGGACGAAAAAGAAGTTGGGTCGATACATAAGCAACTTTTTTATATATGAAGGCGTGGCTCCAAAAAAAGCCAACTCTCATCATTTTAAGAATATGGTTATTGAAGCCCAACGATCAGGTATTTGATAAATTTATTTATGATATATTTTTATTTAACTTATGAAATAGCATTAAATGCTAACTTATGTTTTGGTTTACAAGTCAAGGCGTGCCCACTCCTTCTCCATATGAAGTGAAAAATAAATATCTTCCTATAGAGTATGAAGATATGATGGCGTATGTGGAGCAACAAAAGAGACAATGGGAAATTTATGGATGTACCATAATGTGTGATGGTTGGACCGGTCCAACGAAGATATCCATAATCAACTTCATGGTATATAGTAAGGGTTCAACTGTATTTCTCAGGTTAGTTGATTCTTCCAAAAGCCATAAAGACTATTTGTACATACAAAATTTGTTGAAAAGAGTTGTTCAGGAGGTTGGAGTACAAAATATTGTACAGATCGTTACTGATAATGGTTCAAATTTTAAGAAGGTTGGAAAAGAGATGATGAAGACGTATCCAATCTATTGGACTCCTTGAGCAGCCCATCGTATAGACCTAATATTTGAAGATATTGGGAAGAATGAGACAATGTCTATTATCATAAAAAAATGCTAGGAAAGTAACTAACTACATCTATAATCATTTATGGTTACTAGCTCAGATGCATGATTTTTGACCAGGAGACTTGGTTCATCCCGGTGTAACAAGGTTCGCAACCAACTATATTTGCATTAATAGTATAGTAAAGCATAAAGTTGGCCTTAGGAGATTGTTTACAAGTGATCAATGGCATGGTAGCCCACTGAGTAAAAAAATGGAAGGTAAGAGGGTTGAGACTCATATCCTCGACCAAAGATTCTGAAAGTCCTTGGAAATGATGCAGTCAATATACGAACCTTTATACAAAATCTTTCGAATTGTTGATACAGCGGTAGTCCCAACCATGTCAATCATGTATGATATGTTCAATCGAACGAAAGAAAAGATAACCCATCTTAATGGAAAGAAATGGATCCTCAAAATCATATAGGAGCGATGGGAAAAAACATTAGTGCATCCATTACATGCCACTGGTATATTTCTATCTTATTGAACTAGTTAATATTTTATTTTATTGTTGTTTACTAAGCAAATTTCATTCATGATTTACAGCTTATTACTTGAATCGCCGATATCAATATTAAGCAGGTGTTGGGCATGACTCCTACCTCATGCAATCAGTTCAACAAGTATTCCTCAAACTGAATCCAAATGGGCAATTGGGTTTACAAAATTTTGGAAATGACGTAAGTTCACTACCATATATAAACCTTGATATTTTCGAATCTGTATATCTATTACATGATATTAACACCATTCTTAATGTAGTTGATCAACTTTAGAGATGGTCGGAAAACATTTCGTTCACCTATGGTTGTACAATCACGAACGACAATGCCCCCAGGTATATGCTTGCATTTAACTTGATATTGTATGAACTAGCACTTTAGAATGCCTCTTACATTAAACTTGATATTGACAGCAGAGTGGTGGGAACTATATGGCCAAGCTTCTCCCGTCTTGGAAAAAAATTACAATTCGTATATTATCAAAAACGGCATCATCTTCGGCATGTAAGAGAAATTGGAGTACATTTGATTCAATTCATACAAAGCAAAGAAATCGTCTGGCATATTCAAAGTTAGAACAACTTGTTTTTTGTTATTACAACATGAAGCTCAAGTTAAGAGATGATGAAGCTGAATCTAGTAAAGTTGTGGAAGAAGACTACATTGACCTTTTGGAAATTGCTGGTCAACACGTGGAAGCTAATAAGGTTTATCCACTTCAAGTATGGATTATGTCAGCTCACTTGGATGATGATAGAGGAAGGACTGACCCTCGAGTAGCCCATCTTGCTAGTGAACAAGGTGTTAATGTCGATAGAGTTCTATCTGAAGAAGTGGGGAGTGAGGAAGTAGAAAGTGAGCGGGAGATGTCTTCATGGGAGAGATCAATGCTTGGTTCTACCTCTGGACATGACTTGAGAGCTGATGCTACTAGTAAAAGACTACATCAAAATAAATCTACAGATGATGATAATGATGATGATGATGATGATGGAGGAGATGATGTTGAGACAAACGATGAAGGCAAGGATGACGAAGGGGATGATGACGGGGGAAATGAACATGTATCCGAAACATATGCACCCTTGAGCCCATTTACTGGAGAGGCAGATTTCACTCATGCCACCCAAGATTATGATCATAGATGTAGAGAAGGTGGAGTAGGAATCGCTGGTGTTGGGAAAGATTACACTCGGACACGCAACATATATGAACGTTATGGAAACCAATCTTCTGAGGATTCCATGGCAATTAGTTTTGAGTCAATGAGTTTCCACACCGATCCTAGTAACAACTCAAATGAACCATATGCTTATGGTCAATATGGTTACACCACCAGTTAGACAGACATCTCCCTCAAATGCCATTGGTTATGAAGGCTATGAAGATCCTTATCTCAATGAAGATTATGGAGAAGTTAGTTGGGTAAATCCTAACTACCGCATCTATGGAGGAAGAGTAGGCCATTCAAAGGATATATACGAATACTATGTCCAACAATACATTTTTGCATGGTCAAGTAGCATCACTTGGCAAAAATTTTGTGTCTTCGTAGATGAATACCAATCTAATTATGTAGAAACTCTACTTGTTTTTAATGAAGTTCAATGTGTAAAGTATTCTAAGTGCAACAATATCAATAAAATTATGTTTTAGTTTAAGTTTATCTTTAAGGTTTTATACTATTAGTTATCGTCATACCTATATTCTATCATATGATTCATCATATATTTATTATATCAAAGTCATTTTATAGTTTTTATTAGTCATATATAACCATCATTGGGTACTTAAGATTTTCCAAAAGTTTCATTCCAAATTCCCAACTTTTGGACCGAACTTCTGTCATTTTTATTGACCGTAAATGATATCGATATCGATACCAATATTTAGGGCGAGATATCCGTAAATTTGACTAAAGATATATCCGTCGATATTGATATTTTCATCCTTGGGGGTAGGTCGATTATATGAAAAATAATGAGAAAGAAAACTTTAGAACCTTTTAGGGTACTCTATGATCATGACAAGACCAAAATGCCCTTGGTGGTAAAATTACCATTTTGCCCTTCACCTTTTTAACCCATTACTTATTCACCTTTTCTTCGATTTTGGTCTACTGCCTGCCCATGAACTCAAGATTCCGAGATCTTCGTAACGACCTTCTTGGAATTCTCAAAAGAGGTTCATAGAAAAAGGTCAACATTTTGACTTTTACGATGGCAAAATCATCTTTTTACACCTAATTTTCCAATTTTGTCTTTTCTCGAGATCCGAAAAGTTACAGTTTCACAGTGTCTTATCAATATCAATCAACAAGGACTTGTGTCCAATCATGTGGCTACTGCAGCCACTGTCCAGATACCACACCTCTGCATTCTTCTCAATAAAGGCAGAGTGACATGCATAGAACATGTTTCATTCTATTTTCTTCTCTGGGTTGTTTACTTGTTGTGCAATATTTACGCTTTTCTTGACACAGTAGTCCTTAGCAATGTGACCAAGCTTTCCACACTTGAAACATTTAAACATGTTCTTGGTCCAACAAGGTCTAGAATGGTTCCTATCACGAGTCTTACAAGCAGGTTTTGAGTCACTACTCTCACCTTTTTTATAATCAGATTGCTTGTCCTTAGGGCTAAACTTGTTCCTGTTGTAATTCCAGTTTTTACCATTCCCTTTCTTCTTGAAACTTCCTTAGTTTGAAAACTGTCCAATGGACTGATTTTGCACATTCATAGTAGGAGAAGGCTTTCTCCACTACATTGTCATCATGCATTTCCAGACGTTGATCAAATGCCATTATTTAAGCAGTGATGCTTTCAACACTAATATTTTCTAGATCTCTAGTTTCCTCCAAGATGGACATTATAGAGTCATAGGACTTGGTTTAGCTTATGAGAATTTTCCGAGCTAAACGTTTTTCAGTTATAGTCTCACCATAAGTCTTCATTTTATTAACAACACCATGCAATCTAGACATGTAAGTAGAAAATGTTTCATCACTTTTCATTCGTGTATATTCAAAATCTAGCCTTAGAAATTGAAGTTTAATAGCTCTCACCTTAGGATCACCTCTAAATTATTGTTTTAGGACATCCCAGGCCTTCTTTGCAATTTCTTCATTTGAGATTGATAGTGACAGGACCCATCCCAATCTCCCCCCCCCCCCCCCCCCTCCCCACCCGGGATTAGTGCTGGATGACCCTGCTCCCGTCTAACATGAAGTGTCAGACAAGGTATATTTCCTACCTTTGCCCTCTCGGGCTATCAGAGTACGCAAGGATCCGGAGGAGGTATGTGATATCTCGGTCTCTGCTACAGTCCTCATCCGATGTCAACCTGAAGGTAGTCAAAACATTAAAAACTGTGAGTGGACAAAAATAATCAGTTTATAAAAACATTTCATAAGAAGACATTTGTACCCTTCAATAAAAAGCAGGCATGCATTCGAAAACTGTTTAACCAAAGAAACCATATATGGGAACTAAGCTCAAAACCAAGATTGAAAGAACCATAATGAAAATGACCATACGGGTCACTGCCCAAATCCAAAGTGAAAGAATCATAAAGACTCAACCGTACGGGCCACCTGCCCAAAACCTGTGTAAACACACATCATATATCATATCATATAGCATACATCATATATACATATAATTCACACAACCAATCCTGTCACGGTTTCCAAAGCTACGCGCGTGCTACCCAGGTCTCAATCCGAGTCTTCTCAAAGTCAAGATCAATGTTCGCAGACCACTGACCCTACTCGAGGTAATAGTAATCATAGTCTTCCTGAGAGTAAGGAACCCAACTAGGGGGTGACTCCACTCAGTCGGTACTCTGTGACTACTCCGGGGTCCACCCAGGCCAACGACCCTCCCCAGAGGAGATAATAGAAGTAAAGGAAGGTATATGAACATATATATACATAACACAAAATCCATGCCCGGTTCCCCTGAACCGTTATGATCCATAATAACATAAACAGAGTAACATGCCGGTTCCCATAGACCGTCATGTACCATAATGACCAACAAGGGTTCATGCCGGTTCCCATAAACCGTCATGAACCACAGTACCATAATAAGGGTTCATGTCGATTCCCATAAACCGTCATGAACCTGGGAATCCATTTAAGGTTCCCCGACCTGAAATCAAAACCGTAAAGTAACCTGGGTCTCGTGCCCGAACATATGACATCAGCTGGGCACCGTGCCCGATATCTAAGGTCATATGCCCGAGACAAAACCAAATGAGTCTCATACCCGAGTTTATCCTTTTGAAATCCAAAACCATTTCATTTAGACCGATAAAGAAATACTGACCCGTATAGGCACCGTATAGGCACCCTATAGGGCCGAAACCTCGAAATAAGTGCCTATACGTAACCACACATCCAAATGCACTCAGGGAATCACAAGAAAGTATTTAAAACATATAATAAACATTTATGCATGCACCAATTTAGAAAACAAGGTCCACTCACAGATCGTCCGAGCTGCCGCCTCGATTTGCGTGCCATAGGCTCTCCCGAGCCGATCACCATCACCGAGACTCCCAAACTTGTCCAAATTTTAATAGAAGGTTACTAACTACTTAATTAACCTCCCATTAAAGTCCCGTAATTTTCCCAAACTTTTAACTATTTTTAAACCGATCCTAAACCTTCCGACACCCCGAAAACTATCGAAACGATATCAGATTGATGCGAGACCAGTCCCAAAATCTTTGTTACATCGAATAGAAGATTTCATGTGTTGATCACTTCCCCAAATTATGGCCCACGCGCCCTCACGCGCTCCTAGAAGGGCCAGATTACTATTCATCATCATCAACCTCAGAAAAACCGGTTTTTTCCTGGTTTCTTGGACCGGTCACTATTCTGAACCGGTGTGACCGGTTCAGTGCTCTCCCTTCCTCGTTTTCGGTCCGTTTGGTCCCATTTTAATCCCTAAATTCTTATTTCCTCATTTCCTATCAATTTCAATCCTTAAAACGAAGTAAAACGCCCTAAAACTCATGGTTTAATTATGAACCAAACGATTCAATATTCCCAAAACTCACCCACGGCTTCACAGCCATCCAACCACCATAGAAACCTTCTAAAAACTATCCTAGCAACCTATTTGATTCATTAAAACCATTAAAAATGAACCATAATAAGAAAAATGGAAATTGGATCGAAAATGGACTAGCCGGGTACCCGCACGGGTTTCATCCCTTCCAGGCCAGCCACCTTAACTCCCTCAGCCTCCTGGTCCTCTGTCCTGGTCTTGGGTGGAATTTGGATGGGTTTGGGTTGCACGGGAATGAGAGAAATGGTGAGATCGGATGGGTGTTTGGGTTTGAAATGAAAATGGAATGGTTTGCACGGTGCATGAATCAATTTGGGTGTCCATTGGATGGGTGACACTTGTCACTCATCCATTGGGTATCAGGACAAATATCTGGGCCCACTAGAGTCCAAAAGTGAACTCGTCTCGTAATTCGTGCAATAGTGAACTCGAACTTCCGTGAACCTTAACTTCGCCGTCAAACGTCCGAATTCGACGTGCCATCTGTCTATGGATTCGTATCGTCCTTATCTACGTAACGGTCTTCGGCCCGCGACCATCGGACATTTTGGTCAAAAAGTCAACATTTGCCCTTTTTTAACCAAAATTACCAAAATGCCCCTAAACTTCCGAACGTCATAACTTCCTCCTCGAACGTCGGAATTGAACGTGCCACCTGTCTATGAACTCGTGACGTCACGAACTACGTCACGGTCATCAGTCAAAGTCCATTTGACCGCCCGAATGAAACGTCAACATTTTGCCACGACTAGGGGCAAAACGGTCATTTCGCATATCGTGATTAGTCACTAATCTAATCTAGGAATTTGGGACGGGTCGTTACAACCTTCCCTCCTTAATTAATTTCGTCCTCGAAATTTCAACCTAACCTAATCTAACCGTTCTTCCCTCCTTAATTTAGTTTCGTTCTTGAAACTCCACTATCCTGATTCCACAACCACCTCGTGGAAAGTAGAATCGACCGCAAAACATGTGTACACTAGTACACCCACTAGTCAACATAAACCTCGTTTGCAACGAGACGTACCACTAACGCTCTCGTCGTATCGACTACATTCGACCACGTCGAATGACAGAAGTCGTACACTCCGAACTGACCCCACTTGTCAGATCTACCGTTTCGTTGTCACAACCAACTAGATGGTTCCTTGCTCAACCACAAACTATCCTGACGCCTGCTCCCACTGGGAGTCATCAAACCTCACACAACGATCCACGTTGACACCTCCAACAAACTGTCACCACTCGACAGTCGTCAGTCGAAAACTGACACTATACCCCTTTGTGGTTACACTAACCACCAACTCACTCAACCTGAGTATACGTATACCAACAAAACACTCGACCTGTGTGTAACTAGACCCATCAGGAATACCATGACCCAGTGCACAGTATCCAATGCCTAGTTCACGACCTCAACTAATCTGATGGTATCTGAACTAAGCCGACTACCAACACGTTCACCAATGTACCACTGGTATATCCAAAATACCGCTACCAGACACCACAAGCCAATCCAGTATCGTACCTCGAACAACATACAAGGTACATACCACAACCCATCAATCAGCCTACAACCACCTAGGTTGTAGCCAATCACGTTTCAATTATGGAGTTCCCTTGTCCAATCCAGCATTAGAAAAATCGCAACTACGACCCATCATCTATTTCCAAATCCGAATTTGAATCCGCAATTTCATAAGAAATCCCGAATCCTAACCCAGAAATCATATCCATAACCATGTCCAAATTCGAATCCGAAATCATCATTCTGTAAGCTAGCATTTGGAATAACCATTCTGAACCCAAATCCATAAAAGAAAATCCACAGTCAAGATCTAGAATCAAATCTTGAATCGTCACCCAGAATTCGATTCCAAAACCCAAATCCAGAAATCCTCTTTCAAGTTCCAAAATCAAATCCTGAATCGTCATCCAGAAATCTGATTCCAAAACTCGAAACCTCGTTCACGTCTACCTAGACGCACCAAAACTAAACCTATCGGTTACCTGATCAATACATTCGATTACCCTATTACCATCGATTGACTTCATAGGGAAGCCAATCACAATATCAACACATCTCTAAGGCTGACCATATCCGACCACGTTGGAAAATTACTCACCTGAGTAATATTACATACAGGATTCACTTCGAAAAGAAGTTCAGTCCCAACATCCTCAACTCAAACATCCAAGTAAGAGTGATAAACTCTCTACCCATCTGGATCATCAAAATCAAGATCCAGATCCTATCATTACATCACCTGACCATGAATGTCACGATCCCCGATCGTCACGATGTCCAAGGTCCATAACATCACAATCCCGATCCACATCGGGATCCACATAATCTCACTCAGCTAACAATCCACCTGATGACCCATGACAAATCACGGGTCCACCAACCAATACACGATCAGTGTACTAGTGGCAACCAACAACATATACATCATCAACATCATCTACCATCATCAATCATGGTAGAATCCGAGAAGTCACCCTAATGACTTCGAAATACCCATTACCAATGTGGAAAACTCGCATTCCATTTGTCACCTCAATCGCAACCTCTCGCAATTTCGAAGTTCCAAAAAGATTGGAAACAACATACCCGGACATCAACCACGTGTCCCCTAACCAATTTAACTCTATTTGAGATCCACTCTAGACCACAGATACTGATCACATGCCCATCTCAACGAAGTCACATCCCTACTCGTGACTCACGTCATCACAATCACTGGCACCAGTACCAGCACTAGTACCAGCACACAAGCACCAACATCAGTATTAGCATCGGCACACAGACATCAGTATCAGTATCAGCACCCCGTGTGCAAACTGACAACCCTGGATCTCCGCTCATACCGAACGATGATCCAGTACCTTTGCTCGAATAGGAGAAACTCTGCCTCCTTCGTACCCAACACCTCTGGGTACAGTTACCCTGACAACTCATACGAGAAAAGGAAACGTCCCATGAACGTCCCCGATTCCCAACAATCATAACTACAACCAGTCTCGGTAGTAGCGCCTGCCACAGACTCGTGCAGACCTAACTACCAGACCTCGCTATCGAGATTCGCATCCAACGGAATCAACCGCCCGTATTTAACTATTTCGTATCCCCGCTCTGGGATTCCATCGACAAGTACCAACCAATCTAACCAGTCGCAACTCGACCAAACCAATGTCGTCTACCAAGTCATCCACGACCTTAGTTGTACCAAACCACAACTGAGTAACACGACAACCAACTACGTCTAACCAATAAATATAACCTCGACTGCGAATTGCAGTACCATCAAAAGCTGACATGACTAGACCGACTAACGAACCCAAATCTGAATAGTCGTCAAAGTCAAACCACTCGTCAACTTACATTTCCGAACCATACACATCCTACCTTAGGATTCCACGAATCCGACTGCTAACCGCCAGCAGCAACGTAATCCATAATCTGACCAAAACTCAACAATATCCGATCATAGGATGATCACAACACCGAATCAGTCGTCGGAACCGATCCAACGACATCGTGAAAGACGATCCCAACTAACTGCCTCACGATCAAAACTCGAAAGTACCATTTACGTTCATCCATTCATAGGGTCCCACTCTGCCAACCCTGACAGAACTATGGAAACCCCGGCATACAGTGCCGAACCAAGACATATCCTGATTCCATCCTACTAACTATCGAATCGGTATCCCAACAATCAGGTTGACCATGAACTGCAGCCCATTGAGATATCACGTCCTCGACCTGCGTACATTCCAAGAGCTCCGCGGTTGCTCGAATAGAGACAACCCCGCTCTGATACCACGGTCACAGGACCCATCCCAATTCCCTCCCCCCCCCCCCCCCCCCCCCCCCCCCGGGATTAGTGCGGGATGACCCTGCTCCCGTCTAACACGAAGTGTCAGACAAGGGATATTTCCGACCTTTACCCTATCGGGCTATCAGAGTACGCCAGGATCCGGAGGAGGTATGTGATATCTCGGTCTCTGCTACAGTCCTCATCCGATGTCAACCTGAAGGTAGTCAAAACATTAAAAACTGTGAGTGGACAAAAATAATCAGTTTATAAAAATATTTCATAAGAAGACATTTGTAGCCTTCACTAAAAACCAGGCATGCATTCGAAAAACGTCACTAAAGAAACCATATATGGGAACTAAGCCCAAAACCAAGATTGAAAGAACCATAATGAAAATGATCATACGGGCCACTACCCAAATCCATAGTGAAAGAATCATAAAGACTCAACCGTACGGGCCACCTGCCCAAAACCTGTGTAAACACACATCATATATCATATCATATAGCATACATCATATATACATATAATTCACACAACCAATCTTGTCACGGTTTCCAAAGCTACGCGCGTGCTACCCAGGTCTCAATCCGAGTCTTCTCAAAGTCAAGATCAATGTCCGCAGACCACTGACCCTACCCGAGGTAATAGTAATCATAGCCTTCCGGAGAGTAAGGAACCCAACTGGGGGGTGACACCACTCAGTCGGTGCTCCGTGACTACTCTGGGGTCCACCCAGGCCAACGACCCTCCCCGGAGGAGATAATAGAGGTAAAGGAAAGTATATGAACATATATATACATAACACAATATCCATGCCTGGTTCCCCTGAACCGTCATGATCCATAATAACATAACCAGAGTAACATGTCGGTTCCCATAAACCGTCATGTACCATAATGACCAACAAGGGTTCATGCCGGTTTCCATAAACCGTCATGAACCACAATACCATAACAAGGTTTCATGTCGATTCCCATGAACCTGGGAATCCATTTAAGGTTCCCCGACCTGAAATCAAAACCGTAAAGTAACCTGGGTCTCGTGCCCGAACATATGACATCAGCTGGGCACCGTGCCCGATATCTAAGGTCATATGCCCAAGACAAAACCAAATGAGTCTCATACCCGAGTTTATCCTTTTGAAATCCAAAACCATTTCATTTAGACCGATAAAGAAATATCGACCCGTATAGGCGCCGTATAAGGACGAAACCTCGAAATACATGCCTATACGTAAATACACATCCAAATGCACTCATGGCATCACAAACAAGTAATTAAAAAAATATATAATAAACATTTATGCATGCACCAATTTAGAAAAAAATGTCCACTCACAGACCGTCCGAGCTGCCGCCTCGATTTGCGTGCCATAGGCTCTCTCGAGCCGATCACCATCACCGGGACTCCCAAACCTGTCCAAATCTTAATAAAAGGTTACTAACTACTTAATTAACCTCCCATTAAAGCCCCGTAATTTTCCCAAACTTTTAACTATTTTTAAACCGATCCTAAACCATTCGACACCCCGAAAATTATTGAAACGATGTCCGATTGACACGAGACTAGTCTCAAAATCTTCGTTACATTGAATAGAAGATTTCATGTGTTGAACACTTCCCCAAATTATGGCCCACGCGCCCTCACGCGCTCCTAGAAGGGCCAGATCACTATTCATCATCATCAACCTCAGAAAAACCGATTTTTTTCCTGGTTTCTTGGACCGGTCACTGTGTTGAACCGGTGTGACCGGTTCAGTGCTCTCCCTTCCACGTTTTCGGTCTGTTTGGTCCCATTTTATTCCTTAAATTCCTATTTCCTCATTTCCTATGAATTTCAATCCTTAAAACTAAGTAAAACGCCCAAAAACTCATGGTTTAATTATGAACCAAACGGTTCAATATTCCCAAAACTCACCCATGGCTTCACAGCCGTCCAACCACCATAGAAACCTTCTTAAAACTATCCTAGCAACCTATTTGATTCCTTAAAACCATTAAAAATGAACCATAACAAGAAAAATGAAAATTGGATCGAAAATGGACTAACCGGGTACCCGCACGGGTTTCCTCCCTTCCAGCCGCCGTTCACGGCCGCTCTGGCCATCCATGCCGGCCACCTCAACTCCCTCAGCCTCCTGGTCCTCTGTCCTGCTCTTGGGTGGAATTTGGATGGGTTTGGGTTGCACGGGAATGAGAGAAATGGTGAGATCGGGTGGGTGTTTGGGTTTGAAAAGAAAATGGAATGGTTTGCACGGTGCATGAATCAATTTGGGTGTCCATTGGATGGGTGACACTTGTCACTCATTCATTGGGCATCAGGACAAATATATGGGCCCACTAGAGTCCAAAAGTGAACTTGTCTCGTAATTCGTGCAATAGTACACTCGAACTTCCGTGAACCGTAACTTCGTCGTCGACCATCCGAATTCGACGTACCGTCTGTCTATGGATTCGTATCGTCCTTATCTATGTAACGGTATTTGGCCGTCGGCCATCGGACATCCTGGTAAAAAATTCAACATTTGCCCCTTTTTAACCAAAATTACCAAAATGCCCCTAAACTTCCGAACGTCATAACTTCCTCCTAGAACGTCGAAATTGAACGTGCCACCTGTCTATGAACTCGTGACGTCACGAACTAAGTCACGGTCATCGGTCAAAGTCCATTGGACCGCCCAAATGAAAAGTCAACGTTTTGCCACGACTAGGGGCAAAACGGTCATTTCGCATCGTTCGTCCGATTTCGCTCTACTAATCACGGATTAGCCTCACTAATCATGATTAGTCACTAATCTAATCTAGGAATTTGGGACGGGTCGTTATAGATAGGTCATAATTTATGCATCTTTTATCCATGATTTAATGTTCTTTTACTTATGTTTTGTTAATATTTCATTCTATGCAATTGGAGAAAATAATATATTTTTTGGGAATTGTGTAGATAAAATAGATCTTGGAATTACGAGAATTTGGGCGAAAGATTCACCTAAATTGGAGTTGAAACGAAACAGTTATGAAGGAAAAAAGATTTCACAAGAAATTCGATGGCTATCCACCGAAGGAAGATATGGGCTTTGAGGTTACTGTAACGTTGCCACATTCGGTAAGCAGCGGCCGAAAAAAGAGTCAGTTTCTCTGTGAGCGCGTTCTGAAGCTGTGAGTCTGCCACCGATGCGCCGCTACCGAACACTCTAACTAAACCCTGGTGCACACATGCTGAAGTGCTTCTTCCTGATTCGGTGACCTTCCACCGACACCTCCAAACAACAGCCTGCGCCATTGACCACCGTTGACCTCGCCTTTGACTCGCCAAAATTCGGTAGTAGACCACAAAAATTGATCCTGTAGCTTTATTCCATGATCTTCCTCCTTTTTTAGGATAATTCCAACTTCCTTTCACACCTTATCTCCATATTGTATAAGGATTTTAGTCCTACTTCCTTTTTTATTCTTATTTTCAATTCCTGTATTTGTAGGAAAGGTTTTAATTAGAATTCTTAATTATTTAGGAAGCCTTTTCCATATAGAATTTAATTGTAAACTCCTATTTTTAAGTGGATTAATTATTCTCTTATAGGTAGGGGTATTAGGGTTTATGAAATCGGGGGCTGAATTTACCTCTTGAAGGTCCCCAAAACTCTGTCAAAATTCGTACTTCAATTCGTGTTCTTAGTTTAAAGTTTTGCAATCTTAATTCAAGCACTCTTTACAATTCAAGCATCTTAATTTCAGCATGTCTACCTTGAGGGAGTTTTCCTTCAATAATGTTTCAGTAGTGTAATTAGTGCTAGGGTTACTTGAAGCCCTAGCCATGTTAGTTCTTACTTATATTTCTGGCTCGTGATTATGGTTGTTATGTATACCTGAATTTGTTGGATTACTGCGCTTCATGAACTCAATTTATGCTTATAAGCTTAGCTATCTTATTTGTTTATAATTGTTGATGTAATTGCTTGACGGATCACCTCGATGTTTGTGTTCACCCTGGAATTTGTAGCATCACGTTTAACAGGGAGAATCTTATTCGTAATCTAAGCTCATGACTCACTAGAATTGTACATCACTTTTCTAGGGATAGTGTAGTGTCACTAAATCTTCTTTATGTTTCATGCATTATCACGCACCATCGGTAATAGTTGTTTAAGGGCGGGTACATCGCGCTTAAACATGCAATCTAAGAGAAGATAATTTGTGTGGGGTAAGCCTTAGCCGGACTCTTACACGGGCACTTAATTCAGAAAACATGCATAGTAGTCTAATCAAGGAAATCAGAGGAACCTTAGCTCGACTTAGTTAGTTAATCTTAGTTAATTTACTTACATTCATTCAACGTGACAACCCCCCATATTTTCATTTTAATTACTCCACTTAAGTCAATTGAGTTAAACGGAATTGGATATCATTGTGCAAGTCTTCGTGGGATCGACCTTTGCTTGCATCTATACTATCTACACGTCTTGTGCACTTGCAAAGTTTATTACACGTAGAGGCTTTGCCTAGCACATCTTTTGGGCTTGGTAAAATCTCTATCATGTTTTTGGCGACGTTGTCGGGGACTTATTCCTCAACGATGTCCATTTTATTTGATTCCTTTGACTTAGTGGTTTTTCTTTTTGTTTTCTAAATAATTTTTTGGTTTTCTTTTTGTTACATGTCTAGGTACCCCCAAGATTGCATCTACATACCTGAGCCTTACAATCAGCCCTATATGGAGCCATACCACCACAGATGGAGTGAACTAGCACCATACACTTGGAATCCTCCTCCTTTGGATCTCCCGACCTCAAAAAACACTCCGGGATGCACTAAACGAGGCCCGATCTCAGAGAAAACTCTGGGAAGCCCTCTTAGAGGACAATGAACTAGAGCACCTTCGGAGAGCACCAATGAATGCACCTCGGATCATGCTCCTGATGCACTAATGAGGATAATGATGAATGCACCTTCGGAGAGCACCAATGATGCACTAATGAGGATAATGATGTGTATGTCCCCTTGCCACCCATGGAGAGCACCAATGAATGCACCTCGGATCATGCTCCTGATGTTCAGGAAATAGAACCAAACCCATAAGCATTGCACCAAGTTTTGGTCGAGGTCCCTGAAATTCCAGTACCTATCCTTGAGGTCCCTGAAATTTCAGCACCTATCCTTACTGCCTCAACTCATCAAGCACCTCGTATCCTTACTTTTTCAGAGCCTTCCTTATCCTTATCTTCACCATTTAAGTTCCTTACTCAAATTAGGTGTTTTGGTCAGAAATTTTATGTTGTTCCTAATGGTTTGTGTAGGTTTAATGATCCTTGTAGGAGGCAAGACGAAGGAAGTATCAAGATGGTGGTATGCACCTTTGCGACATTTAGCTCCACCCAAGGCTCATGGCCATGACCCAAGCAACCCATGGACCCTCCATGGCCCTTCCACCTTGATCATTATGCTTATTTGCCTATTGGGATCAAGGACTTCTTGCTTACTTTCAAATCTTTGTTGTATTTGTTCCCTGAAATGTTAAAGTCTAGGAAGTGGATTTCTGTTTGTTGAACTAATCAATTAATTTATGTTGCAGGCAAGATACCACTAAAAGGAGGGCCAAGTTTGGAGTCCCTCGAGTGCCCTTTGGCGCGTGATCTTACCCTCACATGAGTGGCTATCCTCGTCTCGCCTAGACGTTAAATCAAACGATCCTAGGAGGCTTAACTAGTCCTGGTTTGTTCCCTTTTTCTTATGGACGTTTTCACCTTCTAACTCATGAACTTGTCTTCCTTTCATGCTCAGAACATTGAGGGAAATGTTTCATTTAGGTTTGGGGGTATTGGGCTTAAGTTTAGGGGTACACAACTCAGTTTTTGTTTTGATTTCCTTGCTGTTTTTTATTTTCTGCTCTTATTTCCTTGCTGTTTTTTATTTTCTATTTTGTTTTCTTTGTTTTTTTTGTTTTGTGATGCTAGTTTTTAATGCTTAGACAAGTTAATATGAATGTATAGAACATGAGAATTGTTTGTACTTACTAAGAATCATTTCCATGACCATTGAACTCACACTTGCACTTCACAATACCATAATCAAGTGATTAAGCAACCAAACCAATTGAATTTGAGCATGCTTAAAAAATTAGTGGAGACTACCATTGTGAGATCTGTAACAACCCGTCCTGAATTCCGGGATTAGATTAGTAACTAATCATGATTAGTGGGGTTAATCGGTGATTAGTTGGGCGAAATCGGACGAACGATACGAAATGACCGTTTTGCCCCTAGTCGTGGGTAAAACGTTGACTTTTAATTTGGGTGGTCAAACGAACTTTGATCAATGACCGTGACGTAGCTTGGGTCGTCACGAGTTCATAGACAGGTGGCATGTTCGATTCTGGCGTTCGAGGAGAAAGTTATGACGTTCGGAAGTTCAAAGGCATTTTCATAATTCGGACGAAAAAGAGGGAAAATGTTGACTTTTCGATTGACCACTCATTTTCACACAATTCGAGGACCGTTAGGTAGGTCTCAATTCCCTGAGTTCGTAGACAGGTGGCACGCGTCAATCGGAGTTCGGATGACCGAATTACGGGTCTAGAAAGAGAAGGGCATTTTGGTAATTTTGTCTAGAAGGGCAAAATGGTAATTTTGCAGGAGGGTACTGTTTGAAACCGTGGAAAACAAGGACCTGCACCACCATGCTTGGTTGTTCTGATCAAGGATTTGTTTAACCTGGTTAGTGGCCGGTTAGGAGATTAGATTAATGGTTTTAAGGCCGTGGAAAACACAGGATTGTGGGTTGAATCAGACCACAGTGCACGAGCACCTTTTTGTATTGAGTTTGGGTCTGTTTTGCGGGAAACAATTTCTTGAGTGGGACTGAAGGATTCCCATGGGTGTTGGCTGCACGGTTCAATTAACAGAGAGATGGGGAGTGAGAGAGGATCATTTCTGTTAAGGAAAGGCTGAAAACTTGAGAGAAAACAGAGATTGGAGAAACTGAAAACTTAGAGGGAAAAATCGAGTTTTGATTTGTGAGGCGTAAGGAACAAAACCAAGGATCTAAACAGCTTTCTGGGAACATTTGGAGTTCAACCATATCACTCCTGAAGTGAATCGACCACGGTTTGGCCAGGAACCCAAGTTCCAGTTTTGAAGAAATTTCAGGCTTGAGGACGATCACCTACGGGTAAGTTTTCCTGAAATTGATTATGGTTTAGTGTTTGTTTAGGTCCTATGAAGCTTCTGTTTAAGTTAATTTGAAAACTGGGTTGATTCGGGTGAGAGATTGACCCGTTTGTTTCATCACGGGTGGATTGATCGATTTAGAGCTTGTTGAGGGTAATTAATGAATGAGAACCTAAATTAAAATGTAAAGGAAGGGTTTAGGTGGAATAAGGAAAGGAATTGAGTGAGTTTTGATATGGTTTTAACCGGGTTGTGTCGCGGGTTGAACAACCCGTTTGCAGGCTAGTCGGGAGAAGAAGGTGACACTGTAGCATTACTGTAGCAGGCATGTGAGTTTCAGCGCGTGAGGGCGCGAGGGCCCGATTCTCGAGGTGAGTTCAACACGACTTTTGTCCTATGCAATGTAACGAACATTTTACCGTTGTTTTCAAATTAATCGGACTCCGTTTCGGTGTTGTTTCGGGGGTCCGAAGGTTTAGATTACGTTTTAACTAACGTTTAATTCCCAGAAAATTATGGGAAATTGGTATACTGTTATTTGAGTCCTTAATGACACTAAAGAATAATTTCGGACAGGATTCGAGATTTTTGGAAAATGTCAGAAATTACGGAAACACGTGCAGCGCGAAAACGGGCATTATGGACGGTTTGTGAGTGGACTTTGGTTTTATAAATCTTATGCATGCATAATTGTTTTATATGGATTATGATTGTGATTATATGATGTTGATTTGGATATTGGTGAATTATATGGTTTCACGAATTTCGAGGTTATTTACGTGCTTGTACGTAAATCGAGGTTTTCGATGTTACTTTTGATTTTACTCTGATTTTCTATACTTATGGTTTTGGAAATAGTTGAATGAAATGGTTTTGAAATTGGAAGGATGAAATCGGGCTGAGACCCATTTGAGTTATATAATCGGGCCAGGGGCCCAGTTGATTTACAAAATCGGGTCGTGGGCTCAGTTGGTTTACGAAATCAGGCATGAGGCCCAGTTGGTGATAAATGTGATTTAGGGCCGTGGACCCTAAATCGATTTGAATAAATGGTTTTCGATTTGATAAATCAGATGTTTGGACTTATGATGGTTTCATGGAAATTCCGGGCAGGGCCCTTGAGATGTTTGAAATGATTGATAAACTGTTTTCCATAAACCATCTTGATACGAGGATATGTGATGGTCTCCTCCAGGTGTCTGGGACACTGGGGAAGTCACGGTGCATTGCCTGCAAGTGGTCATTATACGGAGCTACCGGACCGTATGATGACTCAGGAGCAGGATTGCTATGATTGGTCGTCTGGGACGTCAGACATCTGGGATGTCAGAGATATTGACCCGGTGAGACCCCAGGTAGCACGCGTTGCTTATACCGTGAGATATGATGTCTGGGACGTCGAGCGTCTGGGACGCTAGGCATCTAGGATACCCGGGATGGTTTAAACATGATTTTCTGGAAATGGTATTTATGGTTATGGTTTTGGGCGAGGGCCCACATAGAATTGGAATTGGTATTCTGGATGTCGGATTTATATAATATATGTTTGGTTTTCGGTATTCATGGTTTTGGGTAGAGACCCACATGATTTGGTTTTACGGTTTTTGAGCTAAGGCTCTAATGGTTGTTTTTAGTAAATAGTTTTCTTACTAGTTTTCGATGCATGCATACGTTTTAATGAAGGGCATAAATATCTTTGTGAAATTGTGTTTTATGAACTTATTTATTTTCGTCCACTCACAGCCTTTGTTGTTTTTAATGCCCTTCAGGTTGATCACGGATGCGACTGCAGCAGAAACTGGGACATTGCATGCCTCCTCCATCGGTCCTTACGCACTCTGGAAGCTCGTTGGGGCCGTGGCTTTAAGTTATCCCTTGTCTGACACTTCGTGTCAGACGAGAGCATGACACATCCCACGGTAATCCTAGGGGGAATGGGATGGGATGACACATCCCACGGTAATCCTAGGGGGAATGGGATGGGTCGTGTCAAGATCTTTGAGCTTGATTGCCTTTCTTTCTAAGTGATCTACTTGTTTCTACTCTCAAAGACTCATCACTTTGTTCATAATTGCATGATCTCTTTCTATTTGAATTGATGTTTAAAGAACCATATCTATTGGATGCTCTTGATTTAATGTGTAATTTTTTATGAGATGTGATATAGGCTATGTGTGTTTTAGCTCCTAAATGCCCTTCTTTCCCCCGTCCTAATTGCATGCTCCCTAAGCCTCTTTGAAGCCAAACACTTAGTCGTTTTGTTCTTCACCTACAATATGACCTAACCAAGTTTTGAACCTGTTATAATGGCCATACCCTATGATCTAAGCTTGTGTCACGGTTGCATCAAATGAGATTCATGGTGAGGAGGAAATGTTGATGTTTTGTGTTACTTATACTCATGTGATGGGAGTATGTTTGAATGGAAGAGATCCTTCATTTAGTTGTAGGTGAGGAAGTTATTGCATGATCTTGGCTCAGCTCATATAAACAAAAATGTATCAAGTTCATTAGTGAAAAGAAAAGAATAGAATGCAAAAGAAAAAAAAATTGCGATTAGATGAAAAAGAAAAGAAAAGAAAGCAATGAACTATGAGCTGAGTTAAGTGAGCCAAGTACCTCAATTAGAGCATTTTTGTGAGCTTAAGCACGGTTTTATCAACTAGTACTCAAGGTCCGATCCATGACTTCTCATGCCTTGATGCCATTTAGGTTCTTTGAATTCCAACCTTCCTTTCTAAACCTGAGAACCTAGCCCTATTACAACCTCGAAAGAAGACCTATTGATCTTGTGAATGGTTATGCAAAGGATTAAGGTACGTATCTCTGTTCTTAAACATCAATTCCTTCTTGAGATCATATTTACATATTAAGTGTTGTTCTTCATTGAAATTCATATGTGATTAACTTGATTGTCTTTACATAAACTCATCACATATGCTTGTTGACTAAATGCCTTAGGATTCATGTGTTTATTGAGTGATGCCTAGTGAGGATTAAAGTCGAGGCGAAATCTTTCTAGGGTGTTTAGATGACATTGTTTTCTAGTTTGATCATTTGAGATATTGGTATAAACACTAGACACATTGAGTTCACGGTTATGGCATGTTGCTTGGTTTTTGTGAGTTTGTTTTCAGTTCTTGGTTGTTATTAACTTGTTGATGCATGATTTCTAGCATCCTTTGTGTTAAGTAAAACGTTTGTGGGTATTGCGATGTTATAACCCTAGGAGACAAAACTCCTCCTACTAGGTGAACCTAGAGATTTAAATTCTTATCTTAACTAAATCGAGGCTTTTGTTTTTTTGTTTTGCTCAAGGACTAGCAAAAGATAGGTTTGGGGGTATTTGATAGGTCATAATTTATGCATGTTTTATCCATGATTTAATGTCCTTTTACTTTGTTTTGTTAATATTTCGTTCTATGCAATTGGAGAAAATAATATATTTTTTGGGAATTGTGTAGATAAAATAGATCTTGGAATTACGAGAATTTGGGCGAAAGAATCACCTAAATCGGAGTTGAAACGAAGAAGTTATGAAGGAAAAAAGATTACACAAGAAATTCGGTGGCTATCCACCGAATGAAGAAATGGGCTTTGCGGTTACTGTAGCATTGCCACATTCGGTAAGCGACGGCCGAAAAACGACGCAGTTTCTCAGCATGCGCGTTCTGAAGCTGTACGTCTGCAATCGGTGCGCGCCTACCGAACACTCTGACTAAGCCCTGGCACGCGCATGCTGAAGTGCGTCTTCCTAATTCGGTGGCCTTCCACCGACACCTCCAAACAACAGCCTCCACCATTCACCACCGTTGACCTCTGTAACGACTCGTCCCGGAATTCGGGATTAGATTACGGACTAATCATGATTAGCAGGGTTAATCGGTGATTGGTTGGGCGAACTCGGACGAACGGTGCAAAATGACCGTTTTGCCCCTGGTCATGGGCAAAACGTTGATTTTTTATTCGGACAGTCAAATGGACTTTGACCAATGCCCGTGACGTAGTTTGGGACGTCACGAGTTCATAGACAGGCGGCACGTTCGATTCCGACGTTCGTGGTGGAAGTTAGGATGTACGGAAGTTCAAGGGCACTTTCGTAATTTGGACGAAATAAGGGGAAATGTTGACTTTTTGATCGGGTGGTCCGATGGCGGAGGACTGAGGACCGTTAGGAAGGTCTCGATGCCCTGAGTTCGTAGACAGGCGGCACGCATCAATCGGAGTCCGTATGACCGAGTTACTGGTCTGGATGCGTGAGGGGCATTTTGGTAATTTTCTACACAAGGGCAAAATGGTAATTTCACGGGGGCTGCTGCACGGGCACTGTAGCACCGTGAATGGGGATGCACGACCAGTGCACGGGGGCATTGTTTAAGCGTGAAATTGGAGTGAGGTATGGCTTATGGTGTTAATTAATTGTTAATGGGCTGTGTGGTCAGTATGTGGGAAGCATGGGCAGAGCACGGATGGGATAAAATATGGTTTTAGGCTGTTTACGGGAAGCTTTTCCCAGTGGGGGCTGAGGGTGTCTCCCACGGGTTGTCGCCCATTTTGAACGGTTAGTTAGGTGGCTGATGAGTGTTAGAATCATTCTGGGTCGAGTTCGAAGTGAGGGCAGAGCACTGTTGAGAGGAAATCGAGTTCGGAGGAAAAATGGAAAATGGAGGGAAAATCCTCAGTTTAATTTCTGAGAGGAATTGGACCAAACCGTGGACGGCTTGAGGCTTCTGGGAGGAATTGGAACCAAATCCCATCAATTTCGAAGGAAAACCGACGCGGGTTGGACTGGAACTGAGGTTCCAGATTCTGAAAAATCGCAGAACTGTGGACGATCACTTCCAGGTAATGTCGTGTCCAATTGATCACGCATTTCAGTTCCTTTTAGGCCTAGAATCCTTACTGTGAAGTTAATTTGAGTCTGATTGAGAAAACACAGAGTTTGGGTGATCGACCCGTTTGGGTGATCACGGGTCGTGGATCTAATTTTGGGACTTTCTTGGTGAATTAGGGACATGGAACTTCGATTAGATAGTTGAAGAATGTTTTAGAATAAAAAACGGAAGGAATCGAGGTCGAATTGATGGCTATCTAATCGGGTTGGAATCGCGGGTATCAGACCCGAATTACAGAGAAACGGGCGAGGACGGTGACTGTAGCAGTCACTGTAGCAGGCGCGTGGCCTTCACGCGCAGCCACTCACGGCGGCGCGTGACGGCGCGTGGGCACGAATTCCGAGGTACGGTCAACACGAATTTTGTCCAATACGTTATAACGAACATTTTAGCGTTGGTTCCATGTCATTCGGATCCCGTTCGGATACTTTTCGGGATGTCCGAAGGTTTTAAGTCGGGTTTAAAAATACTTAAAAATTCGGGAAAATTACGGGACTTGATTAGGATGTTATTGTGGAGGTTAGTAACCCTCTAATGTGATATGAACAGGTTCGGGAGTCCCGGTGTTAGTGACGAGGCCCGGGAAGGCCGGTGGCACGCGTATCGAGGCGCTCGGTTAAATGGTCTGTGAGTGGACATTGGTTTTGATAAATTCTATGCATGCATAACTGTTTCATGATTGTGGTAATTGCTTTTATATGCTTCGATTTGGATATCGGTGAATTTATGTGGTTTCACGCATTTCGAGGCGATTTACGAGTTTGCGCGTAAATCGAGATTTTCCGGTTTTGCACTGATTTCCATGATTGTGGTTTGAATATGATTTTATGAAACAGTTACGGATTTGATAAAGTAAATTCGGGCCAGGGTCCCAGTTGATTTAAGAAATCGGGCCAGGGGCCCAGTTAATTTATATATGTGATTTCGGGTCAGGGACCCTAAAATGGAATTGAATAAATGATTTCGGATTTAATAATCAAATAATTGGACTTACGACGGTTTTATGGAAATTCGGGGCAGGGCCCTTGTGATATTTTGAAAACGAATAATAAAATGTGTTCCATAAAACCATCTCGATACGAGGATATATATTGGTCTCCTCCAGGTGTCTGGGACACTGGAGAAGTCACGGTGCATTGCCTGCGAGGGGTCATTGTACGGAGCGGCCGGACCGTATAGTGACTCAGGAGCAGGATTGCTATGATTAGACGTCTGGGACGTCAGACATCTGGGATGTCAGAGATATGGACCCGGTGAGACCCCGGGCAGCACGCGTTGCTTAATACCGTGAGATATGACGTCTGGGACGTCAAGCGTCTGGGACGCTAAGCATCTGGGATGCCGGAGATGGTAAAGTAATAAACATGTGCCGCTGGATTTATGAAATAACTTTTGGATTGATTTTTGGGTCGAAACTATGTTTGCAGTTTTCGGGCTAAGGCCCTAAGGGTTATTTCAAATAAATATTTGACTATTGGTTTTGATGCATGCATATGTTTTTACTGAGGGGCATAAATGTCTTATAAAATGTATTTTTCGAACTTGTTTATTTTCGTCCACTCACAGCTTTTGGTTTTTAACGCCCTTCAGGTTGAGCGCGGATGCGACTGCAGCAGGGGACCGGGACATTGCATGCCTCCTCCATCAATCCTTGCGCACTCTGGATGCCCGTAGGGGCAGCGGCGTTGGGTTATCCCTTGTCTGGCACTTCGTGTCAGACGGGAGCACGTCACATCCTGTGGTAATCCCGGGGGGATTGGGATGGGTCGTGTCAGCTTGGTATCAGAGCAGGGTTGCTCTTTTTGTGCGCGCAAGTTGAGGATGTGGTGTCCCTTGTTGGCTGCAGTTCGTCATCAACCTGATAGTTAGGGTAGTCGGATAGATGGTTGGCGGGATAGGATCCCGGTCAGTGGATAGTGTGCGGTTGGCCTGGTACGCCGTGCGTTAATGCGATTCAACCCAAGCGGGGTTGTGTACGATGAACTCGTAATGTGGGACCGTAGGTTCGGTCATGTGGTAATGGATTGTTGTGCTGCTGGGCACAACTAGGTTCGGGGAACCCCATTTGAGTGGTAATTTTGGGAAATGCGAAACTCGGTTAAGTAATGGCCTAAAATATGGACCCTGGTAGTATTGGCTGGTGTACAGGGTGTTGGTGCATCGGAGTTGGCCGATGACCTTCGTGGTGGAACCCACGATGAATTGACGATTGGGTTGGATTTGACGTCTATACGATGTCGGGACCACGGGGTCGGTCATGTTGTGGATTTTGCTGCAAAAGGCAGTTGGGTTCGATGGAACCCTATGGAGTGACTGTGAAACCCTAAGTTATAATCGATGGACTTGGAAGGTGAACTTTAAATGAGAACTTGTGCTGCGATGAGCGGCTGAGGTCATGGATGACCATGTGGATGACTCTAATGAGTCTAGTCGGGATTTTGGGATTCTATCCACGGGTACGGTTACGGGATAAGATGTGGAATTACGTGTTGGATCGAATACTAGTGTGAGGTGTGGATACGGATCTCGACAAGCGATGATTGTTGGTCGACAGTTGTGTCTAGATGACTAGCTATCGAGGGTGTTTAGTTTGGTTTTAACACTTGAGGATCGGGGGACGTTCAGGGAACGTTCATTATACTGATGTGCGGATGGTCAAATTGGGGGTACCCATAGTTGGGAGGTACGAGTCTTGATACGGGATCGTCGTTCGGTATGAACGGAGATCCAGGGTATCAACTTTGCACATCTTTACTAGCGTGGGTGTTCGTGTGAGTGTGGATGTTAGGATGCCTGTGTGTTGAGGCAAGTGTTGATGATACTAGCATTGGTGCTGGTGTTGGTGATTGAGATTGTGGTGAGCCACGAGATGGGATGTGACTCTGTCCTGATGGACATATGATCGGTAACTGCGACTCAATGGTGGTTGAGTCATGGACTGGATAGGATCTAGTGCAGGTTGTGAGGTGTTGGGATAGGGTCCCAACAGTGTCGAGACGACAAGTGATTGGTGGATATAACGGTATGATGAGACAGGAGGAATCTAGGAATGATGTTCCCTATGCCACGAGAATTGGTGGATTTGGGGAGTTGTTGTCAACTCCGAGATTGGTATGATTGGGTGTGGTTGATATCCTCAGGAAATACAAGGAAATGACTGGAATTGGAAAAGACGAGGAAAACCATTGGTGGTATGGATGTGAGGTAAATGCATGATTGTATGTGGAAAATAATAATAATAATAATAATAATAATAATAATTTTGGAGAAGTGTGGGGTGGTGGACAAGGACTCTTGAGGGTGTAGGACCCTACGATCGGATTCCAGGTGGATTCCTAGCCACGTGAGCGTGTGTGGATCCGAGACGGATCTGGATTGTAATGGACATTGGACATGGTGACGATCTGGGATCGTAATGGTACCCGTCAGGTGACGTGGTGATGGATTGGAATTGTGACCGTTTGGGTAAGGTTAGGTGAAGAGCTTATCGCTCTGTCACATGTTTGGTTACGGGAATAATTGGACTGAACTTCTTCTCGAAGTTAATCAGTACTCGAGTGTGTTGGAATGCTTACGCATTGACTCGGGGATTTGACCTGTGAGTGTGTGGTTTTTCCACGAGGCCTAGTTGGTCGGTTTCGAGATATGTGGATGTTGGGATTGGCTTCCTTATGGAGTCAATCGAATGGATTGAACAGGTAACCGATAGGTTCGGTTTTGGTGCGTCTGGGTAGACGTGGTTGAGATTTCGGGTTTTGGAATCGGATTTCTGGGTGACGATTCAGGATTCGATTTCAGAACTTGAAACTGGATTTCTAAATTTGGGTACGAAATGATTATTCCAGATGCTAGCTTACGGAATAATGATTTCGGATTCGGATTCGGAAATGGGTTAAGGTATGATGTTTGGGTTTGGATCCGGGATTTCTTATGAAATTGTGGATTCGAACTCGGGTTTGGTTTTGGGACAGGGTGTTGAGTTGAGTTGAACGATTTGTCTAGTCTAGGACTGGACAAGAGAACCCCAATATCGGATTACGATTGACTGTGGGCATATTGGCGGATGGACGTACGTATCCTATACGGTGTACGAGGATCGGTACTGGACGGACCGAGTGGCATCTGGTGACGGTACATGTGAGGTACCAGTGGTGTGTGGTTACGTGTGGTGGCCGGCTTAGTTCCGACACCATTGGATTTGGTGGTGGGTGTGAACTGGACATTGAATACTATGCACTGGGCAGAGTTATTTTTGTTGGGTTCAGTAATTTTGTGAGCAGGCGCTCTTAGCCACGGATGGCTAGTGGACCCCAGTGTGGAGATGTACGATCACTGATTGGCTAGTATGCAATGTGTGTCAGTTACACCACCTGATTGAGTATGATGACGGTATACGTACACTCAGGATGAGTGAGTTGGTGACTGCGTCACTACGTGTGGCCTTGCGTGATGTTATCACGCCGAGATAATTCCAGCGTTATGATCCACTGAGGGAATTGACAGTTATGGACTTGAGATGGATATATGTCGCATGATGGGATTTCCCTGCGAGATGAGATCATAGGGTTGATCTTACGCTACTTGAGCGAGTGGCAGTATGAGGTGTCATCACCGTTGGACTGATGGGTGGAGCGTTATCGGAGTGGTAAAGCTTAGTGGTGACAGTTTGACTGGTCGCGTCAGCATGGACTGACATGTGTGTTTTGGTGACTCCCAGGGGGGAGCAGACGTCAGATATATTAATGATTGGGAATGAACCGACAAGCTGAAAGAGTCAGATAAATGGTGAAATTGACAAGCAATATTCACAGGGATCAGGTGACCTATTTCACTCGCGGTGGTCGAGTGTGGTCGGTACGGTGAGAAACCGTGATGGGACGTCTGAGTACAGACAAGTTGGGTGGGTGTACAAGTGTACACAGGTGTGAGATCGAAATGTTTTCCACGAGCTGGTTATGGAATAAGGATATTTGGTAATTTCGAGGACGAAATTATTTAAGGGGGAAGGTTGTAACGACCCGTCCCGGAATTCGGGATTAGATTACGGACTAATCATGATTAGCAGGGTTAATCGGTGATTGGTTGGGCGAACTCGGACGAACGGTGCAAAATGACCGTTTTGCCCCTTGTCGTGGGCAAAACGTTGACTTTTTATTCGGACGGTCAAATGGACTTTGACCAATGCCCGTGACGTAGTTTGGGACGTCACGAGTTCATAGACAGGCGGCACGTTCGATTCCGACGTTCGTGGTGGAAGTTAGGATGTACGGAAGTTCAAGGGCACTTTCGTAATTTGGACGAAATAAGGGGAAATGTTGACTTTTTGATCGGGTGGTCCAATGGCCGAGGACCGAGGATCGTTAGGAAGGTCTCGATGCCCTGAGTTCGTAGACAGGCGGCACGCATCAATCGGAGTCCGTATGACCGAGTTACGGGTCTGGATGCGTGATGGGCATTTTGGTAATTTTCTGCACAAGGGCAGAATGGTAATTTCACGGGGGCTGCTGCATGGGCACTGTAGCACCGTGAATGGGGATGCACGACCAGTGCACGGGGGCATTGTTTAAGCGTGAAATTGGAGTGAGGTATGGCTTATGGTGTTAATTAATTGTTAATGGGCTGTGTGGTCAGTATGTGGGAAGCATGGACAAAGCACGGATGGGATGAAATATGGTTTTGGGCTGTTTACGGGAAGCTTTTCCCAGTGGGGGCTGAGGGTGTCTCCCACGGGTTGTCGCCCATTTTGAACGGTTAGTTAGGTGGCTGATGAGTGTTAGAATCATTCTGGGTCGAGTTCGAAGTGAGGGCAGAGCACTGTTGAGAGGAAATCGAGTTCGGTGGAAAAATGGAAAATGGAGGGAAAATGCTCAGTTTAATTTCTGAGAGGAATTGGACCAAACCGTGGACGGCTTGAGGCTTCTGGGAGGAATTGGAACCAAATCCCATCAACTTCGAAGGAAAACCGACGCGGGTTGGACTGGAACTGAGGTTCCAGATTCTGGAAAATCGCAGAACTGTGGACGATCACTTCCAGGTAATGTCGTGTCCAATTGATCACGCATTTCAGTTCCTTTTAGGCCTAGAATCCTTACTGTGAAGTTAATTTGAGTCTGATTGAGAAAACACAGAGTTTGGGTGATCGACCCGTTTGGGTGATCACGGGTCGTGGATCTAATTTTGGGACTTTCTTGGTGAATCAGGGACATGGAACTTCGATTAGATAGTTGAAGAATGTTTTAGAATCAAAAACGGAAGGAATCGAGGTCAAATTGATGGCAATCTAATCGGGTTGGAATCGCGGGTATCAGACCCGAATTACAGAGAAACGGGCGAGGACGGTGACTGTAGCAGTCACTGTAGCAGGCGCGTGGCCTTCACGCGCAGCCACTCACGGCGGCGCGTGACGGCGCGTGGGCACGAATTCCGAGGTACGGTCAACACGAATTTTGTCCAATACGTTATAACGAACATTTTAGCGTTGGTTCCATGTCATTCGGATCCCGTTCGGATACTTTTCGGGATGTCCGAAGGTTTTAAGTCGGGTTTAAAAATACTTAAAAATTCGGGAAAATTACGGGACTTGATTAGGATGTTATTGTGGAGGTTAGTAACCCTCTAATGTGATATGAACAGGTTCGGGAGTCCCGGTGTTAGTGACGAGGCCCGGGAAGGCCGGTGGCACGCGTATCGAGGCGCTCGGTTAAATGGTCTGTGAGTGGACATTGGTTTTGATAAATTCTATGCATGCATAACTGTTTCATGATTGTGGTAATTGATTTTATATGCTTTGATTTGGATATCGGTGAATTTATGGGGTTTCACGCATTTCGAGGCGGTTTACGGGTTTGCGCGTAAATCGAGATTTTCCGGTTTTGCACTGATTTCCATGATTGTGATTTGAATATGATTTTATGAAACAGTTAAGGATTTGATAAAGTAAATTCGGTCCAGGGGCCCAGTTGATTTAAAAAATCGGGCCAGGGGCCCAGCTAATTTATATATGTGATTTCGGGTCAGGGACCCTAAAATGGAATTGAATAAATGATTTCGGATTTAATAATCAAATAATTGGACTTATGACGGTTTTATGGAAATTCGGGGCAGGGCCCTTGTGATATTTTGAAAACGAATAATAAAATGTGTTCCATAAAACCATCTCGATACGAGGATATATATTGATCTCCTCCAGGTGTCTGGGACACTGGAGAAGTCACGGTGCATTGCCTGCGAGGGGTCATTGTACGGAGCGGCCGGACCGTATAGTGACTCAGGAGCAGGATTGCTATGATTAGACGTCTGGGACGTCAGACATCTGGGATGTCAGAGATATGGACCCGGTGAGACCCCGGGCAGCACGCGTTGCTTAATACCGTGAGATATGACGTCTGGGACGTCAAGCGTCTGGGACGCTAGGCATCTGGGATGCCGGAGATGGTAAAGTAAAAAACATGTGCCGCTGGATTTATGAAATAACTTTTGGATTGATTTTTGGGTCGAAACTATGTTTGCAGTTTCCGGGCTAAGGCCCTAAGGGTTATTTCAAATAAATATTTGACTATTGGTTTTGATGCATGCATATGTTTTTACTGAGGGGCATAAATGTCTTATAAAATGTATTTTTCGAACTTGTTTATTTTCGTCCACTCACAGCTTTTGGTTTTTAACGCCCTTCAGGTTAAGCGCGGATGCGACTGCAGCAGGGGACCGGGACATTGCATGCCTCCTCCATCGATCCTTGCGCACTCTGGATGCCCGTAGGGGCAGCGGCGTTGGGTTATCCCTTGTCTGGCACTTCGTGTCAGACGGGAGCACGTCACATCCTGTGGTAATCCCGGGGGGATTGGGATGGGTCATGTCAACCTCGCCTTTGACTCTCCCAAATTCGGTAGTTGACCACCGAAATTGATCTTGTAGCTTTATTCCTTGATTTTCCTCTTTTTTTAGGATAATTCCAACTTCCTTTTACACCTAATCTCCATATTGTATAAGGATTTTAGTCCTACTTCCTTTTATATTCTTATTTTCAATTCCTTTACTTGTAGAAAAGGTTTTAATTAGATTTCTTAATTATTTAGGAAGCCTTTTCCATATAGAATTTAATTGTAAACTCATATTTTTAAGATGATTAATTATTTTCTTATAAATAAGGGTATTGGGGTTTATGAAATCGGGGGCCGAATTTACCTCTTGAAGGTCCCCGAAACTCTGTCAGAAGCTGGCGGAAACACACTCCATACACTAGTCCGGGAAATACAAGCCCCTGGGATGCTGACAGAGACACACTCCTTGCCAGTCCAAGAAATACAAGCCCCCAGGATGCTGACAAAGACACACTCATTGCCAGTCTGGGAAATACAAGCATCTAGGATGCTGACAAAGACACACTTCTTGCCAGTCTGGGAAATACAAGCATCTAGGATGCTGACAGAGACACACTCCCCGTCAGTCTCAGAATATATGCCCTAGGAAGCTGACGAAGACACACTCGACATCCGTCCGGGAAAGGTAATCCCCCGAGGATGGCCAACCATGGCAACAATTCAAATCCAATATACAAAACATCATTTAAAACATATCTCATGGACTTTGACTCCATGTCAAAACCAAAACACCCGTCCCAAGGCCAAAACATAGCCATAAAACCCCGCCCAAGGCCAAAAGAGAGTTTACACACGCAACTAGTGTTCAAGACCATCAAATCAATATCCAAGACCATAAATCGGCATATCAAAGTATTCATAACCATAATATAGACTCAAAGCATGGAAAAAAGTTATATATGCATGCACAAAAGTTTAGAAAGCAAAGTTCCACTCACATACCATCTGTATGCGCTCTGTGCCGCACCGCATACTTCCCAAGGCTCCAGGAACTTCAAATCATATCACAACAACACCCCAAGGGTTACCAACACAACCACTAACCTCATACTGAAACCCCGTCACTACCGGAATAGGATAAATGTCCTGAACACGCATCACGAGGAAAACACAACCAAAACACCATCCAAACGACCTATGATCGACCTGAAACCACCACTATTGGATTCAGAATGTCAAACCATTTCGAATAAGACTGGTTTAACCTCAAAATTTCTAGCCACGTGCTGGTTAAAGATGGCAATCAACTCACGGGCCGATCAGCGCTGACGTTAGCGTCAGACAACTCTGACAGCACCCTAACACCTCGACATGTGGTACCAACCACTGTATGTCACATTTCCTACCATGATGATGTGGCATCCAACATCATCGTCTCCTACCTCTCACGAGTCGACCCACAAGACTGTAATGGGTCACTTAACCCGAATCGTATACTGGATGCAATCTTCATCAAATCATGTCCGAACTTTGATTTTTGACCACCATTCGACTCCAATTTAACCCAAAAATAAGATTACGACCTCAAATCCAAGAAACTAACCTTGAATCACTCGAGCCAAGATCGAACTCGTTCGGTCACACTTTAAACTTTTCCAGAATCAATCCTCGCGTCCAAGGATGCATGAGTTACCTAGGTTCAAGCTTCTGAGCTTCTGAGGGTGCACGAGTTACCTGGGTTCAAGCTTCCGAGCTTTATCCCGTGCCTAGCTTCCCTTCATCAATCCCACAATCCCTCAGTCTCACTTTTCTCACAATCCCAGAGTGTTTAGAACAACAAAACATAAGCAAGGGAGGTGGGGGTGGCATGGGTATATGTGTGTGTTTGTATGAAATAAAGAAGATCAGAAGGTGATAGATGATTCAAGGTTCCAAATCCTCATACGGGTTCCAAATTCGGCATGCCACCTATTAACGTGACTGGAATCCCAAGACCTACACAATGGTCCAAGGTCAAAGTCTATCCGACTTCCCGGGTCCAAAGTCAACTTTTAGTCAAAATACGCCCATCCAAAGGAAAAATTGTCAATTTACCTTGAATTTTTCGAAAATTCCGGTACGGTTCGTTACAACTTTGTTATTTTTAAAAATTTTCAAAATCCCCAACAATTCTAATTGAACACACTCCCCTTAATTCTCCAAATATAACATATTAAGTCCAACGTGCTCATAGTGTAACGACCCATCCCAAATTTTTGGGATTAATTAAGATTTAATTGAGGATTAGCGAGGCTAATCGGGAATTAGTCTAGGATTATCGAATGTTCAGGGCGAAATTATAATTTTGACCCTAGACGAGGGCAAAAAGTTGACTTTTGACTCAGGAGGTCCAATGCACCAGGACTGGGGACCGTTACGTAGATCGAGTTGATACGAGTCCGTAGATAAGCGGTACGTAAAAATTGGACATTCGACTGGAAAGATACAAGTGACGAAAAATTCGAGGAACTATTGCATGTTTTACGAGATGAGTGACATCTGTCCCATATGGGGCCCAGATATTTGTTTCAGGCCCAATGGATAAGTTACAAGTGTCACTCATCCAGTGCTCACTTCCCTCACATACATGCATCTGCACCTCTTCCCCTTTCATTCGATCCAAAACCGAGAACCTCTCCCCTATTTCAATCCATCTTTATCCCATCACCTTCTGGAGACCCTAGATAGACAGAGGAAATGAGAGTGAGACCAGAGTAATGAAGAGGGACGACGGAGCCACCGTGAAAGGCTAAAGAAACAGTGAAAAAGGTAAAAATCGAAACCTGTGGCTTTTGAATTCAAAACATTGGATTTGGTCGTTGGGGGTGTTTACTGGCTTTGGGGGTATGTTTTTGGTGGTGGTACGAGCCATTTGGGACTGGAATCGAAGGCAGAGGCAGCTGTATGGGGCAGGAAGGAAGGTTGATAATGGTCGTGCGGGTTCAGGATCGAACAGGTAGTTTCCAGGCCATTTTTATGTGTTTTGAATCTATATATACACTGCATAGGACTGGACGATCGTGTAGGAAGCAACGACTTCAAAAACGAGCCAGAAACGAGGTAGGTAAAATCGGGTCAAGGTTGCGGGTCTACGAGGCCCAGTTCAGAGAAATGGACTGACAGGGACAGAAGTTAGGGATGATGACGTCATCAGCTGATGTCATCACCTGTCAGATTGTTAGGTGACGTGGCCCAATAGGGGATTGACATGTGGCAATTGTTAGTGCACAGTCAGCTTGACATGTCAGTGACGTGGACCAATCAGAGGGTGCCACGTGTCACTGACATGTCAAACAAGGGGACTTGTGAGTTGCTGACACGTGGCACTGTCAAACTGACATGTGTCAGTGTTAGATGTCAGGGATGACGTCTCTGCTAACGTCAGCAATGACATCAGCGTTGACTTTGATCATGGACCGCTGACATCAATGTTGACTTTGTTGACAACAGTGTTGACTTTACTGACATCAACATTGACTTTTTTGACATTAGCGTTGACTTTACTAAGATCAGCGTTGACTTTGCTGACGTGAGCGTTGACTTTTTTATCAACGTTGACTATCCACTTTGACCCGCACGTGGGGACACATGGGTAAGTATTTCGAAGTGGGACCAAGACCATTTTAAAGGTTTCAACGATACGAATCCAATGGTGGTGGTTTCGAGTCGACCGGAGATCGTTAGGTTGGTCAAAATGATGTTTAAGGCCTAAGGAAGCGTGTCTGGGACACGTTAACTTTTCTGGGAATGTTGGGGGTTCTTTTTATCGACTTGTCTAGGTTGGTAGTAACCTTTGAGTATGTTTTGGATAGGTCTGGATGACTTGGAGAGGTTGAATTAGCCTAGAGAGGCTTTTGGCACGCCTATCGAGGAGCAGCTTGAACGGTCTGCGAGTGGACTTTGTTTTCTGAATATGATGTATGCATAAATGTTTTATGTGTTTATGAACATGTTTTGAGATGCTATGAGAGCATGTGATTTAAATATGAATTGTTTGGCATTTTCAGAGGAAAATGCGTTATTGCACGTAGTTCGAGATTTCTATTTTATATGATGTGTGGGCTTCAGCCGAGTGTACTATGTGCTTGTGTTTTATGTGATTCCAAATTTTTCATGAAGAGGTGTGAAATTGAGGAACTGAGTTACGATTTTTGAGGAATTTACGGAGATGCGTGAAATCGAGATTCGGGTATGAGTCCTAGTTGACCGATGATTTGAAAGTGTTTTGGAAGTGAGAACTGGTTTTCAGTTTTGGAAATATCTTTTGGGCATATAACCCAGTTGATTTGAGATTTGACTTAGAGTATAGTCGAATGTGAGATAAGTCGGGTTGTGACGCAGTTATGAGTTTTATGAAAGATATTTCGGGCAGGAGACCCAGTTGTGGATTTTATAGGATTCGAGGAATCCTGGGATATAAAGTGTCGTTGGACACTAGATTTTTGGGATGCGACCCATTTGGTGATGTTCCGTGTTTGAGGCCCTATTGATGATGGCATTCGAGTTTGAGTCTCGGATGATATGATGCTCACCTCCGGACTGTAGATGTGTTCCTTACGGAGAGGTTACGATGCACTGCCTATTGTCGAGCAGCCGCAGGAAGCCATGATCGAGGGAGGCTCGACTTAGGAGTGATGATGTTAGTCTCTGAGATCGATCGGTAATGTGTTCGCGATGATCTAGAGAAGGTCGCGGCAAGTGATGTGTTCACGGAGACATGCTAGGATTGTGAGCGGTCCTGAACTATATGCACATGTACTAGGATTAGAATCGTGACTGACATTGGGATAAGTTCCCACGTGTTCTATGGTTTGGGCCGAGATTCTGTTTGTATTTTCTAGTTTTGAGCTGAGATCCTGTATGATCTGGTTTTGGGCTGAGACCCTACTGAGGTACTGGCTTCAATTGAGAAACATTTTTCACTGTGTTTGATTTGGGAAGCAATATGTCTTGCTTCCGAGAAAGTATTTGAAATAACTGTTTTATGATGCATGCATACTTTTACGTGAAGGGTATAAATATCCTTTCGATAAATGATTTTTATAAACTGTTATTTTGTCCACTCACAGCTTCTATGGTTTTAATACCCTTCAGGTTGATCACGGATGCGGGTTGTAGCAGAGATCGAGTCATCACATGCCACCACCGATCCTAGCGTACTCTGATGGACCCTGAGCGGGTGATGACAAGTTTATCCCTAGCCTGACACGCGGTATCAGACGGGAGCAGACACATCCCACGATAATCCAGGGGGATTGGGACGAGTCCTGTCATATGGAGTTGTGTTATATATAGTAGTATCGATCATTTTCAGTTCAGAATCGAAAATGGTAAACCAGACTATGAAAACCATATTTTTCAAAAATAAAAAGGTGAAATACCTTACTATCTTATTAAACGTTTTTAATATTGTTGATTGTTTTTTAGAGAGATGATTTTTAAATGAAGATTTAGAGAATAAAATTTTTCGAGTGTGTTATACATATTGAGAGACAATTTGAAAAAGGAATAATTATAAATAGGTCCAATTTTTTATTTCAACTTCTAAGTTAATCCACTATGATAAATAGAGAGTAAAAAATAAATAAAGTATGTTTTTATCGTTTGTTAAATTATATCATTCTTTTTAGCACGTTATTTTTTAAACAATTACAGTTATACTATTACATATTATATTTATATACCTACCAATATCTAATTCTAGACTTATAACTAAATTAAATAATATTATATACTTAACTCTCCCGTATAAATAAGATACTTATATATATAGAAATTCTAATTGCATCATAATAGATATATATTTTTTAATATACATCTCTCAAAAGAAAATAAAATAAACAGGTTCTTATTAATTTACCCACTAAAAGTAATAAGATATATAACGTATATGTAACTCTCCGACTCTTCAAAAGTATAAGATGTTATCCGATAAAGCAAATATAAAATAAATCTTCTGAAATTTAGTTAGAATTATGTTAATTTAATTAATTTTAAAAAATAAATATAAAATAATAATATCTAAAAAACAGTAAATAGGCTATTTTATATGATAAGTTGACTAATTTAAAAGTTAGGCTTAAAATTTGGATTAATTTATAATTACATAAGGATAGAATTGAGTAATTGGTAAATGTGGAATGCAAGTATTATGCATAATTAATAGCCCTAAATTTTTGGAATAGTCTCTTCTTCGTCTTACTCACATTCATTTCCCTATATTTATTAGTTCATTCGACCCTAATTTTCTCCATTTTCAATATACTACGTGCAGTTTATGTGGTGAATGTCCAAATCTGATCACATAGACCTCCTACTCACGAGCAAGAGTGGAAGTGGGATCACAATTATAACCTAGTAGCTATTACAAGAAGCCCTAACAATGTTTTTTGAGCTGATGTTAAAGCTAGATTGCACTGAGTGTGGACATTAAGTTTTCTAAATCTGGATAAAGTATTGAAGATGGACAGTAACCAAAAATGATGACCATCTTTGAACGTGCTTCGACTAGAACTACAACCGAATCCAACCTTTATAAACCCAAACAGTCTCCCTCTTCGATCAGCAAATGATTCTTTGTGCTCCAAGAAAGAGACAAAGCAAAGCAGTAACTATCAAAAATGGAACCTTCCAACATAACCTCGTCACTCAGCTGGTTTCCTTTTCCTTTATTATTATTTTTTGTGTATGGAAAAGAGAAATTCACTGCTAACCTTTAACCTCAAACATCCAAATTTGATCCAAATTTGTTGAAGTAGATACTAATTATAGAAAACAAAACGTAAGTATAAAAATTCCCCAAACCCCGTCTTCTCAAACCAGGGCTTCGAAAGGATAAAAAAAAAATCAAGCATTGCTTTCAAAGCAAGAAATAAGGCAAAGCAAGAAGAAGAAGAAGAATAATTAAATAATAAAACGATGGAGTGCTCCAAATCCTCTCCTCTTCTGTGCCTTGCCCTTTTCCTCGTTTTCTCCTCCGCCGCTGCCTTTGATATCGTCAAGATTCTCGAGAAGCAGTCGGATTTGAGCAACTTTGTCACCTACCTGAAGGAGACCAAGCTCGGCGCTCAAATCAACAAACGTAGCACCATCACAGTCTTGGCCGTCAGCAATGGCGGAATCGCCAGCCTCGCCGCAAAAACCCAAGAGGAGGTTAAGAACATATTGAGTGTCCACGTCGTTTTAGACTACTATGATTCCCAGAAGCTTAACAAATTGACTAAAAAACCCGTCACTCTCGCCACAATGTTCCAATCCTCTGGTTTGGCTCAGAACCAGCAAGGATTTGTCAATATTAGTATGAACAGCGACGGTGAGATCGCCTTTGGCTCCGCCAGTAAGGGCGCCAAGCTCAATGCCAAGTTTGTCAAATCAATTGTATCTCAGCCCTTCAATCTCTCGGTTGTTCAAGTTTCCGATGTGATTGAAATTCCCGATATGTTCTCCTCTGCTTCGAGCCCTGCCAGGTCCCCCAAGTCCTCCCCAGCCTCTCCTTCCCCTGCTTCTTCTGATGATGAGGCTCCAGCCCCTTCACCCAAGTCATCCAAGTCAAAGTCAAAGGCAAAATCACCGTCCTCCGACGATGAGGAGGAAGCACCCCCACCGGTTTCGGATGAGGCTGCATCCCCACCGGAGCCCGAGGAGGTTTCATCCCCGCCAGTTTCCGGTGATGTGTCAGCACCTAGTGATGCAGTAATATCAGCAGCCGATACCCCTGCTGAGGCGCCATCTGCGGCCACTTGCAGTAAGATGGCGGTTGGCGGCGGGATTGTGATGATGATAGGTTTGGCCTCAGTTTTGGCTGCTTAAATATTTCCATTTTTTGTCAATCAGAGAGGAGATAAGAATGAGTGGAAGCTAAAAAGAATATCTTAAAGGGTACAAATCTATGTCCATGTAACAACCATTGGTTCTTGGAATCCAAATCAGGTACCCTTTTAAGTAAGTTTCTGTATTTTTGCAGATGTTTTTGGATGGTGGGATCTGGTGCGAAACAGTAACGACAATTAGATATCACGTTTCATTTTTTATGAACTTGACAATGATCTATAAGGTCTCGAGTTTGATGAACTGGACAATGTTCATAATATTTACAAGGTTTGAGGTTTGATGAACTTAACAATAATGAAACTAGGATGAAATTGGTGACCTTAATCTAATCCCTTCCCATAACCTTTGTTCCCAATTATAATCCAAAATGCTGGTTTTCGTTTTCTTGATGTCTAATTGATAAGCGGGAACCGCTTAGGCTTAGAGTTAGAGCTATATATGCATGTATTCCTTCACAAAAATTTAATCAATTGGCCCAAATCATGTAGAAATATTCTTGGTTTCAAGTTGTTTAGAAATTCTTATTTTTAGCACGCCAAATTTCAGATGAATTTTACCCAAATTCAAACTCGTTTACTAAAAACAGACACAAATTCCCAGTTATAACTAGATGCAAACCGGCAACATAAGCTCCTTCTTGCTCGTAACGAGCGACAATGGGTTATCTAGTGGTTCCAGTACTAATCCGGTATGTTTTTAAGGGATGCCCTTAACTGTATTATGTTTCAGCTTTGAAGTCCCATGGAGTAGGGACTAGGGATTAGTGCCACACCAATATGCAAGAGGACACCTCGTGCAATAATAAAAAATCCCATATCTCCGATTTGAGAGTTGGTGGCTTCTTTTCATTCCTCTAATTGATGTTTTCACCATTAATTTTCCTTAATTATCTCCCACTGTCTTCGTGCCCTCCACCCTACATCAGTGGCAGTGGCTGCTTCTCATCGCAGGTTCTCAACTAGCCCTTGCCACTCATCGACTAATGGCCGGGTGCTTCCTTTTTCAATTGCACATTGTGGTGTCTGGTAGTGTCTAAACTAGCCCTTGCCACCCTACATCGATCGTGCCCTCCCCTCGATCGTTTTCCAATGCACTGAATAGCTGGATTATAGGAGCATTGTTTGAACGAATGGCTTGCCCGCCCTTATTTTCCTTTTGGGTCTCCAGTTCGTCAGCTTACAACTGTTGGGGGTTTTGAATTCCCTGGTTTGGCCAAGACAGGTAGAGTTTGCTGGCTTGTAGGAGCAATTTGGACGTGGGTGGGTTGGCAGTGTCTTTTCTTTTAGGGAAAATCACTTTACTATTTGGTTTGCACCATATAATACAGTTATATTCATAATTTCAAATATTGTATTTTAGTACATGTACTCTTTAAAATGTTACAACTTTACTCTTTCATCAGATTTTCAAATAAAATTTGGGCAATTAATTCATAAATCCTTATTAATATATAAGTTTATTAAAAAACTTGTATATAGAAAAATTAAACTCATAGGTCTTTTGATTAATCAAATGACTATACAATTTAAAAATAGATCATAGTTTTTATATAAATTACAACTAATGTCATCCAATTATAAACTAATCCAATAACAATCTAAAAAACATGCACTTACCAAAATCTATCATGATTTCAACATTAATTTTAATTTTTGAGGAAAAAAAAACACTACTTTTAATTTTTTTTATATAAGATTATATTGAGGATTTTTTTTTTCACTTGATCATTTTAAAAGTAATATGAATATCTAATCTAACTTAAAGTAAGATAATTAAAAGCAATAATTCTTCAAAAATACTTTTAAATTTAAAAATTCTTAATCTTCCGATATTAAATAATTTGGTTAATTTCGTATAATTTAGGGTTTAATTCTTGAATTTTGTACCAAAATTCAAAAATTAAACCTTATGTCGTACGAGTTTCCAACACCATCTCAACTGCCAACACCCCCCCACCCCCCCCCCCCCCCCCCCCCCCCCCCAAAACAAAACAAAAATCTATACCCTACCATTAACGGATTTTTTTTTTTATTTTATAGAAAAAATTCAATTGTAACTATATACAATATATATGTATAATATTTATTATATGCATAATATAATAAAAGGCCCAAGAGGCCAAATAAATCAAGTACTAAGGGGCACATGGGGCAAAAAGAACAAAAGCAGACAATATTATTTTTAATTGTTTAAAGGAATTCTCAATAACTCACTCATTCTCTTTATTGTTATATAAAAGGGTAGATGTTGAAATTTATTACTTATAACTTCTGTTTAGAGACTTTTGAATAAAAAACGTTTGAAGTAAGGTCTTATTTTGTTTAATATACAAGCATTAAAGGTTTTAAATAAAAGTAAAAGTTGTTAAGGGTGTAACAATTATTTACTCTTAAAATTTATGTTCATCGATAATTTGGATAAAATGAGACTCATATTTAATTTAAAGAAGTACCAAATAAGTGTCATGTCATATAAAATAATAATAAACTTTAAATCGGTTAAATAATAATAAATACTAAATAAAATGAAACAACATATTAAAACCCAAAAAAAAAACATAAAAAACGGGTGGCACCGGCTGAGATGTAGACAAACGACTATTTTAGTCCTCAAAAACTATTTAGTTCATTAATCTCTATAATTCCTGCATTTGGTGTTATGCAATACAGACATTACATCAATGAAATAGTTTAGATATTGAATTTTTTTACAACTTGTGGATTCTTGAGTTTATCTTGATTTATTTGATATCCATTAAGTGATCTGCCATATGTCTGGATCTCTTGGATCTTCCTATCGTGAAAGAACTAGTTGATTTAATGCCCACCTCTTACATATAGCATACGCAAGGAAGCAAAGACTAGGGTTAGGTGGACAGGTACCTCGGTGGAAACTTAGGCTGCAGGACTAGGTCAAGGTCTCGACAGAGACATTGAATGGAACTCGATAGGGTTGTCCAGGGGCTGTCTAGGAGTTGTCCAAGGGTTGTCTAGGGGCTGAACAAGGACTGTCCAGGAGCTATTCAGGGGTTGTCCAAGAGCTGTCCAGGAGCTATCTAAGGGTTGCCAGGATCTATCCAAGGGCTAGCTAGGGGTTGTCCAAGAGATGTCTAAGGGCTATATATAAGCTATCCTAAAACTATTCAGGGGTTTTCTAGGAATTTAGTAAAGACTAGGGTCTAGGCTCGGTGTAGGGCTTAACTAGGCACAGAACCTCGATGTAGAGTCACGACTTCACTTTAAGACAACTCCTTTATTCTGACTCGGAATCCAACTATTCTTTTTGCATCATTTCCAGAATTGACTCTACCTACACAAATCTCACAAAATAAATCATTTCTCATATTGATTATGTGAATATACTCAAAATATATGTAAAATGGGCATGAAATGACCCCAAAATGATGCATAAATAATGGCTTATCAATATGAGATTTCACAAGGATGAAAGCATTTATGGCGATATATGGAGGCATCTAGCCGATCGGGAGGCTTAGAAGGAATTTGATGGGATGCATCCTGAGTTTTCCACGGAGCCAAGAATTGTCAGATCAGGACTTGCTACTGAAGATTTTAATCCATTTAAGAGTTTTTCAAAGCCCTATAGAACTTGGCCGATAGTTATGATTCCAAATAACTTTCCTCCATCGAGATACATGAAGAAAGAATTCAAAATCCTCATTACCTTGATACAGGGGCCCAAGTTTTTGTATAAGTTGATCGATCTTTATTTGCGGCTATTGTTTGATGAGCTCATGGATTTTTATAAAAATGGTGTTCATACTTACGAAAAGTGCAGTATAGAAATGTTCACTCTATGAGCAGCCGTAATGAGGATAATCAATTACTTTTCCTGCTTATTGTATGTCATCGGGTGGAGCACCAAGGGCTATCTTACTTGCCCGACAGGTAGACTAGACATACCGTCCTTTTGGCACATATAGAAGGTTTGGTACTTGGGTGTGAGAAGATTTTCATCCTAAAATCACCAATGAAGTATGCAATCTGACTCATTTTATGGAAAACCAGAGGTACGGGTGTAACGACCCATCCCTGGAACTGGGGTTAAGGAAGTGTTTAAGATGAGAATAGTGAATTTAATTGGGGGTTAGTTGGTTCCGATAAGGTCGTTAGTCTAGAATGACGATTTTGCCCCTAGTTCGGGCAAAAAGGTTGACTTTTAATTCGGGTGGTCCAATGGACTTTGACCGGTGACGAGGACGTAGTTTAGGACGTCACGAATCCGTAGGCAGGTGGCACGCCTGATTCCGACATCCGAGGAGGAAGTTATGATGTTTGGAAGGTTGAGGGCATAACCGTAATGTGGTTACATAGGGGAAAAGTTAACTTTTCGTACGATCGGGTTTTGATTGGTTGACCTAGGATGGTTAGATAGATCTCGTCGTCCTAAGTTCGATGACAGGTGGCACGTATTCATCGGACTTACGATGTGTGAGTTATGGGTCTAGACAGGAAGTGGCAAAATTGTAATTTTGACTTAAAAGGAGGGGCATTTTGGTCTTTGTGCTCTGGGATTTGTGCAGCAGAGAGGGACAAGTGGATGGCTGTGATTGGGCCATTTGTGTGAGAAGGGACAGGATTGTGACATGTGGCAAAGGGCTAGAGGGTTCCAGGAGTTGCACGGGTCCAATAATTTGGGGATTTTGGGCGGTGTACCGTGTGTGTTCTTCGACCCAGAGAGAAACAGAGGGAGAGACTTGAGAGAATTGGGAAGGTGATTGTGTGAGTTTGTGTTAATTGGTGAGGGGGTGAGTGACCAGAGAGTGAGGGAGAGCTAGGGAGAAGGTTAGGAGGTGTGGTGGCTGTGTGTGTGTGGGAGTTGAAAGCCACGGGAAATCAGGGGGAAAACAGAGAGGAAGTGAGTGATTGTGGTGGTGGTGTGGCCGTGTGCGGTGCAAGTGGACTCGTGGTGGTGTCGTGAGGGGTGAGAGAAGTCGACCAGCCCCAGCGGAGCTCGCGACGGTGACCGGAGGACGGGTAATTCCTCATCCCCATTTATTTGCTCTGTTTTGCCGAGTAGGTTCAGACGCTAAGTCGTAGCTTTATGGGCTGAATCGAGGAGTCTAGTGAGGTCTAGGGGACTCAGTTGAGTCCTAGGCAGCTGCTGGTTGTGCTGCCGTGATGGGGAGTGCACGGTGGAGGCTAGTACGACGGAAAGTACTGGTGTGCTCTGTTTTACCGTCGATTTTCAAATCGAAAGTCGTGGGTTTTGTGTGTGAGTCGATGGTCTTGGTGAGTTGGGTGAGGTTTAGGGTTTAAGCTAGCCAACGTGACGGGGGGTGACCTGGGTGGCCGGAGAAGAGAACGAGGGACACTACTGGTTTCTGTTCGAGCTTGAGTCGACAGGTTTCCGGTTGAGTCGAGGTATTAGGGAAGGGGGATGAGTTCCTAAGGATGGGACGAGGAAGTGGGTGAAGAGAGGAGTCGATGTGGTGCAGGCACGGCGGTGAACCGCTCACGCCGGTTCGATTTGCAGGAACTGTTTCGAACCGGGTCGACTCGAGGTAGACGGTGACACTGTAGCTGGCGCGTGAGGGCCACTGTAACAACCCGTCCTAAGAGTAGGGATAAGTAAGGTGATTAAGGTGGGATTAGTGAGGTTTATCGGTGGTTAGTTGGTCCCGATAAGGTCATTAGCGTAGAATGACGATTTTGCCCCTGACTTGGACAAAAATGTTGACTTTAGTTCGGGTGGTCAAATGGGTGTTGACCAGTGACGAGGACGTAGTTTAGGACGTCACGAATCCGTAGGCAGGTGGTACGCCTGATTCCGACATCCGAGGAGGAAGTTATGATGTTCAGAAGGTTGAGGGCATAAGGGGAAAAGTTGACTTTTTGTGTAATCGGGTTTTGGTACGTTGACCGAGGATGGTTACGTAGATCTCGTTGTCCTGAGTTCGATGACAGGCAGCACGTGTTCATCGGACTTACGAGGTGGGAGTTACGGGTCTAGAAAGGTAGTGGTAGAGTTGTAAAATTGAGTAAAAAGGAGGGGCAGTTTGGTCTTTTGTGTTTTGGAATTTGTGCAGAGAGAGAAGGCAGATGGACGGCTGGGATTGAGCCCTGTGGGAGAGGCTGGAGTGGATGGTGACACGTGTTGGGGGCCTAGAGGATTCTGGTTGAATCCTGTACATACACAGCCCAAATAATTGGGGTGCAACCGTGCCCGTGTTCTTGTTTGTGGGCAGAAGGAAATAGAAACAGAGGGAGATTTTTGGGAGGAAATTGAGAGAATTGAAAGGTTGATCGAGGGTGCTGATGAATTGTGAGTGAGTGTGGGTGTCCAAAGAGTGCAAGGGAGACGATAAGAAGTTTGGGGAGGTGAGGAAGTCGTGTGATTGTGCGGTTGGGAACCATGGGAAATTCAGAGGAACCAGGGAGGAGGCGTGAGCTTGTGGTGGTACTGTGGCCGTGTGCGGGTGTGTTTGACCTCGAGAGGAGGCTGAGAAGGTGTTGTAGACTCCAGGGAACACGGCGGCGAGCACGGTTGCGGACGATTGCAGGTAATCCCTCATCTTTGTACCATGGCCCTGTTTTTCCATTGAGTTTCAAAACGGGAGTCGTGAGTCTAGAGGATGAATCGAAGGTCATAGGGAGGTTTAGGGGACTCAGGTGAGGTCTGGGAGTCCTCTGGTTGTGCTGCCGTGACGGGGAGGTACACGGCGGAGGATGGCACGACAGGGGTATTCTGGTGCATAGTTTTGGTCGTGAGTTTCAAACGGCGAGTCGTGACGTTTGGACGAGATTCGACAGTCAAGGTGAGTCGGGTTAGGCTTAGAGAGGTCAAGGGAAGCGTCTGGTGTAGCCACCGTGAAGGGAGGTGACCTGGGTGGCCGGAGAAGGAGTCAGGGCAGTGTACGGGTTTTTGTTCGAGTTTCAGTCGACGAGAATGGGACAGTGTCGAGATGATTGGAGGACGGGAAAGGATAGCCTAGGACTGGACGATGAGAATGGTGGAGAAAGGGAGAAAAGTGGTGCAGGCACGGCGGTGAACCGCTGACGCCGGTTCAAGTTGCAGAAGACTGTGCTGAACCGGGTTTGCTCAAGGTAGCCGATGCACTGTAGCTGGCGCGTGAGGGCCACGCGCAGCCACTTTGGGCGGCGCGTGGAGGCGCGTGCGGCGGCGATGGGGAAAGTGGTCAACATGGTTTTTGGTCTAGGTGTTCTAACGAGTCTATTGGAAGTGGTTTCGAGTTGTTCGGACGTCGTTTGAGGTTAGTTCCGCGAGGGTGACGGTTTAGGGTCTCGGTTTATTACGCTTAGGAGTCGGGGAATTTTGAGGGAATTTAGGTGAACTTTAGTAGACGTGTTAGTGACGTAATTTGACGGTTTTTGGCAGGATCGGGATTTCCCGAGGAAGCTGAGGAACGTGCAGGACGTTCGGGACGCGAGTAGGGCTCAGTACTGTGAGTGGACCCTTTCCTTAAACTCGAACATGCATAACTGTTTTTCTATAAATGTTTTATATATATCTATATATGATTACATTAATGTTGGATTTATGATGATTTCTACATGGTTGCACGTTTTTTTGAGAAATAACGTATTTTACACGTTTTACGGGAAAAAGGGTGATTTTGGGAAAATAAAGCTATGGTTTTTGAGATTTCAAACGTTAAATGATTTCTAATGATTTTAAATGGATTTTGGAACATGATTTTGATAATCAAGGTTTTCGATTTTAGAATCGGATTTCGGGAAGCGGAAATTTGGATTTAAAGTTGGAAAGTGAATTCCGGATTTTGGTTCGGAATGACGGTTCTGGAAGCCAGAAGGGCTTCGGACTGGGGATTTCGGATTCGAGTTTGGATATGGATTCAAAAAGGTTTTCAACTAGTTTTGATTGGATTTGCTGGATCTGGTTATTGGGTTTAAAGACCCGGATATTGATTGGACGGGGGACGAGCCCGGATTGAGTTTAAAGACTCGGGAGTTTAAAGACTTGGATATATTTATATTTCCCCCGTAGGCCTTTGAGTTTAAAGACTCGGGAGTTTAAAGACTCGGATATGATTAAGGCCTGGATTGAGTTTAAAGACTCGGGAGTTTAAAGACTCGGATAGGTCCAGCAAGTTTGATCGGAAAAATAATGATTGGATGTTCATGGTTTCTGGTATGGTTTTATGATTCATATGCTATGATTTCTATAACTGTTTTACAGTGTTTCTGTTTCTTATGATGTGGTTTCTGGTAACTTGATTATACCTGTTTTGATAACTGGGTTATGCATGGGATTTCAAAACGGAGGGTTAAACTCGGTTTTCTGATAAATGGTTTTAGAACTTTTCTTTTCTTATGGTCCACTCACATCTTCTGTTTTAAATTGCCCTCCAGGTTGTGGAGATAGCGCGGGGTCTTGACGTCGAGGCAGCGTCTGAGGCATAGACTTTTCGTGAGGGTTCCCGGAGTGTTTACATTTCTTCCGCGTGCGTGTAAATATAGTCGGTTTTTATTTGTTGTACTATGCTCTGTAAACGTTAACTTTGGGTATTTTATTGAGTACTTTCTCCTGCGTCTGACTGTGTACTGTCGGGGTGTCAGACGGGAGCAGGATTTACCTCGGGATTCGGGGTGAAACCGGGGTGGGTCCTGACAGCCACGCGCAGCCACCTTTGGGCGGCACGTGGGGGCCAGTGCGGTGGTGTTTGGGGAAAGTGTCAACATGGTTTTTGGTCTAGGAGTTGTGACGAGTCTAATGGAATTGGTTTCGGGTTGTTCGGACGTCGTTTGAAGTCAGTCCCGCGAGGTTGAAGGTTTAGGGTTCCAGTTCGTTACGTTTAGGGCCCGGGGATTTTTAGGGAAAATTAGGTGGACCTTCGTAGACGTGTTAGTAACGTACTTTGGCGGTTGTTGATAGGATCAGGAGTTCCTGAGGAAGCTGAGGAACGTACGAGACGTTCGGGACGCGATTGAGGGCTCGGTACTGTGAGTGGACCCCTTCTCTAAACTCGAGCATACATAACTGCTTTTAACTACTTATTTTATGATTTTACGTGTGATTTCATGATTGTTGAATATGTGATGTTGGTTTTGCATAATTTCACGGTTTTCGAGAAATAACGTATTTGGCACGTTTTACGAGAAAGACTTGATTTCTAATTATGGTGCCGGGATTTTGGGGATTTCAAACGATAAGTGATTTTCAATGATTATAAGTGGATTTTGGAACATGGTTTCGACGATCAAGGAATTTCGGTTTTAGAATCGGATTCTGGTAACGAGATTTTGTTTTAAAGTTGAAAAGTGGAATTCCGAATTTGGGTTCGGAATGACAGTTCTGGATGCCGGAATGGCGTCAGACCAGTGATTTCGGATTCGGGTTTGGATATGGATTTAGAAATGGTTTTTCAAACGGTTTTGGATTGGATTTGCTAGATCTCGTTATTAGGTTTAAAGACCCGGATATTGATTGACGGGGGACGGGCCCGGATTGGGTTTAAAGACCTGGATTGAGTTTAAAGACTCGGGAGTTTAAAGACTCGGATATATTGATATTTCCCCCGTAGGCCTATTGAGTTTAAAGACTCAGGAGTTTAAAGACTCGGATATTATTGAGGCCTGGATTGAGTTTAAAGACTCGGGAGTTTAAAGACTCGGATAGGTCCAGCAGGTTTGATCGTAAAATGATGATTGGATATTCACGGTTTATGATAAGGTTTTATGATGCTTATGATATGATTTCTATAACTGTTTTTATAGTGTTTCTGTTTCTTATGATGCTTTTATGGTGATTGGTTTATAACTGTAACTGGGTTATGCATGTAGTTTCAAAACGGAGGGCTAAAACCCGGTTTTCTTTTAAAATGGTTTTGGAAACTTTTCTTTTATTCTGGTCCACTCACATTTTCTGTTTTAAATTGCCCTCCAGGTCGTGGAGCTAGCGCGGGGTGTCGACGTCGAGGCAGCGTCTGAGGCATAGAAGTCACGAGAGCGATTCCGGAGTGTTGTAAAGTTTCCGTGTGCGTGTATTTAGTTATCGGTTTTTCGTTCTTGTATACTTAGAACTATGCTCTGTAAACTTTTAACTTCGGGATGTTTATAGTTTCTCCTGCGTCTGACTGTGTAGTTGACGGATGGGAGCAGGATTTACCTCGGGTTTCGGGGTGAAACCGGGGTGGGTCCTGACAACGGGCCCAACCAAGGAGAGGTCCGGTGATGAGATATTGTCCAAACTAACCAATATGAAACCAACTAAATAGGGAAATTGGATGAAAAAGAGCATATTCTTCCGGTTGGCATATTGATCAAAATTGAAATCAGACATATCGTTGATACTATGTACATTGAGAAGAATATTGGCGAGAATGTTGTGAGAATGACTTTACCTATTGAAACCAAGTTAAAGGATACAAAAAGGACTTGTATGTGTATGCAAGAAATGGGGATTCGATCTAATCTGTGTCAAAATTCGTAAATGGAAAATGCATCAAGGCGTATCCAAGTTACACATTTATGTTGGAGAATAGCTTTGCCCGTCAGAGTAACTGCCTTCATCGTGAAAAATTTGTTTACTATTGCTCGACAAATTCAGGCGGCGAATGAATTGCCTCAAGCAAGATTAACTTTTTTCTTCGAATGGTCTTATTTTTATCACGCAATTGGATGTCCAACGGTGAAGGGCCAATGCATTTTGGCCGATGAAGGTTTACCGGGGTTTATTTTGCCCAAAAAAGTCGATCTTTGCTCAACAAACCATTTTTTTTCCAAGCAAGACTACTTTTCAAGTAGTGTGGCGTGAAAAGGTAGAGGAACGGTGAAGGTTACGGTGGTGGGGGCGGTGATGGGATGATGGTGATGATGGGGTGGTCGCGATGATAGGGTGGTGGTAGTAGTGATCACTACAACAAAATAAGATTTTCCCAGCGGAAGGGCTCCGCCGAGCAATCCTCACCGTACGCCGGGCAACTGTTTGCCCGGCGCATCGCCGCCAGGCCAATTGTGTCGAGAAAGACTCTTTGGGCAAAGATTTAGCCCGGCGGATTACAATGATCCGCCGAGCAAAACATTAGTCAATGCCATTTGCCCGGCGCAGTTTTCGCCTAGCAACGTAGTCGGAAATACGAGGCATGCGAGGTTTGCCCAGCGGAGATGCGCCGAGCCAGATTAGACATTGCCCTGTGGATGTCCGCCGAGCAACCGTTTAAATTTTTCTTAATAAATTGATTTTAATATTTGAATAATTATATTTATGTTATATTATATATATAAATAAATGGAAATAATATTAAAACATGGAAAAAATTATAAATAAAAGAAAATTAAATCTAATATATATATATATATATAATAAATGTAATAATTTTACATAATTGCAAAAAAAAAAACCAAATAAAATTCTAATTGTTCGGTGGTGGGTGAGCATTATCCTAGGCAAGCTGCTAACTAGGATCCATCTGGAAGGGTGTACCATTGACGTCAGGCATGCGCTGACCCATTTGGGTGAAAAGCATTGCAAGCTGTGCCTGCATAACTACATGTTGGGCCTCGAGGCGCGCATGGCCAGCCTTAAGCTTCGTACTTTCCGCTTGAAGAGCCTCCAAATTACCCCGCAGTTGAGTGACCTCCTCGGGATTAACTCCCCGAGATGAACTGAAGGATCTACTCGAGACGTCTTGAAATAGCCCCGCTCCAGGATCTGCTCGAGACGTCTTGAAAGAGCCTCCAACATTTCCTCCTTTTTAACCAAATTACAAAAGTGCCCTCAACCTTCCGAACATCATAACTTCCTCCTCAGATGTCGGAATCGGGCGTGCCACCTGTCTACGGACTCGTGACGTCCCGAACTACGTCACGGTCATCGATCAATGTCCAATTGACCGCCTGAACTAAAAGTCAACATTTTGCCCGTTCTAGGGGCAAAATCGTCATTCTGCGCTAAACGTCCAAAAGTAACCAACTAACCACTGATTAACTTAGCTAATCCGTTACTAAACACTTTGCTAATCCCGACTCTCGGGACGGGTCATTACAATCCACCCCCATTAAAGAATTTTGTCCCCGAAATTCCGAATCTCGTACTTCCGTACATACCTAGGGGAATCCAACCGATCTTATAAACTGCACGTCTAGATTGTGGGTTCTCTTCAATAACCTCATATCGATCAGTTATAGTCACTCCTCCAAAAGAATGTCAATCATTACATCTCAACCTTTCCGAGGTTCAACCCCAAGCACCACCATTACACTCGTACCCGACTCTCGGGATCAAAATCAACAGTTACTCACCTCAGACTCCTCAGTCACTACCCTCGTAGTTGTCGATCACCTCAATCTACGCTCGGGTTGGGGAAACTAACATCCCTCATCAGCCACAACTCTGAGCAACCAAATGCTCAACCAACACCGCAGTCTTCCTGGACTCGTCCAGAGTCATCTACCAACCATCTACTACCTCGGCTGCGCCTGGCAGCACCATCCCAATCCGGCCCTAAGTCGTCCCAAACCACAACCTTGCCACTCGGGTCGTCACGCCTGACTAAGACTATCCCGTATCGCCAAAGCTACACACCAACATCAACCAAAATCATCGCCAGGGGGGAAATCGCTCGAATCTTAAGTCTTCCTAAACCCTGCCATGCAAAACATCCTCCTACTCGTAGCTACACAAGTCCAACTTGAACGATCTAACCACATAGTCACAAGTCCATACTGTCATTACCCAAACACCATCCGGCCAAACAGACCACCACCAATCGGCCTCCTCGGCCTACGTATCTCACTAACTCAACGAGCTACTCTCAGGCCCCTCAGGCCGACCAACCTACTCATCCGTAACTCACCGGCTACCTTCCAGGTTAATCCTGCTAGTGTATCTCTGACCCTTATGGTCCATCCATCAAACAAAACCAATACCAACGCACGAATGGTTCCAGCCCTAAGCCGACGTACGTCAAATCTCGCACCGCGTATCGAGTGACTAGCACCCTCAATCGCTACTATCTAACCACTACGAACGTACTATCACTATCGTATCCAGGTTGCTGACGGGCTGTTCCGCGTCGAGACATCACATCCACAGTAACATCACACCACCCAAGTCGACGAACCAACGACTCTGGGAACCAAACCTAGCGCAGAACACCCGAAACCTCGCTCTGATACCAATTGTCAGGACCCACCCCTAATCCCCCAGGATTAAGGGCTGAATCCCGATCCCGTCCAGCTTGTGCATGACTCGAAGGCTAAACTGACGTCCAACCTTCATGTGACACGTAAGTCGGATAAGGGACTCTCGATCCTACCATCCGAAAGTAACCGGGCTTCCCAGAGTGTACCGAACTACTGTGGATTTCGGGTGTGATGTCTCCATTTTACTAGACCAACAGCCCGCGCCGCCACAATCAGGAGCGTATCGAAAACACGAAAAGACTGTGAGTGGACAAAAATAAAGTTTAAGTTCAAAAACATTTCATCAAACAATGACAGTTATACCCTCCGTTTCAAAAACCAATGCATGCATATCCAATTCATGTCATAAAACCATGTAAGAAAACAAAGTAGTTTCTTTTTCCAATTCTCGGGCCTCAGCCCAAAACCGTCAAAGCTATATCCTCCGGGCAGAGCCCAAAACCTCGAAAAACCTTTATTCAAAACCATCATCATCAAGTCTCAGTGAAAACCAAAACACATTTGAAACCACATTTCCATCCATCGAACCTACTGGATCTATACGAGTCTTTAAACTCAATCCAGGCCTCAATATAATCCGAGTCTTTAAACTCCCGAGTCTTTAAACTCAACAGGCCTACGGGGGAAATCATAATATCCGAGTCTTTAAACTCCCAAGTCTTTAAACTCAATCCGGGTCTTTAAACCCAATCCGGGCCCATCCCCCGTCAACATAATCTGGGTCTTTAAACCCAATAACCAGATCCAGCAAATCCAATCCAAACCGTTTGAAAACCTTTTTCCATTTCCAAATTTGAATCTGCAATCTCATCAGGAACCCGAATCCAAATCCAGAACTCATATCCATCTCCTTTCCATATCCGAGTCTGCAACCATCATTCCGTAAGCCGGCATCCAGAATAATCATTCTGAACCCAAACCCGGAATCCACTTTCAACTCCCAAACCGAATCCCGAATCGTCATCCGGAAATCCGATTCAAAACCTGAAATCACGTTTCTCAAAACCACTTTCTGATCTGGGTTTCAAGCTCGAAAACCCTTTTCCGAAATCCTTTTTAAATCATTGATATTAGATCATATTTCAAATCCCGAAATCAAACTATTAAAACCAGGATCAAATCACAACATCCGTTAAATCCCGTAAAACGTGAAATTGCGTAATTTCCTCGAAAAACGTGCAAAAACGTAAACCATCAAGATCATAAATCAAATCATAGAATCATGTATAGAAAACATATAAAAACATATATGCATGCATCAAGAGTTAGAAAGCAAAGTCCACTCACAGACCATTCCGACGTCGTCTCGATACGCGCGCACTTACGCCGTTCCCGGCCATTCCGCTATCCTCGACTTTCCCAAACCTGTCCAAATATCATACTAAGGTCACTAACTACTTCACAAAGGTCATACTAAAACCCCATAATTTTCCCGTATTTTTAACTATTTTTAATCTAGCCCTAAAACCTTCGGACAACCCGAAACATATCGAGCCGATGTCCGATTGACTCGAAACTAGCACCAAAATGTTCGTTACATCGAATACTTTAAAAGTTGTGTTGGAAACTTCCCCAAACTAGGCCCCACGCGCCCCCACGCGCATCTGGAAGGTCAGCGCGTGAAACCCACGAGCGTGAACAGTGGCACCTTCTTCCTCTCGCCGACTCGGTTCAGACAGGTTCAAACCGGTCCAGTTCGACCAAGCCGGCATGAGCGGTTTTCCGTTAATTTCAGTCCAATTCTAACTTTTTTGACCCTAATAATTTCGTCCCTTCTTTTCTACCTAATCTCTAATTCTAAAATTGAAAAATGAGAACTGGAATGTACCTCCTCGATCAAGCTTCAATCATTTTTGTTTGCTCTGTTCTCACTGTTCCAGTCACCTCAATCATCCCTTCTGCGTCCAAAATTTTCCTATCAAAGTCCAAAACCTCACTGTAACCACTAATTCGAGTTTTAAGCGTCCAAAAGTAAAGTGCCATGTTCGGGTTCTTGACTTACCAGTCATGGGTTGCACGATTTCCAGCCAAGGCAGGCTTCGATACGAAGCTCTCTCAACTCCTTTCAATCTCTGAAACCTCGTTCAAAACTCCAAATCAATCCAGAACAACGAAATCGTCACAAGTCACTTGGACTTGAACAGGGGTGCTCACGGGTTTTCTCCTCCTCCGACCGCCACCGTGCACGGCGGACATCCACAACTACACCACCATACTCCTCCCCTGCCACTCTCTCTTTTTCGTTCCCCAGGTAAGCAAAATGGAGGAAGATCGAAGGGAATCAATGGGGAGATCCTTCTCTGTTTTCCTCTAGTTGCAACACATACACACCGTGCCCAAATTTCAAAACCCGTCGAGCCTTCTACAACCATCCAGCCTCTGCCAGGTGTCCAAAACCTGTGGACACACCATTCAAAGTAAGCCATGTGTCCCACTTCTATTGGACACAAATCCTAAGGCAGAAAATGTCCAGAATGCCCCTTACTGCCCAAATTACCGTTTTGCCCCTTGTACGTTTAGACCCATAACTAAACTATCTGAAGTCCGATAAAGGTGTGTCGCCTGTCGTTGTACTCAGGACGTCGATACCTACCTAATGGTCCTTGGTTTGCGTGAAGAATCCTTGTCATGCAAAAAGTCAACAATTTCCTCCTTTTTAACCAAATTACGAAAGTGCCCTCAACCTTCCGAACATCATAACTTCCTCCTCGAATGCCGGAATCGGGCGTGCCACCTGTCTACGAACTCGTGACGCCCGAACTACGTCACGGTCATCGGTCAATGTCCAATTGACCGCTCCGAACTAAAAGTCAACATATTGCTCGTTCTAGGGGAAAAATCGTCATTCTGCGCCAAACGTCCAAAAGTAACCAACTAACCATTGATTAACTTAGCTAATCCGTCACTAAACACTTTTCTAATCCCGACTCCCTGGACGGATAGTTACAGGCAGCCTATAAAGTTGAATAAAGTATTAATTACAAAATTATGTAATTAAAAATAATAAAATATTTAATGTGACGACCCAGAAATTCGAAAAAGGAAAATCTGGAAAATTTGAAGAAAATGACGATTTTGCCCCTGGAATTGGGCGAACGGTTAATTTTTGGTTCGAGCGGTCAAACGGACTTTGATTGATGATTGTGGCGTAGTTCGGGACGTCACAAGTTCATAGACAGGTGGCACGTCCGATTCCAACATTCGAGGAGAAAATTATGATGTTCGAAAGGTTAAGGGCACATTGGTAAATTGGTTGAAAACGGGGTAAATAGTTGACTTTTCACACGACCTAGAATTTTCACTCATTTCGAGGACCGTTAGATAGGTTTCGAGTCCCTGATTATAACGACAGGCGACACGCTGGAGTCGGACTTCGGATGAGAAAGTTGTGATTCTAAAATGATGAAGGGCAATTTGGTAATTTTAAATATGAGGGGTAAAATGGTAATGTAACAGGGCAAAGGGAATTAGTTGAACTAAGAGGGTTGTGGGACACTTGTCACCAGGAAATTAATACAGGGTTGTTCGGTCGTGGATGAGTAAGTTCAAACCGAGAACAGGTGTTTACCTCCAAATCCACCACTTGAATTCATTGATCTTGGGAGCAAAATGGATAAGGCCGAGTGAAGTGTTTGTATCAGAATGAGATTGGGTTAAAACCAAGTGGATAGAGAGGAACTGAGGAGGGATACCGAGAGAGTTAAAAACCCAGAAAAACCCGAATTGGACAAATTGAGAAAACAATTTCAACCGTGAATTGTAAGCTGAGGGGATCCAGAATAAGAATAGAAACGACCTTCTAAGCCCATTTCGAATCTAACCATATCAAAATCGAAGGAGTTTGACTGTGTTTAGACTGGGAACTGAACTTCCAAAAATCGTGAAAAACCGAGGTTAAGTTCACACACTTAGAGGTAAGGAATGGTGAAATTCAGTATGTATTAATGTTCTTTGAACTCCTAGGATCCTTCCTGTGTGATTAATTGAAGTGATAGATGAGAAATAGATGAGTCCGAAGTTAAAAACCCGTTTGAATGTTCATCGGGGAATTGATAAATTAAAAGCCCGATTCATGTAATTAGCAATAAAGAACTTAAATTCAACTAGAATAGATGGAATTCAGTGAAAGAATTGCAAGAATCGAAGTCGAATTGCAGGAGAACAAGTCGGGTCATATCGCGGGTCGAAAGACCCAAGTGCAGGCAGTCGGGCAGAGACGATGAACAGTACCCGGTACTGTAGCAGCGCGTGGCTCCCACGGGCAGCCGCTTGCAACGACGTGTGAGGGCGCGTGGGCTCGATTCCCGAGATGAGTTCAACATGAAACTTGTTCTTTTTAATGTAACGAACATTTTTTCGTGTCGATCGGACACCGTTTCGATATTGTTTCAAGGGTCCGAAGGTTTATATCACGTTCAAAATACGTAATTAAATCCCGGAAAAATTGGGGAAAATTATATGAGGTATATTGAAGTGTTAGTGACCCTCGATAACGATTTTGGATAGGAATTGTGATTTTTGGAATTTACGGAAAAACGTGCAGCTTGGAAAGCGAGCGATATGGACGGTGTGTGAGTGGACTTTTGTTTTCCACCGAAAATGCATGCATATATATTTTAAATGCTTTATTATATGAATTGAAATGATTTGGCATGATTAATTTTTCGATAAGAAGATTTCCGGATTTCGGGAATATTATATCGTTTTATATTGTTTTGGGCACGATTTTCGAGAAAACTATGAAACTATTGTTTTGGGCGAAGGCCTGGGATTGGAGATTGGTTTTGACTCGGATTATGAGTCAGGAAATGATTTGATGAAATTGTAAAGCTTTTGGATATATTTTATGTGAAAGTGGCAACTGAGGTTGCAATTGCACAAATTTGCACGAAAATACTATTTTTGGGCTTGAGACCCAATTGGATAGTGATTTTGACTCGGATTTGGAGTCACATGTGAATATGATGAAATTGATGATTTTGATTTATAAAGTGAATTATGGACACTTTTTTATGATGGATTTGTGGAACTTGCTTTGTGAAAGCTATGTTTCGGGCATAGGCCCTGTTGAAATGTTTTTTATTTGATTTAAGACATGAATGGTTTTAAAATGAGATTACTAGATTTGGTGACTGTTGCACATATACCATCCTCTGTGATTTGATAGTCTCCTCCAGACGTCGTAGATCCTGAAGTAGTCACGATCCACTGCCTGGAGATGAGTAGCTCTGAGGGAGGCTCAATCTTAGGAGTGTGAGATTATGATGATATCCTCCAGACGTCGTTGATCCTGGAGATGATATCACCCCAGACGTCGTAAATCCTGGGGAGGTACTCGGACGTGAGGCACCCGAGTTTGCGTGTTGCATTGATATCGTGACGGTTACTTGGATATCGAGATTGGATATTGAGGATTGGTGGTATTTATGATTTATTGATCTTTGTGTCTAGATACTTTATATCATGAACTGATTTGATGAACATGAGTTTCAGAGAAAATGTGGACCATGGGAAAACATGTTTTGATTTTATCGGTCCACTGTTCATACTTGATTGATTTCACGCTATTACTCATGTTTTATGATATGCATGCATGTTTGTGAAACTGGAGGGTAAGAATGTATTTGATAAATGTATTTCTAAAACTTTGTTTTGTCCACTCACGCCTTTTATGTTTTTATTGACTCTCCAGGTCGTGGCGCGATGATCGAGGCTGATCGGGAGGTGGAGGCATGAGTGGGCATAGGTGCGGTTATCCCTTGTTTGGAAAGTGTTGAGGGTAATTTCGAAACTTCAGTTGACTTGTCAGATGGGAGCAGGACCGGGCACGGTTATCTATGTCCTTCGGGGACGGGTCCTGTCATTTAATAACTGCAAATATTGAACTTACGTGAATAGCGTCAGCTGCTTCATTGCCTCGCCCAGTATAAACCTCCCCCTAGGCTTCTACCTCCGGGAATAAGGACCCAGCCGCACGTCGTGCCTCATGTCGAACCAACAAGGGGCGCGATTGTCAGGACCCACCCCGGTTTCACCCCGAAACCCGAGGTAAATCCTGCTCCCGTCTGACACCCCGACACCAACCCAAAGTAAAATCATGGAAATCACAAAAATAGCACTGTCAGACGCAGGAGAAATTATACCACATATCCCGAAGTCAACAGTTCACAGAGTATAGTACTCAATGCAAAAGAAAGAAAACTATTAAACTGTATACACGCACGCGGAAATTAAAACAAAATACTCCGGGATCCCTCACGTGACTTCTATGCCTCAGACGCTGCCTCGACGTCAAGACCCCACGCTAGCTCCACAACCTGGAGGGCAGTAAAAACAGAAGGTGTGAGTGGACCATAAATAAAAGAAAAGTTTTCAAAATCATTTATAAGAAAACCGGGTTTAGCCCTCCGTTTTGAAACCACATGCATAATCCAGTTCATAAAACTGTTAGAATTCAATTATCAGAAAACATCATAAGAAACAGAAACACTATAAAACAATTATAGAATCATATCATAAACATCATAAAACGTGAATAGAAAATCATCATTTTCCGATCAAACCTGCTGGACCTATCCGAGTCTTTAAACTCCCGAGTCTTTAAACTCAATCCAGGCCTTAATAATATCCGAGTCTTTAAACTCCCGAGTCTTTAAACTCAACAGGCCTACGGGGGAAATATCAATATATCCGAGTCTTTAAACTCAATCCGGGTCTTTAAACCCAATCCGGGCCCGTCCTCCATCATCACAATATCCGGGTCTTTAAACCCAATAACCAGATCCAGCAAATCCAATCAAAACCATTTGAAAACCATTTCCAAATTCACATCCAAACCCGAATCCGAAATCACCGGTCCGAACCCCTTCGGGCATCCCGAACCGTCATTCCGAACCCAAATCCGGAAATCCACTTTCCAATCTTAAAACCAAATCTCGATATCATTGATCATCAAATTGTGTTCCAAATTCCTTTATAATCATTGGAAATCATTTAACGTTTGAAACCCCCAAAACCATAGATTTATATTCAAAATCACCCTTTTCTCGTAAAACGTACAAACTACGTTATTTCTCGAAAACCGTGCAACAATGTAAACAAACAAAACATATTCGATAAGTATAGCATCATGATTAAAACCATAAGACAAGTATAGAAAACAGTTATGCATGTTCGAGTTTAAGGAAAGGGTCCACTCACAGTACCGCGCACTCAATCGCGTCCTGAACGTCCAGCACGTTCCTCGGCTTCTTCGGGAAATCCCCGATCCTGTGAACAACCACCAAATTACGTCACTAACACACTTACGAAGGTTCACCTAATTTCTCTCAAAAATCGCCGAATCCTAACGTAAGAAACCGGGAACCTAAGCTTTCACCCTCGTGAAACGACTTCGATTCGACGTCCGATTAACCTGAAACCACTTCCATTAGACTCGTTATAACTCTTAGACCAAAAACCATGTTGACCATTTTTCCCAGAACCGTCGTACGCGCCCCCACGCGCCGCCCAAAGTGGTTGTGCGTGGGCCCCACGCGCCAGCTACAGTACCACCGTCAACCTCACGTCGACCCGGTTCGCACCAGTGGCCTGCAACCTGAACCGGCGAGAGCGGTTCACCCCCGTACCTGCATTATTCCCTCCCTTTCTTCACCATTCTCATCGTCCAGACCTACCCTATCCATTCCCGTACTCCAATCACCTCGACATAGCCCCATACTTGTCGACTGAAACTCGAAAGAAAACCCGTACCATCCTCTGTTTTCTACTCCGGCCATCCAGGTCACCCCCCGTCACGGTGGCTAGCCCAAACTCTTACTAGGACAATCATACACCTCATCCAACTCACCAAAACGGTCGACTCTACCCCAAACTTCGCGACTTTACATTTGAAGCTCGACGGCAAAACAGAGTACACAGGTACTCTCCGTCGTACCAGCCTCCACCGTGCACTCCCCGTCCCTAGGTCCACGACTTTTGAATTGAAACAAATGAGAAAAACAGGGGAATCGGGTATACCTTCGATTCTTCCTCAGTCGTCTGCACCGCCGTGTACCACGGTGTCCAACAGGTCCTCTGCACTCGTCCCAACCTCCTCTTGGCTTGAATTGAGCCACCACACAGCACAACCACCCTCTCTGTCTCACCGTCTCTTTGTTTTCTCAGAAAACTCAGCCTCACCAACCACCGTGTCTCTGTGCACGATCTCGGTCCCAAACTCGATCATCAACCTCCTCTCTTCTTCCTTTCACCCTCACAACTCACCAGACTCACCAACCTACACGATTACCTTCTCAATTCCTCTCAATTCCTCCCTCTGTTTTCTGTTCGTCGAACACATCCACAACACATAGACACGGGTGCACCCCAAATAATTGGACCGTGCACACACGAGAACCACCCAGAACCCACTACACAATTGCCACATGTCACCAATCTGCCCATGCCTGCACCATCTGGCCCAATCTCAGCCATCCACTTTGCCCTCTCTGTGCACAAATCCCCAGATAACCAAAAGACTAAATTACCCTTCCTTTTAACTCAAATTTACGGTTATGCCACTGACTTCCTAGACCCGTAACTCCCACATCGTACATCCGATGCATACGTGCCGCCTGTCATCGAACTCAGGACGACAAGATCTATCTAACGGTCCTAGGTCAACATACCAAAACCCGTTCGTACAAAAAGTCAACTTTTCCCCCCTTAATTTAGCCAAATTACGGTTATGCCCTCAACCTTCCGAACATCATAACTTCCTCCTTGGATGTCGGAATCGGGCGTGCCACCTGTCTACGGATTCGTGACGTCCTAGTCACCGGTCAAAGTCCATTGGACCATCCGAACTAAAAGTCAACTTTTTGCCCAAACTATGGGCAAAATCGTCATTCTGCCCTAACGATCCCAACGAAACCAACTAACCACCGACTAGCTCACTAATCCCATCTTAATTCAGGACGGGTTGTTACAGCGATCCTCCGTGGTGCTCAAATTTCTTCTCTGCCCGATTCGCCTTGTTAGCTTTTGATTTTACCTGCACATTAGGAAAACAAGTATTACTAATACGGGAGTACATAAATTAATATTAAAAAAAATATAGAAAAAAAAAACTTACTTTAAATTGATTACTGATCCAATGCTCACATAAGCACTCCCACCCAACCAACTTGTCCCCTAGCATCTCCTTAGGAGGATTTGCTAGGGTCAGAGCATGCGAGCTCCAACGCTCGTAGTAGGCATGGAGCTCGAACTTCCAGCCAGAATAACGCCTCTGCCAATGGAAGTTCATATATGCCATTAGCCCGGCGTTGATCTCATCACATTCAAAGTTAATCTACAATCCAATATAAAAATATGTTAAACCATAAAATATTAAAAAAATAATAAAAAATAATAAAAAAAATTTCATACCTGTAAACCAGACCAACAAACGACGAGCTCCATGGGGGCTTGTTCTCTGAAGGTGTCAGTCATCATCTTCGATCTAGTGCGAATAATCGTTCCCATTTCCCGCACCAGCAGAGTATGCACGTTGGGATACGGTGCGGAAAGTCGGTGAACCCACTCCACCTGGATCTTCGCTTCTGTCGACCTACAGATCTGCTGGGACTTTAAACCCTTGCTAATGCCCCGCACCTTTATGGTACTCCTTAAAAATTCGATTAACATTAGTACAAAATGGTATGCAAAATATATACAAGTTTTAAATTCAATAAGATAAGGGGTCTTACCCGATGGGATCTGTGCATCGCCTCCCTCTGCAGCGGCAACTCCAGCGGCCGCAGGGGCAGTACGAGGTTGCCCTCGTTGCGAGCTGGTGCGTCGTCTCGCTGATCGGGGCACGGGTATCACCCGATCGTCAGGAATGACTCGCGGGTGTTCTGAGGAAGATCCTGGCTGATCTGATGATGATGGTCCAGTAGAAGGTGATGAATGCTCCGTCGGATGAGAAACTGGTCCCGGAGATAGCTGCTCCGTCTGGGATGGCAGTACCGGAGATGGTTGCTCCGTCGGGGAAGGCACTGGTGTTGGAGATGGCTGCTCTGTGAACGTACTACGACGACCTCGCGAAGTGATAAATTTATGTAACGACATCTGCAAATACAACAGTAATTATTAATTATTAATATTGAAATAATTAAATAAATAAACAAATAATCAAATAATTTCGTACAATTTTTAATTTTTTAAAAAAATATGCATTAATCCACTAATTTCTAATAATTTTGAAAAATACAAAATAATGCAATAATTTACTAATTAACTAATTTTCAATAATTCCCAAAAATTACAAAAAAATCGATAATTTCCAAAATTTTCTAATAATTTTCAAACATTTGAAAAATATTAAAAATGCAATATTTTCCAAATGTATCAAAATCCAACATTTTCTAATAATTTCCAAACATATCCAACAATACAAAAACTTCCATTAATTTCCCAACATATCCAAAATTTCAATAATTTCCACTATTTTTCAACAATCCACTAATTCAATAATTTCCAATAAATTCCAAAAATCTACTAATTCAATAAATCCCAATTTTTTTCCAACAATCCAATAAATCAATATTTTCTAATATTTTCATCCAAAAATATATAATTATGTCAAATTACCAAAATATATAATAATGTCAAATGACCAAATATTTTCCAATAGGAGTCAAATTACCAAATATTTTCCAATATTATCCAATAAATCAATAATTTCCAATATTTTCAATAATTTCTGAAAATTACCACATATTCAACATATTCCAAAAAGCAATCTTATTATAAATTAATCTAAATACAACATATTCCAAGCATTCAAATCAAATGAACATATTCCAAACATTTAAACATTCAAATACAACATATTCCAAACATTCAAACATTCAATTCCAAATATTCAACATATTCAAAAAAACAATCCAATATTATAAATTAATCCAAAAAACTAATAAAATTGAAAGTGAGGGTTTCAATGAGGATATGATGAGTGTAGCTTGAGAGAGAACGATTGAGAGTGAGAGGAGCAAAAGGATGGTTGGATTTGGGGGTTTGGGGTCTTTGGGTTTGGGTTGTGGGTATTTGGGTTCAAAGTTTAGGGGTTTTTATGATAGGGTTAAAGGTGAGTGAGAGATGATGATGACTGAACGGGTAGACTTTGATTGAGAGAGAGATGAGCGATTAAGAGAGGTGCGGTGGAGGGAGGTTTTACAGAGGGGTGCGGCCGGTTTTGCGAAATGAAGAGAGGAAGAAGGAAATGGAAGGTTGCGGCTGTTCTAGTGACTGGTGGACTTTGCCCGGCGCACAGATTCGTCGGTCCAACTTAAATGATGCGCCGGGCTCTTTGGGCAGCAGTTTCAAAGTTTTGCGATATTTTTGGTAGAATTTTTGAATTTTCGCTAAAAATAACCTTGCTTGGCGGATATACATAATCCGCCGGGCCAGCTGTTCAATACTAATCTTCATTTTTTCGATCGATCGAAATGGTAACAAGTGAATTTGAGAAATCCGACCGTTTAGATAGTGATAGTGTGTGTACAGACCTCGCCTGTCGAAAATGGCAACATTTGGAGGGTTTAAGGTCCTCCGATCAACGACCAACGATTTGTGACCGTTGATTCGTTTCGAACGGTAACCTATTGTCGGGACATCGAAATTCCGCGAAATTTTACGTACATGATCTCTGAGTCATTCTAATTATTTTGGATGGTTGGATCACTTGGACCATGAACAGAACATAGAGAAAATACTAAAACCATCAAATTCATTAACACTTAGAACTTTTATAGGAATTTTCAATACTAATCTTCATTTTTTCGTTCGATCGAAATGGTAACGAGTGAATTTGAGAAATCCGACCGTTCAAATAGTGATAGTGTGTGTACAGACTTCGCCGGTCGAAAATGGCGACGTTTGGAGGGTTTAAGGGCCTCCGATCAACGACCGACAATTTGTTACCGTCGATTCGTTTCACACGGTAACCTATTGTCGGAACGTCAAAATTCCGTGGAATTTTACGTACATGATCTCTGAGTCATTCTAATTATTGTGGACGGTTGGATCACTCGAACCATGAACAGAACATAGAGAAAATACTAAAACCGTCAAATTCATTAACACTTAGAACTTTTATAGGAATTTTCAATACTAATCTTCATTTTTTTCATTCGATCGAAATGGTAACGAGTGAATTTGAGAAACCCGACCGTTTAGCTAGTGATAGTCTGTGTACAGACCTCGCCTGTCGAAAATGGCGACGATTGGAGGGTTTAAGGGCCTCCGATCAACGACCGACGATTTGTTACCGTCGATTCGTTTCGCACGGTAATTTATTTTCGGGACGTCGAAATTCTGTGAAATTTTACGTACATGATCTCTGAGTCATTCTAATTATTGTGGACGGTTGGATCACTCGAACAATGAACAAAAACCAGTTGATGCACGGGGTCTTGCACGACGAATCCATTGGATGCGCCGGGCCAACCCACCTAGCCCGGCGGATGTGCGCCGGCTCAGCCCCTGTCATAAAATAAAATATCAAAGTTCCCAACAACTTTACTTGAGGTGAATAATTATAGTATAATTAATATATGTTACATATGAAGATATATGTACTCGGTCGAATGTAAACATATATAATCTATGAGTGTATAACCTAGCTATGAGTGTATAAATTACATTGTTGCTTAGTTAATGCCTATTTTCGGGGCGTCGAAATTCTATGAAATTTTCCGGACATAATCTATGAGTGTATAACCTATCTTGAGTTTAATAATTATAGTATATAACCTATCTTGTAATTACATATGAGTATTAACGTATATTACAAATGAATATATACTAGCCCAACTATGAACCTATGTAATTAATTAATAAGTAAAATTTCAAAAAAAATCGATCATGCACGGCGAATACGCCGTGTGCGCCGGGCAAGACCCTGTATATAATCTATGAGTGTATCACCTATCTTGAGTGTATAACCTATCTATGAGTTTATAAATTACATTGTTGCTTAGTTAATGCCTACTATCGGGGCGTCGAAATTTCGTGAAATTTTCTGGACATGATTTATGAGTGTATAACCTATCTTGTAATTACATATGAGTATTAACTTATATTACATATAAATCTACTAGCCCAACTATGAACCTATGTAATTAATTAATAAGTAAATTTTCAAAAAAAAAATATGATCTTGCACGGCGAATACGCCATATGCGCTGGGCAACGTCACCCTGGCTTGGCGGATGTGCGCTGGGTAAGACCCTGTATATATTTTTTATATTTTACATATATCTTATTTTAATTTATATACATTCCATAGTAACATATAAAAATATCATTAATATATGCATTAACTAAGCAACAATGTAATTTATATACATTCCATACTTATGGTGGGTAGACAACATTTAATCAATGTCGGTTTCACTATCCCCCTCCCAATCACTCTCATCATCTGAGCTATGCAGACTACTCGTATCCTCCGCGTCACTTTCAATTGGTTCTAAGGTACTGAGATCAATAAAAATACCATCAATTGCAACTGGCAGGGTAAGGTCGTCGGTTCGAACTCCTTCCACGTTTATGGTGTCTGCTGAGGAATTGACAAGACTCGCCCAGATCCCACAGGGACCACAAGGGGACGTGTCCTGCTCCCGTCTGACACCCAATAATTCATACCAATTTTAACCTCAAAAACATCAAATGCATAAATAACCAAATTAAAGTTATACATCAATCCGAATTAAACAGATGTCAGACAAGGGATGAAATCCAAACGACAAGTTGCGAGCACGACTCTAACATAAACCTGCGGGTTCACCACCCAACAGGGGTTCAGGTACGCAGAAGTGGATCTATGCCTCAGCCTCAGGTTCCTCCTCTACCTCAATAGCACGACCTGGAGGGGTTACTAAAACAATAAGGGTGAGTGGACCGAAACTCAAGTTTATAAAATCATTTGATAAGTAAAACATATAATTTACCCCCTCCGTTTTCCAAACATGCATGCCACCGAATTTAAAACCATCAATCATATAATATAAACCATAAGGCATATAATAATACCATAAACATAATTTTAGCCACTGCACTATACACTCCAATCCCGACATCCCCGATGTCTGACGTCCCTGACGTCCAATAAGGTCACAATCACAAGGCTACGCGTGCCTCTCGGGTCTCAATTCCGAGTTCAATCCCCGAACCCTGTTCGGTTACAGCATCCCCGATGCTTAGCGTCATAGACGCTGGACGTACTAGACGTCCGTGACCTCTCCGGGGTACCTCATCCGGAGGAGACAATATAATACGGAAGGATCTATACAGTGCAGTACCGAATACATTTTATTGATATCCACATGCAAAACATATATGTATACATAGGTAAAATCTGAACCGATCGTTACGTTTCATCAAATGGGTCTCATGTCCAAATACCGTGAAACGTGCCATAACCGAAATTTCAATATCATCAAAACCATTTATTGATTCCAGCATGTGAACATATAAGTAAATCAGAAAACATTTAAGCATGCAAGGGTTTAATGAAATCGGGCCCACTCACAGTACGATCCCGTGGTGAAACTATGCGTATGAACTTGTACCGGGATTATCATACAATTCCTGTCAGCCCAAATCATACGTAAGGGTCACAACAAGTCTTAAACATTTATCCAAATAACTCGAAACAGAAACCGGCTCGGGGAAACCGTCCAACACGTTTCCCGAGACAACCGGCCCTAAACTGACCCATCAAAACTATCCCAGATCAACATGGTTAATTCACCAAAAATGTTCAGAATGATGAGAGAAACAAAAGTCATGTTGATCGTGATCGGAGATAAGGTCCAACGCACCCTCACGCGCCGCCCAAAGTGGCTGCGCGTGAAAGTCACGTGCCTGACACTGTAGCTACAGTGTCAGCACCTTCACCCGTTTGTCTGCAATACGGGCCTGCCACCCGCGGCTTGACCCGGTTGAATACCCATCAATTCTTACTCGATTTCGATCCCATTTGATCCTAACATGTTAAATAACTATCCAATTTAGGTTCTGTGACAAAAATCAACCTCAACACATCCCCAAACGACCCATCGACCCGTGATCAACTAATCGGGTCAATCACCAGAACTTCCTGGTTTCTAATTCAAACTTCAATTCACTTCACAGGCAGCTCAATAGGATCAAAACGAACTAATATGAACGATCAATTGGGTCTGAGAGTACCTGAAGGTTGTCGTCCCAAGCTCTGCGATTTCCCTGAAAACAGCAGTCACCGTCCCAGCTCACCCGTGGCTGATGGCCTTCGATTTCGATGTGGTTGAGTTCCAAACACTCCCAGAAGACTAAACCAGGCCCTGGTTTGGTCCAACAATCACCAGAAATCAGAACCCGATTTTCCCTCCAATTTTGCCCGAAATGGTTTCTCTGGTTTTCCTCGCCTGTTCTCAGTTCTTTCAGCATCAGAGTGATGCTCACTCACGTTCTAATCAGTTTTAAATAACCTCAGCCGTCCCAGAGGCTCGTGGGAGTCCAATTTGTCCACGGAAAAATGTTCCCCAAAAAGCTTCGAACTTAAATTAACAATGGGGTCGTGCAAGGTGGATGCAACAGACCACGTTCTAAAGCATCAGACACTCCCATCTTTCCAGCACACAATTGCATAAACAATTGCACATTTGAACCACCGCACATGGTGGTGCCGCCCATGTCCCCCCGCGGTTGCTACAGTAACCAGGGGCGAAATGATCAAAATGCCCCTAGTTCAATAATTACCTAATGCCCTTCACATTCTAGACCCGTAACTCAGCCATACGAAGTCCGATTTCGGCGTGCCGCCTATCTACGGACTCAGGGTATCGAGACCTACCTAACGGTCCTTGAGTCATGTGAAAATTAGTTGCCAAACGAAAAGTCAACATTTTCACCCCCGAAGTTCAAATTACGGTAATGCCCCTGAACTTCCGATAGTCATAACTTTTTCCCCGATCGTCCGAATTGGGCGTGCCACCTGTCTACGAACTCGTGACGTCCCGAACTACGTCACGGTCACTGGTCAAAGTCCATTTGACCCACCAATCAAAAAGTCAACAATTTGGCCATACCATTCACAAGGGTAAAAACGTCAATTCAAACATTAAATTACAATATTAAAATCTTTGAATTTCCGGGGTGTTACAACCTTCCCCCCCTTAAGAAATTTCGTCCCGAAATTTCAAAGAAACAAATGAGGAAATTGTTCTCGCATCTGAGCCTCAGGCTCCCATGTGGCTTCTTCCACATCCTGGTTTCTCCAGAGAATCTTCACGAGAGGGATCGTCTTCCGACGTAGTACCTTGTCCTTCCGATCCAAGATCTGTACTGGTTGTTCTTCGAAGCTCAAATCCTCCCGTAGTTCGACAGGTTGTTCCCCCAGTACATGCGAAGCATCATGTACGTACATTCGTAGCATCGATATGTGGAAAACATCGTGAACTCTAGATAGTTCTGGAGGTAGTGCCAATCTGTAAGCAACTCTGCCAATCCTCTCCACGATCTCATATGGTCCAATAAAACGCGGACTCAGTTTCCCCCGTCGGCCAAAACGGATAATCCCTTTCCACGGAGATAACTTTAGGAAGACAAAATCTCCCACTTCAAATTCCAAGTCTCAAATCCGTCAATCAGCATAACTCTTTTGGCGATCCTGTGCCGCCTTCAATCTCTCCTTGATAACTCGAATAGTTTCCATGGTTAAGTCCATCAATTCCGGCCCTACAGCCGCTCGCTCTCCTATCTCCGTCCAGCAGATAGGTGTCCTGCACTGTCGACCATACAGTGCATCATAAGGTGCCATCCCGATGCTTGCCTGATAGCTGTTGTTGTAAGCGAATTCCATCAATGGCAAATGAGTATCCCAAGAGTCCTGAAACTGTAGCACACAGGACCTCATCATGTCCTCCAGGGTCTGAATGGTTCTTTCAGACTGTCCATCGGTCTGCGGATGGAAAGCATTACTGAAACGTAGGGTTGTTCCCAAAGTAGCTTGCAAACTCCGCCAGAACCTGGAAGTGAAACACGGATCACGATCGGACACGATCGATTCCGGCGTACTATGCAATCGTATGATTTCCTTCACAAACAGTTGAGCCAGTCGGTTAGGTTCATAAGTTTCCTGAACTGGCAGGAAATGGGCTGACTTGGTTAGCAGGTCCACGATCACCCATACTCCGTCAACTCCACTCTGAGTCCTCGGTAACTTAAAGACGAAGTCCATGGTGATGTGATCCCACTTCCACTCGGGAATAGGAAGTGGCTGCATAGCCCCATAAGGTCTCTGCCGTTCCGCCTTAACCTGCTGACAGGTTAAGCATTTGCTCACGAACTCAGCAATATCATTCTTCATTCCTGGTCACCAATAATGGTTGCGGAGGGTACGGTACATCTTTGTACCTCCCGGATGCATAGCATAGGCCGAACTATGGGCCTCCTCAAGAATCTCGGTCCGTATCTCTGCCACTGCAGGTACACACAAACGGCCCAATTTCACAAGTGCTCCATCGTCCCGGATGGTAAAATCCTGTCTCCCATCCGCATCGACCTCAATTCTGTAAATACAGAGTATCAGATCCTGAAGTTGTGCTTCGATAATCCGATCAATTAGTACTGGTCGTACATGGAAGCTGGCCAACAAAGCTCCATGCTCATCAGTACCCAAAATAACTCCCGCCTTCCGGAGTTCCACCAGCAAAGGAAGGTACACCATCTCCAGGTGTGCAACAGATCCCGCTGGCTTCCTGCTGAGTGCATCAGCCACCACATTGGCCTTACCCGGATGGTACTCGATCGTACAGTCATAATCTTTCAGCAGCTCCAACCATCTCCGTTGTCTCATGTTAAGCTCCTTCTGAGTGAATAGGTACTTTAGGCTCTGGTGGTCGGTGTATATCCGACACGTTGCGCCGAATAGATAATGTCTCCAGAATTTTAGAGCATGAACCACCGCTGCCAACTCCAAATCATGGGTAGGGTACTTCAACTCATGAATCTTTAGCTGCCGGGATGCGTAGGCGATAACCTTGCCAGTCTGCATCAACACGCAGCCCAAACCTTGTAGTGAAGCGTCACTAAAGACCACGAATTCTCCACTGTCATCAGGCAATGCAAGGACAGGTGCAGTGGTCAAGCGATCTTTCAACTCTTGAAAACTCCAATCGCACTGCTCGTCCCAAATAAACTTCACTCCCTTCCGAGTCAGACGAGTCAATGGTGCAGCAATTTTGGAGAAACCCTCCATGAATCTTCGGTAGTAACCTGCTAATCCGACAAAATTCCGCACCTCCGTTACTGTTGTCGGTCTAGCCCAGTTAGTCACCGCTTCTGTTTTCTGGGGATCCACGCTAATCCCATCCGTCGATATCACGTGTCCCAGAAAACCAATACTGCTCAGCCAAAATTGACACTTGCTCAGCTTGGCGCACAACTGTTCTTATCTCAGCTTCTCCAAGACTAACCGTAGATGTTCCTCATGTGCTTGGGCACTCCTCGAGTACACCAAGATATCATCGATGAACACAATCACGAACTTATCCAGGTAGGGTCGGAAGACCCGGTTCATCAGATCCATGAATGCTGCCGGAGCATTCGTCAAGCCAAAAGGCATAACAAGGAACTCGTAGTGTCCGTAACGGGTTCGAAAAGCAGTTTTCGCAATATCCTCCTCCGAAATCCTCAGTTGGTGATACCCAGACCGTAAATCAATTTTCGAGAAGCACTGTGCTCCCCGCAACTGGTCAAAAAGGTCATCGATCCTGGGTAGAGGATACTGGTTCCTCAGTGTCACCTTGTTGAGTTGTCGATAGTCAATACACAAACGGAGACTCTCCTCCTTCTTCTTTACGAACAACACCGGTGCTCCCCACGGTGAAGTACTCGGTCGGACGTATCCCAAATCCACCAACTCCTGCAATTGAGTTTTGAGTTCTCGTAACTCGGCCGGCGCCATCCGGTATGGTGCCTGGGATATAGGTCGGGTACCAGGGAGTAGTTCAATTGTAAACTCGGTTTCCAGTGATGGTGGCAAGCCAGGTAAGTCTTCCGGGAATACATCCGGAAACTCACATACCACCGGTATCTCGTCGATACCCGGAGTATCAACCTGCTCCGACACGACATGCGACAGATAACCCTGGCATCCCTTCCGTAGAAGTTTGGTAGCAGTAAGTGAAGAAATCACTCCAGGAGGCGAACCATCACGTTCCCCCTGAAAGATAACCTCCGGCAAACCCGGGCTCCGCAAAATCACTTGCTTGTTACAGCAATCGATGAGCGATCCATGCTCCGATAGCCAATCCATCCCTAGGATTATATCGAAGTCGTGGATATCCAGAACAATTAAATCCGTTGGTAAATCCACATCCTCAATTCTTACCGGGCACCTTCGAATCACCTGATTCACAAGGTACACGATGCCCATCGGGGTGCCAACACCCATTTCACAATCTAAGGCTGATACCACCCAATCAAGCATACCAACACAACTCTTCGAAATAAAAGAATGTGTAGCCCCCGCATCCATCAATACACGTACAAGAAGGTTTAAGATATGTAGTGTACCTGTAACCACGCCTGGGGCGGTCCTCGCCTGCTGCTGGGTCATTGTAAACACTTGAGCGCTAGGCCCTCCATTCCGTCCGCGCCCGAGCGCCACGCCCAGCACCACGGTCACCTCCCTGACTGCGACCTCCATTAGTGTGGGAAGCCGTGCTCTGCACCACACTAGAGCCCCCAGCGTCGTTGTTCTTGGGCAACTGCGGGCAATCACAGGCATAGTGGCCCTCCTCACCGCAAGCAAAACAAGTTACTGGCCTTGGCCTGTCCGAATGCCCACCAGAAGCACCGCTCCAAGATGAACGCTGCCCAGAGTTGTATCCTGATCCTCTGCCCTGAGAGCCTCTGCGTCGACCTGACCAGCCACGACCCTTGAAGAATGAGGGTGCTCCCCTGTAGCCCCCTCCCTTGTTGTTCTTCTGGCCCGATGGCCCACGATGTGGGCGATCCTGACATCGCCCCTCGCCCGAAGGTTGTCGTGTCTGGTGTGCCGCCAGACTAGCCTCGACACGCACCGCAGCGTCAACCATATCTCTCAGAGAAGCATGAGTAGCAGCAGTCACACTTGCCCGGATCTCCCCTCGGAGTCCAAGCTCAAACCTTTGGCATTTGTCCTCCTCCGTGCTCACGAATGATGCAGCGAACCGGGATAGTTTCCCGAAAGTCTGCTCGTAGTCCGCAACAGACATATCCCCCTGCTCCAACCGCAGGAATTCAGCCTCTCGTGCCGCGCGAAATGATCGCGGGTAGTACTGGTCCAGAAATCAGGAACAGAAAGCTTCCCAAGTAGTGGTATGGACAGACCACCCAGACATTTCAAGTCTGTGCCACCACTGGTAGGCTCCTCCTTCCAGTAAGAAGGCCGCCAAGGTCACTCATTCGCCTGGAGGGCAGTGCATCACCGTGAAGATCCTCTCCCACTTGGTGATCCAATCATGAGCATCCTCGGGGTTTGATCCCCCGCAGAAAGGAGTGGCTCCCAAACGTTGAGCCCGCTCAATGCTTGCGCATTCCATTTCCCTTTCCAGATCCTCGTCAATTCGTGTATGAGGAATTCTCCTAGGAGGCATAACCAACTGTCAAGAGGCATAGATCAGATAAAAATATTCTTAAAAGTCGAAAAGTAACTAGTACTAATCGCTAGTCTAGCATGATGACCATAACCTAGTACTGACCACAACCTAGTGCTCTGATACCAAGCTGACAAGACCCGCCCCGATCCCACAGGGACCACAAGGGGACGTGCCCTGCTCCCATCTGACACCCAATAATTCATACCAATTTTAACCTCAAAAACATCAAATGCATAAATAACCAAATTAAAGTTATACATCAATCTGAATTAAACAGATGTCAGACAAGGGATGAAATCCAAACGACAAGTTGCGAGCACGACTCTAACATAAACCTGCGGGTTCACCACCCAACAGGGGTTCAGGTACGCAGAAGTGGATCTATGCCTCAGCCTCAGGTTCCTCCTCTACCTCAATAGCACGACCTGGAGGGCTTACCAAAACAATAAGGGTGAGTGGACCGAAACTCAAGTTTATAAAATCATTTGATAAGTAAAACATATAATTTACCCATCCGTTTTCCAAACATGCATGCCACCGAATTTAAAACCATCAATCATATAATATAAACCATAAGGCATATAATAATACCATAAACATAATTTTAGCCACTGCACTATACACTCCAATCCCGACATCCCCGATGTCTGACGTCCCTGACGTCCAATAAGGTCACAATCACAAGGCTACGCGTGCCACTCGGGTCTCAATTCCGAGTTCAATCCCCGAACCCTGTTCGGTTACAGCATCCCCGATGCTTAGCGTCATAGACGCTGGACGTACTAGACGTCCGTGACCTCTCCGGGGTACCTCATCCGGAGGAGAAAATATAATATGGAAGGATCTATACAGTGCAGTACCGAATACATTTTATTGATATCCACATGCAAAACATATATGTATACATAGGTAAAATCTGAACCGATCATTACGCTTCATCAAACGGGTCTCATGCCCAAATACCGTGAAACGTGCCATAACCGAAATTTCAATATCATCAAAACCATTTATTGATTCCAGCAAGTGAACATATAAGTAAATCAGAAAACATTTAAGCATGCAAGGGTTTAATGAAATCGGGCCCACTCACAGGATGATCGTGGTGAAACTGTGCGTACGAACTTGTACCGGGATTATCGTACAATTCCTGTCAGTCCAAATCATACGTAAGGGTCACAACAAGTCTTAAACATTTATCCAAATAACTCGAAACAGAAACCGGCTCGGGGAAACCGTCCAACACGTTTCCCGAGACAACCGGCCCTAAACTGACCCATCAAAACTATCCCAGATCAACATGGTTAATTCACCAAAAATGTTCAGAATGATGAGAGGAACAAAAGTCATGTTGATCGAGATCGGAGATAAGGTCCAACGCACCCTCACGCGCTGCCCAAAGTGGCTGCGCGTGAAAGTCACGCGCCTGACACTGTAGCTACAGTGTCAGCACCTTCACCCGTTTGTCTGCAATACGGGCCTGCCACCCGCGACTTGACCCGGTTGAATACCCATCAATTCTTACTCGATTTCGATCCCATTTGATCCTAACATGTTAAATAACTATCCAATTTAGGTTCTGTGAAAAAAAATCAACCTCGACACATCCCCAAACGACCCATTGACCCGTGATCAACCAATGGGGTCAATCACCAGAACTTCCTGGTTTCTAATTCAAACTTCAATTCACTTCACAGGCAGCTCAATAGGATCAAAACGAACTAATATGAACGATCAATTGGGTCTGAGAATACCTGAAGGTTGTCGTCCCAAGCTCTGCGATTTCCCTGAAAACAGCAGTCACCGTCCCGACTCACCCGTGGCTGATGGCCTTCGATTTCGATGTGGTTGAGTTCCAAACACTCCCAGAAGACTAAACCAGGCCCTGGTTTGGTCCAACAGTCACCAGAAATCAAAACCCAATTTTCCCTCCAATTTTGCCCGAAATGGTTTCTCTGGTTTTCCTCACCTGTTCTCAGTTCTTTCAGCATCAGAGTGATGCTCACTCACGTTCTAATCAGTTTTAAATAACCTCAGCCGTCCCAGAGTCTCGTGGGAGTCCAATTTGTCCACTGAAAAATGTTCCCTGAAAAGCTTCGAACTTGAATTAACAATGGGGTCGTGCAAGGTGGATGCAACAGACCACGTTCTAAAGCATCAGACACTCCCATCTTTCCATCACACAATTGCATAAACAATTGCACATTTGAACCACCGCACATGGTGGTGCCGCCCATGTCCCCTCGCGGTTGCTACAGTAACCAGGGGCGAAATGACCAAAATGCCCCTGGTTCAATAATTACCATAATGCCCTTCACATTCTAGACCCGTAACTCAGCCATACGAAGTCCGATTTCGGCGTGCCGCCTGTCTACGGACTCAAGGTATCGAGACCTACCTAACGGTCCTTGAGTCATGTGAAAATTAGTTGCCAAACGAAAAGTCAACATTTACGCCCCCGAAGTTCAAATTACGGTAATGCCCCTGAACTTCCGATAGTCATAACTTTTTTCCCGATCGTCCGAATTGGACGTGCCACCTGTCTACGAACTCGTGACGTCTCGAACTACGTCACGGTCACTGGTCAAAGTCCATTTGACCCACCAATCAAAAAGTCAACAATTTGGCCATACCATTCACAAGGGTAAAAACGTCAATTCAAACATTAAATTACAATATTAAAATCTTTGAATTTTCGGGGTGTTACAGGAATCCTCCTGATAAAAAAAATCGTCATTTTCCTTTTCTCCACCATCTTCACAGTGCCGGTCCTCCAAGTCCCAAATGTTTTTATGTTTCACCGTCCCAACTACTTTCCAACTAGCACTAGTTTTTGGATCATCAACGTTGAAAACTTGTTTCGTTGTACTAGCGATGATGTATGGATCACTCTCAAACCACCAGATGTTTGTGTTGACATAGGTAGATAAATGATATTTGATGATCCTTCTCGGTATAATTGGGTCTGTATCAAACCAATGACACTTGAACAAGACAACAATCTCCCGGTATGCATAAAATACCTTCACCACACTTAATAATTTACCGTAAAAGCCCGTATCAACATTTAATCCATCCCCCGGTACGAATGCCCCACTATTTTGAGTAGACAACCTGTCATCACACTCTGCGCACACGAACTTAACTCCGTTGACGTAACAACCATCGTATGTTTCTCCTCGAAATGGGCCAATTGCAAGCTGCATCAATTCTTTACAAAACTTGGGTGAGTTGTCATGTTTTAACTGTGACATCTGAAAGGAAAACACACACTGTTACACTGTTTCACTTAAAAGTAATTTGATACAATATTTGACTTACATGTTTGGAAAACCAAAGTGGAAACAATTGTTTGTCTATTTCCTCCCAATTAGAAGAATATTGGGCCTTCATCAATGCCCCGTGCTCTTCGTGGAAAGGTCAGACTTCGTCACAATTGTTCAATATCAACCAATGCGCCGCTTCCATGTCACTATCAGTAAAAGGCTCTGAGATTGGACCAGTCCCGAACGGTTTTGCCGGTTGGGAAAATACTGATAAGGACTCTTCATAATGACCACCATCGTCATTTCGTGGGGCCCTGTTGAAAGAAGTTTCAACATTTCGAAGGTACATTGCGCAAAATGTAAGTGACTCTTTTGCAATGTATGCCTCCGATATAGAGCTTTCAGGACGTGTCTTGTTGCGGACGTACCTCTTGTAGGTACCTAACATTCTGCAACGACATAAACAAAATGATTCAAATATAAACAATTTATTAAGGACATAGTCACAATATTAGGAATAGTTTATACCTTTCGATTGGGTACATCCAACGAAATTGAACTGGGCCGGCTAAGATTGCCTCGTCTAGAAGATGTATTAGTAGGTGAACCATTACATCAAAGAAAGCTGGTGGAAATATTTGCTCAAGTCAACACATAATATAGACAATGTCCTTTTTAATTGCTTCAAGGTCCACCTTCGCTAGTGACTTGGCACAGAGTATCTGGAAAAATTGAGACAAGTAAACTACCATCTCAACAACTTTAGGCTGCAAATAAGGCTGAATACCAATAGGAATGAGTTGTTGTAATAAAACGTGGTAGTCGTGACTTTTCATGCCAGATAGAGTGCTACCATTAGTGCTAATAGTTTGGGAGATGTTTCCTGCATAATCATCGGGAAATTTCGAACTTTGCAACCACTTAAGAAATTTTTTCTTATTTTCTAGGGTAAATGTATAACCTGGATGGGCCATACTGTATTTACCGTTCACAACTTTTGGCCAAAAATGTGGTCGAATGTCCATCTCTTGCATACCCAGACGAGTTTTTTTGGTGTCTTTTGACTTCCCCTCAATAGGTAAAATTGTTCCGACAAGACTCTCAACAACATTCTTATCAATATGCATGGGATCCGCGATGTGCCTAATTTTCAATTTCGACCAATACGGCAACCGAAAAAATATACTTTTCTTCGTCCAGTTTTCTTGTTCGGAAGGAGTTGGGCCTTTTGTAATGAAAGTGGGAATACTATTTAAGATTTCCAGTATCTCTTCGCCGGACCTCTCTCTTGGTGATGTCCGTAACTCAGTTTTGCCATCGAATAAGTCAGACTGCATATGACATCGATGATCCTAGGGTAAAAATCGTCTCCCGCCCAGATAACATACCTTAGATGTGTGCCAAAAGGATGTTGTGTCTGGTCCGCATGTCGGACAAGTAAGATAACCCTTGATGCTCCATCTCGCAAGCATCCCATAAGCAGGAAAATCATTAATTCTCCACATTACAGCCGCGCGTAGCGTGAACATTTCTCCCTTAAACTTGTTATAGGTTCAGACACCATTTTCCCATAAATCAACAAGCTCATCAATCAAAGGCCGCAAATAAACGTCGATTGAATTACTCGGTGATTTGGGCCCCGGTATTAACATACTAAGAATTGTGAATTCTTTTTTCATGCATTTACAAGGTGGCAAGTTATATGGAACTAAAACTACCGACCAAGTGCTATAGGGTCTTGCAAAACTTCCAAAAGGATTAAAACCGTCAGTAGAAAGTCCTAATCTGACATTTCTTGGCTCCGATGCAAAATCAGGATACATCTTATCAAATTCCTTCCACGCATCTCCATCAGCCGGATGCCTTAGTGAATCGTCATCAATGCGTTCATCTTTATGCCACCTCATATCACGAGATGTGTGAGCAGACATGAAGAATCTTTGTAATCTTGGTTTCAGTGGAAAATAGCGCAACACCTTATTCGGAATCTTATTCTTTCGAAACCAAGGCTCATTGCACACATGACATTTGTCGAGTTGCTCGAATTCACCGTAAAACAATACACAGTTGTTCGTACATGCGTGAATCTAGACATACCCTAAACCAAGATCCTTCAAAAGCTTTTTCGAGTTATAATGATCTTTAGGGAGACTGTTATCTTCAGGGAGCATTCGGGTGATGATGTCCATCATGTGATCAAAATTCTTGTTCGTTTGATTATACTCAACTTTCATGTGCATCAACTCCACAACTGCCCCTAGAACCGAAAAGGATTTACAACTAGGGTATAATTCGCGCTAAGCGTCTTTCAATAACCTTTCATAATGAAGATCTGACTCTTCGGGTTGAGACCTAGGGGCATCCGAATACATAGCATCAGATGCAGGGGGGAAATTATCGGTTAATATCTCAACAAATTGATCATTATCACTCCGATTATCATCTCGAGGGTTCCCATGAACTGACGATGTCAATGCAGAAACATTCGGTTCCCCGTGATAAATCCAATTAGTGTAGTTATGTATGATCCTGTTCCGTCCTAGATGCAAATGAACATCACTCAACGACATCCAACAACAGTTGTTACATTTATGACACGGACCTAATATGCGCCTTGGATCACTACAGTGAGTTCGTGCAAAAGCGATGAAGCTGTCAATCCCTTCCAAATACTGATCAGAAGATCTATCCAACATTTTCATCCAGTCTCTGTCCATTGTGCCTGCTTCCACAAAATAGAATCAATGTAAGTAGATAATTATAATGTTTGAGACTCTATCACTTCATATAAATCCGCTCGTCTCCTTATGCCTCTGGTGATTTGGCCATATCCTATTCGACAGTGCACGTTCTGTGTTGTATAGTTTGTGACTTACGAGGCGAAGTTTAGACCGAGAGAAATTTCAGCAGCATCACCCTACAGTTCTCCAAATACACGACATAGATATTTCAAACTAATATCTAGTATGCATTTAGCGAACAGTAAGGGGATATAAACCAAATTTCCCACGGTCCAAACCTAATCACATAGCCACCAAACTATACAACACATAGTTGTGCACTCCCAAACTGTCCCGATAAATGGACAATTCAAGAGTCAGTCAATTAATCCAATTCACTGACTCTCAAATGGGTCTAAGGTTTCTATCAAATTTCAATATACAAAGTTAATCAGGTTGATTAACTTTGCATTAATGGATAAACCACAATTCTCTAACTCAATAATATTCATATTTCTAAGTATTTTCCACAATATATCACAATTTTCAAACATAATTAAATACAAGTTTTTGGACAAAAACTAAATTGAGAAGTAAAGCTACACATACCTTTTATAAGTAATCCTTAAAATTAACCACAAATTACCTAAAACAAAAAATTATTTTAGATTATAATAAATATTAAAATCACAAAAAACAAAAAATAAAATCAATAAAATCATTAACTTTACTTTAGGTGAAGTAGTGATGATGAAATAATGATGAAATGATGATGATATTATGTAGAGGTTGTGAGAGTAAATGAGAGAGAGAATAAATGTGAGAGTTAATGAGGAAGAAATGAGGAAGAAGATGAAGAAATGAATCTGATCTGCACTAAATGTAGATGAGACTTTTGCCCCGCGCATGGTTCGTCGGGTCAGCGTTAATGACCCGCCGGGCAACAAAATAGCGCCAACTCGTCTTCGCGCCAAACTTTTTCCCGCCGTGGGCCGCCGTAAACACTTGGCCCGGCGAATCTGATTCGTCGTTACTAATAGATGACCCGGCGGAGTTTGACCAGCCGCCGGGCAAATGCCTACCCTTTAAGCGCCAGGAGAACCTGTGTTCCCGCTCAATGTTTGCCCGACGAGTCTCTCATAGTCCGCCGGGAAAAGCCCCATTTACAGGCGAATCAAGATGCGCCGGGCAAAAGTTAGACGGGCAGGGGGCACATTTTCTTGTAGTGGATGATGATGGCTATAGTAATTTTGTGGTAGTATTCTATGCATTTGTTTCAATTTTTTTTAGGTTCTATCCTTAAAACTTAGAAAGCATAAATATGATGCTTTCTGAAACGTAAATAAATTATTGCTATATTGTGTGTTCATTTTCTAATTAAATCCATTTTAAAAAAAAAAAAATGAGTTGCTAAACGTGTTTTAAGATTTTTGTTGTATCCATAAAATTAAAAAATTAAAAAAAAAAAAAAAAAAAAAAAACTGTTTTACCAATGAATACCAATTAGCGGGCCTCATTACCTAGTATTTTGGTTCATATATATAATGTTTCTGTCTTCTTATTAGTTGGTCCTTTAATCTGATTATATCCACGATTCTAAGCCAAAGTGAAAGTGAAATTAGAACTATATATGACTATATATGGGTATATGTGAAGGTAAATAAATTTTCCATATAGCCCTGGTTAGAACAAGAAGTCTTACTAAGTTTGAGCTTATATATGTTAAAGCTACTGTGCTGAGTAAAAATTGAGTTTGCTAAATTTGGATCTACTTTCGAGTTTCGAAGAAGAGTAACCAAAAATGGTGACCATTTTTATAGGTGCTTCTACTAGCACTTGATTCTTATTGTGATTCGGGCAAAAGCAGAGAAATTCACTCCCAACCTTTTGACCTCTAGCATATCCAACTTTTTTTGTGCCCTAATTTTAGCAAGCAATCTCTGCCCCCGGCCCAAACCTTATATAAACCCCAATGATCTCCCTTTTCACCATCGCAAGCCTTGAGCTCAAAGCAAAAGACAAAGCAATAAGCAAGAAATAAGCAATAAACAAAAATAACATGGAGCCTTGCAACAAAGCCTCCTCCGCCCTCTTCTCCTCCTTCCTCGCTGTCTTCTTCCTCCTCTCCACTTCCTCCTCCGCCTTTAACATCACCAAGCTCTTAGAAAAACAATCAGACTTCTCCAACTTCAACAACCTCCTCTCCGAGACCAAGCTCGCAGATGAGATCAACCGGCGCAGCACGATCACCATCCTCGCGGTGGATAATGGTGCTGCCGGTGGACTTTCTGGTCAGCCCAAAGATCTGACAAAGAAAATGCTCAGCGTCCACGTGGTGTTGGACTACTATGACAAAGAGAAGCTGAAAAAGATCTTCAAATCCAACAGGTCCGCCACTCTCACCACCTTGTTCCAAACCACTGGCGCCGCCCGGAGGGAGCAAGGATTCATCACCGTCTCCGTCAAAGACGGACAAATCTCATTTGGATCCGCCGCCAAGGGAGGTCAAAACGGCAACCACGTTAACCTCGTTAAGTCGGTCGTTTCCCAACCTTACAACATTTCAGTTCTACAAGTGGGGTCCGTTATTGATGTGCCTGACATAGACGCCTCGGGACCCGCCAGCTCACCAATGTCTGCGAAGGCCCCGAGCCCCTCAAAGCACAGAAAGAAAGACGATGACGATGCCGATGGGCCCAGTTCTGACGACGATGACTCTGAAAAGGCTGCGCCAACCCCCTCGAAGCACAAGGGCAAGGAAAAATCGTCGCCACCAACTTCTGACTCGCCTTCAGATAGTGCGGCTTCGGCACCAGCGCCCTCAGCTGCCTCGCATCGTGAAATCATGGGCGTGGGTGCCGGGGTGGTGCTTTTGGGGCTGGCTTCACTTTTGGCAGCTTAATTGGTTTCTGATCATGAGGTACTACCAGTCATAGTTCATCAGAGAAATAATGGGAGGAAAAAAAAGAGATCGAATGTGGAATGGGCACAAAATTTCGAAAAAACATATCGTTACCGAAAAGATGAAAAAAAAAAAACAAAAACAAAAAGGAGGGTTTATGTTTTTTTTTTTAATTATAATTTTTTCTTGTCATAAACGTTGACACGGAGAAGGCCCTTGCGTTCCTGGAATTGCTGAAGAGGATGGTGATTTTGTCTTAGTACGTGAGAATTGATCATTTTTCGATAATTGTTTGCTATATATACTGTCATGCATGCATTAGTTTTTTTTTTTGGCATCATAATTCTCATTAATAAAAAATAGTAGAACATCGCTTTATATAATGAAAATTAGATGAAAAAAAAATTATACGTAATAATTATGCATTAGTGTAAAGTAACACATGCACAGTGGCGTATATAGTTAGGATTTTATTTGTGTGGGGGCATTTTATAAAATACTTTAAAAAATTGAATTGTGAATATAATTCAACTCATAATAATATATATTAAATTTATTAAAATATCAAAAATATTATATCATGTTACTAATTTATTACAATCATATTTGCTCTCGGCAAGTTTTTATTTTTTGAAATCGTTGCATAATAACTTCGGTGTCTATACACTTAAAAATATCTTTTTCGATATATAAAATCAAGCAATCAGTCATGCATAAATTCCCATTCAGTTCCGTAAATCATTCTTCACATAATTCATAGCACAAAACCCGTGCTCTACACTTGCAATTACAACTGGTAGAATTAGTACTAGAGTCAAAAGTAAATACACTAATGGGTATGTCAGATTTTTTTGTTTGTCTCAACCGTCTTTTTTGCAAGATTAGTAATTCCTTTCAATTTTCTGAAATTATTGTTAGAAGTCATGTCACAAATGTAATTCTCAAGTTATTCCTTAAGTAACTCAGTCATGTTGAGAGAAATCATTTAAATAATATTCAGCAAGGCACACCATTTTTTTGTTTATTAAAGGCAAAGAATGAATTACTTAGATTCAAACATGCCACATAAAAAAATAATTCAGTAGTCGTTTTGCTAAACCCGTCATTTAATTTATATTTAGTTATATATTAAAACTATATTTATAACTTTTTCTATAGAGTGTGATTGAGATTGTTCTTATTCCTTATTTACTAAGGAATGTATTAATCTTTTTAAAAATAAAATGAATCATACTTTTCCATAAAAAAAGGAATGTGTAATCTTCCTACATAAAGAAAAATAATAACAATTAATTAAAAAATTTCATTATTCTATTACAATGGATTGACTTTTGGAAGGGTTCGGGAAGAAATTAGTATTTTTTGGAAAGGAAGAAGCAATATACCGTCTTCTAATTCGTGGGTAAGAATTTTTTAGGGGTTTACTTTTTTTTTCTTTTTAACATTGCTATGGATTTTATGGACTACAAACTTTTGCATGATCATTTTTTTAAGGATTGAGGAAGAAATTTTTACATTTTGGAGAAGTATTACGGTAAAATTTTCTTTTTCAATTTTGTTTTAATTCTCAGTTTATTGAGTTCTCTTATTCTTAGGGATTTTGTGGGTTGGTTGTAAATTTGTCATGTTATCTTTTTGCAAGGATTAACAAAGATATTGTTGGGTTTTTCCAGAATTTCGATATAATTTTTTGTTTTTGAATTTATTTGAAATTAATTACAGTGTTTATTTCACTACAAGAAAGATAGGCTTAATACACCAATAATTATATATCTTTTGACTATATGGACACAACTATTTGTGCCCTATAACAGAAAACACACTGACGTGCCTTTTGATCAAATGAAACAAATAAAATGTTTTGTGGCCAATTATTAAAGATCAAAGGGCACTGATGTTCTGTGTCTTTTTTGTGACAATGGACACGCATATTATGTACATTTATAGACACAATTATATTATTATGTCCTTTGGTTTCATTTTTAATTAAGATCATTGAGACTAAAAATATAGCCACACTTATATTATTGTGTCGTCTATTCCAATTTTTAATTAATATCACACAAAACTTCTATATACATGCACAACACTATATTTAAATAAATATTGCTGCAAAAAATATATTAAAAAATGTGCTACAGTAGAAATTAATCAATTCATATTTTTTAAAAATATACATCCATTCATTGAAGGGCAAAATATTCACACATATAACAAGCAAGAAGAACATTTGTTTTAAGCAAGGCTGAAGCTACAACCAGTCCCTAACCTATAACCATCCATAAAGATCGAAAGCTAAACAACAGATACTTAATTGCCCATAAATAGTACCACAAGCGTGTTCCCTATTGTGAGCACATTTGCCTTACAAAAACAAAAAACATGTCTTCACCAACATATTCATATGCAAAAACTAACAATAATTACTATGAAGACATTGGCAAATGCTACTATACTTCACTAACTAGAATTATCACTTTGACAATTGTCATGGAAAGTTGTACCACCCTATGAAGGCTCCACATAATTTTGATTTCCAAATTGCGTGGTTTGAGGCCCTGAACTACAACATTGCTGACTTTGTGCAAAATGGACACCCATAGAACTCATGTTTATGTTGATCCCCGCCCTAGCTAACATAAACTGGAATTGCTCAACTATTTGTTGCTTAGCCACCCTTAAGTTCTCCTCTTGTTCGGCTCTAAGTTCTTCCTTCAATTTTTCATCTACTTCTTATGCCTCTTGTCTCACAAAACCAATCCTTTCTCCCGCCTTAGTTGCAGCTAGCCGTAGACTTTGAACCTCCTTTGATATGCTCGTTTTCTTGGTAACAATTCTAGGAACGGTCGTCCAAGAAACCCCAATCCCATATCCTCGCACCTTGTTCCTTTTTCTAGCCCCATCACATCAGTAAAGATCTTGTTTCAAACGTCGGTTATTACAGCTTCACCACTCTCAACAACCTCTTCCTCTGCTTTTTTAAATTCCGCCTACATCACAAATTATAAATAATACCAACCAACAATCAGTTATTACATATCAATTGTCAAGCAATGTTTCAAGTTTACAATTAATTTTTTATTACCATTACACGAGAAGATTCTTCATCAACTGGACGCTGAGTTGTCCCCCTCGTATGTGTCATAGTTAAGAATGTCACTCGATCAGGATCTTCTCCATTATTTTTTCAGCCTACATCATTCATATTTACAATTTGTAGGTCCTTAAAATGATAAGAATATTACAATTACTAGTTACAAGTAAACTACATAAAAGAATCATGAGTTCAAAACATATTTCTACTTATCATTTGGTTTACCGCCAAACTACAATCATGGAATTTCGTAATGTTTATATCTAACTAAATAATTCAATAGAACGGCAGCTACGCACATACCATGCACAAAAAAAGTGGAGCATAGGGTAAAGATTTACCAAGCAAAGAAGATCATAGCCTCACCCAAGGCTAAACCAAGCTTAAAGCAACTAAGCCAAGGAATCCAGTTGAACATAAACACGCAACAAACATAAAAAAATATAGCACAACATCAAGATAGTTACAACAACAAGATAGTTACTAAAAAAAATTCAAAAAATAGCTCCAATGACTTAAACTTCATCAATATCCAGCAAGCATGACAACCCATAAAAAATTCAGCAACAAAAAAGAACTCACATGTTCATGTTGTTTTACTGCATAAGTCATTGTCCCAATTGTATGACTCATCTTCAACTTCTTTCTATTATCAGAATTGGTCTTACAATGTTCCTGGTTTGTATTAGTTAACCACATTAGTTGAATTAGAAAAATAAACATGGGCAATATCCACATGAAGAAAACTATATAGCTGATAAACAACACGTAATTTTGATAAAAATAGACGAACGTATGCCTTGAAAGAAAGGTCGCATATGATAAGTATGTAACATCTTTGGATTTGGAATTGTTCTACCATTTATAAGCATATAAATTATGAAAATTGAAATTATCTCAAATTTATTAACCTTACTTTTGAGTTTATCCCAATAGGCAACTAAATTTCTCCATTCTCCCTGATTAACCCTTTTATCTTTACAATTAGTCCTTTCATCTAACTTCACAAATGGCAGATACAGCCTCCGGAGCTTTGCTCTCCAACTTCGAAAATGATCATTCAATTTCTCCCTAGTTACTTCCTTCAATAAAGCTTGCTTCTCATCCACTCTAGGATTCGTCGAAATAATTGTGGCCTTCAAATTCAATTAAAGTATTAGAAAATTGAATATCCAACTAAAAGACATCATAAACAAATAAGATCTATGTACCTCCACCATATTCCAAACTCTGCTAATTTTGGAGTCGTCTAATTCACGCCAATCCTTTGTGTCAATTGGAAAGTTTCTTGAGTCACGTGCCAAGATGCCCAAATACCGGCTGAATCTTGTGGACCAATTGGTTGCTCGACTTTGTTCATGTGCAATGTTTCCTTCCCGCTCTTCCAACATTACAGCTGGTTAAGTCCTCTTGGCTTCCTCTTTCCATTTCTACTGGCATTTGATACCATAGCACCATTACCATTACTTTGTGATGCCCTTAATCCCTCATCTTGTTGAGGTACATCAGATGATACTTGGGGCTCAGAGGCTACTTGCAAGTCAGGTGATGGACCAACAACACTCATAAAGGCTTCATTGTCAACCATCAAATTCTCTATCATCTCCTTGCAATTTAATGAGTACACTTGTTAACGAACAAAATATTAAACAAATCAAAAAGACTTGGTAAAATAAATTATCTAAGGGAATTACATCACAATACTTAGCAATAAGAGTAATGGTTGGCTTAAAAGATAAAATTGGTTGGCTTAAAGTGAGAATACAATATGTTAACACCATGTCTGACTAGACCCACTGGACCTTATACCTAAAGCCCAAGCACCGAACAAGGCCCAAGCCCACAGAGCTTACATAGCCCCAACATTGGGGCCGATACGAGATGCCACGTGGAAGCCTATCCACCCTCAATCTGCATGATACATGTCAGCATGTAAATCGAGGAGCATTTGTCCCACATCAAAACTATGGAAATTGAACATCTCACTTACCCATACATAAGAGGTACACATTTCCCAATAAAGGTAACTAATATCTACTATTCATTATTACTCTGCCAAATATGCCATTTACCGTTTCCTCTTACGAAAAAAGTTACTAACTTGACTGTTGGAGAACCTTAGGCCGGCACCACACCAGTGCCCGTACTAACGGAAGACACACTACTCTCGTAGCTGACAGGTTACGAGGAAGGACACGAGTCACATAGTGATTGAGTGATGAGTAATCGACAGTTGGAACATTTAATGCTTCAATAGTTTGGTGCCGTCTGTGGGAAACTACCTAAGTTTACCTATGCTCAACCAAGCCAAGCAAACACTCGTCCACGTCATACACCGAGAACCCACTCGCCCGGCAGTAAACATGTAAAGCGACCATGATCTTGGTGAGATCACACCTAGGGAAGGGCCCAGAACACTAAGAGACCCCTCTCCAAACTTTCTACAGATCATCGAAAAGCTCTAGAGTGCCATGGCCGAAGTTAAAACCAAAGATACCCAGGCCGAGTAGATATGTCAGGCACTCGACGACCAGTTGTAACGACCCGTCCCGGGAATTGGGATTAGCAAAGTGTTTAGTGACGGATTAACGAAGATAATCGGTGATTAGTTAGATACGTTTGGATGGGTAGCGTAGAATGACGATTTTGCCCTTGGAATGGGCAAAAAGTTGACTTTTAGTTCGGATGGTCAAGTGGGCATTGATCGATGACCGTGACGTAGTTCGAGACGTCACGAGTCTGTAGACAGGTGGCACGCCCAATTCCGACATCCGAGGAGGAAGTTATGATGTTCGGAAGGTTGAGGGCACTTTCGTAAATTGGTTAAAAAGGGGCAAATGTTGACTTTTTGCACGAATAAGTTTCTTCACGCAAACCGAGGACCATTAGGTAGATCTCGTCGTCTTGAGTACAACGACAGGCGGAACGCCTTTGTTGGACTTCGTACGGATAAGATATGGTTATAGGAAGGTGAAGGGCAAAATGGTAATTTGGACTTGTAAGGGTATTTCAGTCTTTTTATTCCTTAGGTTTTGTGCAGACAGGATAAGGACAAGTAGATAGTTTTAATTGGTTACTTAGGGGATGTGTCCATTGGGTGAGTGACACCCGGTCACTGTCTAGTGGCTTCTAGCCACTTTCACGAGTACAAATTAAAAATGTTGTGCTGGTTTAAGTCGTGCAAAGAGAGAAACAGAGAGACTGAAGACAGAGAGGCGAAATCGATCATTTCCAGGGTGTGTGAGTCCTTGAGTTCGAGTGGGTGTGTTCAGAGACTAGTTGAGAGATTAGTGAATGTTTTGGGAGGAACTGGAGTGAGGTTGGGTGTGTGTGAAGTGAGCAGAACCCGAAAAACAGATAGGGGGTCGTGGTTGTAGTACAACCTTAATCGATCAAACCGTGGCTTGTGGTGGTGTTCAGAGGACGAAAGAATGATTGGGGGATGCTCGGGGACGCGGTGGAGCTCACGGCGGTGAGCAGAGGAACGGGTAAGACTCTGATCCCCTGTTTTCCCGATTTGTTCAAAATGGTAGTCGTGAAGTTTTAAGTTTGGTTGAATGACTTTGTTGATCCTGGCAGTTTTAGGAAGCTTTTAGCTAGCTCAGGGACTCGACTTTGTGACCGGAAGGACTGCTGGTGGCCGGAACCAGAACCTGGTTTTTCTGGGTTTTTCTTCGAGTCTAGGAGGTGAGTTGTAAACCGTTAATTCGTGATTTTAGTAGTTGAATAGCTTGCTAGGAAGAGGACGAAACTAGTGGTTCAAATAGGGTTGAGAATGGACTGGATTTGAGTGAGAACCGGCCACGCCAGCCCAGTTCGACCGGACCGGCCTGAACCGGGTGGACAGAGGTTGAAGACGATGAACAGTGCAGGCGTGTGAGGCCCACGCGCAGCCCCTTTGGGCGGCGCGTGTGAGCGCGTGGCACATTTTTCAAGGATGTTTCCAACACGACTTTTAAAGTATTCGATGTAACGAACATTTTGGCGTTGGTTTCGAATCAATCGGACATTGTCTCGATATGTTTCGGGCTGTCCGAAGGTTTTAGGGCTCGGTTAAAAATAGTTAAAAATACGGGAAAATTATGGGATTTGAGTAGGACTTTTGTGAAGTAGTTAGTAACCTCGTTATGGGATTTGGACGGGTTCGGGAAAGCCGAGGATAGCGAACTTGCCAGGAACGGCGTAAGTGCGCGCTTATCGAGGCGACGTCGGAATGGTCTGTGAGTGGACTTTGTTTTCTAACTTATGATGCATGCATATATGTTTTTATATGTTTTCTATATGTGTTTCTACAATTTGCTTTATGATATTGATGGTTTACAATTTAGCACGATTTTCGAGGTATTTTACGTAATTTCACGTTTCACGAGGTTTCGATTTCTCTTGTGATTTGACGATGGTTTTAATGGTTTAATTTCGGGATTTGAAACATAATTTGATTTCAATGATTTGAAAAGGATTTCGGAAAAGTAGTTTCGGGCTTGGAGCCCTATTCATAAGATTGAGATTTCGGTTTGGAACTGGATTTCGGAAAGGAAGTCTGGATTTGGTTTCAGGAGAGTGGTTTTGGGTTTAAAGACCCGGAAAGAAAAGAAAACCCACTGGATCTGGTTTTGAGTTTAAAGACTCAGATTGAACGACGGGGGGGAGGGCCCTGGATTGATATGTTTTGAGTTTAAAGACTCGGTATATGTTTTTAGTGTAAAGACTCGGTGATGATACTCCCCCGAGGCCTGTGATTGTGTTTTTAGTTTAAAGAATCGGATATCCCGGGAAGGCCTGGCTATTTGCGCATTGTGTTTTGAGTTTAAAGACTCGGGCGCACTTGAGATCCATCAAACTTGTATGATTGATGTTTTTCACTGGTTTTCTGATGTTTTGGGCAATGGCCCGGATGAAGTGGATTTCACGAGTTTTGGGACTGAGTTCCCGGATTTGAGACTGAATTGTGATTTGAGGCTGAGGCCTGGATGATACGGGTTTTCAAATGGTTTTTTTTTATGATGGTCTTTGATATAAGTGATTTCATGACTTGACTTGATATGCATGCATTGGTTTTACGTGGAGGGTATAAATGTAATTGTTTTATTGAATTGTTTTTAAAACTTATACTTAATTTTTGTCCACTCACAGTCTTTTTGTGTTTTCGATACCCTCCAGGTTGTTGCAGCGCGGGCTGTCGGTCGAGAGAGACGGAGACATCACACCTGCGATCCATAGTAGTTCGGTATACTCTGGGAGGACCGGTACCTTTTCGGATGGTTGATTCGAGAATCCCTGGTCTGACTTACGTGTCACATGGAGGTTAGACGTCAGTCTGGCATTCGTGTCATGCGTAAGTCAGACGGGAGCAGGGTTTAGTCCCTAATCCCGGGGGATTAGGGGTGGGCCCTAACACCGGTACACCGAGCTGGTCGAACAACTTTGGGTCGTACAAGCTAAACTTGCTAAGCACCGATCAAGCGTCGGTAAGGATGAGGCTGACAGGGTGGTTGCCGAGTGCGCCGAGCATGCCTAGAGAAATCGCCTAGCGACAGGAAAGGAAAAGGTCCACACGGTCACCAAGCCGAGCAAAAAGCAATACACGGCCGCCGAGCCAAGCAAACGACACACTCGAATGCTCATCATCCTAGGTAACCAATCCGGCGACACCAAGATCTACCGAGACGCCGCGACGCCCTGAGTGAGGGCTCCCAAAGCCATCAGTCGGCTTCTAACTGTTGTGGACACCGACTAGACCCTCGTTCATTTTACAATTTTTGTAAAATCACCAAAAATCAAATAAGTTGCAATCAAACCATCATCACTCAAATCACATAATAAATCATTTAAAATATGTAAAAATGCATGCATAATAGTTTAAGAAAAATAAAGTCCACTCACACACGGTCCACACAATCCAACACTACATTGCACGTTTTTTTTTAATTCCCAAAAAATATCACGTCCTGTTATAAATCACTTCTCAAGGTTACTACTCATCCCAAATAACTCATATTATAATCCCTAAATTTTTTAGGATTTTAAACGAATTTAAAACAATCCCTAAACCATCAGATAGTCAAAACTGCCCCAAGACAATGCCTAATCATCTCAAAAAATGTACCATTGGAGTTGTAATATCGAATACATCAAAAACCACGTTGACTACATTTCGAGATGGACCACCATGTGCCCCCACATACACAGAACCTTCGCTATGCATGGGATTCACGTGCAGTTACTATTCATCACCATCAACCTCTATTAGACCCGTTTTTCTGCAAACTAGGTCGCCCGACCCATGGCCATGACCAGGCTCAAACCCAACCTTTTATTCACCATTTTTCATGTTCTAAATGTCCAAATTTATCTAAAGACTACCAAAAAGAAGTCTATGAATTCAAAATTAAGAAAAACTCACCTCAAAATGTTGTTCGATTCCTTGTACTACGGCCAGGTTTCCAAGTCCATTTCCAGCCACTCTTCATGCCCAAATTTCTTTGTTTTTGTTCCAATTTGATCTTAAGGACTTAGCCAACGTCCTAGTATATTTAATTTGGCACCAGAAGGGCTCAAAATAACATCATGACCCACGACCAAAAACTTGGCTTATGGGTTTAAGTTCGGGCTCACCCCCAGCCATCACCCCTTACGTCCTCTCTTCTTTTCTTCTCTTCCTTTTTCTTTCTCTTTTTCTTTCCTTCTCTTCCTCTAGTTCTTTCCTTCATCACTCTGGTTTTTCTTCACTGGTTAGTGGGTTGGTGTGTTTTCGGCTCCTCCTCACTGAAGGCCACCCTAACCAACATACACACACACACACACACACACACACACACACACACACACACACACACACACACACACACACACACACAACATATATATATATATACATAGGAGTAGGTCAGTGAAACTTAGGAAGGAAAAGGTTTGGAATTTTCTGGACAACTATCACCACCCGAAATATCGCTTAAGAAAAATAACCAAAATGCCCTTCATGTAAAAATTACCAAAATACCCCTAGTAGTTTTTTTACCCATATCAAAACCGTTCAACCTCCAATTTTAGTGTACTCCCTATCAACGAACTCAGGACACTGAGACCTACGTAACGGTACTCGCGAATCATCCAAAAAATTTCTAGGTAAAAAAGTCAACATTTTCCCTTATAGGGGCAAATCGTCATTTTCATGTAATTTTCCAAATTTTGTTTTTCTTGAGTTTCTTGGTCGTTACAAAAATAAAATTGGAGTTTGGAGATATCAACAAAGAGATAAAAATAAAATGAGAGCAATAAGCCATTAATGGAAATCTTATTATTAAGAGAATTATTTTGGATGTATTTTGAAGTGATGGAAGGTTTGAAAGCATTCTCAAGCGTTAAAGGTAAATTTTTGAAAATTTCTGCAGTTTTTGGGAAAATATTACTTTTACGACGTTGGATAAATTTTGATGAACAACGTCGGAAAAATTATTTTTTACGACGTTGTTCATCTAAATTTTTCGTTGCTAAAAATATTACTACATTTTAGTAACAAAATGCTCAAGGAAATTGATACTCTTTTCGGAAAAAAAAATCACAAAATTCACAAAATTTTCAGAATTTCTATGCTTTTTATTTTCAATTTGTTCAACATTTTTTTTTTTGGTGAAATAGAGGCCTAAGCAATAAAGAGGATGAGGAATTAATCTTTACCAATGAATCTAATCAAATAAAGAAGGGGTAGGGGTTGGGGTGGCAGAGATGGGCAGGAATGTGGGGTGGTCTTTGGGTTTTTTTTTTAAATAAATAATTTTTATAAATTTAAATTAATATTTTATTATTTAAATTGTGGGTGCCATTTTAGATTTAATAGAGATTTTAGCAGATGGGTTAAAGTGTAATGATTTAAAGAGTTCATAGTGCAAATTATAACATTTGAAAGTTTATGTATGAATCTATCACAAGATGTAAAAAAAAATAAGGTCGTAAAATGTAATTTGTCACCCTTATATATACACAAGTTCATGTACTTTTCTATATTTTATGAATCTAATCAAATAAAGAAGGGGTGGGGCTTGGGGTGGCAGAGATGGGCGGGGAAGATGGGGTGGTCTTTGGGTTTTTTTTATAAATAAATATTTTTTATAAATTTAAATTAATATTTTATTATTTAAATTGTGTGTCCCATTTTAGATTTAATAGAAATTTTAACATATGGGTCAAAGTGTAATGATTTAAAGAGTTCATGGTGGAAATTATAACATTTGAAAGTTTATGTATGAATCTGCTACAAGATATAAAAAATAAAGTCGTAAAGTGTAATTTGTCATATCTTCTATCTACACAAGTTCATATACTTTTCTATATTTTATGAAAAAAATTGAACCACCTGATGTCTCCTTACTGTATAATGATAAAATTAATACAAATTACTTATTCTCATAAGGAGATTAACTTGGAAATTAATTTAATGTGATTTTTATATTCCTTTAATGGAATCCAACTCCCAATTAAATTCCCACAAGACTTCTTTGTCTTGTATGGGTTCATTCCAAGTGAGAATTCCATGTAGCAATTCTGGTGACTTAATGAAATGTCAGCCAATATGTTATGCTAGTGACACTTCATGTGTGATGGCTTGTCATATGCCCCATAACACGCCTTATGACAAGCCTCGCGACCATGGAAGAAAATATCGACATTTTCGTCGATATATCTTCCGATATTTCGCTAATTCCACCCCTCGACATATAAACAGGGGGTAAACTTTTTCTTCCCCTTTTATCGCCGATTTCGCGAAATATCGAAGAATTTCGTCGAAATCAGACGATATCCAGCGACATACTCTTGGCACGAAGAAAGAAGAGGTCACCGAGAGGTGAGGCCCAGCTGTCGGTTCTGCTCTCGAGGTCCACATGGCGTAGGGACCCGCTACGGACCGAATCGGAGATCCATTCGGCGGCATAGGTTGTGGACTCGTCGGATCCAGAGCTTTTTCCGGCTTGCTCGGCGACGAAGCTCTAGTTCTTTCGCTTCGTTGGACACATGACGGGGGTAGTGCTACTGTGTGGCCTATGATTTCTATTTGAGAGAGGACTGTGACTCTCTTAAGTGAGTATCAAAAGAGACTGAATACCCGATTGTGGCGTGGTGTATAATGTTGGAGATACAGCCTGGCAACACAAAAGGAGGAAGAAATAGTTCAAACCAATGGCTATAATTTATTGATTTTATTTGAGTAGGTGGGACTTTTGAAACCTGTTTCTACTTTTGTTTCCTTTTTTTTTTATCAATTTGTTTCCTTTTCTTCAAGGAATTGGGGGATATGATTGAATAGTATGAGATTGAAGCTACAAAGATTATTATATGATATAGTATTATTATAAATTTAGGCCTAAATATCATATAATGAGTGTATTATCGATATTATACTTTAAAGATTATAAATTTTAATTATGTCCTTCATTTATATTATAATAAATTAATTAAATATATGGTATTGTTGTAGTATAATGTCATTTAATCATTTTTAGGTCTAAATATGATATAACAAGTGTGTATTATTAAAAACGAAATTATGAATCGATTCTTTAATATCAAAGTTGTTGAAGTATAAAATGGATTAACTTAAGACTAAAACTCTGTTGTTGCCTTATGCACTATGTTCCTAACCTAGTGCATTATGTTTATATTTAAAATTTTATATTATTAGTTATCGTCATAATTATATTATATCAGTTTATTCATCATATATTTATTATATCAAAGTCAATTTATAGTTTTTATTAGTTATATATAATCATTATTGGGTATTTAAGTTTTTCTCAAAGTTTCATTCTAAATTTCCAACCTTTAGATCGAATTTCCGTCATTTTTGTTGACCGTAAACGATATCGATATCGATACCGATATTTGGAGCGAGATATCCATAAATTTGACGAGCGTTATATCCGTCGATATCGATATTTCAATCCTTGCTCGCGACACACCTCACCACACGCTAGTGACATGCCCTGTGAGTATGTCTGCACGCATCAAAATGATATGTCTAAAGCATGTCCTGAGACATGTCAAGCAACATTCAGCAAAAATCACATAGATATATCTAATAACATGACAGTGACACGTCCATCGACATGTCAATAATATGTGCATACTCTAATATTCTTCCACTTGAGCATATGGGTTTCATATTCCATGTATCTAGAGCACATATGAAGTCTTGGTAAAATCACAATCTCATGTCATTGCATTCCAAAGTGCGTTTATACTAGAAGCCTAACAAATAGGCTCAAGAAAATCCTCACACACATCATCTCCCAAAATAAATTTGTGTTGTACCAGATAAGTATATTCTAGAAAATGTGATGATGGGGTTTAAATGTATTCAGATTATGGAGGAGTTTGGATGGACCAAATGAACATCTCACACACATCTACAACAGTTGCAGTATTATGGAGGAGTTTGGATGGACCAAATGAACATCTCACACACATCTACAACAGTTGCAGTTCAAGAGAACAATTGCAGTTCCAGAGAACATTTGCAGTTCCAGAGAACAATTGCAGTTCCAGAGAACAGTTGCAGTTCTAGTGAACATCTACAATCGAACAATAAAACAGTTTTAGTCGAACGCCAAATAGCTTCAGTTGGATAGCTGCAGTTAGGCAATTTCAGTTGGACAAATAGCAAAGAAAATCGCAGAGAGTAAAAGAAACAGAGATATAGATATTTTTACAAAAGAATTTTTTTTCTCATAAAGTGTTGGTTTTATATTTAAGTCAAATAATCCAAGCATTCATCTCAGTTACAAGTTTTCAAAAATACTATTAAAACAATAGCATTGCTAACTTTAACACTTCCTCTTAATACTCCCTTACTTCACTCTTAGAAATTCTCTTGGGTAGATGAATTTGTCTTTTGAAAATGCCTTGGTGAAGATATCAGCAACTTGATTTTCAGACTTGTAGTATATCACATTAACTAACTTTTCTTCAATTCCATCTCTGATTTAGTGATACCTTAGACCAATGTACTTTGCTTAGCTGTGATTAATTAGGTTCTTACTCATGGAAATTACTGACTTGTTATCACAATGAATAGGGGTTGGTCCTTGTTGCTTTTTACTGAACTCTTCCATAAAACTTCTCAGCAAGACAACATGAGAGGTTGCAATTGAAGCTGTCACATATTCAGCTTCAGTGGTAAATAAGAAACTAATATCTACTGATTAGATTCCCAAGAGAATACACCAATACCTAGTGTAAATTTATAGACAATTAGGCACTTCAAGTCATCCCCACTTCCACCCCAATCACTATCGCATAACCTAAAAAACTTTGGTTCAACATTCCTTCCATACTTTATGCCAATGTAACTTATACCTGAATGTATCTTAGGATCCTCTTTCTAGCTCCACAGTGAACTCGAGTTGGATTATACATAAATATGGACAACAAGTTTGCAGCATACATAATATCTAGCCTATTTATTGTCAAATATAACAAACTCCCCACAAGGCTTCTATAGATAGTCTCATCAGTACTACCACTACCATCATCCTTTTGAAACTCTTCATTTACTACTGGATTTGATAGGTTTGAGTTACCTAGAAAATAATGCCAACAAGGCTAGATCACTCTTCTCATGCTTCCGCATCATATGATTTTTGAAATTCAAGATCATTTTCTCACTACTTCCAGTATATGTCAAATCATCAACATATAAAGAAACAATGAGGATATTTGGGTTATCTTCAGTTTTGATGCAAAGGGCAACTCCATTTTCACTTCTTCGGAATCCCCTCTCACTGAAATATGAGTTGATCTCTCCATCCCATGCTCTGGGTGCTTACTTAAGGCCATAAAGTTCCTTCTTAAGCTGTTACACTTTGTGCACTTATTCTTCAATAACAAACCATTGAGGTTGTTCAACAACACATCTTCCTTTAGGACTCTATTTAGGAAAGAACACTTCACATTAAGTTGGTGTAGGTACCATCCATTTTGAATAGCAATAGATATTAGGCCTCTGATTGTTTCATGTCTAGCTTCTGATGCAAATGTTTCATGGAAGTTAATCCCAGGTTTCTAAGAATACCTCTTTGCCAACAATCTAGCTTTGTTCCTTTGTATGGAACCATCTTCATTAAGCTTTGTCTTGTAAAAATGCACTTCACTCCTATCACATCTTTGGCAACCGGTCTGTCAACAAGTTCCTATGTTTTGTTCTTCAATACAACATCAATCTCATTTTGCATTGTTACCTTCCATCTCTCCTCCTTCACTACTACTTCAAACTTTTTTGGTTTTGTAACACAGAAATCACATCTTGAATAGAAATCATTCAAAATCCTTATTCGAATTTGTGTTGAACTTGGACTTGAAGGTGCAGCAAAGTATTGTTGGTTTCTAGCTTCAAATGACAATTGTGGACTTACTGGCTCAATTTCAACTTCATTTGGCTTAACATTATCTTCAATATTGATTCCTACATATTAACCTTGGATTTTTTTTTTCTAATTGCAATCCCAAGAATATTTATAACTAAAGAGAACTTATATGGAGATACCCACTTTCTTTTTTCAAATTGTAGAGCATATACCCTTTTGTATAAGAAGCATAGCCTGCCAGTAAAACCCGTGAGTTTGGAAAGTAAGAACAGTGAGCAAGACCCATGAGCTTGGGAAGCAAGAACGGTGAAAAATCCCACATTACTCAAGGAAGGAAAGATGAAGTGTCTTATATGTGTGGAAGATGTCTTCCTAAAAACGAGGCTTTTGGGGGAGCTCACTGGTTTTGGATTCTTTTCAAACTCCGAAGTTAAGCGAGGCTGGGCTAATCTTAGGATGGGTGACCCACTAGGAAGTTGCGCGTGAGTTCCCAGAAATAAAGTCGTGTGAGCATGGGCCCAAAACAAACAACATCATGCTATGGAAGTTGGGTTGCGACATAATGGTATCAGAGCTAGACCCCGACCGGAAGTGTGCCAACGAGGACGCTGGACCCAAGGTGGGTGGATTGTAAGACCCCCGAGCTTGGGAAATAAGAACAGTGAGCAAGACCCATGAGCTTGGGAAGCAAGAACGGTGAGAAATCCCACATCGTTCAAGGAAGGAAAGGTGAAGTGCCTTATAGATAGGGTGGGCACGGTTCGGAACGGTACAAAATTGATCGATACCAGAACCATACCATTTAATTTTAATCGGTACGGTACGGTTCGGTATTCAATATTTTGAAAGTGAAACCAGATCGTACCGTACCAATTAAGTTCGGTATGGTTTCGGTTTTGAGCCAAAATTTTGTTTGTGATTATAAAGCAAGGGTTAGGTTTAGGTGTAACGACCCGTCCCGAATATCGGGATTTAATAATATTTAATTGTGATTTACTAATCTGGGATTAGTTGAGCGATTTCGGACGAATTGTGCAAAATGACCGTTTTGCCCCTAGGCGTGGGCAAAACGTTGACTTTTAATTCGGATGGTCAAATGGACTTTGACCGATGACCGTGACGTAGTTCGGGACGTCACGAGTTCATAGACAGGTGGCACGTTCGGTTCCGACGTTCGTGGTGAAAGTTATGATGTACGGAAGTCCAGGGGCATTTTCGTAATTTGGACGATATAAGGGTGAATGTTGACTTTTCGACCGGTATGTCCGATGGCCGAGGGCCAAGGACCGTTACGTAGGTATCGTCGATACGAATCCAATGACAGGCGGCACGCATCAATCGGAGTCCGTATGACCGAGTTACGGGTCAGGATGCGTGAGGGGCATTTTGGTAATTTTCTGCACAAGGGCAGAATTGTAATTTTCTTCACGGGACACTGTTCCATTGAACTGGCCGTGTAAGTGGATGCTTTGTGCGATCGATCCCTTGATTGTTTATCAATTAAATGGCTGGATTGGGACGGTTTGAGGTGGAATTGCACATGGGGATTGAGTTGGCATCAATTGCACAACATGGACACTGGTTTTTCTATTGTTTTCGGGTCAGTGCAGGGGACATTGCGCAGTGGCCGGTGTGGCACTTTTGGATGCTTTTAATGGCTGTTTTGGATTGTTAGAATGGAGAGTGAGTCGAGAGGTTGACTCTGAGATTGGGAACGAAAGGAATAGAGTGAAAATGGTGGAGGTTTGTCCTGAAACCCGAAACTGTGTTTAACAAATTCAAAAATCCAATTCGAGGTTCTGGGCCAGCCCAGGGCAATTTGATGACTCATTTAGCTCTCTGGGATCATTTCCAGTCGATCCAGATCATTTGAGGCAAGCTTGGGAGCTCCTAGGGCCGTGAACGGACATGGTGGACGGCCGGAAAACTCGAGCTTGAGTTGTGACGATTGAGGTATTGTCGAGTTCAATTAATCATGCTAATTAGTTCGTATTAGTCCTTATTAACTTCCTGTGAAGTTAATTTGATGATGGTTAAGGATTGGAAGAGTTTTGGTGATCGACCCGTTTTGGGTGATCACAGGTTGTTGACTTGATTAGGGAATGGTTGATGCTAATCATGGACACAGAACTGAAATTGGTGGATTGATGATTGTTGTAGGATCAAGAACGGATTGAATTGATATTGAATTGAGGGTGATTGAACCGGATCCTATCGCGGGTAATCAGACCCGTTTACCAGTCTATCGCGGGTAATCAGACCCGTTTACCAGTCATTCGGGGTGAGGAAGGAGCACTGTAGCAGGCGCGTGGCTTTCACGCGCAGCCACTCACGGCGGCGCGTGACGGCGCGTGGGCACGAATCTCGAGGTGAGGTCAACATGACTTTTATCCTATACATTGTAACGAACATTTTGGGATTGGTTTCGTGCCGATCGGACACCGTTTCGTTATTGTTCGGGATGTCCGAAGGTTTTAAATCCAGTTTAAAAATACTTAAAAATTCGGGAAAATTACGGGACTTGAATAGGATGTTAATGATGAGGTTAGTGATCCTCTAAATTGATTTGAACAGGATTGGGAGTCCCGGTGATAGTGATGTGGCCCAGGAAGGCCTATGGCACGCGTATCGAGGCGCTCGGTTAAACGGTCTGTGAGTGGACATTGGTTTCATAAATTCGATGCATGCATAACTGTTTTATGATTGTTATAATTATGATTAAATGATTTACTTTGGATATCGGTGAATTTAAAATGATTTCACGTATTTCGAGGTGAATTACGTATTTGCACGTAAACCGAGGTTTTCTGGATTTGCACCGATTTCCATAAATGTGGTTGGTTATGATTTCATGAAACGGTTACAAACTTGAATAATGTAAAATCGGGCCAGGGGCCCAGTTGAACTATGAAATCGGGCCAGGGGCCCAGTTAACATGTGGATCGGGCCAGGGGCCCAGTTAACTTGTGGAATCGGGCCAGGGGCCCAGTTGATTTCTACACGTGATTGCGGGTCGGGGACCCTAAAATGGAATTGAATAAATGTTTCCTGGGTTACATTTTATATATGTTCACATGCTGGAATCTATAAATGGTTTTGATGATATTTCGGTTATGGCACGTTTCACGGTATTTGGGCATGAGACCCGTCTGATGAAACTTAATGATTGGTTTGGATTTTTATCCATGTATATATATATATACCTTGCATGTGGATATCGATAAAATGTATTTAGTACTGCACTGTATAGATCCTTCCATATTATATTGTCTCCTCCGGCGAGGTACCCCGGAGAGGTCACGGGCGTCTAGTACGTCCAGCGTCTATGACGCTAAGCATCAGGTGATGCTGTACCCCAACGGGGTTCGGGGGTTTAACTCGGAAAATTGAGACCCGAGTGGCACGCGTAGCCTTGTGATTGTGACCTTATTGACGTCAGGGACGTCAGACATCAGGGATGTCGGATTGGAGTGTATAGTGCAGTGGCTAAAATAATGGTTATGGTTTATATTATATGCCTTATGGTTCATATTACTGGATTTATAAAATAACTCTTGGATTTACTTTTGGAAATTGGAACTATGCTTTGGTTTCCGGGCTAAGGCCCTAATGGTTATTTCTAAATAAATATGGGATTGTTGGTTTTGGTGCATGCATATGATTTTACTGAGGGGCATAAATGTCTTATAAATGTTTTAAACAGACTTGTTTATTTTCGTCCACTCACAGCTTTTGTTTTCAATGCCCTTCAGGTTGATTCCGGATACGACTGCAGCAGAGACTTGAGCATCGCACACCTCCTCCATCGATCCTTACGCACTCTGGAAGCCCGTTTGGGCAATGGCAATCGGTTATCCCTTGTCTGGCGCCTCTTGTCAGACGGGAGCACGTCACATTCCATGGTAATCCCGGGGGGATTGGGATGGGTCGTGTCAAGTGGTATCAAAGCAGGTTTTGTTCTTTTGTGCGCGAGGGACGAGGGTGTGATGTCTCGTTGGACTGCAGTTCCGTTGTCAACCTGATAGATAGTTTTGTGTTTGTATGGTGAATTGGGTGTGTTTGGCCCGATACGCCGTGCATTGATGCGATTCAACCCAGGTGGGGTTGTATACGATTAACTGGTAATGTGGGACCGTCGGTTCGGTCATGTGATGATGGATTTTTGTGCCACTGGGCACAGCTAGGTTCAGGGAACCCCATTTGATTGGAAATGCGAAACTCAGTTGAGTATTGGTCTAAGTTTTGGACCCTAGTAGTGTTGGCTAGTGTACGGGGGTTGGTGCATCGGAGTTAGCCGATGACCATCGTGGTGGAACCCACGATGGAACCCACGTTGAGTTGACGATTGGATTGGATTGGACGTCTATACGATGTCAGGACCGCGGGGTCGGTCAGGTTGTGGATTTTACTGCAGAAGGCAGTTGGGTTCGGTGGAACCCTAGGGTGTGACCTTGGAACCCTAAATTATAATTGATGGGCTGGAAAAATGAACGTTATTTGAGGATTTGTTCTGCGGCGAGCGGCTGAGGTCTTGGATGACCATGTGGATGACTCTAGTGAGTCTTATGGGTTCGATCTACGGATGCGGTTATGAGATAAAATATGGAATCCCGTGTCGGATCGAATATTAGTGTGATGCGTGGATACAGATCTTGACAACGATGACTGTTGGTCGACAGTTGTGTCGAGATAACTGGCTATCGAGGATATTTAGTGTGGTTGTGACACTTGGGGATCAGGGGATGTTCAGGGAACGTCCATTATCCTGATGTGCCGATGGCAAAAATTTGGAGGTACCCATAGTCGTGAGGTACGAGTGCTGTTACGGGATCGTCGTTCGTAATGAACGGAGATCCAGGGTGACAACTTTGCACACAGTGTGCTAGCACGGATGTTCGTGTGCTAGTGTGGATGTTAGGGTGCTATGTATGGATGTTGGTATGTTGGTGCCTTATTGCCAATACTAGTATGGATGCCTGTGTGCTGATACTAGTGTTGATGATGATGCGTTGGTGCTGGTACTAGCGCTGGTGCAGGTGACAGTAATTGTGATGACGATGAGCCACCAGTTGGGGTGTGACTCTGTCATGATGAACAGATGATTGGTATCTGCGACTCAGTGGTGGTTGAGTCTTGGACTGGATGGAATCCAGTGGAGGTTGTGTCGTGTTGGGATAAGTCCTAACAGATATATGATGACAAAGTGACGAATGGATCAAAAGGTATGTTTAAGACTTGAGGAATCTAGGGATGATGCTCCCTATGTCAGGTGTATTGGTGGATTTGGGGAGTTGTTGTCAACTCCGAGATTGGTATGATGGTATAATTCTTATATCCCCAGGAAGTACAAGGAACTTATTGAAGTTGGGAAAGTCGGGGAAACCATTCGTGGTATTGATGTGGGATTTTATGATTGCGAATCACTTGGAACCTGAGGATTGAACCTGTTTAGGTTGAGATGTGAGACGAAGGCAGTATTGGTATGCACATCCAAGCAGAGTTGAGGAAATTTCCGTTCGGAATCGGGATGTGTGCGTACGTGGGTATTGGCGGACGTGAGGTCCGAGTAATGAATTGATTTTTGACACGTGGTGGTCCAAGTGAGGTATGGACGTGGGCAGTCCAGTGGTTGGACTTGACATCTCATTGGGAGCATGTCTGTTTCTAACGTGGTTGGAACTCCCGATTTGGGGAGAGTTGTGATTGGGAGACGAGAGGAGTGCTCGTTTCCGCATCAGTGATTGGTATTCCGAAGTCATTAGGGTTGAATTCATATTTCCTGCCGTGGCAGATGATGATTTTTGCTACCAGTACGTTGAGCGTGTATTGGTAGGTGGACCCAGGTTTGGCCTTGGGTCATTGGGCACAAGAAGTTGTGTGTGATTTGGACTTGGTGGTGAAATGCGTGGTCATCTTTCCACCAAGGGAAATTTGGCGAATGATGCATTGAGGGTGAAGGACCGTACGATCAGCTTCCAGATGGATTGTTAGCTATGTGAGCATGTGTGGATCCTAGGTGGATCTGATTTGTGATGTTGTCGACTTTGGCCGATGTGACGATCTAGGATCGTGGTATTACGTTTCGGATGACGTAGTGTTGGATCTGGGTCGTGATCTTGATGATCCAGATGGGTGGAGAGGTTATCACTCTTACCTTGGTATGTGAGTCGTAGATGACGGGACTGAACTTCTTTTCGGAGTGAAGTCCATATGGTTTGTGACTTGGTTGAGTAGGTTTCCGATGTGGTCGGATTTTGTCAACCTTTGACGTGTGGATATTGGGATTGGCTTCCCTATGAAGTCAATCGAGTGTTTTGGAGAGGCAACCGATAGATTCGGTTACGTTACGTCTTGATGGACGTAAACGAGATTTTGGGTTTTGGAATCGAATTTCTGGGTGACGATTCAGGATTCGATTGCGAAGCTCGAAAATGGATTACTGGATTTGGGTGCGGAATGATTATTCCAATGCTAGCTTACGGAATAATGATTTCGGATTCGGATTTGGAAATGGATTAAAAATATGATGTTGGGTTCGGATTCGGGATTTCTTACGAAATTGCGGATTCGGATTCGGAATTGGAACTAGATGACGGGTGGAGTTCGTTTTGTCTCATGTTGGTTTGGGCAAATGTACTCCATTACTAGAACGCGTTTGGCTATGACCTGGGTGGCTATAGTCAGATTGATGGATTGATGTACGTACAGGGTACGTTGTACGAGGATTGATACTGGTTAGGCTGAGTGGTGCCTAATGGCGGTACATGGAATGTACCAGTGGTGTGTAACTAATGTGTTGGTAATCGGCTTGGTTCTGATATCATTTGTTTGGCTATATTGTGGACTGGACATTGGATACTATGCGCTGGGCAGATTGATCTTGTCGGGTTCAGTGATTTTATGAGCAGGTGCTCTTAGCCGTGGTTGGCTAGTGGAACCCCGATATTGATATGTGTGATCACTGCTGGGCTGGTATTCAATGTGTTCCAGTTACACCACTTGATGGAGTAAGTTGACGGTATACGTACACTCAGGATGAGTGAATTGGGGGTCTGAGTAACCACGAGTAGCCTTGTGTGACTTGATCACACCGTGATTTCCCAGCGTCTTGGTTCGCTGAGGGAGTCGGCGATTATGGACATTGAGATTAATTGGTGTCGCAGGATTGGGCTTGCCCTGCAAATTGAGATCATGTGGTTGATCTTGCGCTACATCGAGAGTGACGTAGTACGTGGTGTTGTCACGGACAGACAGATGGTTGGGGCTTTACTAGGGTGGTAAAGCTTAGTGGTGACAGTTTGACTGATGGTGTCAGCATGGACTGACAAATGAGATTTGGTGACTCCCAATGGGAGCAAATGTAAGGATATATTGAAAATGGAAAGGAACTGTTTAGCTGAAGGAGTCAGCTAAATGGTTATGCGATTTTATCGCGGATCAGGTGATCATTTCCACTCGCGGTGGTCGAGTGTTGTTGCTATTATGACGTATGACTGAGATGGTATGTCTGGGTACAAACGAGGCTGGTGTTGTCCCAGTATGTGGGTGTACAAGTGTACACAGATGTGTGGTCGAATTGTTTTCCACAAGGTGGTTGTGGAATAAGATTGTTGGTAATTTCGAGGACGAAATTCTTTAAGGAGGGAAGGTTGTAACGACCCGTCCCGAATATCGGGATTTAATAATATTTAATTATGATTTACTAATCTGGGATTAGTTGAGCGATTTCGGACGAATTGTGCAAAATGACCGTTTTGCCCCTGGGCGTGGGAAAAACGTTGACTTTTAATTCGGATGGTCAAATGGACTTTGACCGATGACCGTGACGTAGTTCGGGACGTCACGAGTTCATAAACAGGTGGCACGTTCGGTTCCGACGTTCGTGGTGAAAGTTATGATGTACGGAAGTCCAGGGGCATTTTCGTAATTTGGACGATATAAGGGTGAATGTTGACTTTTCGACCGGGATGTCCGATGGCCGAGGGCCAAGGACCGTTACGTAGGTATCGTCGATACGAATCCAATGACAGGCGGCACGCATCAATCGGAGTTCGTATGACCGAGTTACGGGTCAGGATGCGTGAGGGGCATTTTGGTAATTTTCTGCACAAGGGCAGAATTGTAATTTTCTTCACGGGACACTGTTCCATTGAACTGGCCGTGTAAGTGGATGCTTTGTGCGATCGATCCCTTGATTGTTTATCAATTAAATGGCTGGATTGGGACGGTTTGAGGTGGAATTGCACATGGGGATTGAGTTGGCATCAATTGCACAACATGGACACTGGTTTTTCTATTGTTTTCGGGTCAGTGCAGGGGACATTGCGCAGTGGCCGGTGTGGCACTTTTGGATGCTTTTAATGGCTGTTTTGGATTGTTAGAATGGAGAGTGAGTCGAGAGGTTGACTCTGAGATTGGGAACGAAAGGAATAGAGTGAAAATGGTGGAGGTTTGTCCTGAAACCCGAAACTGTGTTTAACAAATTCAAAAATCCAATTCGAGGTTCTGGGCCAGCCCAGGGCAATTTGATGACTCATTTAGCTCTCTGGGATCATTTCCAGTCGATCCAGATCATTTGAGGCAAGCTTGGGAGCTCCTAGGGCCGTGAACGGACATGGTGGACGGCCGGAAAACTCGAGCTTGAGTTGTGACGATTGAGGTATTGTCGAGTTCAATTAATCATGCTAATTAGTTCGTATTAGTCCTTATTAACTTCCTGTGAAGTTAATTTGATGATGGTTAAGGATTGGAAGAGTTTTGGTGATCGACCCGTTTTGGGTGATCACAGGTTGTTGACTTGATTAGGGAATGGTTGATGCTAATCATGGACACAGAACTGAAATTGGTGGATTGATGATTGTTGTAGGATCAAGAACGGATTGAATTGATATTGAATTGAGGGTGATTGAACCGGATCCTATCGCGGGTAATCAGACCCGTTTACCAGTCATTCGGGGTGAGGAAGGAGCACTGTAGCAGGCGCGTGGCTTTCACGCGCAGCCACTCACGGCGGCGCGTGACGGCGCGTGGGCACGAATCTCGAGGTGAGGTCAACATGACTTTTATCCTATACATTGTAACGAACATTTTGGGATTGGTTTCGTGTCGATCGGACACCGTTTCGTTATTGTTCGGGATGTCCGAAGGTTTTAAATCCAGTTTAAAAATACTTAAAAATTCGGGAAAATTACGGGACTTGAATAGGATGTTAATGATGAGGTTAGTGATCCTCTAAATTGATTTGAACAGGATTGGGAGTCCCGGTGATAGTGATGTGGCCCAGGAAGGCCTATGGCACGCGTATCGAGGCGCTCGGTTAAACGGTCTGTGAGTGGACATTGGTTTCATAAATTCGATGCATGCATAACTGTTTTATGATTGTTATAATTATGATTAAATGATTTACTTTGGATATCGGTGAATTTAAAATGATTTCACGTATTTCGAGGTGAATTACGTATTTGCACGTAAACCGAGGTTTTCTGGATTTGCACCGATTTCCATAAATGTGGTTGGTTATGATTTCATGAAACGGTTACAAACTTGAATAATGTAAAATCGGGCCAGGGGCCCAGTTGAACTATGAAATCGGGCCAGGGGCCCAGTTAACATGTGGATCGGGCCAGGGGCCCAGTTAACTTGTGGAATCGGGCCAGGGGCCCAGTTGATTTCTACACGTGATTGCGGGTCGGGGACCCTAAAATGGAATTGAATAAATGTTTCCTGGGTTACATTTTATATATGTTCACATGCTGGAATCTATAAATGGTTTTGATGATATTTCGGTTATGGCACGTTTCACGGTATTTGGGCATGAGACCCGTCTGATGAAACTTAATGATTGGTTTGGATTTTTATCCATGTATATATATATATACCTTGCATGTGGATATCGATAAAATGTATTTAGTACTGCACTGTATAGATCCTTCCATATTATATTGTCTCCTCCGGCGAGGTACCCCGGAGAGGTCACGGGCGTCTAGTACGTCCAGCGTCTATGACGCTAAGCATCAGGTGATGCTGTACCCCAACGGGGTTCGGGGGTTTAACTCGGAAAATTGAGACCCGAGTGGCACGCGTAGCCTTGTGATTGTGACCTTATTGACGTCAGGGACGTCAGACATCAGGGATGTCGGATTGGAGTGTATAGTGCAGTGGCTAAAATAATGGTTATGGTTTATATTATATGCCTTATGGTTCATATTACTGGATTTATGAAATAACTCTTGGATTTACTTTTGGAAATTGGAACTATGCTTTGGTTTCCGGGCTAAGGCCCTAATGGTTATTTCTAAATAAATATGGGATTGTTTGTTTTGGTGCATGCATATGATTTTACTGAGGGGCATAAATGTCTTATAAATGTTTTAAACAGACTTGTTTATTTTCGTCCACTCACAGCTTTTGTTTTCAATGCCCTTCAGGTTGATTCCGGATACGACTGCAGCAGAGACTTGAGCATCGCACACCTCCTCCATCGATCCTTACGCACTCTGGAAGCCCGTTTGGGCAATGGCAATCGGTTATCCCTTGTCTGGCGCCTCTTGTCAGACGGGAGCACGTCACATTCCATGGTAATCCCGGGGGGATTGGGATGGGTCGTGTCATTAGGCATGGTTAAGTGTGAGCTTAGATTCTCAATAATTTTGTTTTTTGGTTCCCTAATCAAAAATCAAAATCAAAAGCAAACCATATATAAATAAATATTACAGACTTCATGTCCAATCCAAAAGATCAATTAGCTGGCTTTGCTAATTAAAAACTTTCAGTAGCTGACATTCAAGTAGAAGCTTCTGTGTCCTCCATGTAATTTTTTTTTTAATTAGCATAGACAGCCAAAAGATCAATGACAAACCGTGTCTAATAATACAATGGGCGCAAGGAAACATTGCATGGAGAAAAGAAAACAATAAATTAACAATTTTAACACTAATTTAGTACAAGACAGACTCCAGAAACTTATATTCATTAGTGAATCTTAGTTCTCTAGCATAGTAAAAAATTAAAGAAAAAGGAAAATTACATTTATGAAGTACTTAAGTTTTCAAACATGTATTGAAGAAGTTGCACTAAGTTGAAGATATCAACTCTTAGAAGCTAAATTAAGACATGTATGGTCATATCAACTCTTGAAGAAGGCCTAATAAACCAATAAGAAATAAATTTAATTATTAAAAAAAATTCTAATTCGGTACGGTATCGGTACGGGACGATTTTTTAAAATATCGATACCGAAACCGTACCGAATTATATCGGTACGGTTTCGGTACCGTACCAATCATACAACGGTTTTACTATTAGGTTTTTTTTTGGGTATGGTTTGATCTGAAATGATACGATTTCGGTATTTTGGTTCCATGTGCCCAGCCCTACTTATAGGTGTGGACAATTTCCTAGCAAATAGGCATTTTGGTAGCTCACTACTTTGGATTCCTTTAGAACTCTGAAGTTAACAGAGGTTGGATTGGTGCAATCCTAATATGGGTAACCTACTGGAAAGTTGCGTGTGAGTTCCTAAAAATAAAACCGTGATGGTGTGGGTCCAAAGCAGACAATATTGTGCTTGGAAAGCAGGTCGTAACACTACCAAAATGCATCTTTCATTTAACTCATCAAACTTTATTCTAAACTCCTTTGATACATGAACAAAGCAGACTGAGCCAAACACCATCAAATGATCCACAGAAGGCTTTATTCCACTACTTGCTTCAAATGATGTCTTGTCTTCCACTGCCATAGTTTGTTGCTTATTCATCAAGTAGACTAGCACATTATTGATTACCTCAACCCACAGATACTTTGGCATACCTTTAGCATGTAGCATAGACTTTTCCATCTCAAATATGGTTCTATTCTTTTTTTCAACTACTCTATTCTCTTAAGAAGTGTAGCTGATTGTGAGTTTTCTCTCAACTCCCACATCTTCACAAAACTTGTCAAACTCTCATGATGTGTACTTTCCCCCTCTATCACTTCTAAGAACTTTGATTAGCTTACTAGATTTTCTCTCAACCATAGCTTTAAACATCTTAATATTAAGAACACTTCTAATTTCTTTCTTAGAAAGTAAACCCAAGTCCTTCGTGAAAAATCATCCACAAAGTGTGGATGATTAAGAAATACATGTTTCCAACTTGAGTAGGATTCTTCATCAGTATGAATCAATTCCAATGGAGTTTTAGTTATCCATGCTTGGTCTGTTGGAAATGAATCCCTATGTTGTTCCCCAAGTGCACAACCATCACAAATTTCTTCACAATCTTGGATATTTGGTAATCCAAGAACCATTTCTTTTTTATGTAGCTTCTTTAGACTTTGAAAATTCAAGTGCCCAAGCATTTTGTGCCGAAGCTTTGAATCTCCTTGCACTTCCATCTTAAGCGTAAATTGAGTTGCATACTCCATAGTCAAAGGAAAGCTCATATTATCTTTCAATTCAATTTCGTCCAAAAGCTATCTGAAATTGCTTTTGTCATAGATTATACAGCTTCAGTTTCCAAAGTACAAGTAGTACCCATGATCCGCCATTTTTTCCAGACTTAACAAATTCTGCTTCAACTCAGGAACTAGCATGACATCCTTGATGAGCATCATTCCTTTGTTTGTTTGTAAAGACATAGTACCTTTTTCCAATGGATCAACTAGTTGTCCATTTCCCATCTTCATTTTTGTTGGGCTTGAACTGTCAATATTCATGAAAAATCCTTATTTGTCATCTTGTGATTGCTGCAGCCAGTATCTACAAAACAAACCTTCAAACTTTTTCATATAGTTGCATCATGGGCAACATAGAAATGTGAGTGTCTTCACTTTGTTCTTCAGTGTAATTGGCAAGCTTATTGTCCTTGCAGGCACGATCATTTTTCATATACCCAAACTTGTTACCTTGTAGCACTTCGCCTTTCCCTCAAACCAACACACATTGGAATGAGGTTTATCACACACTTTGCACTTTAGATCACTAATGGAACCTTTTTCAAAACTTTTCTTCTTTTAAAAGTTACTCTTTCCTTCTTATTTCTTGCTTTTACCTTTCCAAATCATGTTCGACTTAGCCTTGAATTGACTTTGACTTGATTGCTCTGACTTTGATGAACTCAAGCTTAGTATTTGGAAATCACTCTCGACAACATTAGCAGTATGTCTAGAGAGTCTCTGATCAAACTCCTTAATTGACCTAATTACCTCTTCAACACTCAAAGTAGACAAATCCTTACTTTCTTCAAGCATGGTTATAATACTATCATATTTTTGTGTCAAACTAATCAAATATTTTTGCACAAGTCTTTCATCACAAATAAGTTCTCCATAGCTTCTCATCAATTAATTATCTCAGACAATCTACTCAAGTAAGTATCTATCAATTCATCATCTTTCATTCTACCGTATTCAAAAAAATTTCCCTAGGATTGTAATTTAACTACTCTTACCTTGGTAGAACTTCTATATACTTTCTTAAGAGCATCCCAAGCTATTTTTCCATAGTTTTATTTGAGATTTTCGAAAATACGTCATCTGAAAGTGCTCCTCGTAATAATCCTCCAAAAGTCATAGTTTGCTCCATTGAAGATTGGAGTTCTAATATCTCCACCATTGCTTGAATTGGCCATGAGCTTGAAGATTTTGCTTCTAGGGTTGCGCTTAGAGTTTTCCTCTTTTTCAGAATCTACAACACCAAATCTACCCAATCTATTTCTTGATCAACGCAGCTCTGATATCATATTGGAATTTGGTTTGCTTCTTCTGATTCGCAAAAGTTATAGTTTCAGTTAACAATTGTAGTCAAATAGTTGCAGTTCTAGTGAACAGCTGTAATCAAACAATAAAACTGTTTCAATTAAACACCGAAATAGCTTCAGTTACCATTGCAATTAGACAACTACAATTAGGCAGTTGTAGTTGGACAGAGAGAAAAGAAAATCACAAAGAGCAAAAAAAAATAGAGACATATAGATTTTCACAAAAGACTTTTTTTTTTTTCTCACAAAGTTTAGCTTTTGTACTTAGATAAAAAAACTCAAGTATTCTTCTCAATCATGCATGTTGCAAGTGATTAGAAATTCAACGATATTACAAGTTTGCCAAATTAATATTAAAACAAAGCATGACTAACTTTAACAAGACTTTGTGAATTTCATGGAACCATAGTTCGATTTTGATGGGGGAAACATCGAGGGGGACAAGGGATTGTCTGATTGATTGGATTAGATGGGAATGATTGTGTTTGTCAGATAATATAGTGGCCTCTTATTCATACGTATTGAGTAGTCTCGGGCTTATCATCCTAAAATACCGAAATCGTCCTATTCTGTATCATAATAAATCGGAAAAAAAAAATCAAATAGTAAAACTGAATGGATGACAGGTATGGTATCGATATTGTACCGGTACATGATCGGTTTTATGTTAGGGAATATTGTTCTATACCAAAACCGAACCATTTTTAATTTTTGTTAATTAATTAAAAAACTAAATTAAATTCAAAAAATAAAAATAAAAATAAAAACCCAAATACCCTAATAACTAATGAATGATTCCTCAGCCCTCACTACGGCCGACTGTCTTTTGAGTCTCAAACATCTGAAACAAACCAACTTGCGGAAGGAAGGAAAAACAAAGACTCACAAATAGATGGAGATGTAGACAGCCAAGTCCTTAGAGATGGCGTAGATTTGGCCAGTCGCATGCCTAAAGTACTTGTTTCCTTCTTCACCAAATTTCCAATACTCCGGCTCGTGATATTACACCCTTCTCCATCCATATATATTCATAATATAATAAAATAAAAAACAAATTTATTAATTTTCTTAAATAAATATGTAGCTACCGATATTAATTATTGTTTCATTTCTCACTTTTTAAAAAGAACTGGCCCTGACTTCATGCAACCAATATAAATTCTGGGTTTGGATCGGTGCCTGGCAAGTGTATTCACTAGCATGCCTACAAATCAATAATGTTAATTAATTAAACTAAAATGTGTACATGCATATACCTAGATTGACATGCACATCATCATCGACCTTGACATAATTTTTGAGCGTCCCAAAATGGAAATGGCGATGGAGAAATATTGGTGTGTCTTGGTGGCGAGCTCATGGTAACCCTCCACGTGGTTGAGCCTAAGGAAGTCCTTGTAGGTTTCCTCTTCTACTTCAATTTCTCTGTCAAGCATGTCTCCCGGTGTCGCACTCTGTCCTATTACAAACCTTATCACAATCCCTCTCTCCTTCTTCAATTAATTTTGTATGCATTTTGACTTAATTTTTTTGTTAAGTAATTTTGGTTCAAAATCGAAACCGTATCGAATATAATTGGTACGTACGATTTGGTATCAATTTCATATTTTGGAATATTATACCATATCGAACTGATTAAAATTAATTGGTATAATTCTGATGTCACCTTCATACCGAACCATACCGAACTACACTCTATTGAGGACTTTAACCAAGCTTTACTAGCCAAATTAACAAGTTTAGCGCCTCTTATATAATCTGAACTCTTTAGTGGCTCGTGTGATGCATGCTAGTTATTATCCCCATAGCCCAGTTATGGTTGCGGAGTTGGGAAGAAAACCATCTTTCATTTGGAGGTCATTACTATCGGCCCGTGACCTACTTAACCAGAGCCTCTAATGGAGGGTGGGAAACGGGGCCATGATCCGAATTTATGGTGACAAGTGGATTCATGTTCTATCGACTTTTCACATCAAGACCCCACTATAAATGCGTACATAGCCTATGTTTGTGAACTAATTACACCATAAAACCAATGAAGGGCTTTTGGGCTCATGATGCGAAGGCCATTTTGAGCATTCCCTCGCAAACTACTAAAATGAGCGATAACCTAATATGGCACTTTATTTGAACGAAATGGATATGATGCTATAATCTTCAGCGGTTTTTTATTGGCAATTTCGACTTTGGGAAGCCCCAATATGTGGCAGCTTAATTTATGGCAAGTTAAGGTGGCTGGAAAGGTCAAGGTTTTCCTATGGCGTTGTATGCATGACGTATTACCTTATAAAATGGGGCTGTATAATAAGAAAGAGCATGTGTTCTAATCCTATTTGTGATAAGTGCCTTCAGGGAACCAAATTGGTGTTACATTATGGATCCGTGGTGCTACATTACTGCTATGTTAATGGAAGAAGAACTTGACGAGTTTGCATACGTCTGCTGACCGGGTTGTGGTCATTTCGGAATGATCAAATCTTTAATTAGCAATGTGGACGATGAGGCTATGAATCTTCAATTTGCTTGGGATGCAAGTTTTCGTCAAATTGTTGTAGAATCTAATTGCTTGAATAAATGCAATTCTAAGGGGTAAATAGTAATAAGACTAGCTTAATTAGGAGCTCGAGGTTTGTTGGTTGTTAACATAATTATGGCAGCTCTGCTCTATTTCAGGTAGTGATGAAATTATCGGGAATTTCGTCGATATTGACCGATATATCGGTTTTTCCGGCCAGCGACACATAAGCCGGGAGTGAAGGAAAATTTTCCCCCAAAATTACTAGTTTCGTCCACCGATTTTTCACATCGAATTTGAAACCCATAATTGGCCAAATTGAAAATCCAGATAGAAATTGGACAGATGAACAGAAATTGGACAAATTGAAACCTCCAAACAATATCAAACAAATTGGAAGAGTCGCAGATGAATAGAGCGGAGGACAAATAATTCAATCCTCCAAAAAAAATTCAAAAATGCAATCCTTCTTCATGAATGAACAAAAATGGGAAAAAAACAAAATTGGACAGAAATCAGTTAATCACTCAATCAATACTACAATTTGGAATATTATGATACAATTTTGGAAAGAATCAAACGAGCCTAATCACTCACTCACCCCTTTGCCTACAAATTGCAAACCAGTAACATACCTTCGACGGTCTCCCTCCCTCTTTTCATCACTGATTACATCACCCACTCACCTCTCGAAGGGCTCTTGATCATCTCAAACCAGGAGAAGACCTCACGATCGTCGCTGGAAGCCTGGAACCCCTCGAATCTCTTGACGTTTGAACCAACCTTTCGAAGCAGTCGACGGAACCAACCTCTCGGGTCTCTGTGTTTCTCCGTTTCTCTCAACCGACGGTCTCATCAACGACTCTCCAACTCTCGCATGCCCCTTTCTGTTTCGTTCCAGTCGAGAAGACAAGGAAACAACCTCAGAGTCTCACCCAAGAGAGAGTTCTAAAAGAGTCTGGAACGATCGAACCCACTCACCTCTCGAAGGGCTCTCGAACCAGGAGAAGACCTCACGATCATCGCTGGAAGCCTGGAACCCCTCAAATCTCTCGACATTTGAACCAACCTCTCGAAGCAGTCGACGAAACCAACCTCTCGAGCCTCTGTGCGTCTCAGTCTTAGCCGACGGCCTCATCAACGACTCTCCAACTCTCGCATGCCCCTTTCTGTTTCGTTCTAGTCGAGAGGACGAGGAAACGACCTCAGAGTCTCAGCCAAGAGAGAGTTCTAGAGGAGTCTGGAACGATCAAACCCTCCTAGTCTCTCTTCAGTGTAAAACACATGCAGAACGTTGTGTTTTACAATTATTTCATAACTTTTTTTTTTGCTTAACCTATTTTTTTTTAATCCCTAATTTATTATTTGGTAATACATGGTTTGGTAATATATATTTTAATGTAAAATATGACTTAACTCACATATTGAGTAATATATTTTTTAATTTAAAACATATGTTTTAATTTAGAAATATGTTTTAATGTAAAATATGGCTTAACTTACATATTTGATAATATATATTTTAATTTATAATATACGTTTTAATTTAGAATTTATGTGTTTTTGCTCCTTAATTTTTTATCGTCATCAAAGTCTAACTTAGAATATTTGTTCTAATTGAAAAAAATCTAAATAATGTGATTATAATTTATTATTATTATGTTTATTTGCTAATATATGGTTTGGTAATATATGTCTTAATGTAAAATATGACTTAATTCACATATTTGATAATTATATGTTTTAATTTAGAATAAATGTTTTAATGTGAAATATGGCTTAACTTACATATTTGGTAATATATGTTTTAATTTAAAATATATGTATTTTTGCTTATTAAATTTTTATCATCATTAAAGTTTAACTTATAATATATGTTATAATTGAAAGAATTTAAATAACGTGATTACAATTTGCTCCTTAACAGATGGAGATCAATCCAATTTTCAATCTGGTAGACACTCTACTTGTTTTTAATGAAGTTCAATGTGAAAAGTATTCTTAGTGCAACATTATCAATAAAATTATGTTTTAATTTAAGTTTATCTTTAAGGTTTTCTGCATGTTAGTCATCGTCATACCCATATTCTATCATATTATTCATCATATATGTATTATATCAAAGTCATTTTTATAGTTTTTATTAGTCTTATATAACCATTATTGGGTACTTAAGTTTTTCCCAAAATTTCATTAAAAATTTCCAAATTTTAGGCTAAATTTCCGTCATTTTTGTTGACCGTAAACGATATCGATAGTGATATTTGGAACGAGATGTCCGTAAATTTGACTAGCGATATATCTGTCGATATCGATATTTCAATCATTGATTTCTGGAACGTTTTTGTTAGGATTGCACACGGTTTGGTATGGTACAATATTTGGTGATACCGGAACCATACCGTTTAATTTTAACTGGTTCGATACGGTTCGGTATTCCAAAATTTGAAATTAATACCAAATCATACCGTACCAATTAAATTTGGTATGATTTCGGTACGGTTTTGGTTCTAAGCCAAAATTTTATAGAATTGTGAAATATCATTTTTCAACTCTCGTCTCTTCTTCTGCATATATTATATATAACTTCTTAATTATTGTGATCCAAGACAGATGTACGAGGAAGGAAAGTCCATCATCTTAATTGATGATAACGTGAATAGAAACATGAGAATATACAATTTTGGGCGACTAAAATCGGTTTCAATGGGTATAACTCCTGCACTTTTTATACAAGGATTTGGAGATGGAAGATTACTCATTTGGGTGGATCTATTCTTTCATAAACATGGAAATCAGTGCATCATAATAGGGATAGAAATAGAAATCCCAGCAAACTACCTATTTTTTATCATCGAAGCAAAACCCAACCATCAAGTGTAAACCCTTTTTCGATTCGCAAGTTCGTTCTTCCATAGATATAGAACTCGGTGCATCAAAACATTAACGTAGAAATAGAAATCCAAGCAAACTTACCTATTTTTGTCCATAAAATCAAACTTAGAAATCCAATCATTTGGAATGATACATAAAAATCCACCAACAAAATCGATTCGGTACGATTTTTCCAAACTTTGGAATCGAAACCATACCGACTTAAACCAGTACCAGTTCGGTACGATACTGATTACCACTTTAGTTTTACTATTCGGTATTTTTTTTTGATTTGACATGATTCATAACGTACGGTATGATTTCAGCTTTTCGGTTTTATATGTTCAACCCTAGTTTTTGTGCAATTCAAGACACGGCAATTCAACTGTATGACGCCCAATCTAGCTTTTGATTGCAGCATAGGCTGGAATGGCTCAAAGCTGTCGTTTTCAATAATCTGCAGATTAATTAGTCGTGATTGGTTTGGATGGTGGTGCAACTATGTAGAATAGCTGCCCAACACAACCGTTTCGTCATGTTTTCTATTTTGTTATTGTATTTTGTCAGACTATTTCGTTTGGGATTTTAAGGTGCGTGATATCCTATTTTATTTCATTAAATTGAAATTCCCAATAAAATTTTAATAAGACAACATTTTATGCGGCAACATTTATGCACCATCGTTGTAAAGTAAAATATTTTGAGTATAGATTGATTTATAACACCTTTAGCTAGGACACAAGTTAGTAGAGTTTCATTGACTTATGAGCTCTCAACCTTATTAAACTCTTTAGACTCATTAATGAATAAGGACTAATAAATAATAACGGTGCTATTGTTTAATTAGGAGATAGAGGTTCTAGAACTTCTCTTAAAACTTCTATAAAGTTAATTCCGTTTTCATTCTAAAGTTCTTAACCTATTCATAAACAAGAAAAAACTCACTGATTATTGATAGAGAGGAGAAGGCCGAATTTTGGGATTAAGAAGAATCATGTATTTTTCATGTACGTATTCTTTAGTTCAATTATCTGAAATTAATTGTTATATATATAGTATTATGATTCTTGAGATTTAGTTGAATTTATATGTCAGATAATTAATCTTACATAATAAAAATTAATAAATCAATAAGAAGTCTTTTCCTCATGCCGTGCGGCGACACTGCTTCTTTTCCTTGAGCCGTGCGGCGACAGCGTTTTTTCTTTTTTCCTCAAGCGGTGCGGCCACAAAGCTTTTCTCCCTTAGCACCGACCTTGCCTGCCGCCGTTTTTACAAAACTAAAACCTGCTTGAGATTAATTTTGATCCTGTTGCTTCCGCAATCTTCATACAACTGATGTTCAGTTAACCTTCAGCTGCGAATCACTCTTAATATCTATCTTCAGGTACATGTATTTTAAGATGATTCGTAGATCCTTTTTGCTGTAATCATTGGTAAAATCTTACTTTCTTGATTTTCAAATGACCATATCTTATTTACATGGATTGATGGCTTGGGTTTTTACTTGACTGATATCAATTTTGGGTTTGCTGCTTTAAACTTGAATTAATTTTGTTTTCACCATTAATAGCTTTATGAAAGTCATCGGACCAAATTGGGCTTAATTAACCTATAACCAACTGAAATTCTGCTAAAGTGGAATCTTAATTGTGTCCTAGGTTGATTCTTTAGGAGCCAAATGATTGTGTTTCATGTAATATGATGAATTTTGAAATTTTCCAAAGAAGATTATAAATTCGATCTAACATGGAACAATATGTAGTAGAATGTGAAGTTTTAAGTATTATAACATTGCTTGCCTAAAGGTGATTACATTATATATGCTTGGTGATTTTGTATACTAGCTAGCTGTGTAGATTTTGTATGATTACGATTCTGCCTAAAGGTGACTTATATTATACACTAAAGAGAATGATTATGGGAACAATTCAGTTTCGTTTTCATAAGCATAAAAACCACATTAGTGATATTACTCAATTGTGATATCACAAACCTAAAGCAGAGACCATGAGACTTATATGTTTAATGGTTTCAATTCATTGTGTGAAACCTCTTCAGTTTAGTTTTCAACATTCTTAAGCTGTTTTGAAGAATTCTTATTTTGAATTGTAACAAAAACAGAACAGGAACATTCATGATTGAACCTTGGTAGAAATCCACTTATATTGTTTTGTCTTTTGAGCTTTAGGATCAAAATCTAGCTCTTACAAGGAGATTGAAACTTTGAATGGTAACAAATTTAAGAAATGGAAGTCTGATGTAGAATTGCACTTGGCATATGAAAATCTCGATGCTGCATTGATCAAGGATCCACTTGTGGCATTGACAGATAAAAGCACCAGGGAAGAAAGGGCAGATTTTGAGAAATGGGAGAGATCAAACCGTGTGTCTCTTTTGAACATGAAAAAGAACATGACGGAAAGTGTCAGAGGAGCTATCAAAACCGAAACCAATAGAGCAAAGGACTTCATGGCTGATGTGGGAGAAAAGTACAAGGAGTCTGAGAAGGCTGAAACTAATATCCACCTATCAGGCTTGATCTCCATGAAGTTCGATGGCACCTTTCCTATGAGAGAACATCCAATGAAGATGGTGGATGTAGCCTCCAAACTTAATGCTCTCGATGTTACCATCAATGACCAATTCCTTGTCCATCTTGCCCTTTGCTCGTTGCCTCCGTCATATGCTCACCTGAATGTGTCATACAACACGCAAAAGGAGAAGTGGAGCATTGATGAGACAATAACTCAAATGTGTTCAAGAGGAACAAAGGCAGAACAAGGAGGGCAGCACTGCCATTAATCTCATGAGCATGACAAAGGGAAAGAAGGAAAGTTGGAGTGTAAAAGGTAAAAGCCCTAAAACCTCATCTAGTTCTGATGGACTTGCTGTGAAATCGCACAACCTCTTTAAGGCATCCGGATCTCACAATAACAAAACAGAAAAGAAAGTTTTCAAGTGTTTTTTCTGTAAGAAACCAGGTCATTCTAAGAAAGAATGTGCTGAGTTCAAAGCTTGGATGAACAAAAAAGGTAAAACTTCAAACATTTTTGTTTGTATTGAGTCAAATTTGGTTGTTTTGCCTAAAAAGTCTTGGTGGTTTGACACTGAGTGTTATGCACACGTTACAAATTCTTTGCAGGGTTTTCAAAAACTGAAAAATCAAGCTAAAGATCATTGCAAGGTTTTCGTTGGAAATGGATCAAAGGTTGCCGTTGGAGCCATTGGACAAATCAAACTTAGGTTGCCTGCTAGTTTTATCTTAGAACTCAATAATGTTTTTTACATACCTTCAATAAGGAGGAATTTAATTTCTGGACCTCAATTAGCTAAATAAGGTTTTTGTTTTTCTGGAGATGTAAACTTTATTCAGATTTTTCATTCTTCGAATAAAGATTTCATTCTTGGTTCTTGCTTTTTTAATGATGATCTTTGGCGGCTTGATTGTTCATATTTAAATATTGATTACTCAAATGTTAATTTGTCCAATTCAAAGCGTTTAAAAATCGATGAGACTTCCTTCATGCTTTGGCACAAGAGATTAGGTCATATCTCTCATGAAAGGATCCTAAAACTGACAAAGGCTGAACTATTACCAAAGTTAACTTCAGACAACTTGACCATGTGCGTTAATTGTTTTAAAGGAAAAACCACAAACCCTAGGAAGAAAGGTTCAGTTAGGAGTCAGGAAATTATCCATACAGATATTTGTGGACCTTTTCCTTACAAAACAATTCGCGGTAACACATATTTTGTTAGTTTCATAGATGATTTCTCTAGATATGCTTATGTTTACTTAATATCTGAGAAATCTTCTGCTCTTATGCTTTAAGATTTTCGAAACTGAAGTAGAAAACCAATTGGACAAAAAGATAAAGATTGTGAGATCGGATAGAAGTGGTGAATATTATGGCAGCTTCACAGAAGCAGGGCAGCAAGAAGGACCTTTTGCACTATCTTCAAGAGCATGGCATCGTAGCTCAATACACTACTCCAGGAACTCCACAGAAAAATGGAGCAGCAGAAAGACAAAATCGAACCCCTCATGAACATGGTAAGAAGTATGAAATCCAGATCTGAGCTTCCAAATTTTCTTGAGGGGGGTGGGTGGTGGGGGGTCGGAGGGGAGTTTTGAAAAGTGCAAATTATATTCAGAATAGGTCTCCAAATAAGGCTGTGACTCGAACTCCTTTTGAATTGTGGATGGGGAAGAAAGCCAAGCTTCAACCATTTCCACATATGGGGTTGCAAAGCAGAAGCAAGATTTTACAATCTGAGTGAGAAGAAGCTAGATTCCAGGACTGAATCATGTCACTTCATTGGTTATTCAGAAAAATCAAAAGGATTCAAGTTTCATTGCCCTAACCTACAAACTAGGGTTTGGGAGACTCACAATGCAAAATTTATAGAAGATTCATCTGAAGAACAGATTATTACCAGCAGTTTTGATTTTGAAGAAATCTTGGAGGACAGCCAAGACACCATTGCAAATGCATCAGCAAGAATTTCCCCTACTGTCTTGGATGAATCAAATGAAGACAATTATGTAGATCACTTTTCTCCTCTGGACAGCGGTGAGCCAGCACCCAACACAGCAGAAATTGTGGCACAATCTGAAGTGGAAAACATGATCCAAACTAAAACTGCAGAAATAGGGCAGCAACTAGTACCACCAGCAGAAACTGAATCTAATTCAATTCCCACACGAAGATCAAACAGACCAAGAAAGCCAGCTATCTCGGCTGACTACATGGTATATTTACAAGAGGGTGATTTTGATATTGGAGAAGAGGATGACCCTACTACATATTCACAAGCTATACACAGCAAACAATCTGCATTTTGGAAGCAAGTCATGTAGGAAGAGCTTGATTCAATGATGCAGTTTGGACTCTTGTTGAAAATGACAACAACATTAGACCAATTGGATGCAAATGGGACTATAAGACAAAGAAAGACTCATAAGGCAGAATTGAACGATACAAAGCACGTTTGGTGGCAAAGGGATTTACACAGAGAGCTGGAATTGATTATTCTGACACATTCTCACCGGTCTCCACCAAAGATTCGATGAGAGTAATCATGGCCCTCACGACACACTTTGATTTGAAACTTCACCAAATGGACGTGAAGACAGCCTTTCTAAATGGCAACTTGAATGAGGACATTTATATGCAACAACCTGCTGGATTCACTGAAAGGGGGAAGGAGAACGTGGTTTGCAAATTGGAAAAATCCATATACGGACTCAAGCAAGCATCTAGACAATGGTACCTCAAATTTGATGAGGTAATCACTAATTTTGAGTTTTCCGAAAATAAGTTTGATGATTGCATCTATTTGAAAGTTGCTGGTTCATAATTCATATTCTTAGTTTTATATTTTAATGATATTTTATTGGCTAGTTCATGCTTGAATCTACTTATAGCAACTAAGAAAATGTTGTCTAATAGTTTTGAGATGAAAGACTTAGGCAAGGCACACTATGTATTGGGCATTGAAATCACTAGAGATAGATCCAGAAACCTTCTAGGATTATCTTAGAGAAGTTATATAGAAAGGGTTCTCAAACGATTCAACATGGAGACATGCTCTAAGGGAGAAGTCCCTATGAATAAAGGAGATAAGTTGAATATAGACCAGTGCCCTAAAACAGATTTGGAAGTAGAAAGGATGAATGACAAACCTTATGCTTCACTAGTAGGAAGCTTGATGTATGCACAGGTATGCACACAGCCAGATTTGGGATTTGCAGTCAGCATGCTTGGGAGGTTTCAGTCGAATCCAGGAGTACCTCACTGGGTTGCTGGAAAGAAAGTCCCCGGGTACTTACAGAGAACAAAAGACTTCAAACTAGTTTATGAAAAGGTTGATGAACTAGAGATTATGGGATTTTCAGACTCAGACTTAGTTGGATGCTCAATAGACAGAAGGTCTACAGGTGGCTATATTATCATGATGCCATGAGGGGCTGATGCAGGAGCATCAAATAAATTCTCTAAGTCTAGACTTTGTTAACTAAGAGGACTAAGCGCTAGTTAATGTGGGCCAGCAACACAGAATCCAAGAACGCAGCAAGAAGAAGAGAAATAGAATAAAATAGGAACGAATATCTTAAGCTCTGGGGTAAACCCAAGAGAAAACTCTGATAATTCTGATTTATTATTGATAAAAAACTGCTAAAGAAACTGGCCCACATTAGGGGCTGTGTCATAGAGATGTGCTAAGCAAACCACTTTGGCTACATCAACTATGCAAGCTGAATTTATAGCAGTTTTTGAAGCCACTAAGCAGGCAGTATGACTCAAAAATCTTGTGGCACAGATGTAAGGTAGTTGATTCAGTTGCTAGGCCATTAAAGCTTCATTGTGATAATAGTGATGCAGTCTCCTTCTCCAAGAATAATAAAAGGACCACTGCATCTCGACTAATGGAAGTAAAACACCTACTGGTTAAATAAAAGGTGAAGGAAGGTGAGATAATTGTTGTTCAGATTAACACTACCTCAATGCTTGCAGATCCGATGACTAAAGCTTTACCAGTGGGAGCTTTCAAAATGCATGTAACAAATATGGGAGTAAGACAGACACTGGATCAGTAGGATTAATGTTTAGATTTATGTTCATTCATTTTATCTACATATCTTAATTGAAATTTATATTCTGAACAAGTTGGTTGCATAATATTTGAGCTAATATTGTTGCATACAGTTTTGCAAAGACAATGGACGTATTATTTCAGTTTTGATAGTTTTCTAATGTTTATCTTAATTAATTGTCATTAAGTTATGCACCATGTTATTCTATTGCAGTTTTTAGAATTCGTTGTGAGAACCTGCAGTATTGTTCTCATATCGGGTCAAATTTTGGCTGTTTCAGTTGATTAAATCCTTCAGTTCATGCCAATTTAAGTTGTAACATTGTGCTGTTTTTGGTTGATGTCGTGGTGGTAGGATGACTAATGCTAAAGTAGCATTATAAGTTCTATTGTTCTTCATTAGTTAAGAGCAGTGACAGGTTATGAGTATCGAGGTTGAGTTTTGTGTTTTAGTACTTCACATTGTTAAGAATATGTTGATTTGGCTCTGTGATCACTACTGATTTGTGCATGTCAGGATAGCGTTATAAGGTTGGTCTATACTCAAGTGGGAGAATGTAAGATATTTTATGAGTATAGATTGATTTATAACGCCTTTAGCTAAAGCACAAGTTAGTAGAGTTCCATCGGTTTATGAACTCTCAAACTTATTAAACTCTTTAGACTCATTAATGAGTAAAGACTAATAAACAATAACAATGTTATTGTTTAATTAGGAGATAGAGGTTCCTTGATAGGAGGACTTCTTTTAAGACTTCTATAAAAGTTTGGTCCCTGCTCTCACAATAATTATGTTATCATTCTAAAGTACTTAACTTATTCATAAGCAAGGAGAAGCTCATTGATTATTGATAGGGAGGAAAAGACCGAATTTTGGGATTAAGAAGAATCATGTCTTCTTCCGGTACGTATTCTCTAAGATTAATTGTTATATATATGGCATTGTGGTTCTTGAGATTTAGTTGAATTTATATGTCAAATTACTTGATAATTAATATTACATGTACTACCATGTCAATGGAATCGTGCCAATTTTTCTCAAAGAAAAGAAAGCCTTAATTAAGTTATTACTATTTTCAGAGATTAATTAATGAAATGATCGCAGAATCGAATGTGTTTGGGTCAATGTAGATACTTGTTGTGTTGGGTTTAAAGGGATGTGCATGAATATTAACTAAGACGAAGACGAATGGCGTGCCAATAGTTGGCCTTAATTAACTAAATAGGGTTTTGGCGGACCCTAGTTGCATACATACATTAGGCATTTGAAGTTTGAATAAGATAGAAAGTGCCCATAATTAATCATTGGCCTCAACAAGATCTGCGAACCCATTAGCCTCATAGGTGATTAAAATGATTGGTTGTAAATGAGAGGAACGCGGAAAATCCCTACTGAACTTTGTTGTTGCATTATACTTTTTTCAAATAATTATTAATTTTGGTTTATTTTACAATAATAAAAATAAAATTGAATTCACGTATAAATTCTGCTGTAAGACATCTCGTTAGCTTTATCTCTGAGTGTATACCGTACGCTAAACATATACATATATATATATATATATAATATTAGAATTAAGTGGGTATCATACTCTTGATATGGTTATACTCACTATCAATGACTGAACCAGATAGACCGTAGCGTACCCAGAATCTGACATTAGTGGGGTTTAACCATTTTTTTTTTCTTTCTACAAAATACTTTTAAGCATGGTTATTAAAAAAAAATCACATTTAAATAAATTTCAAGGGCTTTTTTTGTGGTTTTTCAAAAAATAAAAATATTATTTCACGTCTTTTTTATTCTATTTATTTGTATTACCATAAATCATAAACTCACTCTTAAATATGAGGAAAAAAAATAACTTACAAAAGTTCTTAAAATCTACTATCACTGTAATTAACATTTAGAAATGAAAAAAAAGGTAAGGAAATATAAATTAAATACAAAATCTTTAGAAATATTGAGTAAATACATTTTACGAATATTCATAGTTAGAAAATGAAAGAAATAAATTAACAAAAGAAGAAAATAAGACAGAATAATACAAATTAATTTAGAAATTTCAAATATATGTATGATAAATTAGTGGTGTCATTATATAAACTATCTTATTTTAAATACATAAAAAAATTTAATAAGAAGTTGCAAAAGAAAGTAAAAATATTATCATTATAAATAAAAAAGATCAAGATATATTTATTATTTTATAATAAATAATACATAATTATTACATATTATATATTTTTTTAAAAAAAAATTGGAGTGGGGGCTCAACCCTTCGCTAGCACCTTCATAGCTCCACCACTGCACAGTGGGATCCCAAACTTAAGGGTGGCAGTTTTTGACAAGATTCGAAATCCTCACGAAATTTCTACGAATTAACCAGTATATTTAAATTTTTTAGTCATTTTCGGATCAATTCGTTATGACACGTTTCATATATATGTGGAATTCGAGTCAACATGTTAACTCTTATAATGACTTATTAACGTACTGCAATTGGTGCATTGGTCTTTGCTGCCTTAATGCTTTTTGCTGGTTGGTTCCATTATCACAAAGCTGCTCCGAAGTTGGCTTGGTTCCAAGACGTATAATCCAACCCATTTAATAAACGGGTAAATTTCTAATCAATCTGTTAACTCATATAATGACATATATTAATCCGTTAATAATGTGTCACTTACTAACTTGTAGACCTACACATTTACCTACCTATATACATATTAAATATTGTAGCTTAAATAGGGTAATTATGTTAAATATGTTAAATGCGTTAAACGAGTCATAAGTTAATTAGATTTCGTGCATGACCTATTTAGATAAAATAGAATTCATGATACGACAAGAACCCGACACAACACGACTTGTTACTAACGCTATCCAAACTCCTCCTATGACTCTTTCTTCAAAATCTCTTACATATATGTTGTTGAAGCGTTAAATGTTCCAACTGTCGATTACTCGTCGTCCAATCACCAAATAACGTGTGTCCTTCCTCGTAACCTGCCAACTTAAGTGAATAGCGGGTTTCCCGTTAGTACGGGCACCGGTGTGGTGCCAGCCTAAGGTTCTCTGCCAGTCAAGTCAGTAATTTTGTTCGTAAAAGCAAACAATAAATGATAAATTGGGCAGTTGTAGTGAATAGTAGATATTAGTTACCTTCGTTGGGAAATGTGTACCCCTTATGTATGGGTAGGTGAGATGTTCAATTCTCATAGTTTTGATGTGGGACAAATACTGCTTGATTTGCGTGCTAACACGTGTTACGTAGATTGAGGGTGGATAGACTTCCATGTATCATCCCGCATTGGGCCCAGTGTTGAGGCTGTGTAAGTATGGTGGGTTTGGGCCTTGAACGGAGTATGGGCTTTAAGTATACGGCCCAGTGGGTTTGGTCAGATATGGTGTCAACAGAAGTCCCTCAAGTCCTTGACTGAGGTGGAATTTCTCAGTCGGGGGCTTGTCTCATTCTCCCCAGACCCTGGTGGTGAGTATACAGGAGGTCCCTCAAGTCCCTTGGCGAGAGAGTCCGCCGAGACTGTCTCAGTCACGGCGGAAAAGTGGGAAGTGGTTCGGTCTCATGAGAAGGTGTCTCTGCGGAGCCGGCGGAGCCGATGTGCTCGATCAGGTTCTATATATAGCTCGGTGGTGGTACCACGGTCGGTGATGAGGGTTAGCCCTTTGTTGGTTTGTCAAGAGCGGTGCATCTGTCTCGGCGTGGAGTTGTTCAGGGGGGGGGGGGGGGGTGGGGGAGGGGGGGTCAAGTGCCTGGTGGGTGGTGGGCACCGAGCGGTGTACTGGGCTCGGTGAGAACTCGGATAGGTCGGTGATGGAGTTGCGAAAGGACAGTTGGCCTCCTCGGCTGGATGGTTGACACGTGTCGGTAAGATCGGTTGGTCGCGACACGTGTCGGCCACTGAGAGAGGTGATGCCTCGTAGTCTATACCAAGCTCTATAAATATGAGGATTTTTTACCGATTTGCTCACTTTGTGTTTGTGAGAAAAGTGGGAAAACTCTGTCAAAGTAGAAGGCGATTTCTGATCAGCTCTCGGCGGTGGTGCGTACGGTTGTTACGATTTCCGACTAACAACTCCTCCGTGAAAAAACACGGTAAGCACTCCTTAAGCCCAATCGTTCATTAAATTAGGCTTTGGTGAAGAACTTGTCATAAACTTGGTGAAGTTTGTGGTCAGATCGTCGTAGGTCCGAGTCGGTCTGCTGAGTTGTGTTTCCCTTTTTTTTTGTAGATGTTCGGGGATACTGACTCGGTATCCGAGGGAAAATGCTATGACTCATAGGGCGGTGAGTCGTCAGACAATAGTGTGCACATTCTCAATCCCATCTCCGAGAGTGAGGACGAGACCCACTAGGCCGAAGCACAAAATAGGGCGCACTCAGTGCACGGTACAACTGAGTCCTCTGAGGGGAAAACGGAGACATACGCAGGGGTTGAGCTAGTCGATCGGTCGGGCGGTGGCAACATCTTGGTGGACGCCGAGACGATAGTGAAAGTAGGGGTACACCGAGCACCTGAAGTTGACCCACGACCAAGATAAAGGCTTTGTGCGGTTGAATAAGAGAAAACCGATCAGTGATGAGTCGGTCTTGTATGTGGTTTCGATTGAACGGGTCGCTTTTACTGTTGACGAAATGGTCAACAAGGAGACCGAGAAAGGCCTGATGAAGATGCAGATCAAGTTCGGTGTTCCTGAGTTGGTGAATACGCGTTTAGCGACTAGGGATGAGAGACCGAGTAACCCTTCAGCCGGTATGTCATTATTTTATACTGAGCTAATGCACCATAGGGTGAGACTATTGTTGCATCCCTAGTTGCGAATGATGGTGAAGAAGATGGGAGTGGCATTCAGCCAACAAAATCCCAACGTTTGGATTGTGCTCTGCTCCCTTTACACGGTCTTCCGTTGGGCCAAGCAACCGGAGCCGACCTATGCCCATCTCATGTACTTGTATGAGTTTAGGTTCCAACAGCAGAGCACGGGGTGGGTCTTCGTCCGCCATCGCAAAAAGAGTAAACGGGGGGAGTTTATTCTGGATATATCGACCTCCCAGAAGTCGTATAAGACCAAATTTTTCCTGGTGGATGGTAGTTGGGAAGGGGATACCGAAGGGTCTCCAATACCGACCAAATTTCACACCCAAGGTGGAAAGTTGTAGCATAGGCCGACCATTCCTCTGTTTTGTATAATTGTTTTTTATTTGTGTACTAAGTATGGTTATAATTGCTAACTGGTTTCCTGGTGTGCAGGCTTGTTCCCCTACGAGAGATCTCCGCGGAAGAGAAGGTAGTTGTACACCGAGTAAGGGAGATCTTGGACGACCTGAATCGGAACCGACGCATCCTTTGGTTGCCAAGGTTTCAGTACAAGTTGGCCTAATCGACATCGACGAGGGTAAGTGATTTTTTTTTTGTACACATATGCTAACCAACGTCTCGGTATTGTAGTTCGTATCATCTCTCGGAAGCCGAATTTTGAAGGACTGCGAACAATTAAGGATAAAGGCCGACAAGACCGCCCAGGAGTTTGCCTCACTGTTAAAAGCTGTCGAGCGTCTTGAGTATCTGCTCAGTAAAAAAAGAATGATCGAGCGGACAAAGGTCAACACGAGCGGACCGATCGCTCAAAGTAGGGCCAGTCCTCCAAACCAAGGCCGCCAAGTCCCACTCAGTCTCCAAAAAGGAAACAGACCACCATTGTGGGAGACCGAGTGCTATCCCTTGACCCCAAGCGGTCGAAGGTGTGAAAGAGGCCGAGAACATCCTGTCGGTTCAGGAGGAGATTGGGGGCAAGCGGACCATGCCGCCCCCAAAGTTCAACCCTCCAATGTCCCCCCCCCCCCCCCCCCCTCGCCTAGACATGAGAATTTTGGACATGCTGAAGAAGCGGGGAAATGTGAACCTTGGTGTATTCACCGAGGGGGAGGTGATCGGCGAGGGATCCAATGCTGAGGTGACACTTTGCTGCCCGAGACAGATAGTGCCGTTGTTGAACGGGGTCTGTCAGGGGGCCTCTATCCCGTTGGACGAGTTGGTCGAGGTGCAATGCCAGTTGGCCGACCAGAAGATGGAGAAAGCCCTGCTGCTGCTGAGCAATGTAAGTGCTTGTTTTCTTTTGTTTTTTTTACAAGTGTAATGTGTAGGCCGAGTAGAGTACATGCTAATGTTTGTCATGTGCAGGCTCTCGGTGAAGTCTACCTGCAGTTCGGGAATGCTCAGAGAAGGGTGTTAGAGGCAAGGCGGGACAAAGACCGACTGAGGAAGAGGCATGAGGAGCTCACTCCGAAACTCAAGGAGGCCGAGAAGGCAATAAAGCAGGCAGCCGACCTGACCCAGCAGTTGGAAGCCGAGAGGTGGAAGACGCAGGAGGCCCTAGCCTCAAGGGATCAGATGAAGGCCGAGCTCGAAGCCAAGGAGAAGGACTAGCTGTGGCACTGGAAGGAGTTGTGTCGGGTTAAGGCGACCACGGAGGCCGACCTGGAAAAGGCCAGCAAAAACGCTATGGCCGAGTTCAAAATGTCAGAGGAGCAGGACAAAATAAAGAACGAGTACGCGGCCGACTGCGAGCAGAAGTTCTTTTTGAACCTCTTCCTTCACAACCTAGTGCTGACATTGAAGACCCCTTGGCTCGGCCAAGATATTACTGCCGACATGTTCAAGGACGAGTCGGGGGAGGAGGAGGACCAGGCCGAGGATGAGGCTGAAGAGAAAGGGGCTACGCAGTCGAGTTCCTAGCAAGAGCCCTGAGCCGAGTAATCCTCCTCATGAGCCGGCCGAGTAGGAAGAGGCAGTTCCGCAGGCTGAGGAGCAATCGATGAAAGAACTAGTGTAGCGCTTTGCGCCGTGTACTGTTTATTTATTTCTTTCTTTTTTTGTTTAGGAGTTGGTAGGACAGCCGAGAGCTGGTTTTTGTAATGCTCTTGCTAACCGAGCATAATAGGTTTGCATAATGAATGAAATCGGACTTTACCCCAACGAACAATAAATGCAAACCGAGTAAGCCTCATTCTGATTCACCTATTTGTCTAAGTGTTTGTGTAAGCCGAGTAAGGTTGTACACCGACTCCAATGTTTGAGTCAAAACAGCAAGTGTTGGGGTATAGGCCGAGTATGACCGAACCCTGACTCGTATGTTTGAGTCTAAGTGTTGGTGTAAGCCGAGTAAGGCTGTACACCGAATCCAATGTGTGAGTCAAAATAGCAAGTGTTGGGATGTAGGCCGAGTAAGACTGAACCCCAACTCGTAAGTTTGAATTTAAGTGTTGGTGTAATCCGAGTAAGGCTGTACACCGACTCCAATGTTGAGTCAGAATAGTAAGTATTGGGGTGTAGGCCGAGTAAGACCGAACCTCGACTCGTATGATTCAGTCTAAGTGTTGGTGTAAGCCGATTAAGGCTGTACACCGACTCCAATGTGTGAGTCAAAATAGCAAGTGTTGGGGTGTAGGCCGAGTAAGACAGAACTCTAACTCGTATGTTTAAGTCTAAGTGTTGGTGTAAACCGAGTAAGGTTGTACAC